>CM077167.1:53097865-53712179 GCA_039583875.1 Platanthera guangdongensis | reverse complement strand
TTGTTCTATCCTTTGGTGGTGTCGAACGGTTAAGCCTGCTTGTCTAATCTTGCGACTTATTGGTTTGTTTATTAGTAAAGCCGCATATACTTGTAATTATTTAGTCTCATATTGCTTATTTGTAATCTCTCACGTCTCCTCCATTCTATAAAATGGAGGCTATACCTTTGTAATACACACCTTTTTTGGATAATAAAATTTGTTATTCCAAATTTTCGGCAGTGTGTTTTCTGTTCGCACATGGTATCAGAGGGACTCGATATTTTCCTCCTGATTCTGTGAGCCCTCTCTGTCCATGCGGCTTGATTCTTCTTCTCGCAACCTATCTTCGCGACTTGTTTCTTTCGCTAGCTTTCTCTCTGTTCGCGTTGTTTCTTTCTCTCCCTTTCATTGCCCTTTGTGTGTGCAGCCTCTTTGATTCCTCCTTTTATTTCCGCGATCAGTTCTTCAGTCGTCGCGTCCTGCTCTTCTTACCACGACCTGTGCCTAGTCGCCGCACCCTCCTTTTCTAGACGCGCCCTGCTCTTTATTGCTGCGACTTGTTCTTTGTCGCCGCAGCCTCTCCTTCTAGCCGCGACTTGTACTTCTCGCTGCTCTCTTCTATGACAACCTCTGGCATCTCTACCACCGCTACTCTCGTTGCCGCTCCTCCTCCTACTCCTCCCACTCATCCCACTGCTTCGGTTAAACTTGGCACTATTTCTAAACTCATCGGTCCCAACTAACAGGATTGGAGTGTCTCCTTCATCTTCCTTCTCTGCTCTCAATGCAAACATCATCATCTCACTGATGACCTTACTCCACATGATTCCCCTCTCTTTGAAGATTGGGATGTCATCGACGCTCTTGTCTGCACATGGCTGGCTAACAATCTCTCTGATGAATGCCCACCAGGCATCCGTCATGATGAAACGATCAAGGCTGCTTGGCTACATGTTGCCGCCTCTCTACTCCAAGGGGGCTCAGATGTCCCGCATCTATACTCTGTATGCGGACCTCTTTGCCTGTCCCTCCATGTCTCCTGCTGGTGCTTACCAACAAGTTCAGGCTATCGGAGCCAGAATTCTCCAAAATCACCCCTTCTTTGCAGATCTCGCTGAGCAACACAAATACTTCTAGGAGCTTCTAGTTATGTGTTATCTTCTGCGACTTCCCGAATCTTATGACATGATATGTCAACAAATCCTTGTCGAGGCAGAGTCTCCCACCCTGAATTCCACTACTGCCCGCATAGCCGGTGTTAAATCTCTGCTACAATGTCCGTTGTTATCCTTCCCTCCTAAACCGGACAACTCAGCTCACCACACTTAGCAAAGTGGCTCTGGTGGCTGCCACCTACCATCCAGCAAACGTGGTGCTTCCCGCTTTCTCTGCTCTCACTATGGCCGCACCAGCCACACAGTTGATCATTGCTGGAAGAAGCATCCTCATCTTCGACCAACTGGGAACGCTTCCACTTCTTCTTCGAAGTCGTCAACCTCTGTGGTCACGTCTTCAGGTAGTGCTCACGTCGCTACTCAAGGTACATGGCTGATCGACTCTGGTGCTACCAATCATATGACCGACAATCCACATATTTTTCTCTCCTAGAATAGCCTGACCGATTGCCCCGGTCCTTGTTGTGGACTGCTCTCCCTCACCGGTCAATGGACGGGTGTTGTTCAAGTCACTCTGTCTCTTCGCTTGGAGGACACCCTCTACGTTCCCAAGTTCCATTACAACTTGTTATATGTTACTTCTCTTTGCAAGCAACTACAATGTTCCGTCATATTCACTTCTACTACTTGTTCTTTTCAGGATCCGGGCTCCAAGCGGACTATTGCTACTGGGACTGAGAGCGACAACCTCTACTTCCTCGACAATGTTTCCGCACTGTTCGCCTTCTCCTCATCTTCTACTGATCTTCTCCAGTGGCACCTTCATCTTGGCCATGCTCCTCCATGACTTCTTCGTCAGCTTCTGCCACACCTTCCTCCGCAGAGTCCTCCTCTCAACTGTGGCCCATGCCAGCTTGGCAAGTATCACCGCTCGTCCTTCCCATCGAAGTAAGGTCATGGATATTCCCGGCCATTTGAACTTGTTCACTCCGATCTCTGGGGTCCTGCTCCGACCCTCACCATAGATCGGGTAGTTAATATTTGTAACATTTATTGATGATTTCTCTAGGTGTACATGGATGTATCTTTTAAAGGATCGCTCCGAACTCTTTTCTGTATGGACATCATTTTATAATATGATTAAGAATCAGTTTGATATGTCTATTAAAATCTTTCGCTCTAATAATGCTAAGGAATATCTTAGCACTGCTTTCTCTTCTTTATGTATGCAACATGGTATTATTCATCAAACTAGTTGTGTCTATACCTCACAACAAAATGGGGGTGGCGGAACGCAAAAACCATCACCTCCTCGATGTCGCTCGCACTATGATGACACAGATGCAGGTTCCTCGCTCCTATTGGGGTTACGCTGTCCTCATCTCCTATTACCTCATTAATTGCATTCCGTCCTCGGTTCTCCACGGACAAACCCCATTCTTTATTCTATATCCGGATAAAGATCCGTTTCCTCTCCCTCTGCGTATCTTTGGGTGCACAGCTTTTGTGCACAATCCTTCCACCACTTATGATAAACTCAACTCACATGCCACCAAGTGTGTCTTTTTGGGTTACTCAACTACTCAAAAAGGCTACTGTTGCTTTGATCCCGTTCTTCGTAAGAAATACGTATCTGCGGATGTGACCTTCTTCGATAATGCATCATATTTCTCTCCTGACCCCTCTCCCTCCCCAGTTCTTTCGTCTTCTCCCACTGTCCCCTCCACCACGTCTACTCCCATCGACATTTTCCCACTATCGCCTCCACCGAATCCTCCTTCCCTCTCTCCCTCATCACCACTGCTCTCTCCCTCCTCTCTGTGCCCGTCTCTCTCCACTACCATGCCAACTCTCTCCGCCACAGATGCTCTGGTTACTGAGGAACACACCGACTTGGATCTTCCCATTGCTCTTTGCAAAGGGGTGCGTACATGTTCCCAGCACCCGCTGTCTGCTGTTGTTTCATATGATCGTCTCACTCCTTCTCGCAGGGCGTTTGTGTTGGCTATCTCTACGAATGCCACTCCCCGCACCTACCATGAAGCTCTTGTGTTTCTCATTGGAAGGCCGCCATGGATGAGGAAATTGCTACCCTCACTGAATGGGGTACCTGGACCCTTGTTCCTCCCCTTTGGGCACTGATGTGGTTGGCTGTCACTGAGTCTTTGTTGTGAAGTTTCATCTGGATGGCAGCGTTGATCGATACAAGGCCCGCCTGGTTGCCAAAGGCTTCACTCAGGCCTATGGTGTTGATTACTTTGACACCTTCTCTCCCGTTGCTCGTCTCAGCACCATTCGGGCCCTTCTCTTTGTAGCTATCAATAGGTATTGACCCATTTCACAGCTGGATGTTAAGAATGCTTTTCTCTATGATGATATTCATGAATATGTTTACATGGAGCAACCTCCTGGGTATGTTGCTTAGGGGGAGACACGAGTATGTCGGCTAAAGAAGACCATCTATGGCCTAAAGCAAAGTCCTCGGGCTTTGCTTGACAAGTTTAGCGGCATTGTTGCGGCCATTGGTTTTGCAAGAAGTTCAGCCGATCACTCCTTGTTCATTCACAAAATCGCCTCGGGTCTGGCAGTTCTTGTGGTATATGTGGATGAAATTCTTCTTACTGGTGATGACAAGGAAGAGGTAACTTTGATAAAGGAACACCTCCGTCAACACCGGGTCACAAAGGATATGGGCTCCCAAGAATACTTTCTGGGGATTGAAATCTCTAGGAAGCCCAACTCCATGGTCCTTTTGCAATGGAAGTATGCTCTTGATCTTCAAAAAGAGGTACCGTTGACTGGTGCTAAACCTGCCCGATGTCCCATGGCTGCTGGAGAAGATAAAACTTGGACAGATGACTCGCCTCTTTTATCTGATCTTACGAGGTATCGACATCTAATTGGCAAACTCATTTATCACACGGTAACCAGACCTGACATCTCCTATGCATTGGGGAAGGTGAGCCAATTCATGCAAGCTCCTAGGGTGTGTCATCTACAATCTACCATGAGGATATTGGAGTATGTTAAAGTAGCGCCAGGGAAAATACTCCTTTTTCAGAAGAATGGTCACTTGAGGGTTGAAGCATACTCAGATTCGAGCAATGCTGATGACAAAGGTGACCTCAAGTCAACATCAGGTTTTTGCACATTTGTTGGAGGAAATATTGTGAGCTTGAAGGGCAAGAAACAATCAGTGGTCTCCAAGTCTAGTGTAGAAGCGGAATATCGTAATATGGCATCGACCACATGTGAGTTGAAATGGTTACGAGCTCTCATGCTTGACTTAGGAGAGGTCTATAACTATCCTCTTCCTATGTTTTGTGACAACAAGGCCGCAATATACATCTCTAAAAATCCGGTCTTTCATGATAGAACAAAACACATAGAAGTCGATTGTCATTTTATTCGGGAAGAGATCCTGAAGAAGCAGATTTGTACTCCATTCATCACTTCCGACAACGAGTTGGCAGATATTTTCACCAGCCGGTGTCCGCTTCTTTTTTCCACATTTGCGACAAGCTGGGCATGATTGATATCTATGCTCCAGCTTGAGGGGGAGTGTTACAGTATGGAGGCTGGGCGGTCTGTTGCTGTTCGGAGGCCAAGCGGTCTGGCAGTTTATCCCAGTGGCCTGTCTGCAGGGACTGTTGCTGTTTTCGCTTATCCCCAGCAGTCTGGGCAGTTTGTCTCATGCACTTGGAGACGACAGTCTAGCGGTCTCCTGTGGCGGCTTGTTCTATGTGGCAGCTTGTTTCTCTCCTTTTGGTGGTTGTCGAGCAGTTAGCCTGCTTGTCTAACTGCGCGACTTGTTCGGTTTGTTTATTTGTAAAGCCGCATATACTTGTAATTTTTTGTCCCACATTGCTTATTTGTAATCTCTCTCATCTCCTCATTCTATAAAAGGGAGGCTATACCTTTGTAATACACACCTTTTTTGGATAATAAAATTTGTTATTCCAAATTTTCGGCCTGTATTTTTTTTGTTTCGCACACAGGCCAAGGAGAAGTCTGTGGCCTTCAAAGCTGAAACCTCATCCAGGGGCAGAAGGAAGAACACTCCACTCAGGAAAATTCTTGAGTCAGATTCTGAGAGCTCAAGGACTAGCACTACAGATAGGCATACATCTGATGAGGACCTTGCTACCTTCTCTAGGCAATTTCAGAAGTTCATGAAGAAGGGGCATTGGAAGAACAGAAGGCCATCCTCTTCCTCACAGCATAGAAGGGAATCCTCTAAGGAGGACAGGTATGCTCCTAACTCTAGCAAACATACTTCTTCTAATATTATTTGTTTTTGCTGCAGCAAACCTCGCCTGTAGTCGTTGACTGCCCAGTGAAGAGGAAAGAAAAAGGAGTGAAGAAGCACCAAAAGGGAAAGAAGAAAGAGAAGTCCCTTGTGACCAAGAAGGAAAAGACCTGGTCTGACTCATCCTCTAGGTCAGACAGTGAAGAAGAGGAAGCCTACAATGGGCTAATGGTTGTTGCTGAAGGAGAACATGAGGAATATCCTGCTGCTAGGGTATGGATTGGGGCCCATCGGTCACATTAAGATAGTGACACAGAGGCGGATGAAGATGAAGAAGAAGATGTTCAATGCCATGGATTGATGGCAATTACTAGTGATGAGAGCAGCCATGATTAGCCTGGTCAAGCTCAGGTAAATACTAAATCTCTGCATTTTATTTCAAGTCATGAGGCTAGGTCAGATTCTGAAGCTCAATCATGAAGAGATGAAGGGGATTCAGATTCTGAGGATGATGTCAATTCTTTAATTGACAAGTACGGAGAAATTCTTGAAGCATTCTAGAGGTGCAAGCTCCTTGCCAAGAGACAGCAAAAGAGCTTCTCATCTTAAAAGGAAGTGTGGAGACCAAGAAAAATCCTCACTGACATGGCTACACAAACAGCCCATCTCAAGGAGATCATTGACAGGTAGTCTGTGGTAAGAGTCTCAAATGAGAGACTTATCCAGAAACTTGAAAACGATCTCCTAAATGAGAAATTGCTGGTGACCAAGTTTTCTAAGCCAAACACTGTGCTTCCTTTAATTGACACCCACCGTACCCAAGTGGGTAAGAAATGGTTAGGATTTAAGGGACCTGCTAGACCTCCCAATCCAAAAGGAAAGGGAAAGGGGAAGGCACCAGTAGTGCCTCTAGCCCCATTGCCTCAAGTTTCTTTTCATAGAGTCTTGTTGCCTTCTAACAGGTATGATCATTAAAGCTGTTATGGTCACTAGGAGATTGGCAGATCCACTAGTATGGACTAATGTGGACTTAGCCAAGGTGGAAGATACAGACATGTGAGGGCCTTTAAGGCTTCCCATGAGGAAATTAAAATGGCCTATATAGGACCATTATTTTTTTTTTTGGTTCCCCAGCCCAAAAACTCAAGGATATTACTGCTGCAAGAAATCTGAGTCAACCAGCAAAAGTAATGACCCAAGGTAAGTCTTCGGCCATGGCTGGGATGGCAGTTTCTGATGCTATTAGATGCATGTTAGCTGAAAAGAGACATGCAGCTGGTGGATCTCAGAAAAGTCCAAAATAGCCAGCTAAAAGACTCTCCTTTAGTCGAACGACTGCTAGAAGAAAACAGAAATGTACAGCAGCACATCTTCCCACTGTTCATGGGGCAGTCAAGCCAAGTGATGGTCCTAAATATAAAAGGATATATAATATCTATAAGTGCTGGAACTGTAACAAAGTAGGCCACTATGTTGTAGATTGTTGGCACAATCCTTCTGTGTCCAGAGGTAGCCAACCTGTTAGGAATACTGCAGGAAGGCAAGGTTATTTTCAGACTAATGTGAACCTAGGACCCAATAGATATTGGGTCCTAAGGTAAGATGATTTGTGTTCTTTTCAGGTTATTTCAAGTACCAATTCCCCTAAATGGTACCTGGACAGTGGATGTTCCAGGAATATGACTGGAACAAAGGAGTTGTTAAAGGAGTTCACTCCCGTAAAGAATGGACCTAAGGTCATCTTTGGAGGCTCTAACAAGGGAATAACCAGAGGTTATGGTAATATCTCAAATAGCATAATCACCATCACAAAGGTGGCGTATGCGGAGGGGTTGCAACACAACCTCATAAGCATAAGCAAACTATGTGACCTTAGTTATGACATTTCCTTCCACAAGGATAAGTGCCACATCAAGAGGTTAATTGACTAATGTGTCATATTAACCTACACTAGGAGTGGGGATATTTATTGTTTAAACTTTTCTTGCTTAGATAATAGTTCCCCTATATGCCTAGTTGCAAATGACAATGTCTCATATTGTGTTCAATGACACAAGAGACTGGTTCATTTGAAATATAAGACCATTGGTCAGTTCTTCAGTGATGAGCTAGTTAGAAATGGTCCCAAAATAAAATTATCCAAGGAGGGTATCTATGTTTCTTGCCAACAAGGTAAGCAAACTAAGTCCTCCTTCAAGAGCTTTGAGACCAAGGACTCAGTGAAATGCTTGTATCTCCTTCATATGGACTTGTTTGGTCCTATGCCTGTTCAGAGTCTGGGTAGGAAGGTCTACACCGTTGTGGTGGTTGATGACTATTCCAGATTTTCTTAGGTGTTCTTCCTTATAAGAAAAGATGAAACCCTTGATGTCCTCATGAATTTTGTTAGGCAGATTCCGAATGAACTGGAATGCTCTATGGTCAAAATGAGAAGTGACGATGGAACTGAATTTTAGTCTGCTGCCATGACTTCTTTCTATGAAAAGCAAGGGATTCATCAGAAATTGTCCTCTCCAAGAACACCCCAGCAAAATGGGTTAGCTGAGAGGAAAAATAGGACTCTCATAGAAGCAGGGAGAACATTGTTGAGTGAAACTTCTCTCCCTTAATATTTCTGGGCTGAGGCAGTAAACACTACATGTCATGTTCTCAATAGGGCTTCTATCACCAAAGGTCACAAGAAGACTCCCTATGAGATTTTGAAGGGCAGAAAACCTAACATATCCTATTTCAGGATCTTTGGTTGCAAGTGTTTCATCTTGAACAATGGTAAGTCAAAAGTGACTAAGTTTGCTGCCAAATCCCATGAGGGGATCTTTGTTGGGCACAACAGTAATAGTAGGGCATATAGAGTCTATAACTTAACTAATCAGGTTATAGAAGACTCTATACATGTGGTGTTTGATGAGTCAAACATGATCAATAGTGAACTATCAAGCTCCTTGCCTAGTTCTGCAGGTACAGAAGTCATGCTGGAAAAACTCTCCATCAAAGATAAAGACCCAGTTATGCAAGATGAAAGTGGAGAGGGATGCTGTCTAGAGGAAGCACAGGACTGTCTACCTGGAGATGAAGACCAACTAGTTGAAGATAATGGTGCTCAGCTAGAAGTAGTTAGGCTGCCCCCTACAGTCAGATATCAGAGAGATCATCCTTTAGATCAGATAATTAGTGAGGCCAGCAAAGGTATACAGACCAGAAGCAAAAGTTTCAACACAGCTCTATATTCCAACTTCCTGTCACAAGAAGAGCCAAAGAAATTTGAAGAAGCAAATCAACACCAATTTTGGATTGGTGTAATGCAAGAAGAACTGAACCAGTTCAAAAGGTGGAAGGTCCAGAAGTTGGTTCCCAGACCAGATGGACATAATGTTATTGGAGTCAAGTGTATTTTCAGAAATAAACTTGATGAAAATGACATTGTAATAAAGAATAAATCTAGACTGGTGGTTAAAGGTTATAGACATGAAAAGGGGATTGATTATGATCAGACTTTTGCCCTAGTTGTAAGGTTGGAAGCAATCAGAGTGTTCCTTGCATTTATAGCCTTCTAGGGATTCAAGGTCTTCTAGATGGATGTAAAGTCTACCTTCATGAATGGAGACTTGAAGGAAGAGGTTTATGTAGAGCAGCCTCTAGGTTTTGTAGATTCCAACTCTCTTACTGTTGTATATAGACTTAGGAAAGCTCTATATGAGCTCAATCAAGCCCCTAGAGCATGGTATGATACATTGTCTACCTTCCTCATTGAGAACAAATTCTCAAGTTGGAAGAAAGACAAGACCCTATTCCTAAGAGAATCTAAGGGCAAGATTATCCTAGTCCAGATTTATATTGATGACATAATATTTGGCTCTACTGATGACAACCTCTGCAGGAAGTTTGCAAAACTTATGCAGGGGAAGTTTGAGATGAGTAGTATGGGTGAACTAAAGTTTTTCATGGGACTCTAAGTAAGACAGACTGATTATGGTCTATCCATATCCCAGTCAAATTTCATCAGGAAGATAATCAAGAAATACAGCATGGAGAATGCTTCCACCATAAGAACTCCTATGAGCTCAAGTATGACTATAGGCAAAGATGATCCAGGGAAACCTGTTGATCCAACTCTGTATAGAGGTATAGTTGGCTCCCTTCTCTACCTCACTGCAAGTAGGCCTAACATTATGTATGCAATATGTGTCTATGCTAGGTATCAGACCTGCCCTAAAGAGTCTCACTGCACTATTGTGAAAAGAATCTTGAGATATCTTAAAGGCACCCCAAATCTTGGCCTATGGTACCACAGGAATGGGGAATTTGAACTAACAGGCTATTCAGATGCTGATTTTGCAGGCTGCAAGGTGGACAGAAAGATCACTTATGGCTCCTGTCAATTTCTAGGTGGAAGGCTTGTCTCTTGGAGCAGCGAGAAACAAACGAGTGTTGCAATCTCAACAGTAGAGTCAGAGAATATTTCAGTTGTAAGCTACTGTACTCAGTTGTTGTGGATCCAGCATCAACTTTAGGACTACAATATTCAGATAAGTAGAACTCCACTCTTTTGTGATTCTACTATTGCAATTCCTATAGCTAGGAATCCTATCTCCAATAGCAGGACTAAGCATATATAAATTAGGTATCACTTCATTAGAGAACATGTGAAAAGGGAAGACATCAGCCTTGAGTTTGTCTCCATAGACAAGCAAGTGGCGGATATCTTCACTAAGCCACTAGATGAAGCCAAGTTCAACATCTTCAAATTTGAATTGGTTATGGTAAATCTTGTGTAGCTTCAATTCTCTCTTCTACCATGTGCTACATTGTCCATTTTGCAGGTAGTACAAGTTCTTCTTCCAGATATTGAAAATAATGTGCAACTGTTGAGGGGGAGCTAGCCCAACAGCTGAATAGGATTGAGTCAAAGTGGGAAGATCTACTCCAGACAGATAGGGGGAGAAAAACTTCACAGAATGCTCCCTATTGCAGAAGTCAAAAAGGGGGAGGATAGTCAAGGGGTAAGAAGAATAGACAGGTGGAATAATAAGGGTGGTAGCATGCCAGAGAGAGTAAGTAATTCTCCACAGGCTAGAGAAATGTGGTAACATTAGGTAACATTTCCACACTCTAATAATGTTAAATGTTTTTTTATGATGAATATATTGTGTTGTTAATGACCTGTATTATTGATCAAGCAAAGTTTTGACTTTTTCAAATAGGGGAAGATTATTATGTCTATTGATCCCAAGATCCCAGATTTGTAAGAAGTTAAACGGGTCAATGACATACATACATAATGTATTTAATGAGTGCTTGAGTTCATGCATCCAGGTAGTCCATGATTGGATAGGTAAAATTAAAGAGTATGCTAGAAGACTCAGAAATCGTCGAGCTTAGCTCACATTTCATCGAGCTCAGCTCAGCTTTGTCGAGTTGAGCTCACCATTAGTCGAACGAAGTTCAGAACTCGGGATTCAAAAATTGTCGAGCTCAGCTCACCTTTCATCGAGCTGAGCTCACTGTTTGTCGACCTAAATCCAGAAGATTAGAATCTAGAATTCGTCGAACTGAGCTCACCGTTTGTCGACCTAAATCCAGAATCTTGGAATCTAGAATTCGTTGAGCTCAGCCCACCGATCGTTGAATGCAGTTCAACATTCATCGAACTAAAGCAAGAAGAATTGACTAAGGCAAAATCGCTGTGATAGCTGAGATAGCTGAGAAGTATATCATAGCATAACCACTAAGACAAAGCTAGCTGAAATTTTTCTAAGTCCAAAAGCATTGAGTGAAGCAGGTTCACTCAATGCTTCTAAAAAAGAAGCAAGCGCTGAGTCAGTTGAGAGGAAAACTGCTAAGACAGAAGACATTCTCAGCTGTGAAGCAAAAACTGTTGAGACCGCTAAGAAGAAAACCGCTGAGACAGGAGTTAGTCTCAGTTGAGAAGAAGAATGCGTTGAGACCGCTGAGAAGAAAACCGCTGAGACAGGAGTCAGTCTTAACTGAGAAGAAGAAAGCATTGAGACCGCTTTGAAGAAATCACTGAGAAAGAAGACAGTCTCAGCTGAGAAGAAGAAAGCGTTGAGACCGCTGATAAGGAAGCGCTGAGATAGAAGATAGTCTTAGCTTTCATGGACGCATACTTCGGCTATAACAAAATCAGGATGAATCCTATAGATGAAGAGCATACTGCTTTCCAAACTGATAAGGGAATATACTATTACAAGGTTATACCCTTTGGTCTTAAGAATGCTGAAGCTACCTAAAAACGGTTGATGAACAATGTGTTCAAAAATATTATTGGAAAGAACATGGAGGTGTACGTAGATGATATGCTAGTCAAAAGCATCCGTCGAGAAGAACATCTAAAAGACCTAGAAAGATGTTTTGTGTATTGCCCTATTTTGCGCTAGACCCCTCACACACATTTTGAGTCAAGATAACTGACTCAAGATTGCGATGCATTGGTAACCAGCATCGAGTACGTGTACAGGTGGGCTGGAGTTGTGTGATACTCGACGCATGGAGAGGATTGAAATTAGAATAATTTCGGCCAAGGGAAATTCGTCGGGCATCATCGAGTGGTCATGACACCTTCTGACGGGCGTCGAGTGATACTTCACGCATATGACGCTTTTGACTTAAGGAATTTTCGGGCGAGAATTCGTAGAATATCGCAGGGTATATCAGACAAATTCGTCGAGTGATACTAGACGAATTCGGCGGGAAATAAATGGGGAAAACTTGTGGAAGCCAAGGATAATTTGTCGGATATCGCCACGAATATCTGACAAATTCATCGAGAAGGACTTCGAACAATTCTGCAGATATGTGCCGATTCGTCGAATATCGTCGGGACAGTTTAAAGGGGTGGCCGATTCATTGAGTATATATGACAAAGTATACTTAGAAGACTTTCGGCCTGTTGAGTTGAGAAGAATTCGTCGGATAATGTTGAGCTGATTCGTCGATATGCCATATGTAATTCTGACAATTCGTTGAGTATGAATAGGGATACTCGACGAATTTGACTTTGGCAATTTTGCGGCCCAAGCTAGGTCTATTGTCTTGTATATACGGGTTGAACCGGATCTCGGGATGCATGATGTATGGCTCCTTGGACTGGTCTTTTCAATAAGACTTAATTTAAGTAATAATGGCAGTCCAATGATGGCAAGACATGTGGAAAGGTAACATAGCCCTAATATGTTGCTATAAAAAGGAGGAAATGAGAAACCCTAGCCGCCACTTCCATTTTTCCTTGTCGAGCCGTTACTTGATGAACTTGACGAAAACGAAGAAGGTTGCCAATGTCCGATTTCCTGGACGCCGAACATCCCTTCGTGAAGAACGATACTGGCTTGAAGAACGATGCCGCCAAGGAGATTGACGAGGTCCATGGCTGGAAACAAGGTAAGCTTCCGACCCTCTCCCTTGGTGCTAGATCTTTAGTAATGATGTAGGGGAGATGTCGACTCAAAAGAGTCTGATTTGTTTGTGATGAAGATCTCCTGGGAAAATACCATGCTAGGACCTGATCCTAAGGATTAGTTGTCTTCAACCTCTCCTCTCTTTATTGAGAAGATTGAAAGTATCTAGCATCTACCTAAATCACCTAGAGGGGGTGAATATATGATGTCTGTGTCTTTTCGCGAAATAAAAATACTTAAAAATTAAACACACAAACACCGAGATTTTATAGTGGTTCCCCGAGTTGGGTACGTCAACTTTCTCGCCTCTCCTATCTACCACAAAGGGATAGATTCGACTACTTCATCAAACTCCAATTTCTTCAAATCTTACACCACGGAGCCGCAACTCCTATAACTCAGAGACAAACCATTAACTACTCAGAGAACAAGCTCTCCTGCAACTTGATCCACAGCCGGTTCTACGACTCGATCCACAAACAGATCTACAAATCAATCCATAATCGGATCTACAACTCGGAGAAAAATCTCCTACAATATGTAAAGAAATATTATAATATAATAAAGATTACAAGTCTTCACTCTGACATTCTTCGAAAAAGTAGATCTTGAAAATTCTAGAGAACTCGGAAAGTAGAAATTCTTGGAAGACCTTGAATCTTGAATTTTCAATCGACTAGATCTGAAGGAATAGAAATCTTTAGAGTGTAGAAATCCAGTCAAAGAGATCAATGAAGATTTAATCGTGTGTGAAAGTGGCCTCTAGTACCAATAGAAAGTGATAACCTGATACCACTTGAGTGTGGGATAGATCTTATGATTACCATAGAAGGGGGTGAATAACGTATAAAAAAAATTGTTTACAGATTTTTATTACAGATTAAAAGTATAGTGATATATAAGTATATAAGAAAAGAAATCACAACACACAAACACAAAAGTAAAGGCAATCCAGACGACACAAGAAAATTATAGTGGTTCCCCAAAAACTTGGGTACATCCACTCTTCTACCACCTGGTAGGAATCCACTACAGGTTTTTGATCAGGTGCCCTGCCACCACAGATTTTTGCTCAGGTGCCCTGTCACCACAAGATCAATTTTTCTAAGGGAGATCTAACAACCCTTTGAGCTTTTGATCAGGTGCCCAAAAACCAAATTAAGTCTTTTGATCAGGAGACTTAACAACCAAAGGGGTTAACTTTTGAAGGGAGTTATAACCCTGTACAAAGTTGGAAATAAAAAGATGGCGTTCTCCTCTGTCAACAATCTGAGAAAAGACTAGTGGATTTTGATGTTGTCAAGCTCCTCTTGAGTTCTAGATCTGATCAAGAGAATGGAAGCTTTGCTCAGGGTCTAGGCCTTCAAATTGAAAACTACTTCTTCTAGTATATGTATCTGAGAGGTTGTGAAGTTGATCTCAGAATAAAGATTGTTTTCTGGAAGGAAAGCTTGAAGAAGAAGAGTATGATGAACAAGAAGTTCTTTCTCTGTTGAGATGTTCTCTCTCTCTCTCTCTTCTTCTTAACAGTGAAATTTTTGTTGTCACTGTGTATATTCTCTATGTGTTGCTATCAACAGTCTTCTGGAATTTTCCTTTATATATGACTGCTGATTTGATGTTCAAATCCTTTAAATATTCTATGGGAAATGAAATGGCTGTATTCTGTCTTCAATGTGTTTCCTCAACTGTCCCAGTAAATATGTCAAGTAATAACTCTGTGAGATTCTTAATTAATGCTGGCATGAATTGCTATATTCTTGGGAATATTAAGCATTAATTATCAGAATATTACTGACTTAATCCTTGAATTCAAATTAGCTTAGTCTATCAGATAAACTGCATAAAGTTAGTCGAACAGAACCTGACTGGAGTTAGTCGAACACAGGAAAGGATTCGTCGACCTGAGCTCCAAGATCGTCGAGCTGATAAATCTTCTTCTTCGAGCTGAGATTCAAGATCGTCTAGCTGAGAATGTGTAAGACCCCTTTTTTTTCTTTTAAAAACCACGGGGTCTTAGGCCCAGAACCGCCGTTTTGCGGTGACACCTCCACAGAAAATCACATATATAGAAAATATAATCTTCATGAAGGGAGTGTCCACAGATATAATAAAAACACTAAGAATCTTGGGCTCATGTCCAGTACATCAATGTCCTCACTACAAATCTCTCATCGCGGAAGCACAACAAATATAACTAGTAGGGATCAGGACTCATAGTCCTTGCTGTCTGAACTACGGTACTAGACTACCCCATCTCCAAGCGCGTCCACCTCCGGGGATGCTCCTCCATGCTGGGCTCCACGGTTCCCTAATATGATGTGGTTCAAAAACCGTTAGTCTGAAAGACTAAGTCCTATCATCCCCCGCCCCTTCCCCTATGACACCTAAGCACCGAGCGGGGAGGAGGAAAGGAGAGGACATGAAGGTGGAGAATATCAAAACGAGCAGGTGGCGGCAGAACTAAACTAGCAGTCCACTAGTATATAAACAGTAATAAAAGCAAGGAAAATTAAGCAGGAAAAATAACCTTAACTTATCCGAGAACACATAAGCCGAGGGATCTTTTGCAGGGCTCCTATCGTATAAAGAGTCTCATACCTATTTATACAATAGGGTGTTGGTTTTCTATTAAGCATGCATATAAGATTTCTAAAATAAACCTTAACTTATAAGCACGCTCGCGCAAGCTTATAAACCAAGGAGTCGTTTTGCAAGGCCTATTGTGTAAAGCGTCCCATATCACTTTATACAATAGGTGTTAGGGTTGAATGCAGTGGTTATGCCATGAAATACAATCATGCTATGCTGTGAACATGCAAGTGCAACACACCCACTCGACTCTGTGTACACAGACCTTTAGTTCCCCCTTTCTGGAGCCGAACCTCCCAGGATACCTCCGTAGTGGCAAACAGAAGCGGTGGGTTGGGCCTCGCCCACCTCTAAACCGGTAATTGCACTACCAGTCAGACCTATCGTACGCCTCAATGATGGTGCACTAAGCGGAGCTCCTGCGTACTCTTTCTGGTTGGCGCACCGGACTTTACTTGACCAAGTGCTAAACCACACTTGCCGAGTCGACGTATTGGCGTCGGTGCATCAACCCTCCAATACCGAAGACCCACCACCTTTAATTTATGCACATGCAACCTTGATGTATAACCACTGAGCCAAAGCTCCCCGGACCAACCCGTCCATCACCAACTGCAACCGAGCCAAAGCTCGCCGGGCCAACCTGCCCATCACAAACATCAACTGAGCCCAAGCTCATCGGGCCAACTTACCCATCTCCAAACCCACCGAGCCTAGTGCCCGAGTGACCTAACCTAACTCCCACAGCCCCGAGGAGTGTGAGTGCAGCCCTAGATTCTTTCTACTTACTTTTGCATTTCAGTTTTACCTACTATTTAGGTTAGCCCAGGACTGCCCAAGGTATACCCTGTGAAGGGCTCTCGAAGGCACTAGGAACTACGATGGGATTACGCTCAAAGATCCCTTTCGCAAGGCACTTAGTATTATTGGTTGCTACCATATTTCCCAACCCTCAGTTATTTTTTTCTGGATTTAACCCTAGTGTATTGGACACTTCCTCCCTACGGGAAGGATGATCTTTCACTGATCCCGAGCACCACCGGACACTAGCCATTCCAACCCCTTACTCATCCCAACTTCCAATGACGAACACTTTTTAATTCATCCAAATTAGCAAACATATAACCCCAACTCGTGTGCCCCAATTCTTACTCCAACACAATTTCTGCGATTTTACTAAATGCAGACCAACCTAAGCTATATGAAGTGTATAAAGTGCGATACACAAAATAATCACCCAGTATCCCTATAATAATTATTGGAGGGCTATAATAACATTTTTAGCATAAACCTAGAAATTCATAATTTTCCTAAATTATTACATAATTTATTTATTTATTCTAGTAATCCAAAAATCCAAGTTTGAACATGAAGTGCCAATGTAATACAAGCAAATGCTCTACAAAATTTATGATAAATTCAAAATGACTATTCAACGTAAAATCCAATGTCTCCCAATTTTCCAGTATGAAATCAGCTCTGAATAAATTATACATCAAATCCCCAAAATTAGGGTTTGTAAAGTATATATTGCAAATTGTCATCTAAAAATCATGAATTAATTTCTCCAAATGGATATTGACCTAAAATTATCAGAGCCCCAATTTCACAATTTTGCAACAAGTAAATAGCTCTAAATAATTTATTGACCATAATTGCCCTTTTTTAAAACTTGTGAAGGAAATACTAAAGTTTTTCAACTTTAATTTATAACAAAATTCAAGAATAATCATTTTGACTTAAAACATCTCCTGCCCAAGTTTCATGAGCCTCTAATGAATAGTGTGATCATAATAAATAAAATATCATTTATGACCACATCATTCATAACAAAGTGGGTGCTAGTAATATTACTCATAAAATTCCAATAAATTCACCAGAGGTCCTATCTAACTTATAGTCAATGCTACCTAAGTTTCACACCTTTTTAGTAAGTTTTGGTGGCTTATTCTACAAAAAAAGTGTTTGTGCCCTAAACTAGGGTTATGGATTTGAGAGGTCTATCCATCTCTAAATCCCATAGGATTCATACCAGAGGGCTTTGGGTACCCTAGCATAATTTCTACCAAGTTGCAAGATAACAAAATGGAATTTAACCCCATGCCCTTCACAACACTCAAAAGCCCCTCCTTAGGGTTTGAGTTTGCATCATGGGGCAAAACTACCTTAGACCACCCCATAATCCCTATGAGGTTGTTAAGGGTCATGCTAAGTCAATGGTCAAAATATCAGCCTCTGTTGAGGTGATTTGACCACTCAACCTCAAGGTGCACTTTTTACTTAAGAACCCCTCATTAAGGTAAAATTAGCGTTAGTTCATTCCCTATCCAAATCACATCCAAATGAGGTGAAAATTTATACAGAGACATATCATAAGGCCAGGGACCACTCACCAAAATTTGGGAGGGTTTGGAAGTAATTAGGCTACCTAATTAAATTACCCTATTATTATTAAATAAATGATAACACCATAGATAAAGTATCTCCAAAAATTCCCATTTTTGGATAGGCCCTCGATATAGCTAAGGTTGACCCCTTGCCCAAATTTCAGGTCATTTGGACAAGGGATGAAGAGTGGACACCCTTTTTAATTTCAAGATAGCCCTATGTATAGGTACCACGAAAATGGGTGCCCTTGTCCACCCAGAAGTATAAATTGGTTAAAATCAATTTTGAATTAAAGTAGATACCTAGGGATACATATTTCATGTTGGTGACTTTTTCATTAGAGGGGCCTAAGTATTTTTAAAAATTAAAAACATTTACTATAAATAGTGTGATAGAAATCATTAACATGCATATATAAACCTATAGTTTAATTCCTTATACATCACGAATCTTGGCGCGCCACTGGACGACATCTGGTCATCGTCCCCGTCCAGCCGACGGTCCCGATTGGATTTTCCTGGAGCATATTCCAGACGCTGCCGCCGGCGATCCGACCACCTCCCTGGCCGGCCATCGCCACCACCACCTCCATTGAGGTGGTGGCTGTCGCCAGGCGGCGGCTTTGCCTCCGGAGGGGCTTATTCCGGCGGTTCTACCAAGAAGTTTTTCGGCCCGAAACCATGAAAACCAAAATTTGATTCGGGCACAATTGAGCCCGAACCTCAAACCTAAGCATTGCTATGATCTACCCATGGAAGAAGGAGTGGAGGAGGACCTTGCCGGCGGCCTGAAGTCGAGAAGATTGCCGGAAAGCCATTTCTGAAGGTGGCGCCGCTCAGTTTCTGCAACTGCACCGTGGGGGGCTCGATTTCTTCAGGTAAGGATTGGGAAAGCCTTCTCTCGTTCCACTGATGGTGTTTAAAGCCTCAGTTGGGGAGGGGAGGGGCTGGATTATCAATGCCCATTAAAGCCATTAATGGCTATGTTCGGCCATGGACGAGGGGGGCTGAACCAGGCCTTGGTGGCCATGGAATTTGACTGGAAACTTCTCCCCTTCCTCAAGGGAGTTGAATTCAACCATTAACGGTGGACTTTGGCCTCCCCTTGGCCGAGCCCCCTTCATCCCCTCCTCCTTCTTCTTTCTCTCTCCTCCATTAACTTGGAATGGAGCACACCCACTCTCCTAGTCACCAAGTTGACTTGGTCAATCTGGAGAGCTATTTGCAGCACATCTATGTGCATTATTCCCTAAAGGAGCTACATGAGGAGGCTTGGGCTTGGGCTAGCCCCTTTTGGGCTAGGTTGACTCAAAGTAGGCTTGAGTTGACTTTGGTCTTTTTGACCTTTTGGGTTGCCCCCAATGGATCCTTGCTGACCCATTGATCTCCCCTAAGGCTTAGGTAGGGTTGGGTAGGGCTGACTTGGCACTCTGGAGGTCACCTGCCCTTAGGAAGGGTACTTTGTCCAAATTAAGGTTAGGGTTGACTTTGGTCAATTTAGCCACTAGGGATGACCCCAATGGGTCCTTGGTGACCCATGGACCTCACCTTAGGGTTAGGGGTATAAATGGGGTCCACCCGGCTAGGGGTTGGTCAATTTACCCATTATGGTTCAGTTTGACCCATTTAGGGCTAGAGTTGACTTTGGTCGACTTAACCATCTTGACTGCCCTCCACGGGTCCTTAGGGACCCCTTGACCCCATTTTAGGTCTAGGAAGACCCTGGTAGGGCTAGTTGGGCTTAACTAGGGCACACTGCCCTTAATTAGGGCACCTTGCCCAATTTAGGCCTAGAGTGGTCCTAGATCAACTTGGCCACCTTGAATCGACTCCAATGGACCCTTAAGGTTCAGATGTACTTTTCAATGGATTGGTGAGGCCATGGTGGGGACTTGAAGTCTTGGTGAAGCCCCATGATCAGCTTAACTAGGGTTCGTAAATCTACTGTTTGCAGACCATAGTGGTCTCACCTACATCCCTAGGTCTACTTGGCCACCTTGGGCTTCCTAGGATTTTGTCGTGACCTAGTCATGATAAAACCACTCCTAGGGACTAGTTGTTTGAGGGATGTTATAGAATGTACTTGCCAAACTAAGCTTCAAGTTCGTCAAGCTGAGAAGGCACTTCATCGAGCTGAGATCCCGATATAAGCTCACAGTTCGTTGACTTGAGCTAGACTTTCATCGATCTTAATTCAGAGAAGGAACTCTGAATTCGTGGATCTGAGAACGACGATCGTCGAGCTGAGTTCAGCTATCATCGAACGACTAATTCTGCTATCTTCAAAAACTATCTTGTCTCTGAAGTCTTGAGTTCTCTGAAGTCTTCTGAAGGTAGGTCTCAGTATACTGACCTAAGTGATTGACCTAAAAACCCTAGAACTAACAAATGACCATAGACTATGCACGGTGTGTCAGGAATCCTAATAGTGAACCTAGCCCAAATCACAAGTAGGGTTCTAACAGTGTGGCATTCATAGTTGTCGGCCGAATGGAGAAGTCGTGTATCACAAAGTGGGCCCATGACTTTGTTCTTTTTGGAAAGATTCTCGATTTTTAAAAATAAGAGCAATAAAATGATTAGTAGGATTAGGAATCCATCCTAAATATATATATACATCTTTCAATAGTAAAGTCTATAATGAAATTTCCATAAACGAGACCAAGAAAACATTGTGCATGGTCGCCGCAACCCGAGCCTGGTTTTGAAAAATTGTCGAAAAAATGACCTAAGTCATATTCGTCGAATGTCGTTGAGTATTGCTAGTATACTGGCCGAATAGTCATTGATATACGACAAATTGCACTTAGACAGATTTAGCTTAAGATGGCTGTAATACCCCAATTCGGTACAGATGTTCAGCTCGATGGGGATCGGCGAGCGGAGCTCGATGGGGATCGGCGAGCGGAGTTCGATGGGGATCGACGAGCCGAGCTCGACGGGGATCGGCGAGCGGAGCTCGACGGGGATCGGCGAGCCGATATCGACGAAGATCAACTCTGGCCTGTTATCAGCCCCAATGCGGAGCGGTGACCTGTGTCAGGCGAATAGTGTGCGGCCATTGAGCGGTGATTGACCTTGTCAACTATAAACTGAGTCGTTGCTTGGTTTTGTTGATTGGATCAAGTGGCTGGGTTAGAACCCAAGGCCTTATCTGTAGAGGAATGGAAAGAGGAAAGTATTATTTCCTTTTCTCTCTCTCTCTCTTCCTCGCTGCCCGAGTTCTGGAGCAGAAACCATTGGCTGGTGCTAGGGTTACTTGTTGGAGAAGATCTTGTGGCCGAAAACAAGATCTGAAGCTATAATCGTGAAGGGGAAAGTGAGGCGATCATTTCCATCCACGTAGAAGCGCTTTGCCATAGATCCAAAGAGATCGTCAAGGGTAACGATTCTTCTTCCTTGGACATATGAAGTTCTTAATTTGGCATATGCATGGAATTCCCCCACCAAAAGGTGGAATATTCGAGGATTTCCCTCGGGTTGATTCTGGATATCCCCAAGATGTCTTGCATGTAGATCCGGAAATATGGAGTACAGAATAGGCATATTGTGTGAAGCCCATCTAGACAGGTTGGTCTGTATTGGTGATTTTTTATTTTGCGCACCGGAGAAGACTCCGTATTGAAATGAGTATTTTGTGGGGTCGGTTGGATGTGCCTGTGAAGGATAGTAGCAGAAAGTATTGGTGTGGAAGTCCAGGAAAATACCCGCAACGTGCATGTGTTGTATGCTATGAAAGACCAGTGTTTTTGGAACTGCAGGCGGCTGCATGGATTTCTGGATGGTTAGTTCAGATAAGGTTTGGGCTGGGGACGGAAAGAGAGTTCTGTTGCTAGCGTCAGGCGATAGTGAATGATGCTGGCAATGAATCCTAGCTAACCTGTGATTGTGAAGCCAGTCCTGAGGGGATAGTGTGGCTATTGGGAGCTATGTGAGCTCTGAATAAGGCTTCGTGCCGAACGGACAAGGGGATGCCGACCCACGTTATTCTAGTCATTGAACTAACGATTTGAGCAACGAGCAAGGGCTTAACTGTATCCGCGTGATGGTTGTCTAACTTGAGTGCCTGAAAAAGTGGCTTCGTTAGGATCACATCATGAGAGTCTTAGGCCTGCGTGCCATTAAGACTAAAGTCTCCGGCTGAAGGCCATGGAATAAAATGCTCAATTTTGCCATTGAGAACGGCAGTGGGACCCTGGTTTTCCGGTACACCGAGAATGTGCCCTGAGTGCACGGAGCGTCAGGCCGTGTGGCCGACGTTTGTGATATGTTGATGGTGCGTGAGTGCACCTTTTGTGATATATTTGCTTATGAAATGCTATGCGTGCAGGGAAGAAATGCCACTACCCCAGGCAAGGGGCAGAGTCGTTATAAATTGGTCAGTTGAATGCTGACCGTTGCTTTTTTTGCCACCGTTGCGGTGGATTGTTCTCTTGCAGGTGCTGGAGAGCCGAGTGGAAAATAGGGGGCTGAAACCCTTGCTGCTGCTGCTGTTGTTGTTTGACCTCGAAGGCCGAATGAAGAATTTTATGATTTTCATGTGTGGTCAGCTTGTGTGCCGATGTATGAAATCCATAGTTGTAAAGTTTAACTGTAAGGGCACAACACTAGACTTGTTGTGTATTTGATGGACATTCCTTTGTGGTGATATATATAAATACTGGTTTATAGATTGTGGGCATTCAAAGATGTTGAGTTCAAATAATTTAAAAGATTATGCTATAATGCTCTGAGTTAGGATGCAAATAGTTTTTGATATTAACCTGTAACCCCGCCGTTTTTTTGTGATATATGGTGTGGGGCCCCGGCCGGACCTTCTACTATATGTCATGCAACGGATGGAGGTGTTACAATTTGGTATCAGCTTGTCTCAGTCTTCCTCTTTCGAATACATGGTCGAATTCTTTTGTGGGGTGGCGAGAACGTGTAAGTGCGGCCCGCTTTAACTGTAAATGAACTCAAGAATGTCCTCTAAGGAATGCAAATACACCTATTTGAGGAACCTGCGTGTTCCTATATTGTTGATGTTACTTGTGCAAAGTCGCTAAAGTGTGTCTTGTCCACCTATAGGTGACTCGAAGTGGTGCTGGGTAGTATGGGTCCCATCGTTCTGATGAGAGTACGACACCAACTGAGATTCCTACACCTCCTCCTTCTATGGATACTATTCGCTTGGTTGCTGAGGCATTGTTTTCCATGATCCAGGCACAGCTGACTGGGCAGGCGAGGCCTGCGGTGGTTCCATAACAGGTGGGTGTGAGGCCCGAACCTGTTGCAGCTGTTGTAGATCCCTGAGCAGCTGAACGGTAGTTGAAGCAATTTGTGAGCTTCAATTTTCCTATGTTTACTGGGGCGGAATCCCCAACACAGGAAGAGGATTGGTTGTCGCGCGTTAAACGAATATTGATGACGATAAGGGCGGAGGAAGAATAGAATGTCACCTTATGCACCTTCTTATTGGAAGAAGAGGCTCGGGTGTGGTGGGATGAGATAGAGTTGCATCACTTGGCAGGCAGGCAACTGACGGAAGTCTCGATTGAGGAGTTTTCAAGACTATTTTTGGCAAAGCACTCGCCTTTGGCTCAGCACATAGCCATAAAGAATGAATTCCAGCATCTAACTCTGGGAGAAAGTAGTGTGGATACCTACTTGCATGAGTTTACACGGTTGGGATGCTATGCGGGAACGATCTTAGCTGATGAAGAGCGTAAAACCAATCAGTTCTACGAATGGTTGCGAGATGAGCTGAGATTCCTGCTTTCGAGTTCGGTGAACCAAGGGTTCAAGCATTGGTCGATACGACTTGTGTGTTGGAAAAGGACATGAAGAGGGTACAGGGCAAGAGGGACTTGGCTGTGACAAAGCCCGAGTTCAAAGTGCTGCACCCAGGAAAGCCCAACTATCGAAGGAAATGGGGTAAGAAATCCAAGTCTTCTTCACAGGCTCCCTCGAGTGTTGCGTCTGGAGCAACTTCGAGGCAAGAGTCTCAGATCTGCAATACATGTGGTAGAGTGGGACATATAGCCCGTGATTGTTGGGTCGGTCCACCAAAGGTTGAAAAGAAGACAGGAGCGTCATATACTGATAAGGGAAAGACAGTGGTGGAGTCCTCTGCATCCCAGCGCAGCCCCTAGTGTATAATCTTGTCCAGCAGGAGGCCATAAAGCAAAGTGACGTCGTCACACGTACGAGCTAAGTTATTGATTGTTTCCTTTTCAAACTTCATACCTTATATACAGCTTGTATATGATGTGTGTTGCATTAGGTTTTGTCCTGATTCGCGACTATCTGGTGAGAGCACTGTTTGATACTGGTACTTATCATTCATTTCTAACTGTGGACTGGCTCTCGGAGCAGCGTGCCTCCATAGATTGCAATTCGAAGGAGGTCACACTGGGACAGAACACCGAGCGAGAGAAGAAATTCACTGGTATGCGAGGACCAAGCAGGACGTTGATGTCTACTCTCCAAGGGGTCAAGGCAGTTCAAAAAGCCGTGGAGTTGTTCTTCACGCTTGTTGAGGTTGTTGGACCAAAGGCTAGTGTGAGTGATGTTCTGATTGTTTCAGAGTTTGCTGATGTGTTTCCGAAGGAGCTTCTAGGGTTACCACCACAGCGGGAGATTGATTTCTCGATCAAGTTGGTTCCAGGTGCAAAACCTGTGGCCCGCTCGCTATATCGTGTAGTACCAAAGGAAATGGCGGAACTAAAAGTTCAACTACAAGAATTGCTGCAATAGGGTTATATCTGCCCAAGTATGTCACCTTGGAGCACACCTATTCTTTTTGTGAAAAAGAACGACGATAGCTTGCGGTTGTGTATTGACTATCGCGAGTTAAATAAGCTAACAGGGAAGAACAAGTATCCAATACCTCGAATTGATGACTTGTTTGATCAGCTAGTAGGATCAATCGTCTACTCTAAACTGGATTTGAAGTCTGGGTACTACCAATTGCGGATTCGGAAAGGTGACATTCCCAAGGCGACGTTTGTAACACGCTACGGGCATTATGAATTCACTGTAATGTCGTTTGGGCTATGTAATGCGCTATCAGTGTTCATGGATTTAATGCACCATACTTTTAGGGAGTACCTGGATTTATTTGTGATCGTCTTCATCGATGACATTTTGGTGCACTCTCAATTGGAAGAAGAACATGTGAACCATTTACAGATGGTTTTGCACACCTTGAGGAAAAATCAGCTCTATGCCAAGTTCTCCAAGTGTGAGTTCTGGCTATCGTCAGTGGCTTTTCTTGGCCATATGGTGAGTGGAGAGGGCATTGCTGTGGATCCGTCAAAGATAAGAGCTATTCGGGAGTGGCTGGTGTTGTCTTTGATGCCGAAGTCAGGAGTTTCTTTGGCCTGACGGGCTACTATAGAGGTTTTGTAGAAAACTTCTCACGGATCACTTTGCCTCTTACCACAGTAACTAGGAAGGATCAGAAGTTCGTTTGGACGCCAGAGTGCGCGAGAGTTTTTGAAGAGCTAAAGAGTCGTTTGACCATGGCGCCCGTTTTGACATCACCATGTGGTACAGACGGCTATGAGATTTATAGTGATGCGTCAGGAAGCGGCTTAGGCTGCGTTCTTCTTCAATTTGGAAAGGTGATCGCTTATGGCTCAAGCCAGTTGAAATTACATGAGTGGAACTACCTCGTCCACGACCTGGAGTTGGCGGCGGTAAGTTTTGCACTTAACTGTGGCGCCATTATTTATATGGTGTGAAGGTGGATATATTCACGGACCATAAGAGCCTAAAGTACCTATTGGATCAGAAGGATCTCAATATGAAACAATGTAGGTGGATGGAATTCCTTGGGGACTACACCTTCCAAATAAATTATACTCCCGGGAAGGAAAATGTTGTCGCAGAAGCCTTAAATCGTAGAACAAGGGCAAACTGGTTGTAGATGCATGATGAACGTCTGATCCAGGAGTTGGAAGCTTTAGAGATTTCTTTTGTTGACAAGAATTCCACAACAAATGCGTGCTTGCACTGGACGGAGGTACAATGTGACCTTACAGACAGGGTTCAGCGGGCAACAAAACTTGATGAAAGTTTGCAACTCTATGCAGTGGATGGAGTGAATGTCCAATTCTCCTGGGATGATGAACTTTTGCGCAAAGATGGTCGTTTGTGCGTCCCGAAGATGGATAAGGTTAGAGATTAATTGATGTATGAAGCTCACTTCACGAAGTATTCAATTCACCCAAGGAGCACAAAATGTATAAAGATATGAAAAAGCTATTCTGGTGGCCAGACATGAAGAAAGACATAGTACTGTATGTGGCCAAATGACAAACTTGTGCCTTAGTGAAAGCTGAATTCCAGAAGCCTGGAGGTTTCCTGAATTCGTTACCTATCCTGGAATGGAAGTTTGATGATATTTCGATGGATTTTGTGCATGGTTTACCGAGGTCTCAATGCGGTAACGATTCAGTTTCGGTGATCGTGGACCTGTTGACTAAAGTCGCCCACTTGATTCCAAAAAAGAGAGACGATTCAGTGGAAGTCTTGACAAAGGTTTATGTTGAGAAAATAATACGATTACACGGTGTTACCTGTAGCATCGTAAGTGATCGAGACGAGCGCTTTACTTCGAATGATTGGAGGCTAATCCATCAGTTGTTGGGGACGAAGTTAACATTCAGTATGGCCTTTCATCCACAAACAGATGGCCAAACGGAGAGAACCAAAGGAACGATGGAGGACATGCTCCGAATGTGCGCGTTGGATTTCAGAAAGAGATGGGAAGATCATCTTTATATGATGGAGTTCGCCTATAATAATAGCTATCAAGATAGTTTAAATATGGGACCTTTTGAAGCTTTGTATGGTAAGAAGTGTCGTACACTATTAGCTTGGGCGGAAACAGGAGAATCTAAGTTATATAAGCGCAAGGATGTCGAAGGGGAGAATTCGACAATATGCTCTATCCAGGAGAGGTTATTAATAACCCAAGATAGGCAGGCCAAATATTACAACGCCAAGCATTGAAACGTGGAGTTTGTAGTTGGCGAGTGGGTCTATTTAAAGATCAAACCATTCAAAGGCGTATCCAAGATTCGATGCTTGAAAAAGCTAAGTCCAAGATATCTTGGTCCGTTTGAAGTGGTGGAACGAGTTGGCAAAGCTGCCTATCAGCTAGCTCTTTCTGCAGAATTGAGTGGATTGCATGATGTGTTTCACATCTCAGTGCTTTGAAAAGCCATAAAAGATCCAACTCAAGTGATTTTGAATGATCGCGTACCGGTCGAATCTGCGCTAACGACGAAGGTTAGGCCCATTCAGATTGAGGATAAAGTGGATAAGCAGCTGCGGAACAAGACAATCAGGATGGTCACGGTTCGGTGGGACAATTGTGGCCGTGAGGAGCTAATATGGGTGCGGGAGCAGACCATGCTTGCTGAGTTTCCCGAACTGTTTGTCTAAACTGGTATAATAACTTTTATTTTATGTTGTACAAAATATAAAATGTTGTAACAAATTTTGTTGAAGAAAAGTTATGTTATAACATCTTGGTTGTTGTTTCCTGAGTACTGTATGCAAATTTTGGGACGAAATTTCTTGTAAGGAGGAGAGGATTGTAATACCCCAAATCGGTACAGATGTCAAGTCGACCTGAGATCGACGATCGTCGAGCGGAGCTTCCGCACGACAAAGATCGCCGAGCGGAGATCGTCGAGCTGAGCTCGACGATTCTGGCTTGTTATCAGCCCCAATACGGAGCGGTGACCCGTGTCAGGCGAATAGAGTGCGGACATTGAGTGGCGATTGACCTTTTCAACTCTAAATTGAGCCGTTGCTTGGTTTTGTTGATTGGATCAAGTGGCTGGGTTAGAAATCAAGGCCTTATTTGTAAAGGAATGGCAGGAGGAAAGTATTATTTCCTTCTCTCTCTCTCTCTTCCTCGCTACCCGAGTTCTGGAGAAGAAACCATCGGCTGGTTCTAGGGTGGCTTGCTGGAGAAGATCTTGTGGCCAAAAAAAAGATGTGAAGCTATAATCGCGAAGGGGAAAGTGAGGCGATAATTTCCATCGGTGTAGAAGTGCTTTGCCATGGCTCCAAAGAGATCGTCAAGGGTAACGATCTTTCTTCCTTGGATATGTGAATTTATTAATTTGGCATATGCATGGAATTCCCCCACCAAAAGGTGGAATATTCAGGGATTTCCCTGGGGTTGATTCTGGATATCCCCAAGATGTCTTGCATGTAGATCCGGAAATGTGGAGTACAGAATAAGCATACTGTGTGGAGCCCATCTGGACAGGTTGGTCTGGATTGGTGATGTTTTATTTTGCGCACAGTAGAAGACTCCGCGTTGAAACAAGAATTTTGTGGGGTCGGTGGGTTGTGCCTGTGAAGGGTAGTAGCAGGAAGTACTGGTGTGGAAGTCCAGGAAAATACCCGCAACGTGCATGTGTTGTATGCTATGAAAGACCAGTGTTTCTGGCACTGCAGGCGGCTGCAGGGATTTCTAGATGGTTAGTCCAGATAAGGTTATGGCTGGGGACGGAAAGAGAGTTCTGTCGCTAGCGTCGGGCGATAGTGAATGTCGCTGGCAATGCATCCTAAGTAACCTGTGATTGTGAAGCTAGTCCTGAGGGGACAGTGTGGCTATTGGGAGCTATGTGAGATCTGTATAAGGCTTCGTGCCGAACAGACAAGGGGATACCGCCCCGCGTTAGTCTAGTCATTGAACTAACAATTTGAGCAACGGACAAGGGCTGAACTCTATCTGCGTGATGGTTGTCTAACTTGAGTGCCTGAAAAAGTGGCTTCATTAGGATCACATCATGAGAGTCTTAGGGCTGCATGGCATTAAGACTAAAGTCTCCGGCTGAAGGCCGTGGATCAAAATGCTCAAGTTTGCGTTGAGAATGGTGGTGTGACCCTGGTTTTCCTGTACACCAAGAATGTGCCCTGAGTGCATGGAGCATCGGGTCGTGTGGTCGACATTTGTGATATGTTGATGGTGCATGAGTGCACCTTTTGTGATATATCTGCTTGTGAAATTCTATGCCTGCAAGGAAGAAATGCCACTGCCCCGGGCAAGGGGTAGAGTCGTTATAAATTGGTCAGTTGAATGCTGACCATTGCCTTATTTGCCACCTTTGCGGTTGTTTGTTCCTATGTAGGTGCCGGAGAGCCAAGTAGAAAATAGGGGGATGAAGCCCTTACTGCTGCTGCTGTTGGCCCTCGAAGGCCGAATGAAGAATTTTATGATTTTCATGTGTGGCCGGCCTGTGTGCCGATGTATGAAATCCACAGTTGTAAAGTTTAACTATAAGGCCATAAGGACAGACTTGTTGTATATTTGATGGACATTCCTTTGTTGTGATATATATAAATACTGGTTTATAGATTGTGGGCATTTAAAGATGTTGAGTTCAAATAACTTAAAAGCTTCTGCTAGAATGCTCTGAGTTAGAGTGCGAATAGTTTTTGATATTAACCTGTAACCCCGCCGTTTGTTTGTGATATATGGTGTGGGGCTCCAGCCGGACATTCTATTATATATCATGCAACGGATGGAGAAGTTACAATCGCTAGACACTCAATGCCAAGTCTTAAGTCATACTCGACGAATTCGTCGAGTATCGGCTAGTATACTCGACGAATTCATCAAGTATAGGCTAGCAGACTCAACGCACTTGATGCCATCCAAGCACATGGTGCTTTGGACACGACTCACTCGACAAATTTGCCTTTGGAAAAATTATAGAATTAGCGTCGGGATGACTCGATGAATTCGACGTGTATTATCATGTATATTCGGCGAGTATCATTAGATACATTCGACGAATTCGATGAGTATACGTGATGATACTCGACTAATTTTACTTAACTATTTTTTCTATTATTTTGGAAATTCTACACAAGTATATATGAATAATTTGATGAGTAATTGTAAGCATATATGACGAATTCGATGAATGTCAATGATACTCGAGGAATTCGACGAATATCCCTTACCATTCTTGATGAATTTTACTTGGGTAAACTTTCTGCTTTTCTGAAATGAAACTCTTCTTCTTCCTTGAACCTCCCCATGTACTTGGCATAGAATTACACCCCAATAGAGAGATTACACGTGAGTCAACACCATGGCCTACACAATGAAGGATTACATTGTGTAGTCCCGTGTTTACTGACCAACTGTAACCTGGCATTGGTGTGTACTTAGCATTGTAAATCTGCAAGTACATAACTACAAATACAATATCAAATACAATCACAATTTATCTTAGCTTAACTGGACCCTTCTTCAAATCAGAGTTATTGTGGATACAATACCCAACAATCTCCCCGCATTTGAAGTTAAAACATACAAGCTAAGGTGAATTGCACATAACAAATAATAATAAGATATGAAATTGACAAGATGAATAAATTAAATAAAATAACAAATAGCGCACATTCCAGCCAAACATATTTAAATCATATAGATAAAACAATAAGAGTTCAAATTTTTTTATAGCAACCACAACTACATCTCAATCAAAAAAGAAAACATGAACATTAGGACTGCCCACCTTGATTCTTCTGACGCTGCCTAACAAAATAATCCTTTGGATTAGGAAAGTACTTTGGAGGGGCTGGAGGCACAGAATCATCATTCTTGTATTTTCTGAAGTGTATTCTCCTCTTGGCAGAGGCCAGTTCATACTAATGACATTCAGCTTGATCGTAGTGGTTCCATTTGTTTTCATTGCCCATATCCACCAGGGTGAAGGTTTCTAGAATGATTCCTCTTAAAGTTGGACTCCATACTTCACCCATTTCTTTGTCTCTTGTTGGGTTTGATCTTGTAGCAGAAGGGCCTTCTCCATACTTTCTTTTCTTGTTGATTGGAGAAGGAGGAAAGTCTTCAAATACTTGAACTTCGGCAGCAGCAAACTGAAAGAATTTTTGCATGTCTGCCCCATGTTAAGAGTAATCCTCAGAAGGATAAACATCGATATGAGTGGGTGAAATAGGTACTTGAGAACCAAGTATTTGACCATGCAGCCACACAAAGTTTTCATAGCAGTAGTCATTTGTCTGTTTGAAATTTTCTAACATGGCAGCTTCAACTGTAGCAACCTTAGATTTCATATCCTTCTCTCCCTTTCTAACTTCATCAATGACAACATTAGAATTGGCAGGAATAATGCTGTCAAAGTGAGCCATCGATCTGTTGTGTGCATCAATCATTGTCACAGCGTTCTTGTCAACATTACCAAGAACTTCTGAAGCATACTTGAGTCCTTTCATGTTCAGCGTTATAGCTTTTCCACCCTTGGAATACAATTAATAAATCTTGGTATCATGCTTTTCAATCTGAATCTTAACTTTTGCAAGGACATTGTTAACATCTTGCTCTGTTTCCTTGACCTTGTCCAGAACTATCATCATTGTCACTTCAAACTATGCTTTCTATCTAGCCAACATGACCTCTATTATCTTTAGAATTGAACTATCAGCACAAGAGGTGGTAACTATTTCAGAAGAAATACTTGGCAGAGGGGGCAGATCTTCACAAACTGGAGATAATCTGGCTTTGGAAATCAACATAGGATCTTCAGTAGCTAGGACTGGAGGATGATCTTCTACATCTCCTTCATAATCAGAAACTTCCACTACCTCCTCAGGAACAATTTGAGGAATACCTGTAGCCATGGCAACTCTTTTTTTAAGGTTACAGATAAACCTGTCAACCTCAATAGCAACCGATATTGTGGGCCTAGTCACCTCCCCCTCAGAAGATGAGGCAGGAACACTTTTTGGGAGAGGGATAATCAGGTTCTCTACTGAAACTAGCTCCGAGTCATTATTTGCATTATCAGCAGATTTAGTCTCCTCAGCAATGACCAACACCTCATCATCATCTATTTCATAATCGTCAATAGTCAAATCATCATCCACAGTATCCAAGGCATCATCAACCATCTCTTATTCCGAAGGAACTGGAACATCTGGCACTGAATTCTCTACAGTTGGAGCATCTGGCACTGACTCAGAAGAAACACTCAAGGGCACTCTTTGAGTGGCCACTTGTATTTCAGCAAGCTCCCCCTCCATTCCTGCACTCAAGCTCTCAGGAATCTCACTGGGGGTGGAGTAGGAAGCCTATCCTCAGGAGCTTGACCATCCTCCACCACATGCAAATTTGGGGCTCCCCCTTGCCTCGGGATCCTCCTATCCCACCTTGAGATGATAGTTAATTTGATCTTCTTTAGGTGATGGATAGGCACACATTTGGTCATATCAAACTTGTCACCATCCATTTGATTCAGGTACAAGCTGATAATCCTCCCAAAGTTGGGAGTGCGGAGACTGCGCTTGTTTTTCTCAAACAGTAGTGCACCCCACTCCAATCTCTTCTGGCATATGATCGTCACTAGAACCTTGAAAATTTCTATAGATAGATAGTCGTGTAAACCAATCCTGCATAGCAGTACTTTTCCAATAATGTCTGGTAGAAGCTTGCCTTCTTCGTTCATTTCTTTACTTTTTATGGCTTTTGGACCTCTAGGCAAACCACAGAATAACATAGCCCTCGTGAAGTCCTCCACGTCGAGGTAGTCTACTTATCCACAAGCTAGGAGCCTAAAGAGCCATGTCAGGTGAGAGGACTTCACCTTAATGGTAGTTCCACGAACTTTAATCTTGGTTATCGTATCTTCATGTTGGAGCTTTGCATTCTGAAAGAACTCAAGGACATCTTTGTCCAGCACCTTGCAAGGGAGTTCTAGGACAAAGGATAGTCCGACCGTCTCAAGCATCAGCATGATATTTCGGAACTCATCAGAAGCCGAAGCAAAACCTGTTAGAACTAATTCTCCTCCCCCTAACAAACAAATGGTGCTTCTAGGAGCCATGTAGAATCAGAGAATAAACTAAAATCTGGAATGAACTGTCAGCTATAACTAATGGCTGTCACTGTCGGAATGGCGATAACAGGGCGTCGAAATCGCACCACTGGGTGAAATCTTTGCTGGAAACTGGAAAGCTTTGCTAGAAACTCTTGCTCTGACATAATCGAAGAAAATGTGAGCAGGGCCCCGAGATGGAGATGACGAGACATGTTGGAGCCGAAGGGTTGGGAGGACAGTTTGGCAAATATCACTGTTTTGGTTCGACGAAATGTGTCGTGGTTGCCCGACTCTTGATTATATATATATATATAATTTTAAATTTGACATAGAAAGTCGCATACCTGATTTTCGACAGCCCTTCGAATCCAATATAGAAAGAGATATTTTGCCCTAAGTGACATTCAGTGAGTTTCACCGGATGCACAGTCAATTCGGCGAGTTTTGGCTTGAATATTTGTGAATATCCGTCGAATCGGCAACTAGGGCTGACCTATACTCAACGAATTTTTCCTTAGACAAATTTCTTTCTTGATGAATTTTCTAAGTGATTTCCTCTTGTTGGCCTTCTTCATGAATCCTTGTTCAGCATGGACAGTTCCTTTTTGAAAAACGAAAACTTGACCTCGTCCAGCGGCTTTGTGAAAATGTTTGCGACCTGCTTTTCCATCGGGACATAGCTGAGGGCTATATCCTTGTTCTCCACATACTCTCGGATGAAGTGATATATCACTTCAATGTGTTTGTTGGCTTTAAGAGACTGGATTATGCGCGATCTCTATTGCACTGGAGGAGTCGTAATACATATTAATCTCTTTGAACTTTAGGTTGTAGTCTTCGAGTTGATTCCTGATCCATAGAAGTTGTGTGCAACAACAACCCACAGAGATATACTCTGACTCGACAGTAGAGGTTTCCACACAATTCTGCTTCTTACTGCTCCAGGAAATAAGCCGTCTTCTGAGGAATTGGCACGTCCCGGAAATGTTATTCCTATCATCCCTGTTTCCTGCAAAATCGACATCTGAAAAACCAATTAGCTCGACATCATTACTTCTCGGGTACCATAAGCCAAGATTGGGTGTACCCTTAAGGTATCTTAAAATTCACTTTTCAGCGACGTAATAAGATTGCTTTGAGTTCACCTGAAATCTAGCGCAGACGCATGTTGAAAACATTATGTTAGTTCTACTAACAGTGAGGTAGAGCAAGGATCCAATTATACTTCTGTACTTAGTTTCATCAAAAGGTTTTCCTTTCTCATCCTTGTCCAGAGACATAGTTGAACCCATTGGAGTCCTCATCGAGGTTCCGTTATCCATTCCGAATTTATTAAGAAGCTCCTTGGTAAACTTCGCTTGAGGGATGAAAATTCCATCTTTAGATTGCTTCACCTAAAGTCCTAAGAAATAATTCAGCTCTCTCATACTGCTCATTTCAAATTCTCTTGCATTAGTTTGGAAAACGTATTGCAAAGATTGTCTTTCGTAGAGCTAAATATAATGTCGTCAACATAAATTTGCACCAGCAAAATCTTGCCTTTTACTTCCCAAAGAAATAATGTCTTGTATATCTTTCCTCTTGTGAACTTGTTCTCAAGAAGAAAGCTAAACGATGCCTCATACCAAGCTCGTGGAGCTTGCTTTAAGCCGTAAAAAGCTTTATTCAAAAAGTAAACATGTTCAGGGAAAGTAGAATTTACAAAACCTAGGGGTTACGCTACGTATATTTCCTTTTTTAGATTCTCGTTGAGGAATGCTGACTTCACGTCCATTTGATAGATCGTAAAGCCATTGAGGGTAGCATACGTGTTGGGTATTGAATCCGTAATAATCTAGATTTGTGTGAAGTCACCATTGAACTAAGATGAATTTTTATTTGATGCTATTTTCTAGTTGAGTGCTTGCAAGTCATTATTGCCAAGTGTTGACAAATGTCAGTTTACCATGAGTCACTTAACACAAGACCATGTAATGTAATCCCTCATTGTGTGATTCATGTTGTTGACTCTTGTGTAACCTTTCTATTAGGATGCACTTCATTTTCAAGTACTAAAGGATGGAAGAAAGGAAGGGTTGCTGGTCTTTGAACAAAGAAGAAAAGGAATTCCTCAAAATCTTCTAAGTCCATTTTTCGAAAAGAAGAAAGTTTTTCGAAAGGTCTAAGTTAAATTTTTTTAGAAAGTAGAATTGTTCTCGAGAAACATAAAGACTTTTCGAAAAACTCTCAAAAATTTCTAAGTTCTATTTTTCGAGAAATGCCCTATTGATTTCGCGAAAAAGCCAAGTCCGTTTTTCAAAAAAAGTATTGTTTTCGAAAAATCAGATTCATTTTTCGAGAAAGAAAGTTGTTTTCGAAAAGACAAATTCATATTTCGAAAAAACAGTTTCACAGTTCAGAGAATTCTGCGTGAAGCATTTTCTCGAGAAGGGTATGCCATTTTTTGAAAGATCAAGTTCTTTTCGAAAAAGCAAGATGTCTTTCGAAGAGTGCAGTTGCAGAAAATTTCTAAGTTCATAATTCGTCAAACGGGATTTCAAATATTAATTTGTGTTTAATATGATGGTTCATCATTCCTTAAATGATTTCAGACCGTTATTGGATATCCTATATAATGTCTTCTCAAGGATTCACTAACCCTAATATTAAAAAAATAGAAAATACAGAAATTCAGAATCGCCTCAAGTTATAGATTAGGAAAAGCAGCACACTGCCATCGTCATTCTTCTCTTTCGCTTCTTCCTCGATCCAGCGATTCAACAGAAGAAAAGATTCGACTGATCACAAGTTCAAGTTTCCTCAATCATTTATTTGATCGTGTCGGATCCTAGAGTTTTAGACCGTGTTGTCTCAAGATTTCTTCCTCAACATTTTTTTCAAGAATTTCAAGCTTCAAGAGGGAAGAACTCTGAAGATTTCAGATCTGGAAGTAAAATTATTATTGTAGTTGTAAAATTTATTTCAAATTTTGTATGAGCCTTGTCTCCGAGTTTGCAGGAAGACTATTCTTCCAAGTATAGATCCCGTTTTGGGGGATCGAGTTTGTAGGAGTGTGTTAGCTCCGAGTTTTAGGAGCATTGCTCCGAGGTGTAGGATTTTTTTAATCCGAGATTTAGTGAAGTAGTCAAGGCTATCCGTGGTTCTAGATTGGTGAGGTGGAGAGTGGACGTACCCAAGATTGGGGAACCCTAAAATTCCTTTTGTCGTCTGGCTTGTGCTTGATTGCTTTCCGTGTTAATCTCTCTCAAATTTTTATTCCGCAAAAGACGCAGATCTCACATATTCTTCCCCCTTTAGTTGATTTACGTAGACAACTAGATACTTTCAATACGCAAGAAACAACCAAATCGCTTTGAGCCTGGCCACTGGAGCAAAGGTCTGGTCGAAGTCGATCCCTTCTTCTTATCTATATCCTTGAGCTACAAGTCGGTCTTTGTTCTTTATGATTACGCCATTCTCGTCCAGCTTGTTTCTGAAAAACCCACTTGGTGTCGATCACGTTCTATCCCTTGTGTCTGGGCACCAACTCCTAGACTTTGCATCATTTGAATTGGTTGAGCTCCTCTTGCATTGTCATGATCCAAGAGGCATCCCTGTTTGATTCTTTAAACTTCTTTGGCTCAACCTGAGAAAAAAAAACTAAGATACAATACCTCGTTAGGTGTACGTCATTGGGTTCTAACTCTATCGCCTGGCTCTCTAATGATTTGATTATCTAGGTGATCTCTTAGATGTCTGAACACTAGGTTTCTTACTCTCCCTCCAGCAGGTTCTACAACATCTGGTGCATCATTTGTAGGTTGAAGCAATTCTTCCTCTAGAATTTCTTCATCCACCGAGCCTGTATCAACGACCTTGACTGAGCTTGGAGCATCTTCCTTGACTGCTTCATCCAAGCTTAGTTCCTTGAACCTGTTACCTACATCTACACCAATAATAATAGATGTGCTGCTTTGGAGCTGCCTTGTCTCATTAAATATAATATTAATAGACTCTTCCACCATGAGGGTTTTCTTGTTAAAAATCCTATATGCCTTACTATGGCTACTATATCCTACGAAAATACTTTCAAAACATTTATCACTAAACTTTGTGTGGTAATACCTCCCATTATTAACTACGAAGTATTTACTTTCAAAGATTCTAAAGTAGGACGCAGTCGGCTTTCTGCCCTTCAGCAGTTTATAGGGAGTCATATGGTGGTTCTTGTAGATTAGAGCTCTGTTTTGTACATGGCAAGCTGTGTTGACTGCTTCGGCCCAGAAGTACACTAGAAGCGAAGTGTCGTTCAACATAGTTGTACATGCTTCAATGAGGGTTCGATTCATTCTCTCAGAAACTCCATTTTGCTGTGGAGTATGCGGGGAGGAAAACTATTGAAAGATACCTTAGCTTTCACAGAATTTTGTCATGCCACCAGACTCAAATTCTATTCCGTGGTCACTTCTGATTTTGACCACTGAGTAGTTCAATTTTTCTGAATTTGCCGAACAAAATTAGTGAAATAGTCAAAGGTGTCTGACTTTTGTTTCAGAAAAAACAACCAAGTAAAACGAGAGTAGTCATCGAAATTACCAACATATATACTTTACCTCCTAAACTATGAATTGTCATAGAACTATGGAAAAAATGGTTGTCAACCTAAATCACCTAGAGGGGGGTGAATAGGTGAGTTGTGCGTCTTTTGCGGAATAAAAAATAATTAGAGCACAACACAAAACTATCTACCAGTATCACAGACGACACAAGATTTATAGTGGTTCCCCAACCTTGGGTACATCCACTTTCCCTCACCGATCTAGCAATCAACTAGACTCGGCTATTCCACTATCTCGGATCAAAAATCGATCCTACCCTCGGAACAAAGTTCCTACAAACTCGATCCAAACAAAGGGATCTACACCTCGGAAGATAACACTTCCTACAAACTCGGAGTGAAAAAATCCTACACTCGGAGAAGATTTCTCCTACAAGAATAAAATGAGGTTTACAAGAATACAAACAGTAAATCACTCAGATCTGAATGAAACGGCCAGGATCTTCTTCTTTTCAACTTTGTAGCACTTTCAGAAATCGGTGAAGAAGTTCTCGGCTTCGATCTGGATTTACTCGCTTTTACAGAAATCGAGAGAGAATATGATCAGCGAAGTCGATCTTGATCTGTAACTTTCTTCAGAATAGTCCTCTGAAAGTAGAAGCTTTGGCCAGAGAAGAAGGCGGCGGCGGCGGTTTCCGTTTTGCGAAAATCAGAGAGGAGTCGGCTGAAGAACTTTCTTAAAATGAATTGACAATAAAAGCTTAAAGAATACTTAGGGTTTGTCATTTTCTGATAAGACCTTATATAGAAGAGACTAACGGTCTTAATCGGTCATAATGATGTACACGTGGACCAATCATGTCGCGTGATTTCAAAATCCTGTCAGAAAAAGGACTTAGCAAAATTTCAGAAAAGTTCAGCCATATACACGAGTAAGTGAATAGCTACTCGAGTAGTTGAATAACTACTCGAGTACATGAAGGAGAATATACTCGGGTATATAAAGATGGGCTACTCGAGTAGGTAGAAATCAACTACTCGAGTAAGTAGACAGAACTACTCGAGTATGTAGAGAGACTTACTCGAGTACATAAAGGATCTACTCGAGTACTGGAAAAACTACTCGAGTATATTTCATAAACTACTCGAGTACATGAAGTACTACTCGAGTGGGATACTTAGAATGAATTCTGAAGATATCAGTAAGAGCTACTTGAGTAGTTGAACTAAACTACTCGAGAGGAAGTAATCTACTCGAGTAGGTGAAAGTTCTACTCGAGTAAAAGACTTAGAAAATTCTGGAGTAAGAAAAATTCAAGATACACGAGTGAAGCATGATCTACTCGAGTAGGTATAATGAACTACTCGAGTATGATTCTATCTACTCGAGTATGTGAGTATACTTACTCGAGTCCATGACTTAGAAAAATTTTGATGAGTGAACTCTTTAATACTCGGGTATAAAGAGTAATCTACTCGAGTATATAAGTATGCTACTCGAGTATATGACTATGTCTACTCGAGTAGGTGACTTAGCTACACGAGAGACACACTTAAGTACTCGAGTACAAGGTTCCTTTACTCGAGTAAATTATACCCAAACTACTCGAGTAGTTATAGACCTACTCGAGTAAAAGACTTAGAGAAATTTTTGATGTTGGAAAACTGTTTCTTCTAGAGTAGTCAACTTCAAATTCCTTTCCTATAGTCCAATAGCTTGAATATGAAGTGTATTCCAATAGAGAGACCACACATGAGTCAACACCTTGGAATATGCAATGAGGGATTACATTGCACAGTTCCTGTGTTTGGTGACCCACTGTGGACTGACATTGGTCTACACTTTCTAGTGAAATTCTTGCAAACATATAACTCAAACCAAACATCAAATACAACTTAATTCATCTTAGTTACAGGGTGACTTCATCAAATCTGGGTTAATATGGATGTAATACTCAACAATCTCCCCCTATTTGTTGAAGTCAGAACCCTTTACACTAAGGTGAATTATGGACATAAAAGAAACTAAATAAAAAAACATGATCAGGTAAGCAATAGACAATGAAAAGGATAATTAGACAGGAATGAAGAATTGTATATATGTAAATCTCCAAAAACATCAAGTCTACAGCTTGTCATTTCAATCTCTCAACATCTTTTAGGTTTAGGCTTGGGGTTGCTGCTTATCCATCTTTTCTTGCTGTCTTCTTAAATAACTGAAAGGCTTAGGGAAATATTTAGGAGGCCTTGGAGGAGCAGCAGGGTTATTTCTCCCAAACTCTCTGTCATGGATCCTCCTTTTTAGCATAGATTTTTCATATAACTCCCATTCCTGGGAACTGTAATGAATGTTCCTGTTCTCATTTAGATCCAAAACTAGCATGAGTGTGTCCAAAATTAGAGACTTGGAGGTTGGAGACCAGGCTTTAGCATGTTCAGTGGCTTTGGAAGGAGCAGTCCTGCTAGCAGAGGGGCCTTCACCATACTTCCTTTTCTTCTTGGAGGTTCTGATCTCTGGAGGAGCTTGAAGGAATATATCAGCAGGATCTTCTTCCTAGCCTGGAGCATAAATATCTGGAGGAGCAACTAAGTCTCCAGGCTTGGTAGAGAAGGTGGGTTGCAGAGGAACAACTGGGGCAGTGATATCTGTAGCTAGAGGGTTGAGATGATGGGGAATGATGTTTGGGTCAACTGCAAGATCTGGAAGGATCTGATTGTGCATCCAGACAGCAGTGTCATATGTGTGAAATTTGACACCCTGTATTTGGGCTAGCACATCAGCATGAATGGTCTTCACATGAGCTTGCCATTCATCTGTCTTTTGAGCAGTAGATTTGTCTACATGTTCTTTGAGTTCTTTTATCAAACCCTCCCCCTTTCTGATTTCAACAGATAGCTGGGATATGGCATCATCTTTGAAAAGGCCTACTTCTTCACATATCTTCATCTTGTTGGCTTCATTCTTATTGTCTAGTTCCATCTGATTGTTGGCCAGGGTGACACCTTGTTCCATAACATTGCCCACACTAGTGATAGTATGGTCAAGGGCTTTGCCACCAAGTTGGTATAGGTACTTGAGCTTGTCAGTGTTATGCTGAATTTTAGCGAAGCCTCTGCTCATCTCAGTCTCAAGAGCAGTTACCTTGTCCGTGACCACCTTTATAGAGGTGTCAAAATGATGTCTTTGTGCTTGAAGAAGAGTTGTGATGTGTTGCAGCAAATCTGAGGAGGAGGAGACTGTAATAGCAGTAGTAGAGGGAGCAGCAGAAGGGAGAGAAGGAGGTACCCAAGGAGCTAGTTCTTCAATTATCACAGAGCTGTGAGCTCTGGTGGTAGGAGAGAGAGCAACTCCTTCTTCTATATCCTGAGGAAGAGAGAAGTCTAGATTTCTGAGAGGGGCCTCAGTTGGCTCAGGAGAAGGCTCATCAGAAATAAGAATGGTGTCTAGCCTGTCTGCTGGAGGATTTGGAGAAGGTGTTGGAGTTCTGGCTGGAGAATGGGAAGGAGACTGTACTGGAGAGAAGTCCTTGTGATGTTCAGTGGTTGGAGCTGGAGGAGAGAGAGGAGGAGGGGGAAGCACATCTTCAGAAAGCTCTGCAATCATGGCATCTATAGCAACAGCTGTGGACAAAAGAGTGTCTTAAGGTACTTGATCTGAAGGAGTAGCTGGACTCTGTGGAGTATGAGGTAGGGATGGAAGTTTTGGCTGAGGAGAGGGCTGCCTGACTGGGCTAGAAGGATCAGGCTCCCCCTCACTTGGTGCACCAGAGGAGCTGGCCACATGATGAGGAGGGGGAGATGGAGTCCTGTCCTCTACAGCTGGAACTTCTGGAATTTCTGAAACCTTTGCAGCTTGGGCAGAATTCTTTAGCTTGAGATCCCATCTCTGAATTGAAGAGATGGAGACCTTCTTCATGTGGTGAAGTGGGGTCCCTTTGGAGAAGTTGAAGACTTCAGGATTTGTGGCATGGAGGAGCAGGGAGATAATTCTGGCGTAGTTGGGGGATTTCATGCTGTCCTTGATTTTGTCCAAGATCAGCATACCAAATTGGTATTTCTTGCGGCAGATAATTGCTTGCATAATATCGAAGAAGTATAAGGGAATGTCTCTGATGGAGTGAGCCTTGCACAGGAGAATTTTGCCAATAATATCAACTAGAAATTTTCCTTCAGCGTTCATGTCTGACCTCTTAATATACTGAGCGTCAGGAGAAATGCCACAGAAAAGAGCTGTTCGGTCAGAGTCTTCATCATTTAACTCATCTTCCTCATCGACAAGCGGCAAACGGAGAAGTTGAGAGACAGAGGTCTTGGTGAATTTGAGTTTCAAACCCTTCACTTTGGATTTTAGGACTTTTCCATTTCTTCTGACCTTGAGATTGGAGAAGAATTCGGCAACTTCGGGGAATAGAACGCGACAGGGTTCCTGGAGAATGTAGGAGAAGCCGGCGGTGTCGAGGAGGATGAGGAGGTTGTGGAAATCATCGGAGAGCTCTGCAATACCTTTGGTGACTAGTTCAGAGCCGACGCTGATCTTGGAGGAAGCCGCCATGGATGCAATTGACTGGAAGAAGTGAGAGAGGCGGCTCTGCAGCAGCGGCGGAGGAGAGTTGGCGAGTCGGCAGGGTAGGCGAAGAGACAGAGGGTACTCGAGAGAAAGAAATGATGTCGTGTAGGTTTGAGTTTTCGGAATTTCATATATATAACTCTTAAATTACCGCTAATTAATTTAAAGGAAGAGGCGACATTTAGCCTTGGGTGGCGAATAGAACAAATTTCAAAAACTAGGATATAGAACACGAGAAAGAGATAGACTACTCGAGTAGGTAAGTGAGTTACTCGAGTAGGTCTTCAGGAGTTACTCGAGTAGGTCTGCAGAGAGTACTCGAGTAGGTGGAGAAAAAAATACTCGAGTAGGTAGATGACTTACTCGAGTAGGTGAGTGACTTACTCGAGTAGGTCAGTAGATACTCGAGTAGGCACAGTCTTATACTCGAGTAGGTAGAGAAGAGTACTCGAGTATGTTAGTTGTTACTCGAGTAGGTATGCCTTGACTCGCGTAGGGAAGTCACATACTCGAGTATGTCTCATGCTTCTCGAGTTGAAATTTGAAAAAGTTGAGAAAGAGTAGATTTTGACTAACCCCTTGCAATTACTTGCTTCTTAGTCATCCAGCCTTCTTTAGTCCTCTATGTTGAGCATCTTAAGCTCTATCTTGAAGAGCGAGAACTTGGTTTCGTCCAGCGGCTTTGTGAAGATATCTGCAACTTGCCTATCTGTAGGCACATATTGGATATCTATGTCTTCATGCTCCACATGTTCCCGGATGAAGTGATACCTTAGCTCGATATGCTTTGTCCAGCTGTGGGAGACTGGATTGTGGGCTATTGCAATTACGCTGGAGGAGTCACAGTACAAGGTAATACCCTTGAACTGCAGGTTGTAGTCCTCGAACTGATTCTTTATCCATAGCAACTGTGCGCAACAACTGCCTGCAGAGATATACTCTGACTCTGCCGTTGAGATTGCGACACAGTTCTGCTTCTTGCTACTCCAGGAGATTAGCCTTCTTCCGAAGAATTGGCAAGTCCCTGAGGTGCTTTTCCGGTCGTGTGTGCTACCTGCAAAATCTGCATCTGAAAATCCAATTAGTTCGTTGTCATTACTTCTTGGGTACTATAAGCCAAGATTTGGTGTACCTTTAAGGTATCTCAGGATCCGCTTTGCAGCGGCGTAATGAGATTCCTTAGAGTTCACCTGGAATCTAGCACAGACACATGTTGAAAACATTATGTCAGGCCTACTGGCAGTAAGGTAGAGCAAGAATCCAATTATGCTTCTGTACTTGGTTTCATCAAAAGGTTTCCCTTTGTCATCCTTATCCAGAGACATAGTTGAGCCCATTGGAGTCCTCATAGAGGTTGCGTTCTCCATTCCGAATTTCTTAATTAGTTCTTTGGTGAACTTGGTCTGTGAGATGAGAATTCCATCTTCAGATTGTTTCACCTGAAGCCCTAAGAAATACTTCAGCTCGCCCATACTGCTCATTTCAAACTTCCCTTGCATAAGTTTTGAGAACTTTTTGCAGAGGTTGTCATCGGTAGAGCAAAAAATAATATCGTCGACATAGATTTGCACTAGCAAAATCTTGCCTTTTATTTCCCTAAGAAATAATGTCTTGTCTATCTTTCCCCTTGTGAACTTGTTCTCAAGTAGAATGGTAGACAGCGTTTCATACCAAGCTCTAGGAGCTTGTTTCAGACCATATAGGGCCTTTTGCAGAAAATAGACATGATCAGGAAAGTTAGGATCAACGAAACCTAGAGGTTGTTCCACACACACTTCCTCCTTTATGTTACCATTCAGGAAGGCCGACTTCACGTCCATCTGATAGACAGTGAAGCCTTTGAAAGCAGCATATGCTAGGAACAACCTTATTGCCTCCAGCCTTGCCACTAGAGCATATGTCTGGTCGAAGTCGATTCCTTCTTCTTGACGATAGCCTTTAGCGACGAGTCTAGCCTTATTCTTTATGATCGTTCCGTCTTCGTCCATCTTGTTCCTGTAGACCCATTTTGTTCCAATGATGTTCTTTCCTTTGGGTCTTGGAACCAGCATCCACACATTGCAGTGCTTGAACTGATTTAGCTCTTCTTCCATTGCCATGATCCATGATGCGTCTGAGTTTGCTTCTTCAAATTTCTTTGGTTCAACCTGTGAGAGAAAACTCAAATGAAGATTCTCATTAGTTATACCTCTCCGAGTTCTGACACCATCCCGGGGATCTCCTATGATCTGGTCCGTGGGGTGATCCTTCAGATGTCTGAGCTCTAGAGCTCTTGCATCTGGAGTATCTTCAAGCACCGGAGTGATTTCTTCATCCTGGATGACTTCTTCATTTTGATCATCAGCCTCTCCAATGGGAGTTGGAGTGGTGATCTTAATGAACTTCTCGCCTTTGTCTTCGGACGGATCATCCAAGCTAGATTTTTTCAGCTTTTCACCTGCATCTTCAATGGGCACACTAGACGGATTGCTTTGTAGCAAGCTCGTCTCATCAAATACAACATGTATTGATTCTTCCACCACCAGGGTTTTTCTATTAAATATCCTATATGCCTTACTATGGCTACTATATCCTACAAAATACCTTCAAAGCTCTTTTCGCTGAACTTGGTGGTATGATACTTACCATTGTTAAGTACGAAGCATTTACAGCCAAAGATTCTAAAGTAAGATACTGTTGGTTTCCTGCCTTTCAGAAGTTCGTAAGGTGTCTTATTGTGGTCAGAAGTAAGAGACTGTTGGTTTCTTGCCTTTCAGAAGTTCGTAAGGTGTCTTATTGTGGTATCCGAACCTCCCTCTGATACCAATTAAAAGAAAACGGTTGTCAACCTAAATCACTTAGAGGGGGGTGAATAGGTGATTTGTGCGCCTTTTTTTATGAGTGCTCGATTTTGCACGTGGCATGCAGTGTTGACGGCCTCAGCCCAGAAGTACTCCGGTAGTGAAGCATCACTCAACATGGTCCTTCAGGCCTCTATGAGTGTTCTGTTGCTTCTCTCAGCCACTCCATTTTACTGTGGAGTACGAGGAGAGGAAAACTCATGAAAGATACCTAAGCTTTCACAGAATTCTTTCATGGCCCCAGATTTGAACTCTGTTCCGTTGTCACTTCTGATTTTGACTATGGAACAGTTGTATTCATTCTGGACTTGCTTGACAAAATTAGTAAAAATGTCGAAGGTATCTGACTTGTGTTTCAGAAAGTACACCCACGCAAAGCGCGAGTAGTCATCAACAATTACCAATGTATAGTACTTACCTCCCAAACTTCTAATCTGCAGTGGACCAAACAAGTCCATGTGCAATAGATGGAGACATCTGTTAGAGACTTTGCTAATAATGCTTTTAAAGGTAGCCCTTGTTTGCTTGCCTTTTACGCACGCATGACAAGGTCTGTCTTTGATGCATTTGACATTTGGGGCATCACGTACTAAGTTCATTGAAAATAGTTTATTAATTGTTTTGAAATTAATATGTGCTAGTCTCTTGTGTTATTGGTCACCAAGAGACACACTATCTTTTGCTAAAAGACACACTGGTGTAGAGGAATCTATACAGATGAAATTTAAACAGAAAATATTCCTGCTTCGAGTACCGGATAGAATCGTTTCCATATTGTCAACGGATTTTATCAAGCACTTGTCAGCATGGAACTCAACTATGTATCCTTTATCGCAGAGTTGGCTTATGCTAATGAGATTGTGTTCCAATCCTTCGACATAGGCCACATCCGAGAAGGATACATTGCCGTTAGTAATCATACCATAGCCTCTAGTAATTCCACGGTCTGAACCTCCAAATATGACCTTTGGTCCGTTCACGACAGGGGTAAAGTTCTGAATGAGGCTTCTAGTCCCGGTCATATGCCGAGAGCATCCACTGTCCAAGTACCAGATTGCGTTTTGTTGGCCTTTGGACATCCCTGCAATCACAATCAATTTGACTTAGGAACCCAAACACGTTTGGGTCCTTGGTCTCGGGTTAGAGTTCTCCCCCTCGAGTGTTAGCATTATGAGCGGTCCTTCTCATATTGCTGACATAAGGGGTTGCAGCGTTTCTGGAATTGAACCAGCAATCTATGGCGAAGTGACCAACCTTGCCACAACACCAACAGTCAAATCTGTTGTACCTTTGCCTCAAGATCTCCTGCTTGACCTTTTGGAACTTAGGTCTAGCAAGGGTAGCATTCTTGGAGGAAGATGCCACATGATGATGGCAAACACATGGCTTCCTCTCCTTTATGGGCTTCTCTACAACAGGCTTTGTCTTTGGTGCCTTCTTGAAGTTATGCCCATGATTGAAAGGGCCATAGCTCTGAAGAATAACTTCTTCATAAGGTGCCTTAAAGACACTTTCCCCAAAGTTTTGGGGTCTAGCCCATCCTTGATAGCGGGACTTTGGCTTTATATAAGTAGGCCTAGCAAAATGCCCGTATGATGAGTGAAAATCAAACTCCTTTGATGGAAAGATGACCTTTTTGAATGTGGTTTGATTTTGAGGGGCTTTTCCCTTTTCTTCGGCTGAGGCCTTTCTGGCGGCCTTATTTTTCCGTTGATTCTTATTTCTCCTAGAGGATTTAGTAGGAGCCTCTTCATGGCCTAGTCCAGCTCCCTTGGCCTTTGCTGAGAATTCAGCGACGAATGGAAGAACTTTTTTGGGCTTCGAGAAACTCTCAACAAGTTTCCTTTCAGCCGCAAGTTCGGCTTCCAATCCTTTGATGATCTTCTCCTTCAGGTCAAGGTGCTCAAGATCCTTGTTATATTCTTCAATAGTATTATTGAAGTTTTCCTCGAGGGAGTCAGTCTTTGCGACTTTCTCTCTCAAGTTGCTCTCTTCGGATTTTAGAGATTTGTTCTCTTTAGCCTGAGTCTTCACGACTCGACGACATTTGTCGTAAGCCATGATTAACTCCTTGTACTGGACCATCAATTCTGACTCATCTTCAGAGGAGCTACCGTCGCAATCATGTTCAGAGACTTCAGACTCTGAGAGAGGGGTGTGAGAGTTTACCTTCTAAGTGAATTGGGGCTCTTGTTCATCATCTGTTTGAGCCATTAGCCCAAAGTAAGCTTCTTCTTCTTCACGTGACTCAGATGAGTCGGAGTCGCTAAGAGTCTTGCTCCTTTTGGATATGAGGCTCTTCTCTTTCCTTTTTTTGTTGTGTGAGGATTTCTTGTCTTCTCTTCTACCACCCTCCTTCTTCTTGTGAGGGCAGTCAGCAATGACGTGACCTGGCTTATTACAGCAGTAGCAAATGATGTCAGTTGAAACGTATTTGTTCTATTTAGTATTATACCTTTCGTGGCTGCTTGAGCCTTTTCTTTGTCGATCGTCATCGCGTCGCGATCTTCTGTATGAGGCATCCTTGCCTTTCCATTGTTTCTTTTTATTTAGAAACTTCTTGAATTGCCTTGAGAGTAAGGAGAACTCTCCTTCAGATAGTTCAGAGCCTGAGGTGCTAGGTTCTGAAGTTTCTTCTTCATCAACTTCTGGAGCTGGAGCGGGGGATGCAGCTTTAGTCTTTCTGGAGGTGTCTGCCTTCAGAGCGACAGATTTCTCCTTAAGTGCAGACCTGCCCTTCTCTTCTTCAGCTTTTCTTGTATTGATTTGGAGTTCATAAAACATAAGCTTTCCAAAGAGATTTTGCGGGCCCGTTTCAACTAGCTTCCCGAACTTCCTGATGGCGCATACCTCGTTATCCCATTCCTTGGTTAGGGATCTCAAGAATTTGTCGTTCAGTTCTCCGTTGGTGAAGACACGACCATACACCCTTAGGCCATTTACAATTTTGAAGAAGTTCTCAAAGGTGTCGGCAATTGTTTCCTTGTTCCCTTGTCGGAATGCTTCATATTTTTGATTGAGAAGGGATCTCCGATAATCCCTTACTTCTTCAGTTCCTTCCATCAAAGTGACTAAGGAATGCAACATCTCCTTAGTTGATTGACAGTGAATCAAATTCTGCAGCATCGAGTCATCGACTGCACTTGCTATAATGTTCTTAGCTTTTTTGTCGAGAGAGACAAGTGCAATCTCGTCTTTGTCGAGATCCATTAGCTTTTTGGGAACTTTTTTGGTAGGGTCGATAGTGGGCACAGTCATGGGAACGTAAGGACCTTCTTCAACGATCATGAAGATCCTTGGATCCACAGCTTCCATGAAAAATTTTATCCTTTCTTTCCACATGGGAAAGTTATTTTTGTTGCACAGTGGAAGCTTGGCGAAATCTTTGCCCTTGTCCATTTTATGGTAGAATCTTTCACACAACAGATTTGGATCTGATCAAGGTGTTAACCTTTTGACGATCAACCTCCCTCTGATACCAATTGAAAGAAAACGGTTGTCAACCTAAATCACCTAGAGGGGGGTGAATAGGTGAGTTGTGCGTCTTTTGCGGAATAAAAAATAATTAGAGCACAGCACAAAACTATCTACCAATATCACAGACGACACAAGATTTATAGTGGTTCCCTAACCTTGGGTACATCCACTTTCCCTCACCGATCTAGCAATCAACTAGACTCGGCTACTCCACTATCTCGGATCAAAAATCAATCCTACCCTCGGAACAAAGTTCCTACAAACTCGATCCAAACAAAGGGATCTACACCTCGGAAGATAACACTTCCTACAAACTCGGAGTGAAAAACTCCTACACTCGGAGAAGATTTCTCCTACAAGAATAAAATGAGGTTTACAAGAATACAAAAAGTAAATCACTCAGATCTGAATGAAACGGCTAGGATCTTCTTCTTTTCAACTTTGTAGCACTTTCAGAAATCGGTGAAGAAGTTCTCGGCTTCGATCTGGATTTACTCGCTTTTACAAAAATCGAGAGAAAATATGATCAGCGAAGTCGATCTCGATCTGTAACTTTCTTCAGAATAGTCCTCTGTAAGTAGAAGCTTTGGCCGGAGAAGAAGGCGGCGGCGGCGGCTTCCGTTTTGCGAAAATCAGAGAGGAGTCGGCTGAAGAACTTTCTTAAAATGAATTGACAATGAAAGCTTAAAGAATACTTAGGGTTTGTCATTTTCTGATAAGACCTTATATAGAAGAGACTAACGGTCTTAATCGGTCATAATGATGTACACGTGAACCAATCATGTCGCGTGATTTCAAAATCCCGTCAGAAAAAGGACTTAGCAAAATTTCAGAAAAGGTTCAGCCATATACACGAGTAAGTGAATAGCTACTCGAGTAGTTGAATAACTACTCGAGTACATGAAGGAGAATATACTCGGGTATATAAAGATGGGCTACTCGAGTAGGTAGAAATCAACTACTCGAGTAAGCAGACAGAACTACTTGAGTATGTAGAGAGACTTACTCGAGTACATAAAGGATCTACTCGAGTACTGGAAAAACTACTCGAGTATATTTCATAAACTACTCAAGTACATGAAGTACTACTCGAGTGGGATACTTAGAATGAATTCTGAAGATGTCAGTAAGAGCTACTCAAGTAGTTGAACTAAACTACTCGAGAGGAAGTAATCTACTCGAGTAGGTGAAAGTTCTACTCGAGTAAAAGACTTAGAAAATTCTGGAGTAAGAAAAATTCAAGATACACGAGTGAAGCATGATCTACTCGAGTAGGTATAATGAACTACTCGAGTATGATTCTATCTACTCGAGTATGTGAGTATACTTACTCGAGTCCATGACTTAGAAAAATTTTGATGAGTGAACTCTTTAATACTCGGGTATAAAGAGTAATCTACTCGAGTATATAAGTATGCTACTCGAGTATATGACTATGTCTACTCGAGTAGGTGACTTAGCTACACGAGAGACACACTTAAGTACTCGAGTACAAGGTTCCTTTACTCGAGTAAATTATACCCAAACTACTCGAGTAGTTATAGACCTACTCGAGTAGAAGACTTAGAGAATTTTTTGATGTTGGAAAACTATTTCTTCTAGAGTAGTCAACTTCCAATTCCTTTCCCATAGTCCAATAGCTTGAATATGAAGTGTATCCCAATAGAGAGACCACACATGAGTCAACACCTCGGAATATGCAATGAGGGATTACATTGCACAATTCCTGTGTTTGGTGACCCACTGTGGACTGACATTGGTCTACACTTCCCAGTGAAATTCCTGCAAACATATAACTCAAACCAAGCATCAAATACAACTTAATTCATCTTAGTTCCAGGGTGACTTCATAAAATCTGTGTTAATGTGGATGTAATACACAACAAACTAAATAGGTCCATATGAAGAAAATACAAACTTCTCATAGAATCTTTTTCAGCAATACCCTTGAAGGTAGCCCTTGTCTGCTTACCCATTTGGCATGTGTGACATAGAGTCTCTTTAAGTCACTTAACGCTGGGGGCATCAAGCACTAAGTTGTGAGAAAATAACATATTTATGATTTTGAAATTAATATTTGCTAATCTCTTGTGTCATTGGTCACAAAGGGACACACTACTTTTAGCTAAAAAGCACACTGAGGTAGAATTGTCTAAACATAGAAAATTTTAAAATATATATATATTTCTACTAAGAGTGCCTGTTGAGATCATCTCCAAATTTGCAGACGACTTTATTAGACACTTGTCCTTGTAGAACTTAACGATATAGCCTTTATCACATAGTTGACTTATGCTTATCAGATTATGCTGTAATCCTTCAACATAAGCCACTTCAGTGAAAGAAACTATACCGTTGGATAATATACTATAGCCTTTAGTAGTTCCCCTGTCTGACCCTCCAAAGATGAATTTTGGTCCATCTTTGACTGGGGTATAATCAATTAATTGGCTTCTTATCCTAGTCAAATACAGAGAGCATCAACTGTCCAAATATCGGATTTGATTTTTGTTTACCTTTGGACATACCTGCAATCATAAATCATTTTACCTTAGGAACCCAAACATTTTTGGTTCATTGGTTCCTTGTCAGCTTACCACCACTATGAACATTAACCTGGCGTATGGCCAGTCTTACACGGTTAACTTGTTGATTTTCAGAATTTGCAGGGTTAAACCAACAATCTACGCCAAAATGACTAGTTTTGTCGCAGAACAAATAGTCAAACATGTTGTACCTTCTCTTGTACTCCTGCTTTACCCTTTGAATATGAGGTCTAGCATGGTCAACATACTTGGAGGTGTAAGCCTCCTGATTACAATAGACACATGGCTTCTCCATCTCCTTTACCCTAGGAACAAAAGTCTTTGCTTTTGGTGCCTTCTTATAGTTATGTCCATGAACATATGGACCATAATTCTGAAGTTAAATCTCATCATAAGGTGCTTTGAAAGCACAAGAACCATAGTCTCGAGGACGGGTCCATCCCTGGTATCGCTTCTTGGGCTCTACATGAGTTGGTCTAGCAAGATGACTGTAGGACGACACAAGATCAAACTTGTTCGTTGGGAAGATTACCTTCTTAAACGAGGGTTTACCTGGTGGTGTTTTCCTCTTTTCTTTGGCACTGGCTTTCTTGGCAGCCTTACCGTTACTAGCTATGTGTCCAAGACCACTACCGTTCTTCGGAGCTAAAAACTCATCGATGAGGGGAAGAATAATACTCGGCTTGGAGTAACTATCCACAAGTTTTCTCTCCACCAAGAGCTTTTCCTCTATCTCATCAAGGTATTTCTGCTTCATACTCAATGTTTCAGTAGAGCATTTGAGTTCCTCTTTCAAGGAGTAGACTTCCTCTCTAAGAGGAAGTAATTTTAAAACTTTCTCCTTCAAACTGGTTTCCACTGCCTTGAGGGAGGCAATCTCTTTCAACTGTATTTTGACTACCTTGCAATATTTGTCAAACGCTTTCAAAAGGTTCTCATGCTGAACCATTAATTCAGAATTCTCTTCCTCAGAAGAATAGCCTTTGTGACCAATAGTTCACTTTTCTGATTCTGAGAGTATCGTATGCAAGTTTAACTTCCTGTAATCCTCTGAGTCACCAACTTCCTCGTCCCATCGAGCCATAACCCCGAAGTAAGCTTCCTCATTCTCTGAACTTGACTCACTCGAGTGATTTGTTGGGTACATTGGTTTAAATGTACCTGATTTGAAGAAGCCTCGCCCTACTCAATGATATACATCAAAATGTATTTGATGTATTTTGAGTTGCCTTGTGCAGGTTAAGTATTTGCAGGGAAAAGCTGAAAAGTTTCTAAGTCCATGTGTCGACACCCAGAAGGAAAGTGTCGACACTTAAGAAGACTTGTGTCGACACCCAATCAAGCAGTGTCGACACTTGGAGTAATTGTGTCGACACCAGGATACAGAGTCGACACCAGACAGAAAGTGTCGACACAAGGAGTTGTGTCGACACTCAATGAAGAGAAGTTCAGTGAAGAAGTGTCGACACTTAACAGCAGTGTCGACAACCAGAGGAACTGAGTCTACATCAGAAAGTGTCGACACTTGGAGGCTGTGTCGACACTCAGCAAAAGTCAGCAGAGTCTAAGTATAAGTGTCGACATAATAAAGAATGTGTCGACACTCAGTAGAAGACTCAACACTTGAAGAAAGTGTCGACACAAGAAAGAATGTGTCGACACTCAGCAGAAGACTCAACACATGAAGAAAGTGTCGACACTAGAATGCTGTGTCGACACTCAGCAAAGTTCAACAAAACATTCTAAGTACAAGTGTCGACACAAAGGAGATGTGTCGACACTCAGTCAAAGTCTCAACAAAAGAAGAATGTGTCGACACAAGGAGCAGTGTCGACACTCAGCAAGTAACAACACAGAAGGCATGTGTCGACACCAAGAAGATGTGTCGACACTGAACAAGTTCAACACATGAAGATGTGTCGACACAAAGGAGTTGTGTCGACACTTACAAGAATTCAACTAAGTGCTGAAGAACAAGAAGTTGTGTCGACACAGAATATCAGTGTCGAGAAGTGAATTCTACAACACATGAAGTTGTGTCGACACCTTGAAGGCAAGTGTCGACACTTAGTCAACTTGTGTCGACACTTGGTCTATAAGTGTCGACACTTAAAGACAGATTGTCTCGACACTTTCAGACAGTTACAGTTATTTCAAGAACTGACTGGATGACTTGACAGCTGCCATTCCAGCCGGTCTACTACACCTGTCAGAGTTGTCAGAAATCAGTTAGGAACCGGAGCAGCCGGTTACCATGAAGAAGGCCTATATATAGGCTTATACTGTCTACAGAAAGAGATGATTTCAATAGAAGATCAAGTAATTGGAAAAATAAAGAAGATCTAGCTATTCATTGAAGAATCAAGTGAAGATCTAAGAAGTTGGAGAGAGAGAGAGCTCCATCCAAGAAGACAACCGTTGGAACCAGGCTGTGAAGAAGGGTTCAGACCTAGTTCTGAATCTTAAGTTGCAGTGATTGAAGATCAGCTGCAGAGAATCAATCCTATTGTGTTCTACATTCAAGAAGCTTTGAAGAAAAGCCAAGTGAGATTGTTCTCAGCAGAGTTCATTCAAGAACTCATCAAGAACCTATCAACTCATCTCTCTATTCAGAGTTGTAGGTATATACACTTTGTATTTTATATTTCTTGTAGGATCCTTAGGGATCTGAGTTGTAAGCCTGTAATTATAAAAGCTGAGTGTAGGGCCAGTGTGCCTGAGAGTAGGAGATCTAATTCTCTGAGTGTAGGCCTGTTGTGGCTGAGTGTAGGCCTGTTGTGGCTGAGTGTAGGCTTTGTGAAGAAGCTGAGTGTAGGTCTTTGGAGAAGACTGAGTTGTAGGGCCTTGGGCCTGAGCTGTAGAAACCTATTTTGGGGTTCTGAGTGTAAGATCTGAGGATCTGAGATAGTGGATGAGTTTGGCCGAATCTAGTACACTACTAGATAGGTGAAGGAGGAAAGTGGATGTACCCAAACCTTGGGGAACCACTATAAACCTGTGTGTTCACTGTGTGCATGTGATATTCTGTGATTGCTGATTGATTGCTGGGAAAAAGTAGTTATAACTCTGTGAAATTATCTGAATTCTGCCTAAAAAGTTAAAAAGATTTAAGTCACCTATTCACCCCCCCTCTAGGTGATTAGGTACAATATCTTTCAAGTGGTATCAAAGCCAGGTTACTCAAAAAAGGACTTAACTGTCTGAGTAGATCCTGTTGGCAGATTTAGTCTAAGTAACTTGCAGAATCAAGAAAATCAAGAACCATGGGTTCAACTGAGAATCATAAGGAACTTGGATCCATGAAGTTGCCCATTTGCAGAAAAGACATTTTTGGCATTTGGAAAGAAAGGGTGAGACTATTTATGGAAGCCTCAGACCCTAGAATATATATAATAGTGAAAGAAGGGCCATATGTGCCATGAAGGTTTCAGTCCTTGATGCAAATCAGAGAACACCTAAGGATTTCTCTGAAATGACAAAAGATAAGATAATTCTAGCCACAATGGACAAGAGGGCTCAGAATATCATTGTGAGTGCTATAGATGATGCTACCTTTCAGAATTTGATACACTGTAAGACTTCTAAGGAGATGTGGGATACTCTTATAGTGTACATGGAGGGTTCTGAAGAAGTGAGGCAGGACAGGAAGTCCTTATTAAACTAAGAATATGAAAGCTTCAGGCAAGGTAGATCTGATAGCATAACAGAACGCTATAAAAAGTTCTATAGGATTGTCAATGAGCTAATGTCCTATGGAAGAGAGTTCAGTAATTATGAGCTTAATGATAAGTTCTTAAGGTCCCTTACAAAAGATTGGGACACCAAGATCTGTGCCATAAGGGAAATGACAAAGTTAGCAGAAATTCCTCCTCCAACTTTGTTTGGAAAATTACTATCCTATGAAATGCAGTTGATAGTGAGGAAAGAAGAGGAGAAAACTACCAGAATTGAGAATAAATAAAGGACTGTGGCATTCAAGACAGAAGCCACTAGAAAATACAGAAGTAAGACTCCATCTCCACCACCAAAGGTTGCTGAGACTGAGTCAGATGATTCAGAAAGCAGAAAGTCTGAAAGCAGTGAAAGTGATGAGGATTTTGCAGCAGTCACAAGACACTTTCAGAAGTTCCTAAAGAAGAAACAGTGGAGGAGTAAGCCATCCACAACACAGAGGTCATCAAAGAATGACAGAAGAAAGCCCAAGTCAAATAGAACTTCATCTTCAAAGATAGTTTGTTATTGTTGTAACAAACAAGGGCATGTTGTTGCTGACTGTCCAGAGAAGAGAAAAGAATCTACTGATAAGAAAAAGACACAATTCAAGGGCAAGAAGGAAAGGTCTTTTGTTGCCAAGAAGGACAAAGGCCTGTCAGACATGTCTTCTTCAGAATCTGAGTCAGAAGCTGAAGCTTACATATGACTGTATGCTGAAGAAGAAGAAGAGGAGTTCATCCAGATAATGAACTCTATATATGAGCAAGAAGACAGTCAGTGCCAAAGACTGATGGCATTAACAGAAGATGACAAAATCTAGGAGCAGCCTGGACCTAGTAAGGTACAAAATTATTCTTTAAGTTCAATTTCTTGTGCTAGTTCAAAATCAGATTCATCATCATCAAGTGATGAGAGTGCATCTGAGTCTGAAGGGGATATTCATCAATTGATAGATGAATATAGAGTTCTGTTGCAAGCTTTTAAGAAGAGCAAGTCCCTAGCCAAGAGTCAGGTAAAGGAAATTGCTAGTCTCAAAGTTGCTGCAACTGATTTTGAGAAGATGATTGATCAAAAGCTAAATGAAATAGCCAGACTGAAGCACATAACTGTGATTCAGATGGAGACTATAACATTTAAGAATGATCAAATTAGAAGTCTAAAGATTAGTCTTCATAAGGAGAGAGATTTAGTTGCTAGGTTTTCTAAACCAAAGTCAGTTCTACCCTTAATTGATGAATTTGTTCATCAAAAAGGTAAAGCTGGACTGGGGTTTACTAAACCTGCTAGGACTGTTCAGTCCAAATCTAAGGGCAAAGCCGCAGCCCTCAACAAGCCAGCTGTAGATAAAACAGCTAGGAATGTACCTAAGCAAAGGTACAATAGGTTTGAGTGCTGGTGCTGTGGCAAGGTAGGCCACTTTGCCATAGACTGTTGGCATAATTCTAATGCCAAGTTGAGTAGCAAACTGCCTGTTGGAAGACCTGCAGGTAGCTTTGTTAGGAGGGAAACTAACCAGTACCAAAGACCCAAGAATTCTTTGGGTTCTAAGGTCAACTAATCTGTTTTGCAGGTAAGTCCAAGTGGCCATGCCCCAATATGGTACTTGGACAGTGGATGTTCTAGGCACATGACTGGAACTAGGGGATTGCTAAAGGACTACACACCTATCAAGAATGGTCCAAAAGTCACCTTTGGTGTTTCTGAAAAAGGAATTATCAAGGGTTTTGGTAACATTTCTAGCTCCCATATAACTATTACTCAAGTGGCTTATGTTAAAGGTTTGAAACATAACCTTATTAGTATAAGTCAACTGAGTGATGTAGGATATGACATCTCATTTGTCAAAGATGGTTGTCATATCAGGAGGTCAAATGATCAAGAGATCATTTTGACAGGTTATAGAAAAAGGAATGTTTATTGCCTAGACATTATGATTGAGAACAATGGTTCTCCAGTGTGTCTTGTAGCTGATGAGAAAGTCTCTCATTGTGTCAAATGGAATAAGAGGCTAGCCCATCTAAATTACAAGACAATTGGCCAACTCTATAGCAAAGAGTTAGTGATGAATGGTCCTCAAGTTAAGTGTATTAAAGATGGAATATGCTCAGCTTGTCAAAAGGGCAAGCAGACTAGATCCACCTTTAGTAGCATTGAAAACAAAGATGCTGTGAGGTGCTTATACCTCTTGCATATGGATCTCTTTGGTCCTATGCCAGTTCACAACCTAGGTAGGAAGGTCTATACCTTTGTGGTTGTAGATGACTACTCAAGGTTTTCCTGGGTGTTCTTCCTTAGACAGAAATCTGAAATACCTAGTATCTTCTATAGCTTTGTCAAACAAATTCAGAATGAACTAGACAGTACAGTGGTCAAGATAAGAAGTGACCATGGTACTGAATTTCAGTCTGATAGTATGGCAAAACTATTTGAAGAATTTGGGATATTTCAGGAATTTTCTTCACCAAGGACACCTCAGCAAAATGGCATTGTTGAGAGGAAAAATAGATCCTTGATTGAGGCTGGTAGGACCCTATTAAGTGATACATCTCTACCAGAATATTTCTGTGCTGAGGCAGTTAATACTGCATGTCATGTAATTAATAGGGCTACCATTACTAAAAGCCACAATAAGACCCCCTATGAGATTGTGAAAAGCAGAAAACCAAACCTATCCTATTTCAGGATCTTTGGTTGTAAGTGCTTTATACTTAACAATGGAAAGTCTTACTTGACTAAGTTTGCTGCCAAGTCCCAAGAGGGAATTTTTGTTGGGTACAACAACAACAGTAAGGCTTATAGAGTCTACAACTTGTCTTCTCAAGTTGTAGAAGAGTCTGTACATGTAGTATTTGATGAAACTAGACTTATTAATAATGAGTTGTCTAGTAGTATATGCAGCTCCACAGGTATAACTAAGAAGATGGACAAGCTCACTATTGAAGAAGAACCTACTGCAAGACAGCAAGTAGTAGATAGTGGTTGTTGTCCAGGGGGAGTACTACATGTACCTAATGAAGAAGAAGTCCAAGGAGTGCAGCAAGATGAAGGAACTGAAGAAGTTCAACCTGAAGCCAGGATGCCTCCAGCTAATAGGCATCTAAGAGATCATCCAGCAGATCAAATCATTGGTGATCTAAGACAAGGGGTACAAACAAGGAGCAGAAATCTGAGTGCAGCACTCTACTCCAGTTTTCTATCCCAAGTAAAGCCAAAGAAGTTTGAAGAAGCCATCCTAGACCCTCATTGGATTGAGGCAATGCAAGAAGAGCTGAATCAGTTCAAGAGATACAAAGTCTGGGAGCTTATTCCTAAACCAAAAGACCATAACATAATTGGGACCAAGTGGATCTTTAGGAACAAGATGGATGAACATGGAGTAATTGTCAAGAACAAAGCAAGATTGGTTGCTAAAGGATATAAGCAGGAAGAAGGTATTGACTTTGATCAAACCTTTGCTCCAGTAGCCAGACTGGAAGTCATAAGGATGTTCCTGGCCTATGCAACCTTTCAAGTATTTAAAGTTTACCAAATGGATGTAAAGTCAGCCTTTCTGAATGGTAATCTAAAGGAGGAAGTATATGTGGAACAGCCATCAGGTTTTGTTGATTCAACTCAACCTAATTATGTCTATAGACTTAGGAAGGCATTATATGGGTTAAAACAAGCCCCTAGGGCTTGGTATGAAACCATGTCTAGTTTCCTCATTGAGAATAAATTCACAAGGGGGAAAATAGACAAGACTCTATTCCTTAGGGAATCCAGAGGCAAAATAATACTAGTCCAAATATATGTAGATGACATAATATTTGGGTCTACTGAAAGTAGTCTTTGCAAAAAGTTTGCAAAACTTATGCAAGGGCAATTTGAGATGAGCAGTATGGGAGAACTTAAGTTCTTCTTGGGTCTCCAAGTTAGACAGACTGAGAATGGTTTATCCATATGCCAGTCTAAGTTCACCCTAGAACTGATAAGGAAGTATGATATGGAATCATCCAGTACCATGAAGACTCTTATGGGGTCAAGTATGTCTCTTAGCAAAGATGATGCAGGGAAACCTGTAGATGAGACTTTGTATAGAGGGATAGTTGGCTCCCTTCTATATTTGACTACAAGTAGACCAGATATCATGTATGTTACATGTGTCTGTGCTAGGTACCAAGTATGCCCTAAAGAGTCTCATTTGACAGCTGTCAAAAGGATACTGAGATATCTAAAGGGCACTCCTTATCTAGGCCTTTGGTACCCGAGGAATGGAGACTTTGAACTAACAGGTTATTCAGGTGCAGATTTTGCAGGATGCAAAGAAGATAGGAAAAGTACAACTGGAACCTGTCAATTCCTAGGTGGAAGACTGATTTCATGGAGTAGCAAGAAGCAAACAAGTGTGGCTATCTCCACAGCAGAATCAGAGTATGTAGCTGCAGGAAGTTGCTGTGCTCAACTTCTATGGATACAACATCAGCTTGAGGATTATGGAATTCAGGTAAGTAGAACACCACTGTTTTGTGATTCTACTAGTGCTATATCAATTGCAAACAATCCTGTTTCCCATAGTAGAACTAAACATATTGAAATAAAATATCATTTTCTTAGGGAACATGTAGAAAAAGAAGATATTTCACTGGAGTATATAAATACTGATAATCAACTAGCTGATATGTATACTAAGCCCTTAGAAGAAACAAAGTTCAATAGGTTTAAAATTGAAGTAGGAATGATAAACTTAGAATAAGTTTACAGAAATGGCTAAGTAAAATAGTGTCGACACACAGAGTTGTCTGTGTCGAGACAGAGAATTGGTGTCAACACTTCAGTGAAAAGGTGTCGACACATCTAGGAAGTTGGTGTCGACACTTCAGAAAATTAGTGTCGACACATGATAAGTAGGTGTCGACACATCCAAGGTGGTGTCAACACTTAGGCTTTACTCAGAATTAGTAAAGTAAAGTCTCGACTATGTGTCGAGCTAAGTGGTGTCGACACATAAACAAGTGTCGACACATATATTCTGTTGACTAAACTTGTGTCGACACATTGTTGTCAAGACATTATAAGTCTGTGTCAACACTTATCAACAGTGTCGACACAATTTAAGTTTGTTAACCCGCCCTTTCATCTTCAATCCTAGAAAGGTATAAATAGGGTTTCAACATTGTCTGTCGATACGCTCACAAAAGTTTCGAGACCAAACTTGTGTGTCGACACCTCTCTTCTCTCAATTCAAATTCTTCAAACCCTAATGGTGCCCAAGCTTGAGGAGAACGTAAATGAAGGCTATGAACTAGTACGGCACGCGTTTGATGACGCAGACCCGGAGTTCAAGGATGTGGTAACCCTAGTTGCAGACTCGGGGTTAGATTATCTTGTTTCAGAGCCGACTAAGATCTGGAAGAAAGAAGTATTGGAATTTCTGAATGGCACAACCCTAGACGAATCTGGATTCAAGATAAAGTCAAGGGTCCATGGAGAAAAGGTGAAGGTCTCACCTAAAAGTTTAAGAAAGGTACTAAACCTACCAAGGACAAAGGAAGAAGATGAAGTTACTGCTTCTAAGACCAGAGAAGCTTTATCATGGTGTGGACTGGATTCCAAGCTGAAAATTAGATCAGTATTCAATAGAAAGGGGATGAACAGCAAAGGAAAATTCCTCTCTGAAATTGTTGGAAATGTGATCTTAAGTAAGCCTGGAGGGCATGACAGGATATCAGCCCATATGTTCAATCTTATGACAAGGATTATCTACACCCTGCAAACTGATTGGTCTGTTGTTGTCTTTGATAAAATTTAAGAGAGTATGAAGAAGCCCAATTTGGGTAGAATTCTAAGTCTTTACTTGGCTGGTAGTATACCAGAAGTAATGAGTCAAGCTGCTGGCACTAAGATCAACCATATGAGGAAGATGGACATGAGGATATTCTCTAGGTGGGACAGAGTTTTAACTAAGGAGATGCCTACTCCTGAGAAAATAACTCCTCAAAAGAAGAAGAAGAAGATAGCCCCAGTGGCTCAAGAATCTTCCAGCAGTTCAGAAGAGCATGTTGTCTTCACTCCTGATGAAGAAGACATTGGAGATGCTGGAAAGTCTCCAGCTCAACAAGATGATGCAGACAGGCAGGGGGAGCTACCTCAAGCTAGCCCAGTACATCAGGATACTATACAGGGGGAGCCTCTAATAGTGGAAGAGCCAAATCCATTAGAGAGTGAGCAAGCAACCCACACTATCTTTGAGGTAATCTCAGAAATCAATCAATTAGATTTCCTTATTGAGAGTGAAGTTATCATTGACAACTTATCTGATGTTAATCAGCAACCTTAGATTACTAGTCAACCCACAGATGTTGTCATGAAGGACACATCTGTTGAAGCTCAAGTGGAACCACATCAAGTAACTGATGAGATAAGAGAATCTCCATCTCAACCTCAACAAGAGTTTACTATGGAAGATCTCTTCCTTAATTTGGATCAGACAGACTTTGAGAAGGAAAGTGCTGCTGCTGAGGGGGAGAATGCTCAAGTTGAGGGGGAGCTTGTGGAAATTTTAGAAGAAATAGCAAGACAAGAGCCTGAGAAGCACAAGGATGTTGAGGAGCTATCTAAGGAGAGGGTAGAAATAGCAAGCACATCTGCTTCTGAAGATGAGGAGGCTACAGGAGCAAAGAAAAGGAAATTTCAAGTCTTTAAAAGAAGAAGCCAGACTTATAAGAAAGCTCTGCAAACTATAGCACCACAGCCTGCACTACAGCCAGCACCAACTATAGATTACAGTGCTTTGATGGTTGCTATGCAAATTAAGCTTGATGAGCACAGGAAAGCCATAGAAACATACATGGATGAGGGGCATAAGTATTTACAGTTTGATCTGGCCCAAGACATTAAGTCTATAAGATTTGAAATGAATCTCAATAAAAAGGAGATGACTGACTGCTTCTACAAGGGAGGGAATGCAGTAGTCTACTTAGCTACTCATCAGGAGAAAATAAAAGCTCAAGTGGATGACATTGCACTGAAGCAAGGGTATGTTCTGGAGAACCAGCTCAGAATGAATGACAATTTGACTGCTTCACACAATGCAATTGTCACAGAGATGAAGAACATAGCTGCTGGACAGACTACCACTAATGCTACTACTAAGGCAGAGTTTGATAAAGCTTTACAAGAGGGCATAACTGCTGTTACTTCTGCAATTGAAAATTCTCAGAAGTTGCTAACTGAAAAACTCCAAAGGTTGAAACCTTTCTTTAAAGATGGAGTAAACTATTTGGATGCCCAAGTAAGATTTCAAAAGGATGATCTAAGAGATCACATGGAAAGAGAAGTCATAAAGGGGGAGAGGGTGTTAGTCAAAGCCAGCTCTGATCATGTAAAGTGGATTTCTAATTCTATCAGAGCAACTCTTGGTTATCCTCCTTTATGTGATGATGATAATGTAGCAGAATCTGGGATACATCCTGCATATCTAGGAGGGGAGCAACCTGAAGTGGCTCAAGTAATCTACCCTCCTCCAGATTTTGATATGATACAAGCTGATATACAGTCAATGTATAGCCTATCTGAGGGACAGCAAAATGTCATCATAGAAAAGGTGGTTCAGCCAGTATCTGAGGCTATGCAAGAAGCTTTACTGAAAGAACAAGAAGCCAGACTGTCTAAGAAGAGGTTCAGAGAGCAAGCTGAACAAAGGCCTGATTTTGAGCAGTGGAGCCCCACTTCAAGAAATATTATTTTGACTGCTTGGAAGTCTGCCAAAGATAATATTCAAGACAGAAACAAATGGTTTTCTGAACTAGAGTGGAGAAAGCATGAGACCAGGCAAGAAGCTATAGTGCATTATAGAAGAAAGGCAAAGATGGGAAAGCTACCTCCTACTGCCCAGGAGCCTAGCAAGTACTTTCCCAAGCCTTATCATTACTTTGAGAGGCAGAAGATTAAAGCTGAAGAGCTAAAGAAGAAGGAGCTGAAAGGGAAAAAGCCTGTTGATACTGAAGATGCTGAAGCCCTTGTACAAGCTAAGATACAGTCTGGAAAAGGAATAGTGATCAAGGATGCTGAGCAAAAATAGAATAGAATTTTCTTAAGTTTACTATGTAATCTTTTGATGTTAAACATTCTGTAAACTTTTGAATAATGAATATGATAAAGTTGTTAGAACAATGTGCTGTATAATAAATCTATTTCATAATTGTTCTGAGATGATATCTGTGTATGCATGTTTGTTTAATACATGTTATGTACTTTCCCTGAGTGCATAATCCTGTTTTACATCATACTGTAATTTTGTTATGTATGGTGTATATCATTGACTAAGGGTTATGACTTCTCCAAATAGGGGGAGATTGTTGGGTACATTGGTTTAAATGTACCTGATTTGAAGAAGCCTCACCCTACTCAATGATATACATCAAAATGTATTTGATGTATTTTGAGTTGCCTTGTGCAGGTTAAGTATTTGCAGGGAAAAGCTGAAAAGTTTCTAAGTCCATGTGTCGACACCCAGAAGGAAAGTGTCGACACTTAAGAAGACTTGTGTCGACACCTAGGCAAGCAGTGTCGACACTTGGAGTAATTGTGTCGACACCAGGATGCAGAGTCGACACCAGATAGAAAGTGTCGACACAAGGAGTTGTGTCGACACTCAATGAAGAGAAGTCCGGTGAAGAAGTGTCGACACTTAACAGCAGTGTCGACACCTAGAGGAACTGAGTCTGCATCAGAAAGTGTCGACACTTGGAGGCTGTGTCGACACTCAGCAAAAGTCAGCAGAGTCTAAGTATAAGTGTCGACATAATAAAGAATGTGTCGACACTCAGCAGAAGACTCAACACTTGAATAAAGTGTCGACACAAGAAAGAATGTGTCGACACTCAGCAGAAGACTCAACACATGAAGAAAGTGTCGACACTAGGATGCTGTGTCGACACTCAGCAAAGTTCAATAAAAAATTCTAAGTACAAGTGTCGACACAAAGGAGATGTGTCGACACTCAGTCAAAGTCTCAACAAAAGAAGAATGTGTCGACACAAGGAGCAGTGTCGACACTCAGCAAGTAACAACACAGAAGGCATATGTCGACACCAAGAAGATGTGTCGACACTGAACATGTTCAACACATGAAGATGTGTTGACACAAAGGAGTTGTGTCGACACTTACAAGAATTCAACTAAGTGCTGAAGAACAAGAAGTTGTGTCGACACAGAATATCAGTGTCGACACATGATGCAGAAGTAGTGTCGGGAAGTGAATTCTACGACACAAGGAGTTTTGTCGACACCTTGAAGGTAAGTGTCGACACTTAGTCAACTTGTGTCTACACTTGGTCTATAAGTGTCGACACTTAAAGACAGATTGTCTCGACACTTTCAAACAGTTACAGTTATTTCAAGAACTGACTGGATGACTTGACAGATGCCATTACAGCCGGTCTACTGCACCTGTCAGAGTTGTCAGAAATCAGTTAGGAACCGGACCAGCCAGTTACCATGAAGAAGGCCTATATATAGGCTTATACTGTCTACAGAAAGAGATGATTTCAATAGAAGATCAAGTAATTGAAAAAGTAAAGAAGATCTAGCTATTCATTGAAGAATCAAGTGAAGATCTAAGAAGTTGGAGAGAGAGAGCTCCATCTAAGAAGACAGCCATTGGAACCAGACTGTGAAGAAGGGTTCAGACCTAGCTCTGAATCTTAAGTTACAGTGTTTGAAGATCAGCTGCAGAGAATCAATCCTATTGTGTTCTACATTCAAGAAGCTTTGAAGAAAAGCCAAGTGAGATTGTTCTCAGCAGAGTTCATTCAAGAACTCATCAAGAACCTATCAACTCATCTCTCTATTCAGAGTTGTAGGTATATACACTTTGTATTTTATATTTCTTGTAGGATCCTTAGGGATCTGAGTTGTAAGCCTGTAATTATAAAGGCTGAGTGTAGGGCCAGTGTGCCTGAGAGTAGGAGATCTAATTCTCTGAGTGTAGGCCTATTGTGGCTGAGTGTAGGCCTGTTGTGGCTGAGTGTAGGCTTTGTGAAGAAGCTGAGTGTAGGTCTTTGGAGAAGACTGAGTTGTAGGGCCTTGGGCCTGAGCTGTAGGAACCTGTTTTGGGGTTCTGAGTGTAAGATCTGAGGATCTGAGATAGTGGAGGAGTTTGGCCGAATCTAGTACACTACTAGATAGGCGAAGGGGGAAAGTGGATGTACCCAAACCTTGGGGAACCACTATAAACCTATGTGCTCACTGTGTGCATGTGATATTCTGTGATTGCTGATTGATTGCTGGGAAAACGTAGTTATAACACTGTGAAATTATCTGAATTATGCCTAAAAAGTGAAAAAGATTTAAGTCACCTATTCACCCCCCCCCACCCCCTCTAGGTGATTAGGTACAATATCTTTCATAATTGTCTCTTAAAGTCTTGGACTTCTTGGCAACGAAGCTCTTTTATTATTTCCTCTTGCCCTTTAAGGATCTCTTCTCCTCTCTCTTGGATCCTTCCTTCTTCTTATAAGGACACTCTGCAATCATGTGTCCTGGCTTATTACAACTGTAGCAAACAATGTTAGAGGAAAACTATTTACTTGGTTTATATTTATACATGTCCTCCTTATTGTAGATTTTCTTGGAACGAGCACCATCACGATGTGATCTTCTGAAGTCAGTGGAGGATGATTGATTCTTTATCTGTCTCCTCTTGCTGAGCAGTTTCTTGAACTACTTCAAGATGAGGGAGAACTCCCCATCATATAGCTTAGAGCCTGATGTGCCTGGCTCAGAGTCTTCTGGTGTGTCTGGAGTACGTGTCCTTACTAGTAACATGACTTTAGACATCCTCAAACCTTCAGCTTTTAGGGCAATTGACTTCTCTCTACTTGAAGTCCTACTGCTTTGCTACTCCTTCTTTCTGGTGTTCATTTGAAGCTCGTAGGAGAGAAACTTTCCAAACAAGTTTTGAGGTTCAATCCCAGGCAACTTCCCAAATTCCCTAATGGCTACAACTTTAGTGTCCCAGTCCTTTGTTAATTCCCTATGAATAGGGATACTCGACGAATTTGACTTGAGAAATTTTGCGGCCCAGGCTAGGTCCGTTGTCTTGTATATACTGACAGAACAAGATCTCGGGATGTACGGTAGATGGCTCCTTCGATCGGTCTCTTCTATAAGACTAAATTTAATTAATAATGGCAGTCCAATGATGGCATCACATGTGGCAAGGTAACATAACCATAATATGTTGCTACAAAACGGAGGAAATGAGAAACCCTAGCTGTCACTTCCATTCTTCCTTGCCGAGCCGTTACTTGCCGACCCGAAGGAAATGAAGAAGGTCGCCGATGTCAGATTTCCTGGACGCCGAACTTCACTTCGTTAAGAATGATAATAACATGAAGAACGATGACGCCAAGGAGAGTGACGAGGTCCATGACCGAAAATGAGGTGAGCTTCCTACCATCTCCCATGGTGCTAGATCTTTAGTTATGATATAGGGGAGATGTCGACTCAAAAGATTTTGACTTGTGTGTGATGAAGATCTCCTAAGAAAAGACCATGCTAAGACCTCATCCTAGGGATTAGTTGTCTTCAACCTCTCCTCTCTTCATTGTGAAGATTGAAAGTATCTAGGGTCTACCTAAATCACCTAGATGGGGGTGAATAGGTGATGTTTGTGTCTTTTTGCTGAATAAAAATACTTATAAAATTAAGCACACAAATACCGAGATTTTTTAGTGGTTCCCCGAGTTGGGTACGTCCACTTTTCCGCCTCGCCTATCTACCACAAAGGGCTAGATTCAACTACTTCACCAAACTCAAATTTCTTCAAATCGTACATCTCGGAGCCACAACTCATAAAACTCAGAGACAAACCTCCTACTACTCAGAGAACAACATCTACTATAACTCGATCCACAACCGGATCTACGACACGATCCCCAAACGGATCTACAACTCGATCCACAATCGGATCTACAACTCGGAGAAAAATCTCCTACAATATGTAAAGGCTTATTACAATATAATAAAGATTACAAGTCTTCACTCTGACGTCCTTCGAAAAAGTAGATCTTGAAAATTCTAGAGAACTCAAAAAGTAGAAATTTGTGGAAGACCTTAAATCTTGAATCTTCAATCAAATAGATCTGGAGGAATAGAAATCGTCAGAAATGAGCAAACCAGTCGTAGAGATCGATGACGATTGAATTGTGTGGCATTCGTAGTTTTCGGCCGAACGGAGAAGTCGTGTATCGCACAGAGGGCCGAAGGCTTTGTTCTTTTTGGAAAGATTCTCGATTTGAAAAATAAGAGCAATAATAAGATTAGCAAGATTAGGAATCCATCCTAAATATATATAGACATCTTTCAATAGTAACGACTATAAAGAAATTTACAAAAACGAGACCTAGAAAACACTGTGCATGGCCGCTACAACCCGAACCTGGTTTTGAAAATTTTTCTGAAAAATGACCTAAGTCATATTCATCTAATATCGTCGAGTATCGCTAGTATACTCGCTAAATAGTCCTTGATAAACGAAGAATTGGACTTAGACAGATTTAGCTCAAGTTGGCTAGACACTCAACACCAAGGCTCAAGTCATACTCGACAAATTTGTCGAGTATCGGCTAGTATACTCGGCGAATTCATCGAGTATAGGCTAGCAGACTTAACAGACACAATGCTGTCAACTTCACTCGACGCCATCTATACACACGACCCTTTCGACACGACGCACTCGACGAATTTGCCTTAGAAAAAATCAGAGAAGTAGTGTCTGGATGACTCGATGAATTCGGCGTGTATAGTCATGTATATTTGACGAATTTGACGAGTATCGTTGGATACATTCGACAAATTCGACGAGTATACTTGATGATACTCGACGAATTTTACTTAACTGGTTTTCCAATTATTTCAGAAATTCTACACAAGTATATATGAAGTATTTGACGAGTAATAGTAAGCAAATACGACGAATTCGACGAATATCAATGATACTCGACGAATTCGACGGATATCCCTTACGATACTTGACGAATTTTACTTAGATAAAATTTTTGATTTTCTGAAATGAAGCTCTTCTTCTTCATTTAACCTCCGCATGTACTTGGCATAGAAGTACACCCCAATAGAGAGATTACACGTGAGTCAACACCATGGCCTACATAATGAAGGATTACATTGTGTAGTCCCGTGTGTACTGACTCACTATAACTTGACATTGGTGTGTACTTAGCATTGTAAACCTGCAAGTACATAACTGCAAATACAATATCAAATACAGTCACAATTCATCTTAACTTAACTGAACCCTTCTTCAAATCAGTGTTATTGTGCATACAATACCCAACAAAGATGGTGGACTTGGTTTCATGAAGAAGGATGGTCTTTTGAGGGTGAATAAGGGAGGTGGAAGTGTTTTATGTAGTTTTGAACAAATGGCTAAGGGAATAAGATGAACGACATGCTTTAAGATGCGTGCATAAATCTATTTTCTGCGTGTAGCGGACTTTGAGGCCATTTTCGAGCATGATGCGACCGGATCTAGGTCTTGGGATGAACACGAAAGTTGTATTCCTCGAAAAGACCTTTCCAACAAATGGTTACATGTTTTCATAGGGGCTACATAGCTTCGGGAATGCTCAGACGAAATTACTACACGGTGACAACTTTTGTGCATGTTGATTTCGGGGTATTGAATAACCGGTTTTGGACTATGTAGAAGAAACGTAGTAAGATGATGTTGAGGTTTGGGTGAGCCTAGTTTTATGCAACGAGATAAACAAATGGTTTGGATAAATCTAAATAAACAAATGGTTTGGAGGAATTTACTGAACAAATGATTTGATAAGATTTGGTAGTACAAATGAAATACTTGTGAAATCCGGTATGGATATGCGTGATAATAATCCAATGAATGGTATAGGGTAATTGAATGTGTAACCTATAAATATGTTACCATGTTGTAAGATATATGTGAAGTATCGTCATAATGATTGTGATAAATATTTGGAAGCATAAATGCTTGTGAATGCTCGATTATAGGGAAGGAATCAGATGAGGTAAATCTCATGGCAATGGAATATGTTAAATTGTGATCTCGAATATTGGAAGGGATAACTAGTATGGTCCACTGCTTAGAGTTGTGTCTCCCTATGGGTAGCAGTGTGGGATTGCATGTTATAAAAGATGTCTTGCAACCTTTGTTTATGATGAACCCTTAAGTGCTTTGTAGCACGAGAATGCGAAAGGCTGTGAGTGCATGTGTTTGACCGCACTGGATAGGTAATAATGAAAAGAGACTTTGGGCGGTTGGGCTTGGTCCTCGGTATTCATTCAAGGGGATCATTTTATGTCAAGTGGATGGTTAGGCTTGGTCCTCGGCGCTCATTCATTGGGATCCTCCCATGCCATGATGAAGTGGAATTACATGCGATGTGTGTTGACACATGATGTCATAATCCTGGGTTAAGAATAGTGTGGTAGGTCTACAGGCTCGCTAGTGATCACACCAACTAGAGTTGACAGGTAGACCTTGGGCATTTGGGCTTGGTACTTGGTTCTCCTTCCCGGGGCTACTTCCGTGCCAAGTGGACGGTTGGGCTTGGTCCTGTGGTGATACGCTCCCATAGACTCCTTCCGTGCCATACGATAGGCCAGTTTGGGTTGTGTTCTTGGTGCACATCTACCCAAGACCCCTCTGAACCATAGTACGCATGGAGCTCCGTTGTTGTGTTCTTAGTGTTGAGGCGTACGAAGGCCTAGACTTAGTAGTGTAGATGCCCTCCTAGTAGATGAGATGCCCGGTCTACTTTCACCATCTAACCATGATGGATGATGCTTGAGAGGTTAGCTACCTGCTCGAAAAGTGTGAACTACAAGTTTGTGTCGACATAGCAGTGTGCTTGTGTGTGAGCATGGGTGAGTCATCATATTGCATTCATAATATTGCATTGCATTGCATTACATTACTCAAGATCCTTATCATATAAGTTTTTATGGGCACTATTATATGATAAATTACTTTTCTATTGAGCTAATCCTTAACTTATAAATTTGTATGGGCATTTTTATAAGTTAAGTTACTTTTTTGCTATAGAAGTAGATTTGTTGCGAATGAATAATATATACTCATGGTTCATTGCTATGTTTGAATGATGTTATTATTGTTATACACTACTGCTGTTACTATTCATAACTTGTGAGATATGTCATATGCTTGCACTTACATCTTATGTATTATATATTGTATCATTGCTCCTTCTACCGCCCGGTGCCTAAGAGCTGTCGGGAGCTGATGTGATAACCAATTAGTCTTTGTGACTTAAGATTGCTACGTATTACATTTTAGGAGGAAAACCCACGGATAGAGCAGCAGTAGCAGGTCATATAGGAATCCATCCAGGCCAGGGTGACATGGTCTGATATGATGTTACCTTTGCTTCCATCGGTGGCTGATGTGAGTTTTGAGAGACTCATGTTGTTGCCCCTTTGTGCAATTTTGTGTACTATGATATTATAGAAGCCATTGTTGCTTCTTATTTCTACTGTACTTTATTTGGACTATATACTTGTGTGGATTTTGACCTTTATACTTACCTTAGGTTAGGTTGACATAAATGATATTGGTTTTAGACGCCAAAATAGGCATTTTGTGGTACAGGTCGACCCGTGTGTTGAAGCTACCACAAGATGGTTGTTCTGGGCATAAGACTCCCCTCAGCCGTGTATTATGTTCTAGGAGGGTGTCTTATATTTTGAACTCCTCCTCCAGCACAACATGAGGCTTGACCCAAGCAAATGAGCATTTGTTATTATGTCAGGAAAATTTCTAGGATTTATAGTAACACAATGCGGGATAGAGGCCAACCCGAAAAGATCACAGCCATCGAAGACATGTCACCACCTCGATCCCTGAAAGAAGTACAACGCCTAAACGAAAGAATTATGGCACTCTCAAGATTCCTAGAATGAACTGGCAACAAGTATCTACCATTTTCAAAGTTCTTAAGGGAGCAAAGAGCACAAGATTTCAGTGGACGGACGAATGCCAAGCCTCCTTCGAATCCTTGGAAGAATATCTAGTCTCACTGTCTCTCCTCTCTAAGCCGATCCCCGGAGAAATACTTTATTTATACCTGTCCAAAACACCAGCTGCCTTGAGCTCAGTATTGGTCAAAGACGAAGGAGGGTTTCAATGCACGATCTATTACCTCAGGAAAGTGCTCTCGGATGCGGAAACACGGTATTCCATTGATGAAAAAATGGCTCTAGCACTCATCTTCTTTGCTAGGAAGCTCCGCCCGTATTTCCAGGCTTACTCAATAAAGGTGTTAACTAAACTTCCACTTCGCACGATCCTCCAGAGGACAGAAGCATCCGATAGATTAATAAAGTGGGCAGTTGAACTAGGAGAGTTTGATATCCATTTCCAGCCTTGTTGGGTATTGCATCCACAATAACCTAGATTTGTATGAAGTCACCCTTGAACTAAGATGGATTAAGTATGTATTTGATGCTATATTTTAGTTGAGTGCTTGCAGGTCAATGTTGCTAAGTGTAGACCAATGTCAGTTTACAATAAGTCACTAAACACAGTACCATACAATGTAATCCCTCGTTGTGTGATCCATGGTAGTGACTCATGTGTAACCTCTCTATTGAGATGCACTTCTTTTCCAAGTACTAAAGAAATGGAAAAAGTAATGGGTTGCTGGTTTCCAATATAGAAGAAAAGAACTTTTCAGAAATTTCTTCAAGACCATTTCTCGAGAAAAGGAACATGTTTCTCGAGAAGCCTTAGTCTATTTCTCGAGAAACATTAAGTCTTCTCGGTAAATTCTCAAAATCTATCTAAGTCCTTTTTCTCGAGAAAGGTCCAGAAAATTTCTCGAAAAATCAAGTTCATGTCTCGAGAAAGGAATATAGTTCTCGAGAAGATAAGTCCATTTCTCGAGAAGCAAAGTACTCTTCTCGAGAAATCAATTCTTTCTCGAGAAATCAAATCTTTAGTTCTCAGAATTTTCGCTAAGTGAATTTCTCAAGAAGGTCAGACTATTTCTCGAGAAAGCAATTCATTTCTCGAGAAATAATATTCTTCTCGAGAAATCTGGCTCTAGTTCTAAAAATGCGCTATGTCACTTTCTCGAGAAATAATATTCTTTTCGAGAAAACTGTAATTTTCTTCACAGAAATTTCATCAAGTCTTTTCTCGAAAGCCAAGTCTTTTCTCGAGAAAGCAAATGTTTTCTCGAGAAATATATTTCTTTTTGAGAAATGTCGTTGCAGATTTTTCATTTTAAACCGTCAGAGGGGATTTCAAATTTTAATCCAAGTTTAGTATGATTGATCTTTCCTTAATCACATGGATCATTCCTTTATGACGTTTGACCGTTGGAAGATGATCTATATAAAGTCATTTCAAGGATTTGCTAACCCCAACCAGAATTAAAGTCAGAATCGCATCGCAATTCTTCAAGATCGTGATAAGCCGCATGCTTTGTCTTTTTCGACATTCTTCTTTGCGCTCATCTTTTGATTCAGCGATTCAACATGAGAAAAGATTCGACAGATCCAAGATTCATGATTCTTCAACATCTATATGATCGGGGCGGATCCTATTTTTCAGATCAGCCTTCTCGGTTTTCTTCCTCAACCTTCTTCATCAAGTTTTTCAATTTTCAAGAAGGAAGATTCCTGAAGATTTTAGATCTGGAAGACTAAAACATTTTTATTATTGTTGTAAATTATTTTTACAATTATAGGAGCTTTGTATCCGAGTCTGTAGGAGTTTTATCTCCGAGTTTGTAGATCTGTTAGTGGATCGAGTTTGTAGATCCCGGTTGTGGATCGAGTTTGTAGATCCGGTTGTGGATCGAGATTGGTGGATAGTTTGTTCTCCGAGGTGTAGGAGCGTTGCTCCGAGGTGTATGATTGTTATAATCTGAGAAAGGTGAAGTAGATGAATCTTACCCTTCGTGGTAGATAGGCGAGTCAGGACAGTGGACGTATCCAATACGGGGAACCACTATAAAAATCTCTGTGTTTGTGCGCTTGTCTTTGAGGGAAATTTCCCGTAAAAAGACACAAACATCACCTATTCACCCACCTCTAGGTGATTTAGGTAGACGGTAGAGACTTTCAATTGGTATCAGAGGGAGGTTGGTCAGTAAGGTTAACACCTTAATCAAGATCCATGATCTAGTGTTCAGAGATTTTGCACTTTCACCATGGAAAGAAGCAAAGACATGTCATCCATGAAGCTATCGGTATGCATAAAGGAAAAATTTTCCATGTGGAAAGAACGAGTACGGTTCTACATGGAAGTTCCTAATCCGAGGATTTTCCAAATAGTGGAAGAAGGACCTCACAACCCTACTCGGGAATCAACAATAAATCATGTGATCATGATTCCCAAAACGATGATGGATCTCACCAAGGATAAGATTGCCTTAGTCTCCCTTGACAAGAAGGCTAAGAATATCATAGCAAGTGCAACGGATGATTCAATACCCCAGAACTTATTTCACTGCAAATCTGCCAAAGAGATATGGGACTGTCTTGTTGTCCTTATGGAAGGTACTAGAGAAGTGAGAGACAATCGTAGAACATTGTTGAACCAGGAGTATGAAGGCTTCAAGCAAGGTGTTGATGACTCCATAGCTGAACGTTTTAAGAAGTTCTTCAAAATAGTGAATGGTTTTAGGAACTACGGCCGCGTCTTCAGTTATGGTGAACTAAACGACAAGTTCCTTAGATCCTTGATAAAGGACTGGGACACAAAAGTTGTTGTCATTAGATAATTCGGCAAGCTGCCAGAGATAGACCAGCAGAACCTGTTCGGAAAGCTTCTCTCCTATGAGCTACTAATGAATATACGTAAGAAGGAGGAGCAGAACAACATAACTTTTAGCAGAGAAAAGCCTGTGGCCCTGAAGGTAGAAGGTTCAAGAAAATCTAAAGAAGTGTCACCTGTAAGGACACGAGCCCCTAACACTCATGAAGACTCTGAGCCTAGCATGTCTGGCTCCAAGCTATCGGATGGATAATTCTCTCTCCTCTCCAAACAGTTCAACAAGCTGCTGAACAAGGGGAGACAAATGAAAAATAAGTCTTTCTCTTCAGACTCTAGAAGATCACGACGTGATGGTGATCGTTCCAAGAAAAGCTACATCAAGGAAGACAGGTATAAGTCCAAACCGAACAAACAATTTTCTTCTGAAGTTGTTTGCTACTACTATAATAAATTAGGTCACATGATTGTGGAGTGTCCTTACAAGAAGAAGGATAGCTCCAGGAAGGACGAGAAAAGATCCTTCAAAGGGAAAAAGAAAGAAGAAAAAAGCTTCGTTGTCAAAAAGATGAAGACTCTTAGTGATAGTGACTCGACTGAGTCAAGTTCTGAAAATGAAGAAGCCTACTTTGGGTTTATGGCTCAACTTAATGCGGAAGTGGGCAACTGTGAATACCATGGGAAGGTAAACTCGCACACCATTCTCTCAGAATCTGAAACTTTCTCTAATGGTCATGAAGACTACTCCTCTGATGAGAACGAGTTAGAGTTGATGGCGCAGCACGAGCACTTATTAAAGGTTTTCGACAAATGTCGTAAGGTAGTTTGAAAGCAAGTAAAAGAGATTGCCTCCCTCAAGGCAGTGGAAGCAAATCTGAAGGGAGGAATTGCACAATTACTTCCTCACAGAGATGTAGTCCACTCCTTAAAAGAGGAACTAAAGGACTCGGCTGAGATGTTAAATTTGAAGGAAAAATATCTCGATGAGCTGGAAGAAAAGCTTACAGTAGAGAGAAAACTCATTGAGAGTTCCTCCAAGCCAAAAACTATTCTCCCTCTCATTGATGAGTTTTCAACTCAGAAGAAGGGTAGTGGTCTCGGCCACATCAGTGGAAAAGGTAAGGCTGCCAAGAAGGCTAGGGCCGAAGAAAAGGGGAAAGCACCCATGAGTCAACCTTCGTTCAGGAAAGTAATCTTCCCAATGAACAAGTTTAACCTTGAGTCATCCTATGGTCATCATGCAAGGCCAACTCATGTAGAGCCCAAGACCAGATTCCAGGAATGGACCCTTCCCTATGACTTTGGTGCTAGCGTGTTCAAAGCACAGTATGAAGAAATTCAGATGAAGAGTTATGACCCATATGTACATGAACATAAAAATAAGAAGGCACAAAAATCCAAGCCCGTTGTACAAAAGGAAAGGGAGATGCAGAAACCTTATGTATGCTGCAGTTATGATGCCTCCACCTCAAAGAACGGTGCCTCTGCGAGACCTAAATTTCAAAAGGTAAAGCAGGAGTACCCGAGAAGGTACAACAAGTTTGACTGTTTGTGTTGCGGCAAAGTTGGTCACTTCGGTGCCGACTGCTGGTACAACCCCGCTAACTTTGTAACCCCATGAGTTAGCTATACAAGACAGACCACTCGTAAAGTTAATGTTCCTAGTGGTGGTAACCTGACCAGAAACTAAGGACCTAAATACGTTTGGGTTCCTAAAGTAAAATAATCTATTTTTGCAGGTATGTCCAAAGGCCAATAGAACTACAATCTGGTATTTGGACAGTGATTGCTCTCGGCACATGATCGGGACAAGAAGCCTTTTACTTGACTATACCCCAGTCAAAGATAGACCAAAGGTCATTTTTGGATGTTCAGATAGGGGAACAACAAAAGGTTATGGTATGATTTCCAATGGCGTAGTCTCTTTCACAGACAATGCTTATGTTGAAGGATTACACCATAATCTCATAAGAATAAGTCATATATATGACAAAAGCTACATCGTTGAGTTCTACAAGGACAAGTGTTTGATAAAATCGTCTGTAAATTTGGAGACGGTCTTAACAGACACTCGGAGCAAAAATATTTTCTGTTTAAATTTTCTTTGTTTAGACAATTCTACCCCAGTATGTTTTATGGCAAAAAGTAGTGTGTCTCTCTATGACCAATGACACAAGAGATTAGCACATATTATTTTTAAAACCTTAAATATGCTATTTTCTCATAACATAGTGCATGATGCCACCAACATTAAGTGTGTTGGAACCCTATTACTGATTTGGGCTAGGATCACTATTATTTATTTAGGATGATTAGTTTGACCCATTTTGTATAATCTAGGGTCATAGGTTTATTTCTAGGGTTGCTACTTCAGAAGAATTCTAGAGAAGTGTTGTTTGACGAATGCAGAATTTAGATCGACGAAAGCTGAGCTCAGTTCGACGAACGCCGAGCTCAGTTCGATGAACGCCGAGCTCAGTTCGACGAACTCAGAGTTCTAACTCTGAGTTTAGCTCGACAAACTCTGGGCTCTGTTCGACGAACGATGATCACAACTCAGAGGCTCAGCTCGACGAACTCTAGGCTCAGTTCGACGAACTCTAGGCTCAGTAAGATGATCTCCAGGCTTAGTTCGTCAAATTTCTTGTAGTGTTCAATGTTCAGGCAGTTTTATATTCTGAAGGCAGAATGATTTTTAAAAGCTTAATTATAATCAGTTACAACTCTGATATTTAACGCTAAATATTCGAAATTAGTATAGCCGTTTAAGGCAACATTAAATATGGATTTATCACAGAGTTTTAATTCTAATTAATTCCCAGGACAGTTACAATTCTCAGAGATTATTCAGGCATTTCAGAATAGTTTTAGTTCAAATGATTGAATTCTTCTCAGAGATTATATATTCAGATTATTGTAGCTTCAAAGTGTTAGACGCTTACAGATCTGTTGGGTACATTGGAAAATGTGTACCAGATTTGAAGAAGCCTCACCTTACTCAATGATATGCATCAAGGTGTATTTGATGTTGTTTTGAGTTTATATGTGCAGGTTAAGAAAATGCAGGAATGCAGGAAAAGTTTCTAAGTCCATGAGTCGACACCAGAAAAGTTGTGTCGACACTTATGAAGGCTTGTGTCGACACTTATGAAGGCTTGTGTCGACACTGGAGAAAAGCTATGTCGACACCTGGAGTCAGTTATGTCGACACTTGGAAAGGCTACGTCGACGCTAGGAGAAACTGTGTCGACACACAGAGGCAGAGTCGACACATAGAAATGTTTAGTCGACAACAACTGTGTCGACACATAAAGGCATTGTCGACACACATAAGACTTTGTCGACATCAACTGTGTCGACACACAGGACTTGTGTCGACACATAGCAGAGTTTCAACAAAGTTAATTTTTGTGAAGAGAAGAAGTGACTGTGTCGACACATAGAACTAGTGTCAATACATTCAACAGAAGCTGTGTCGAGAAGCAGTGTCAACACCAAGGGAGCTAGGTCGACACCACCAAGGCTTGTGTCGACACTTAGTCTACTTGTGTCAACACATGATGAAGTTCCGTCTCGAAACTTTGCTGACAGATACAGAGTGTCAAGAAGTGACTGGAAGACTTGACAGCTGCCATAACCAACCGGTCTACTGAAACTGTTAGAGCTGTCAGAAGTTTGTTAGAAACCGGATCAGCCGGTTACCATGGAGAAAGTCTATATAAAGAATTCTTTATCAACAGAAGATACAACTACAGATAATTGGAGATAAACAACACACGAAAAATAGAAGAAGATTTTCAACAGAAGATCTAAGAAGACATTCTCAAGTGGTGAGCTACTCAGAGTTTGTGAAGAGAATTCAAAGAAGAATTCAGAAGTATCTTCAAAATAATTTGGAGAGAGAGAGCTCCATCTATTCAAGTGAAGAAAGGGACTTACATCAACAAGTCTCTTAATTGCAGATTCTGAACCAATCTACCAAGAAGAATTCAGATTGATTTCTGAATTTCAAGAAAGAAGCTGATTGAAGATCGACTTCAAAAGAGATCAACCCTACTATGTTCAGATTCAAGAAGCTTTGAAGAAATCAAAGACAGGTTGATCTCTATCATCAGATTTGTTCAAGAACTGATCAAGAAACCGTCCATCCTTTCTCTCTCAACTAGGGTGGTGGTAGATTTATAATTAACATCTATTTTCGGTAGGAACTTTTTAAGATCTGAGTTGTAAGCCTGATTTATAAAGGCTGAGTTGTAGGAGAGTAAGTTCTCTGAGTGGTAGGCCTTGTTGAAGGCTGAGGTAGGGCCGAGAGCCTGAGTTGTAGGAGATTTTCATCTATGAGTTGTAGGCCTTGTTGAAGGCTGAGGTAGGGCAGATTGCCTGAGCTGTAGGAGTGTGGACTCACTATGAGTTGTAGGAGCTTTGTTTGGGTTCTGAGCTGTAAGATCTGAGGATCTGAGGAGAAGGAAATAAGTTAGGCCGAATCTAGCACACTGCCAGATAGGCGAAGGGGGAAAGTGGATGTACCCAGACCTTGGGGAACCACTATAAACCAGTGTGCAATCTGTGATTTTGTGTGGTATTATTATTTTTGTGCTGTGATAGCTGTAGAACTGACTATTTTTGTTAATTAACTGAATTAAAAGTTCTGCTTTAGAAGAAAAAGGAATTGCACCTTTTCACCCCCCTCTAGGTGTTTAGGAACCAATTCTTTCAAGTGGTATCAGAGGGAGGTTCCTCAAAGAAAGACTTAACAGTCTGAGTAAGATCTGTAAGGCAGAATTAAGTTAAAGAAGATGGGTTTAGGAGAAAACCATAAAGAGCTTGGTTCAATGAAGTTGCCTATCTGCAGGAAGAAAATCTTTGGAATATGGAAGGAAAGGGTCAGACTATTTATGGAGGCATCTAATCCCAGAATTTATATAACAGTTAAGGAAGGACCATATATTCCAATGAAGGTTTCTGTTCTTGATACTAATCAAAGGACTCCTAAGAATTTTTCAGAGATGACTAAGGATGAGATCATCTTGTCTACAATGGATAAAAGAGCACAGAATATTATAGTAAGTGTCATAGATGACTCAACATTACAGAATCTGATTCACTGCAAAACCTCCAAGGAGACGTGGGACACATTGGTTGCCTACATGGAGGGTTCCGAAGAGGTTAGGCAAGATAGAAAGTCTATGCTTAATTAAGAATATGAGAGTTTCAGACAAGCAAAGTCTGATAGCATAACTGAATGTTATAAGAAGTTCTACAGAATTGTAAATGAACTAATGTCCTATGGAAGAATCTTCAGTACATATAAGCTGAATGACAAATTCCTTAGGTCTTTGACTAAGGATTGTGTTACAAAGATCTGTGCCATAAGGGAAGTAGCCAGACTGACAGAAATTTCACCTCCAACACTGTTTGGCAAATTGCTGTCTTATGAGATGCAACTATTGGCCAGAAAGGAGGAAGAGAAAAATACAAAGGTTGACTCTAGAGAAAAGTCAGTGGCCTTCAAGGTAGAAGCTACAAGGAAGAATAGGAGGATGTCTTCATCTTCTCCTAAGAAATCTGCAGAAGTGAACTCAGAAAATTCTGATAATCACAGTTCAGACAGCAGTAATTCTGATGAAGACTTTGCTGCTTTCACAATGCAGTTTCAGAGATACTTAGAGAAGAAGCAGTGGAGATCTAAGCCATCCTCATCTCAGTCCAAGGATGACTATTATCAGAAGAGGAAATCATCCAGGAAGGACAGGAGTGGGACAAATCCTAGCAAGCCAACTACGTCAAAGATTATTTATTATTGCTGCAACAGACTTGGACATGTTGTGGCTGACTGTCCAGACAAAAGGAAGGAGTCTGCTGATAAAATGAAGTCTCAGCACAAGAGCAAGAAGGAGAAATCCTTGGTAGCTAAGAAAGAGAAAAGTTGGACAGATCAATCAACTTCAGAGTCTGATTCTGAGGCTGAGGCCTATATTGGTTTGTTTGCAACAGAAGAAGAAGACGAGTTCTTGAAATTACTGGACTCTATCTATGAGCAAGAAGACCATTAGTGCAAATGACTGATGGCAATGTCTGAAGAAGATCAGTGTCAGGATCAATCAACCTAGTCCTAGTAAGGTAAAAAGTTTATCTACAGATTCTGATTACTACACTGGGTCAGAATCAGATACATCTGCATCAAGAGATGTGGATGAGTCTGAATCTGAAGGAGATGTTCATCAGCTTATAGATAAATATGGGGATTTGTTGCAGGCACTCAAGAGGAGCAAAAACGTGGCCAAAAATTAGGCTAAGGAAATTACAGCTCTTAAGTTGGATGCATCTGATTCAGATAAGCTGCTGGATCAGAAGATGAATGTGATTGTCAAGCTGAAAAACATAACTGTTATCCAGATGGGTACAATCACATTAAAAAATGATCAGATCAAAAGTCTGGAAAACAGACTTCAGAAAGAGAAGGAAATAGTGGCTAGTTTCTCTAAGCCAAAATCTGTCCCACCCTTAATTGATGACTTGTGTCTTAAAAGGGAAATGCCGGATTAGGTTTTAAGGGAATTGCATGGGCTGCACAGTCCAATAATAAAGGCAAAGCCCCAGCACAAAACAAAAGATCTGCTGCAAACAATACAGCTAAGATTTTACCTAAAAAGAGGTATAATAAGTATGAGTGCTGGTGCTGTGGTAAGATAGGCCAGTATGCCTTAGACTGTTGGCACAATACCAGTGTCAGGAAGGATAGCAGTCTACCTATTAGAAGAGCTACAGGCAGATTTGTCAAGTTTCAGGCTAACTTGAACCAAGGACCTAAAAGTTATTTGGGTTCTAAGGTTAAGTAATCTTTATTGCAGGTGAGTCTAAGTTGTCATGCACCTATATGGTACTTGGACAGTGGATGTTCCAGGCACATGACTGGAACAAGAGGATTGTTGAATGACTACTCACCAATATTGAATGGGCCTAAAGTAATCTTTGGTGGTTCTGAAAAAGGAGTCATCAAAGGGTTTGGTAATATTTCTAACAACTTAATCACTATCACTCAAGTAGCTTATGTGAAGGGTTTGAAACACAACCTAATAAGCATAAGTCAGCTGAGTGATCTTGGATATGACATTTTATTTGTCAAGAATTTGTGTCATATAAAGAGTTCTAGTGATAAAAAAGTCATATTGACTGGCTATAGAAATAGAAATGTGTATTGCCTAAACTTTGTGAGTGAGAATAGAAATTCTCCTATCTTTCTTGTGGCTGATGAGAAAGCCTCTCATTGTGTCAAATGGCGCAAGAGGCTAGCTCATCTTAACTACAAGACTATTGCCCAACTCTTTAGTAAAGAGTTAGTGAGGAATGATCCTCAAGTTAAGTGCTTTAAGGATGGCATATGCTCAGCTTGTCAAAAAGACAAGCAGACCAGATCCTCCTTTCATAGCCTAGAAACCAAAGACTCAGTGAGGTGCTTATACCTCTTGCATATGAATTTATTTGGTCCTATGCCAGTTCATAGTCTAAGTAGGAAGGTCTACACTTCTGTGATTGTAGATGACTATTCTAGATTTTCATGGGTATTCTTTCTGAGGCAGAAATCTGAAACCCCAGATGTCTTCTGCAATTTTGTCAAACAAATTCAGAATGAATTAGATAGTTCAGTGGTCAAAATCAGAAGTGACCATGGAACTGAATTCCAATCTGAAAGTATGACAAGGTTGTGTGAAGAATTTGGGATTCATCAGGAATTCTCCTCACCTAGAACATCTCATCAAAATGGCATTGCTGAAAGAAAAAATAGGACATTGATTGAGGCTGGAAGAACACTATTGAGTGACACTACTCTCCCTGAATATTTCTGGGTGAGGAAGTAAACACTGCTTGCCATGTGCTCAATAGGGCTTCCATCACCAAAAGCCACAAAAAGACACCCTATGAGGTTATGAAAGGCAGAAAACCAAACTTATCCTATTTTAGGATCTTTGGTTGCAAGTGCTATGTGCTTAACAATGGCAAGTCTCACCTAACTAAGTTTCCTGCCAAATCCCAAGATGGGATATTTGTTGGGTACAACAACAATAGTAATGCTTATAGGGTCTACAATTTGGCTTCTCAAGTTGTAAAAGAGTCTATTCATGTCATATTTGATGAATCTAGACTTATTAACAGTAAGTTGCCTAGTAGTTCTTGTAGCTCTCCAGGTATACAGCAGAAGATGGACCAGCTTACTATCAAAGAAATTCCAACTGCAAAGCAGGATGAGGAAAATGTGTTGGATCCCTAGTTAATTTGGGCTAGGTTCACTGACTTAGGATGTGACCCATCATGTATAGCCAGGGTCAATTTGTGTCCTAGAGTCTAGGTTAAGTCCTTAGGCTCAACTCCAGGTAGACCAGCTTTCATCAAGACCCTCAAAGACTCCGGACTCACAAGTTTTTAAGACCAAGTAAAGTGAGTTTGACGTTCGTCGAACTCCGCTCGACGAAAGGAGTTCTGCGCTCGACGATCTTGAGACAATTCTTAGTGCTGAGCTAGATGATCTGGGTTCTCTGTTCGACGAAAACCCAGGCTCTACATCAAGCCAAAGTCAGGAGAACTTCAAATTTTTCTAAGTCCAAAACTATTCTCTGCTCGACGAATTTGATTCTCAGCTCGACGAATGAAGAATGTCTGTTAGATGAATGAAGATTGTCTGGTCGATGAACTCTCTCAAGCTCAGCTCGATGAACTCAAGCTCAGCTCGACGAACTCTCTCAAGCTCCGCTCGACGAACTCAAGCTCAGCTCGACGAACACAAGTGCAGTTCGACGAATTGTGTTCTTCGTTCGACGAATCCAGATTAGGTTTTCTTCAAGGTTCCCGTCCCGTTTCTTGGCGCTGATTCCTGAACATTTAATGTCAGATCTTCTCCAAATGTTACCGTTAGAACGCGCATTGACTATGGACGATGACATGCCATTTTTCCATGGGACAGTTAGGAAAGTCATTGATTGCTGATTCTTTCCAAGGCCAACTGTAATTACTACTCGACATTCAAAAGTTTGAATATTCCTCAGTCAGATATACATAGACACACAGAAAGAGAACAGTATGAAGCAGTGATAAAGTTCAAGAATTACTGTATAGAAAATACTCTGAAGTTGCAGAAGAACAAACATTTCGAAAATCTAAAGTTTTTGACTGCAATCAGCCTTGACCAGAGAACTCTCTCAAGAAGAAGAAGAAGAACAGCTAAATTCAATCAAGAGTCTTCTTCTCTCTATTCACAGGATAACTTCAAAGGACCACAATCAATCTATCTGTCAAAGAAGTTCCTGAAGCAGTTCTGGTCCAGGCATTCTAGGTCTGAAAGGGGAAACTAGATCTGATATACTCTAGAGGGGGTGAATAGAGTATATGGTGCTTTTTGAACACAAAGAAAAACTTTTGTAAAGCTTTACAAAAATTGTTGTAATGAGTGTGAGCAGGGAAGCAGAAATAAAACTAATCACAAAACTAAGCTATGCAGAGACTAAGCACAAGAAAATCTAGGCCAGAAACAAAAAGAAAACATGCAGAACCAGATGACACAAGGAAATTATAGTGGTTCCCCAAACTTGGGTACATCCACTCTTCTACCACACTAGGTAGGAATCCACTGCAGGATGAGTTGATCAGGTGTCCTGGGCACCAATGAGCTTTTGATAAGGTGCTCAAAAACCAAATCAGATTTTTTGATCAGGTGTCTTGCCACCAATGAGCTTTTGACAAGGTGCTCAAAAACCAGATTCAAACTTTTGAAGGGAGTTTGAAAAACTCTTTACAGAGTGGGGGTGAGAGAGTGATGGCAGTCTTCTCTTTCTCAATCAACTGAAAAGACTAAGTGGATTGATGTCAAAGCTCCCCCTGAGTCCTTGATCTTCAGGAAGATGAGCTTTGCTGAGGGTGATAGGCCTTCAAAGATAGATCTCCAGCAAAAGATGATTTCAGCAAGCTGAAATGTTGAGAGTCTGGAGTCTTGAAATGATATTGGCCTTGAACACTTTTTGAGCCAAAGAGATCTGAAGATTTTTGAAAGCTTGATCTCTCTGATTAGTGTTCTTCAGAATTCTTGTTGACAGAATATTTTGAAAAAGGGGTCTCTGTATTCTGAGTTGTGTGTCCTCTTCTTGCCAATCTCTGTATTTCTTCTCTGTTTCATTCAAAAACATTCTGTCTTTTATTCTCTGTGCCAGAATAGAATATCACTCTGTCAAAGATAGCCGTTGGTCTGCATTGATTACAGCCTTAATTGCATAATTTCTTCTGAAGGAAAGTCCACTGAATTGTTCCTTGAAAAATCCCTTGAAACTTGCTCCAGAAGTAAATGAAAACGGCTGGCAGATCTTCTGAATTAAATGCAGAATAACTTCTATCTGATTTGAATTTGAATTCAGAAATATAACTGAAAACGTCGAACTGAGCTCTGCTATCGTCGAGCTGAGCTCAGCGAACTGGAAAATCCAAGTAGCAAGATAATCGTCGATCTGAGCTCAAAGATCGTTGAACTGAGCTCAGAGATAAGGATCCAATGTATAGTTAAAATCGTCGACCTGAGCTCACCGATCGTCGAATGGAGTTCGACGATATTGCGAAGTTGAGCTCAGCGATCATCGAGTGGAGCTCGACAATATTATGAGGTTGAGCTCAGCGATCGTCGAATGGAGCTCGACGATCTACAGAAGTTGAGCTGGACGATCGTCGACCGGAGTTCGACGAATCGTCGTGCTGAGCTCGACGATTAGACTTGGTCTATAGAAAAACTTGGTCTTCAGGACAACTACCAATCCTAGACTTCTAACCCTTAGACTCAATTCTAATTGACCTATTAAGCTATACAGAAGGTCAAACACAGATTCCTAGAGACATAGTGATCCTGACCCAAATTAGTAATAGGGTGTTCCAACAATCTCCCCCTATTTGGGTTAGGATTACTATTTACAGACTTTGGAAGAATCAAATAACATCATACAATCAGAAAAACATGAAAACAATAGCAGCTAGACACAATGCAGAAACATCACAGAAAAATGTATAACATGATATCCAGACAGCAGTCAGAAAAACCAAGGATTGTCACCTTACAGAGTTACTTTTTCTCTTTGCCTTTTACCATTTTGATTTATCTGTTAGGATTTAAAGCTTCTTGTTTGGATCTGGTGTCATCAGCTGCACCCAAATAAATTTGCTTAGTAGCCTGGGAACCACAGTAGCAGGATGCAACTCCATGTATCTTTCTGCATCAAAAAATTTGCTGGAAGCATATCTCTCTAATTCCTTCTGTCTTTGTTCTGACATAGTAGAAATATTGGAAGTGTCTAGGCCTTGTTCTTTGGCTTTCTTTATCTGGTCTAGTGCAGCCAACTCCTTCATCCTAGCAGTCCAAGCAACAGGATTCTTCTCAGGGTCCTCAAATGGTACAGGTGGCTCATACCTGTTGGAAGAAGTATCTTGAGGAGTCTTGGCAGTCACAGTTTCTTTGAGCTTATAGGGGAATGGACCAGAAGATGTATCAGAAGAAACATGTCCTCCCCTGGAATAAGGGTGCTGCCTGGAATGCCCTTTAGAATAAACTTGAGTCTCTCTTTGATTTCCCCTATATCCTCCTCTCCTAGAGTAAGAGCCCCTAGACTGGCTTTCCCTTTGATAGGTTCTAGCATGGGGTTGGTAGGCAGCCTGGCTTCTAAATGGGGCTTGGCTTGCAGAGCTGCCACCTGCACCTGCATTAGGTGGAGGTGGTGGAGGAGGATGAGGGTGCTTGAACTGGGAGGAGCCCTTCTCATACTTTCTTTTCTTTTTCATTGCTTTTAACTGATTTTTGGAATACTGCATCCAATGTTCAGTAATTGGGCAGTTGTGCAGAATATAATAAGGAACATCATTATCATCTCTTACTTTGGCAGGTGGAACCCTTCTCATTGCCTTACTTCTTGCCTTCCTCTTCCTGGCAATAGTGGCAGCAGAGTCATCAGAGTCTATCTTGAACTCATCAGAGTCAGAACTCTGGTCATCATATATAGCATCAATCTTCTTCATAAGATCTTTCTTCAGTTGCATTGCAGCAGATGAGGCAGAAGCAGAAGGGGCAGCAGTAGGAATAGCAGCAGATACAGCAACAGATACAGGAACAACAGCAGATGCAACACTGGTTACTTCAGGAATGATGGCAGCAGCAGCTTCAGAAACAACAACAAAATCTTTAGCAGGCTCAAAAACAGCAGCCTCTGTCATCAGAAAATCCTGGGATGTGGGCTCATCAGAAACAATTTGAATTTCAGCAGCAGTTGGAACATTTTCTTCAGCAGCAGCAAAGTCAGTTTCAGAAGCAGATACAGCCTTTTCTTCATCAGCAGCAGCAGCAGTCATCACTGAGAGTACAAAAGAGGAAAGAATGTTGAGGTCACAGCCAGAGAGAGGCACCAGGGCCTTGGACAGATCTTCTGGGGGCTGGACAGTATGTGGCTCTGGGAGGTAGCTGTAATATGCAGTATCAAATGCAGAGAGCAAAGACCTTAGGTCTGTTGCTAAGACTGGAGTAGGAGCCTGAATTGGAGCAGCAGCAACAAGAACAGCAGATACAAACACAGCAGCAGCAGCAACAGCAGTAACAAGAGCAGGAGCAGAAGCAGCAGCAACAGCAGCATGAAGGCTGGCTTCATAGGGCATCTCCCCCTGCCTGGATGCAGATACCTCTGTATCAAGGCACACTGCTGGAGGTGCTGCTTGAGTAAGGAGAGAGGAAAGCCTGGCAGAGAGGGCTGCCACTGACTGTTGTAGAGGAGCTAAGAAGGCCTCCATGAGAAGAGAGAGCCTGGGGGCAAGTAGCTCATACAACTTGTCAGCTAAGGCTGGCAAATCTACATGCTCAATGGTAGGAGCAGAGGTAGAGGGTATTGGGATGGCTGAGGATGCTGGAAGTGGAGGGCTGAATGGTGGAGGGAAGGATGGCTGAGGTGTGGGGATTGTGGAGATGGAGGACAAGGGTATGGATATGGATGGAGTGAATGATGGTTGGTCAAGGATGTGGTGGAGGAGATCTTGGAAAGATGTTGAGGAGGAGGGTAATTCTTGAGGAGAAGAGGGGGAATCATCCATGTAGGATTCATCCAGAAGAGTGAATGATGGTATGGATGGAGATGAGGTGACATCTGGTGGTGGATATGAGAATAATGGGTGGAATTGGTCTACTGGAGGTGATGAAATTGTTGCTGGAGATGGGATAGATGTTGGAGATGGGCTGGAGATAGTAATGGTGGATGGAACTGGAGTGGTGGATAGAGCTGGAGGTAGGGTTGAACTTGGAGGAGGAGGAGAAGCAGCACTAGCAGCAGGCAGGTCTTCTGCAGGAGCAGAGACCTGGGGGGGAGTGACACTTTGAGTCCTGGTGCCTGAAGGAGCAGTTGAAGAGGGCCTGCTGGGCTTGCTAATTTGCATGTCCCACTTCCCAAATAGGGCACAGGTGAGTCTCTTGGAGGCATTGATGTGCACTCCAGAGGAGACCAGCAGAGCAGGGCACCTTGCCTGAAGGAAAACTCCAAGAATTCTTCCAAAATTTACAAAGGTTTTATTAATCTTCTTCTTTATTAGGTCAAAGAAGACCTCTCCCCAGTTTAAGCTTTTCCTATCTACCAGAGCTCCCATGAGGCAGAGCTGATGTCTGGAGATGGTATCATGTGCAGAATGCTTTGCCAACAGCACCTTGCCTACAACATCAGCTAGAAACCTGTATTCAACTGACAAGTTCCTCTTAAACAACTTGCTAGGGTTTCCCTCTGGATGACCCATCCTGGCAAGTATATCAGAAAATTCCTCTCCAGATAGTTCAGCAGTGTCTTCACCATTTCTCAAGCCAAAAACCTCTGTTAAAACTGTTGGGGTCAGAGGTACCTGGGTTCCAGCAATAGATCCAACTATGGTGTTGTTGTCAAGGTTGTGAGCAGTATAGACCCATTCTTTTATTTCATCTGAGGCAAGTTTGATTCTTGTGGTCATGAGGGCAGACAAATGCTGATCCTTGAATAAACTCAGGATGTCCTGGAAGATTTGATCAGTGGTGTTGAAGGAGTCCAGATCAATGTCAAATCCTGCATCAAACTTTATTGCGGCGAGGACAGCAATTGAGACGGCCATGGTACCTACAAAAACTTAACAAATAAACCGAACAAGCGTAGAACTGTTTGGAGGGAAGAAAATTCTTGCAGAGAAATTGAAAGCGCAAGAGAGAACGACAGCGAAAAATGAGTTTTATATTAGGGTTCGACGCAGAATTGGAAAGATCGTTGAACTCAGTTCGACGATCTAGGCTTCTAAAGGAATCTGAAGAGACTCCAACATCGTCGATCTCCGTTCGACGATCTTGGAAAGCGTCGAGCTCCGTTCGACGATCGTTCAGGGAACAAAATCGTCGAGCGCCGTTCGACGATCGTTGACCGGAAGAGATAGTTCATACTATCTGAGGGGCGCTGAACTCAGTTCGACGATTCGGGAAATCGTCGAACTCCGTTCGACGATCTTTGGGGAAATCGTCGAGCGCAGTTCAGAGATCAGAAAATCCTAGGCATTAAGAAAAATCAGAATTTTGCCTAGTCTTGGTCAATTTTTAGCTTTCAAAATCTTGGGTATTAATTAAGACTTCCTCCATCTAATATTCCTAACTGATTTAGGAAGAAAGTGTGTTTCTTTTCATCCAAAGGCTTGGTGAAAATATCTCCCCTTTGTAAATCAGTTGAGATATATTGTAGTTCAATTTTGTTCTTTTCAACATTGTCCCTTAAGAAATGATGTCTAATCTCTATGTGTTTTGTCCTACTATGGAGGACTGGATTTTGAGCTATAGAAATAGCACTTGTATTGTCACAAAAGATTTTTGACTTCTCTAAGTTGTAACCATAGTCTAGGAGTTGATTTTGAATCCACAATATTTGTGAACAACAACTGCCTGCAGCCATATATTCAGCTTCAGCAGTTGAAGTTGACACAGATGTTTGTTTCTTACAAAACCAAGAGACAAGTCTATCACCAAGGAACTGACAAGTTCCACTGGTGCTTTTCCTGTCAATTCTGCATCCAGCATAATCAGCATCAGAGAATCCAGTTAACTCAAATGCTGAATCTTTTGGATACAAGAGACCTAGATTTGGACAACTTTTAACATACCTGAGAATCCTTTTTACTAATGTGAGGTGTGACTCTCTAGGGCTTACTTGGAACCTAGCACATATACATGTAGCAAACATTATATCTGGTCTACTAGCTGTAAGATACAGTAAAGAGCCAATCATTGCTCTATATATTGTCTGATCAACAGGTTTCCCATGTTCATCAGCATCCAATACAACATTGGTAGGCATGGGTGTTTTCATACAAGATGCCTCTGACATGCCAAATTTCTTAACCAACTCCTTGGCATATTTGGTTTGAGAAATAAAGATGCCTTCAGCATGTTGTTTGACTTGCAATCCTAGGAAGAAGGATAGCTCACCCATGCTACTCATCTCAAATTTAGAATGCATTAGGTTAGAAAACCTTCTGCACAATTGTGAGTCAGTAGAACCAAAAATGATATCGTCTACATAAATTTGTACTAGTAGGGTATGGGACTTATGGGTTCTAATAAAAAGAGTTTGGTCTACTCTACCCCTGATAAAACCATTTTCCAAGAGAAAGCATGCTAGGGTCTCATACCATGCTCTAGGAGCTTGCTTGAGACCATATAATGCTTTGTTCAGTCTAAAAACATAATCAGGATAAGTTGGAGAGATAAAACCTGGAGGTTGTCTGACATAGACTTCCTCTTTGATGTCTCCATTTAAGAAGGCACTCTTGACATCCATCTGATAAACCTTGAAGCCTTTGTGAGCTGCATAAGCTAGAAATATTCTGATGGCTTACAATCTTGCAACAGGTGCAAAGGTCTGGTCGTAGTCAATTCCTTCTTCTTGAGAATATCCTTAGGCAACTAGCCTTGCCTTGTTCCTTATTATTATTCCTTGATCATCCAGTTTGTTCCTGAATACCCATTTTGTTCCAACAATGGAATGATCCTTAGGCTTTGGCACTAGTTCCCATACTTTGTTCCTCTCAAATTGATGCAACTCCTCTTGCATGGCAATGATCCAGTGTGGATCTTGCTCTGCATCTTGAATGGACTGAGGTTCAATTTGAGAAAGGAAGCAGGTGTGCAACAGGTTTTGGTTGACCTGATTTCTGGTTTGCACACCAGCTGAGAGTTCTCCAATTATTTGGGTAATTGGATGGTCTCTTGATGTTACTAAATCAACAGGGGGTGTTGATTGTTCACCAACCTGTGTTGTTGTTTCCTCTTGTGGTACAACAACTGGCTCTTCAAGCTGAGCTTCAATGTGTTGAGCATTCCCTTCATCTTCACTGCTTTCATCCTCTTGAGAAACCTGTAACTTGTTCATATCTTCAACTAGAGAGTGTTCCTGCAAAGGTTCTATGGTAGAAGAAATCTTCTCCTTGAAAGACATATTAGTTTCATCAAAAGAAACATGAACAGATTCCTCAATTTTCAATGATGATTTATTATAGACCCTATAGGCCTTGCTGATCATGGAGTATCCCAGAAACACTCCTTCATCAGCTTTGGCTTGAAATTTTGCTAAGTATTTCTTGTCATTATTGTGAATATAGCAAGTGCAACCAAAAATTCTGAAATAGTCAACTTTAGGTTTCTTCCCTTTGAGTAATTCATAGGGAGTCTTTCCCTTTAGTTTATGTATTAGACTTCTGTTCAGCACATAGTTGGAGGTGTTCACTGCCTCTGCCCAAAAGGATAGAGGTAGATGAGCATCTGACAACAATGTAGTGGCAGATTCAATAAGGGTTCTATTTTTCCTTTCAGCTACCCCATTTTGTTGAGGAGTTCTAGGAGCTGAGAAAGTATGCCTGATCCCTTCACTCTGACAGAACTCTTGCATAAGAAGAGAATCAAACTTTGTCCCATGATCACTTCTGATCAGGGCAATGTGAGTATTGAACTCAATCTTTATACATTTGAGAAACTCTGTCAGACACTTAAAGTTATCAGACTTCTTCCTTAGAAAGAACACCCAAGTGAATCTAGAGAAGTCATCTACAATTACTAAAGTGTAGGATTTCCCTCCTAGGCTTTGTACTGTGATGGGTCCAAATAGATCCATGTGTAACAGATACAATATCCTAGGTGAATCACTCTTATTAAGTGACTTAAAACTGTTTTTAGTTTGCTTGCCTAATTGACAAGCCTTGCATAGTCCTTCCTTCTTGTAGGGGCCAGAAGGTAGTCCTCTAACAAGGTTGTCCTTGGAGAGCCTAGCAATAGTTCTAAGGTTTAGGTGTCCTAATCTCTTATGTCCATAAAACATTTGGTCTACATACTGAATTAAATAAACAGATATCTATAGAAGTTGAAAGAAAATCTACTAGGTAGATGTTACCTTTCCTTTTACCTGTCAACACAGTTGTGTTATCCTCTGACTTGATTTTGCATAAGGTTTTGCTGAAGGTCACCTGGTAGCCTTCATCACATAGCTGACTGATGCTGATTAGGTTGTGCTTCAGTCCTTCCACATATGCTACCTTCTTGAAGGTTACTGAACCAATCTGGACTGCACCATATCCTTTAGTTTGTCCAAAGTTGGAATCACCAAAGATAACTTTGGGTCCAAGCTTGGCTCTAAAGGAATTGAGGTTGTCCTTGTTCCCTGTCATGTGCTTAGAGCACCCACTATCCAAATACCATTGCTGGTTAGAGGTTGGATAGGTCTTCACCTGCACATGAAACAATTTACTTGTTTTTGACCCAGTTTACCTTGGGCCTAGGTTAATAAACTCTAAATTCAGAAATGAGAGACATCCCTGGCTGACTCTTATATCCTTCAGGATGATATCTCCTTGGAGGTAAAATCCATTCAGTATAAGGGTTGAAGGTTTGGGATGAAAAACCCTCAGGATTCAATTTTGACTTGCCTTTGAAAAAATTTTCAGATCTCTGACCTCTGTTCGACGATCTTGGAGCTGCGTTCGACGATCGTGGGTCAGATCGTCGAGCTCCGTTCGACGGTCGACTATGGCTGAGGTCAGGTATATGGGATCGTCGACCAGCGTTCGACGATCTTGGCTGAGATCGTCGATTAGCGTTCGACGATTTGTCCTGAGATCGTCGAGCTGCGTTCGGCGATCGTCGATCTTCATTCGGCGATCGTCGATCTCCGTTCGACGATTTGTGCTGGACTTTAGTTTTCTGAGGCAGATCAGAATTTTTCCTGGCAACCTCTACAACTCCCTTTCCCTTGTCAGAAATGAACTTGATAGGAGTTGTTAGAACAATAGGTTGGCTGGATGAGGCACCCAAGCCCAGTGTACTGTTGAATCTTGAGTTCACTGTCCTTGTGATGTCCATCAGCTTGAGGCTTCTCCCATTGAGAGATTCTTCAAGCTTCTTGGCCTCAGAGAGCTCACTTTTCAGTGTAGCTATCTGTTCCCTATAGCTCTCCAACTCCTGAGAGAGTTTGAGGTTTTCTGATTTTAAAACATTTTGTTCAGATAATTGATTTCTGAGAGAGATGATCTCTTTCTCAGACTTTAGCAGGTCTAAACATAGTGCTTTAAATTCAGATTTAAAATCTTCTGAAGTAAAATCAAAAGAGTTGATTACCTGATCTTCTTCAGGTTGAGTCTCTGAGTCTGACTCTGACTCCTCTTCCTCTGAGTTGTGTTGTGAGGCATTGATTGCCATCATGCAGAACTCCTTTTCCTCTGCATCATCCTCATCATCACTAGAGCTGGAGGAGGCTTCTGACTCCTCTTCAGTCTCACTCCAGGATTCAGCAACAAATCCTTTCCTTGTATGCTTATTTTTGCTGGAAGTAGGTTTGCTATTGCCACTCCTTTTGGAGTCTTTCTCCTTTCTTCTCTCTTTTCTTTCCCTTCTGTCCTTGTTCTTGTTCTCTGGACAGTCAGGAACTATATGCCCTGGTTTCCTGCAACCAAAGCAAATAATGTCTTTGTTATTGCCAATGGACTTGTCATACCTTGGCTTATCCTGCTCCTTGTATGATCTTCTTCTAAAGTCCTTTCTGGCCATCTTATAGAATCTTTTGGCCAGCAAGCTGAGAAGTTCATCATTGCCTGTTCCTTTTTCTTCAGGCAGATCTTCAGTTGCCTTGAATGCTATAGTCTTCTCCTTTCTTGTGGCTGGTGAAGCAGCCTTCTGTTCTTCCTCTCTGTTCTTGATGAGTAGCTCATAAGATTTAAGCTTACCCAACAAGGCTTCAGTGGTGATCTCATTCAGACTTCTGGCATCTTTAATTGGCCAGATTCTTGAATCCCAAGTGCTGGGGAAGCACATTAGGATCTTGTCATTGAGTTCTGTCAGTGAGATCTCTTTGTCTAATGTCCTCAGTTCACTGACAATTAGACTCAGTCTGTTGTACATGTCTCCCACTGACTCAGTTTCTCCCTTCTTGAAGTTCTCATATTGGGAGATGAGATGGGATCTTCTGTCCTTTCTCTCATCAGCTGAGCCAGAGACAATTTCTGAGAGCTTGTCCCAAATCTCCTTGGCTGAATTGCATTCAGCTACCTTTTGAAAAATGTCATCTGACATTGTCTGGGCTAGAATGTTCATAGCCTTGGCATCAGCTACTTTCCACTTTTTGATGTCAGCATCTGTTCCTGATGGAGGTGGAACAGCATTTGTGCTTGTGCTTTCTGGGGGTCTTGGACACACTGTCAAAACAGAATTAAAAATATCTTCGTCAATAGAGTTCATGTAGAGTCTAATCCTTGCTTTCCAAAGTGCAAACTTTGACAGATTGCACACTGGAGGTCTGGTGCTAGCATAATCTTTGTTTTGGGCCATGATTTGTGCAAACTAAAACTAATAATAAAATATAAAAGAAAAACAGATCTAGTTTAGGATCTTGGGGTTCAGGTGTTAGCCTGTACAACCAAACAGATATGGTATGTTTAACCAACCTCCCTCTGATACCAATTGAAAGGGGAAACTAGATCTGATATACTCTAGAGGGGGGTGAATAGAGTATATGGTGCTTTTTGAACACAAAGAAAAACTTTTGCAAAGCTTTACAACAATTGTTGTAATGAGTGTGAGCAGGGAAGCAGAAATAAAACTAATCACAAAACTAAGCTATGCAGAGACTAAGCATAAGAAAATCTATGCCAGAAACAAAAAGAAAACATGCAGAACCAGATGACACAAGAAAATTATAGTGGTTCCCCAAACTTGGGTACATCCACTCTTCTACCACCCTAGGTAGGAATCCACTGCAGGATGAGTTGATCAGGTGTCCTGGGCACCAATGAGCTTTTGATAAGGTGCTCAAAAACCAAATCAGATTTTTTGATCAGGTGTCTTGCCACCAATGAGCTTTTGACAAGGTGCTCAAAAACCAGATTCAAACTTTTGAAGGGAGTTTGAAAAACCCTTTACAGAGTGGGGGTGAGAGAGTGATGGCAGTCTTCTCTTTCTCAATCAACTGAAAAGACTAAGTGGATTGATGTCAAAGCTCCCCCTGAGTCCTTGATCTTCAGGAAGATGAGCTTTGCTGAGGGTGATAGGCCTTCAAAGATAGATCTCCAGCAAAAGATGATTTCAGCAAGCTGAAATGTTGAGAGTCTGGAGTCTTGAAATGATATTGGCCTTGAACACTTTTTGAGCCAAAGAGATCTGAAGATTTTTGAAAGCTTGATCTCTCTGATGAGTGTTCTTCAGAATTCTTGTTGACAGAATATTTTGAAAAAGGGGTCTCTGTATTCTGAGTTGTGTGTCCTCTTCTTGTCAATCTCTGTATTTCTTCTCTGTCTCATTCAAAAACATTCTGTCTTTTATTCTCTGTGCCAGAATAGAATATCACTCTGTCAAAGATAGCCGTTGGTCTGCATTGATTACAGCCTTAATTGCATAATTTCTTCTGAAGGAAAGTCCACTGAATTGTTCCTTGAAAAATCCCTTGAAACTTGCTCCAGAAGTAAATGAAAACGGCTGGCAGATCTTCTGAATTAAATGCAGAATAACTTCTATCTGATTTGAATTTGAATTCGGAAAGATAACTGAAAACGTCGAACTGAGCTCTGCTATCGTCGAGCTGAGCTCAGCGAACTGGAAAATCCAAGTAGCAAGATAATCGTCGATCTGAGCTCAAAGATCGTCGAACTGAGCTCAGAGATAAGGATCCAATGTATAGTTAAAATCGTCGACCTGAGCTCACCGATCGTCGAATGGAGTTCGACGATATTGCGAAGTTGAGCTCAGCGATCGTCGAGTGGAGCTCGACGATATTATGAGGTTAAGCTCAGCGATCATCGAATGGAGCTCGACGATCTACAGAAGTTGAGCTGGACGATCGTCGACCGGAGTTCGACGAATCGTCGTGCTGAGCTCGACGATTAGACTTGGTCTACAGAAAAACTTGGTCTTCAGGACAGCTACCAATCCTAGACTTCTAACCCTTAGACTCAATTCTAATTGACCTATTAAGCTATACAAAAGGTCAAACACAGATTCCTAGAGACATAGTGATCCTGACCCAAATTAGTAATCGGGTGTTCCAACAAGGTCATTGAAGGCCTATCACCCTGAAGCAGTGCTCCAGCATTCCTGACCAATTCAAGACCTCAGGGGGAGCAAGAGCTGCTACAATCAATCCACAAGTCTTCTCTCTAATTGTTGACAGAGAGGACACTGTCACCCTCTCTCCAATTCATGTACAGGGTTTTAAATCCCTTCAAAATTATTATGGTTATAAGTCTCCTTCCAAAAGACTTGAGGCTTTGGTTCTTGGGGACCTGATCAAAACCCATTGGTGCTTAGGACACCTGATCAACTCATCCTGCAGTGGATTCCTACCTAGGGTGGTAGAAGAGTGGATGTACCCAGATTGGTTGGGGAACCACTATTTCTCCTTGTGTCTTCTGGTTGCTTATTTTCTTTTATTTTCTGGCTGCGGTGTGTGATTGCTCTGTGTTTAGTTAGATGTTGTGTTTGCTTTATCTTATTTGCTTCCCTGTTCACTTAGGAATACAACAAGAGTTGTAAAAAGTTTCTATCAAGAACCATACTCTATTCACCCCCCTCTAGAGTATATCAGATCTAACCTGCACTTTCAATTGGTATTAGAGCCAGGTTGGTTAAAATACCACACCTTAGTGGTTGCACTGGCTAACACCTGAACCCAAAGATCCTTCCAGTTAGATCTGCTTGTTTAAGTTTATTACTATATTTGTTTCTTCATAGAACATGGCCCAAAACAAAGATTATGCTAGCACCAGACCTCCAGTGTGCAATCTATCTAAGTTTGCACTTTGGAAGACAAGGATTAGATTGTACATGAACTCTATTGATGAAGACATTTTCAATTCTGTTTTGATAGTGTGTCCAAGACCCCTAGAAAATACAAGTACAAGTGTTGTTCCACGTCCTTCAGGAACAGATGCAGAAATCAAGAAATGGAAAGTTGCAAAGGCTATGAACATTCTGGCCCAGACTATATCTGATGAAATATTCCAAAAGGTAGCTGAATGCAACTCAGTAAAGGACATCTGGGACAAGCTATCTGAGATAGTCTCAGGATCTACTGATGAGATAAAAGATAGAAGATCTCATCTCATAACCCAATATGAGAACTTCAAGAAAGGAGAAGCTGAGTCAGTAGCAGATATGTATAATAGACTCAGTCTCATAGTCAATGAGCTGAAAACATTGGACAAAGAGATCTCATTGACTGAGCTCAATGATAAAATCCTAATGTGCTTCCCAAGCACTTGGGACTCAAGGATCTGGCCAATCAAGGATGCCAGAAGCCTAAATGAGATCACCACTGAAGCTCTCTTGGGCAAGCTCAAGTCTTATGAGCTGTTCATCAAAAATAGAGAAGAAGAGCAGAAGGCTGCTTCACCAACTATCAGAAAGGAAAAATCAATAGCTTTCAAAGCCATTGAAGATCAGCCTAAAGACAAGGTCACAGGCAATGAAGAGCTGCTAAGCCCACTGGCCAAAAGATTTTACAAAATGGCCAAGAAAGATTTCAGGAAAAAGTCTTCCAGAGGGCATGACAAGCCAAGGTATAACAAATCAAATAACAAAAAGATTATTTGTTTTGGATGCAGAAAACCAGGCCACATGGTGTCTGACTGTCCAAAAAATCAGTATAAGGACAAAAAGGACAGTAAGGAAAGAAGAATAGACAAATACTTCAGGAAGAACAGCAATGACAAACCCTCCTCCAGCAAGAACAAACACACCAGGAAGGGGTTTGTTGCTGAAACTTGGAGTGAGACAGAAGAATAATCTGAAGCTTCATCCAGCTCTAGTGATGATGAAGATTATGCTGATGAAAAAGAATTCTACATGATGGCTATCAATGCCTCACAACAAAATTCCGATGCAGAAGAGTTAGAGTCAGAGACTCAATCTGAAGAGGACCAGGTAATAAGTTCCTTTGATTTTAATTCTGAGGACTTCAAGTGTGAGTTTAAAGCATTATGTTTGGATTTATTAAAATCTGAGAAGGAAATCATTTCTCTCAGAAATCAGTTATCTGAACACAATACTTTAAAATCAGAAAACCTCAAACTCTCTGAGGAGTTGGAATGTTGTAGGGAGCAGATAGCCTCACTGAAAAGTGAACTATCAGAGGCCAAGAAGTTTGAAGAATCCCTCAATGGGAGAAGTATCAAACTAATGGACATCACAAGCACAATGAACTCAAGATTCAATAGTACACTGCACTTGGGTGCTTCATCCAGCCAACCTACAGTATTATCAACCCCAATCAAATTTATCTCTGATAAAGGTAAGGGAGTTGTGGAGGTAGCTAGGAAGAATTCTGATTTACCTAAGAAAACGAAAGTTCAACAGAATTTGTCGAACGGAGCTCGACGATAGCCGAATGAAGATCAACGATCGCAGGCTAAATCATCCAACTCAGGTCGACGATCTCTGAACCCTGAACTCTACCACAGTCAATCTTCGAACGGAGCTTGACGATCTGACCCAAGATCGTCGAACTCAGCTCAGAGATCGTCGAACAGAGCTCAGAGTTTTGAAAAATCTTTCAAGGACAAATCAAACTTCAATCCTAGAGGTCCTACATCTCAAAGATTTAACCCTTATACTGAATGTATAATACCTACAAGGAGATATCATCCTGAAGGCTATAAGAGTCAACTAGGGATGTCTTTTATTTCTGAATTCAAAGGTTATCAACCTAGGCCCAAGGTAAACTGGGTCAAAATCAAGTAAATTATTTTATGTGCAGGTGAAGACCTATCCAACATCAAAACAGCAATGGTATCTAGATAGTGGGTGCTCAAAGCACATGACAGGAAACAAGAACAATTTCACATCCTTCAAAGCCAAGCTTGGACCCAAAGTAATATTTGGTCATTCAAACTTTGGACTAACAAAAGGATATGGTGCGGTCCAGATTGATACAGTCACCTTCAAGAAAGTAGCCTATGTGGAAGGACTGAAGCACAACTTGATCAGTATCAGTCAACTGTGTGATGAAGTCTATCAAGTGACCTTCAACAAATCCTCATGCAAGATCAAATCAGAGGACAACATAACTGTGTTGACAGGTAAAAGGAAATGTAACATTTATCTTGTAGATTTTCTTTCAACCAAGGTAGATATTTGTTTGTTTAATTCCATTTGTAGACCTAATGAACTATGGCATAAAAAATTAGGACATATAAACCTTAGAACCATTGCTAGGCTATCCAAGGACAACCTTGTTAGAGGACTACCTTCTGGCCCCTATAAGAAGGAAGGACTTTGTAGGGCTTGTCAATTAGGCAAGCAAACCAAAAATAGTTTCAAGTCACTTAATAAGAGTGATTCACCTAGGATTTTGTATCTGTTACACATGGATCTCTTTGGACCCATCACAGTACAAAGCTTAGGAGGGAAATCTTATACTTTAGTGGTTGTAGATGACTTCTCTAGATTCACATGGGTGTTCTTTCTGAGGAAGAAGTCTGATAACTTTAAGTGTTTGACAGAGTTTCTCAAATGTATACAGACTGAGTTCAACACTCACATTGCCCTGATCAGAAGTGATCATGGGACAGAGTTTGATTCTCTTCTTATGCAAGAGTTCTGTCAAAGTGAAGGGATCAAGCACACTTTCTCAGCTCCTAGAACTCCTCAACAAAATGGGGTAGCTGAAAGGAAAAAATAGAAACCTTATTGAATCTGCTACTACATTGTTGTCAGATGTTCACCTTACTCTATCCTTTTGGGCAGAAGCAGGGAACACCTCCAACTATATGTTGAATAGAAGTTTGATACATAAACTGAAGGGCAAGACTCCCTATAAGTTACTCAAAGGGAAGAAACCTAAAGTAGATTACTTCAAAATCTTTGGTTGTACTTGCCACATTCATAATAATGACAATAAATACATAGCAAAATTTCAAGCTAAAGCTGATGAAGGAGTATTTCTGGGATACTCCATGATCAGTAAAGCTTATAGGGTGTATAATAAATCAACTCTTAAAATTGAAGAATCTATTCATGTATTTTTGATGAGACTAATATGTCATACAAGGAGAAAGAGATTTCTACCATAAGCTCTTTGCATGTTCCACCACTGTGTGAGTCTATGGATGGACTGAACCTTACCCAAGAGGTGTCAAACCATCCCACTCCACAGGTTGCTGAAGATAGTGAAGAAGAAAGTCAAGAGGAAGTGGATGAACTTCCCCGAACAGTTAGTATCATTCCCCAGGAGGAATTAAATACTGAAGCTGTTGCTCAACCAACTCCATAAACTGATCTTGTCACACTTAGAGATCACCCCAGATCTCAAGTAATTGGAGATATTTCAGCAAGTGTACAGACAAGGCATCAACTCAACCAAGACTTGATGCATGACTGGTTTCTCTCTCAAATTGAACCTCTCACCATTCATGAGGCAGAGCAAGATCCCCACTGGATCATTACAATGCAAGAGGAACTCAATCAGTTTGGGAGATGTAGAGTTTGGGATTTTGTTCCAAGACCCCATAACTATCCAGTTATTGGAACCAAATGGGTCTACATGAACAAGTTGGATGCTCAAGGCAATATAGTGAGGAACAAGACTAGGCTTGTTGCTCAAGGCTACAGATAAGAGGAAGGAATAGACTATGACCAAACCTTTGCCCCTGTTGCAAGGTTAGAGGCCATTAGGATATTCCTAGCCTATGCAGCTTACAAGAGATTCAAGGTCTACCAGATGGATGTCAAAAGTGTATTTATAAATAGAGTACTTCAAGAAGAGGTTTATGTAGAACAACCTCCAGGTTTTATCTCTCCAACTCAACCCTCTTTTGTTTTTAAATTGCATAAAACTCTCTATGGTTTAAAGCAAGCTCCAAGATCTTGGTATGAGACCCTAGCAAGCTTTCTTTTAGATTATGAATTTACAAGAGGAACCATAGATAAAACACTCTTCACTATATATCATAAGAACCAAACATTGTTAGTATAAATATATATGGATGACATTATTTTTGGGTCTACTGATCCCAAATTGTGCAAGAGGTTTGCTGACCACATGCATTCAAAATTTGAGATGAGTAGCATGGGTGAGCTTTCCTACTTCCTTGGTCTCCAAGTGAAGCAGCTCCCAGATGGTATCTTCCTCTCCCAAGCTAAGTATACTAAAGAGCTTATCAAAAAGTTTGGGATGGGTGATGCTTCAGGGATGAAAACCCCTATGGCTACAAATGCTGTTGTGGATTCTGATGCAGCAGGGAAACCTGTAGATCAGAAAAATTATAGGGCAATTGTTGGATCCCTATTATACCTAACAGCTAGCAGAACTGACATAATATTTGCCACATGCCTTTGTGCTAGGTTCCAAGTGAACCCTAAAGAATCTCACCTTATTTTCCTAAAAAGAATTTTGAGATATATAAAGAGTTGCCCTAATCTAGGACTCTGGTATCCTGCAGAGTCAGAGTTTGAGTTAACTGGATACTCAGATGCTGACTATGCTGGATGTAGAGTGGACAAGAAAAGTACCTCTGGAACATGCCAGTTCCTTGGTATGAGACTTGTCTCTTGGTTTTGTAAAAAGCAGACATGTGTGTCTACATCAACTGCAGAAACAGAATACATGGCTGCTGGTAGTTGCTGTTCACAAATGCTATGGATACAAAACCAACTCTTAGATTATGGTGTCAACTTAAATAATTCAACATAATTTTGTAATAATACTAGTGCTATTGCTATAACACAGAATCCAGTTCACCATTCTAGGACCAAACATATTGAAATAAGACATCATTTCATTAGAGATAATGTGGACAAAAAGAAAATTAACTTGATCCACATTCCTACTGATCTACAGAGAGCAGATATTTTCACCAAGCCATTGGATGAGAAAACCAATCTGTTCTTTATAAATCAACTGGGAATGATTGATGGAGAAAAGTTAACCTAGTTTCTGTCTACATTCGACGAATTTTCAAGAGTTCGTCGAACGGAGTTCGACGAATTAGGGAAAGTTTGAGAGATTCTCGTCGAACGGAAATCAACGAATTCTCTGTGTGAGGAAACAATTTTCGTCGACTAGTGATCGACGAACTTTGCTTCAAGAAGACATTTCGTCGAACGGAGTTCGATGAACTGTTTTCGATACTTCTGGATGAGATCGACGAATCATCTATCTATAATTTATTTCGGCGAGCTCAGTTCGAAGAATTTTTCTTTTTCGTGGAACGGAGTTTGTCGATTCATATTCTGAAAATCTTATATTTAGGTTTTTCTTCGACCTCCGTCCCGCGCTTTCAGTTCCTTTGCTCTTGATCGTCGTTTCTCTCTGTGTTTTTCTTGCAGGACATCAATGGCGATTCCCTCGGGTGCTCTGGTATCAATGAAGTTTGACACTAGATTCGACATGGACTTTGAGTCGCTTCAACACTCTGAACCCATCTTCCTTTACATCTTGGAACTACTGGAAGAACTAAGTTTAAAGGATTTCATGACCAGGCGCATTAAACTTCATGGAACGGAAATACGAGAATGGGTATATACATCTACAGTTTCTGACGAAGATGTTTTGACCGGCAATATAGGGAACACTGCTGTTTACCTCTCGCCCGCAGTTCTCACTGAAGTGTTTGGATTAGTGAACGAAGAAGACAATCTGGAAATGGATTCTGAGGAATTCAATGGTATGCTGAAACTAATGGGTTTCTCTGGCAACAAACCTAATAAGTTGTTGAAAAAGCAATTATCTGCCGCCTACCAATTTCTGGCAGATATTACGGGAAAGATTCTGATGGCCAAGCACTCTGCTCATAAATATATTACCCGTCACCAATTTCTGATAATGTGTGCAGTAGTGAATAAGCGACAGGTTGATTGGAGTAAGGTGTTCTTTGAATTGATCAAAAAGAAGAACAACAAGAAGGAAGACTGCTTTGGCAGAATTTTGGGCATATTTCTTAAAGAGAAGGCTGCTGAATGTATGGTCTCCCCGACCATCATCATAAAAGCCAGCAAGCGCCTCACTTGCGCTCTATTTGGTAGGTGGGAGAGGACCATCTCCAAGCCCTCAAAGGCTTCTTCCTCCTCCCTCAAAACTTCTGAGAGCACAAGGGCTGTAAAGGCCGCTCCCCACCCTGCTGAAGAGGTTCCTCCATCTCAACCATCTATTCCAGCACCTCTTCCTCCAAAGAAGCCTCCTCATGTACCTGCCCCTCCTTCATCTCCACCACTTGAACTGACAAACATTCCATCTCCACTTCCATCTTCCTCCTTGCAAGTTTATCATCAACCCACTCCTCCAGATTCCCCTCAGGACATTCCTATTCCTACTCCTCCACAGTGTCCTCTTCCCCCACACTTATCCACCATCCCATCGTATAATATACCATCAGATGCAATCATGCAAGATACCCCCCTCCATCTGTTATTCCTCCTCCCATTCCATCCCCTTCCCCTTCCCTATTTGATCCATCTACCCTCATTCCTTTGCTCACACCTCTCATCAAATCCTTAATCCAAGAGGCCATTACACCTCTTGTGACCTCCATTAATTCCTTGTCTACCCAGATCTATCTTCTATCTATTGTCCCCTCTTCATCTAGGGGCCTGGCTCCAGGTCTTCCTGAACCCAGGCAGGGGGAGATGCTTTGTGATGAAGTTGCAGCAGATGCAGATACAGCAGCAGCAGCAGTCACAGCAGTTCCCTCTCCAGCAGATTCAGATTCAGATAAGGATACACCAATTTTGATATACTTTGATGCTGAGATGTCTGAGTTAATTCTATTTATGGATACTGATATTGATTTGGATGAGTCGATTGCTCAAATAACTCCTGTTGGTGATTTCTATTTAAATCCCACAGTGAACTTATCAGTTTTATTGAGAAGTTTTGACACTGTACATATGAAATTCCCTCCAGCAGATTTCTCTAAGCCTTATTTGGCTATGGTACCATATAGCTCTCCGGCTAGTCCAGCAGTTGTCAAGCAACTCTGTGACAATTTTGCTCTCTCTGCCTCTAGCTCAAAGGTCATTCCAGAAGATACATCAGTGCCAGTCTCAGCACCAGATTATATTATGGATGACTCTCCTATGCCTACTCTAGATGAGCTTATTCAGGCAGACATTGAAGAAGAGAATAAGACAGTAGCTGATAGCTCTGTCTCTTTTGTTTGTGAATCTTGTATAGATAATTCTTCTCTTATTGCTGAAACTCTTATTCCTGAACCTTCTGCCCCTCCTCCAACAAAGGCTGTTGTTTCTGATAAAGCTTTAAAAGCTTTAGATGCATTGTATGATGCCCCTCAGGATTCAGAATCTGATGATGATGATGATATTGATTCTAATGAGGATGCAGGTAGTAGGAAAAAGAGATTGTTGGCAAAGAAGAGAAAGGCTGCTCCTCCTCCTAAGCCAAATCCCACTACAGACACTCCCTACTATATTCTGCACAATGTGACTCCATATAAGGGAATGCCAGCATGGATATAGCTCTCCAAAAACCAGCAGAAAGATAAAAAGAGAAGTAGGAGATACTCCCCTCCTCCAGTACACAGATATAGGATGGATCCTCCTCCTCCTCCTCCAGCAACTGGTGTCAGTGGCTCTAGCTCCCAGAGATCTGCCCTAATGCAAACTTATCAAAGACAGTCAGGGAGATCTTCTGGAAGCAGCTAGCAGAGGCCATCCTCCTCAGGAAGTCAACAGCATAAGGAGCAGCAGCAACAAAGTTCTGAAGCTCATAAAGCTGAAAGCCCAAAAAGACCTCTCTCTCCTCCAATTCCTTTTGAAGATCCAGAGACTGCAAATACATCAAGAATGGCTAGATACCAAGAGCTGATTGGTCTATCATTGATAAATAAAGCTAAAGCAGAAGGAAAAGATATTTCTGGTCTTTCAACTATGTCAAAGTATATAAAGGAAGAGCTGAAAAGATTTGACAAAGACAACAAACTATTTAATGTTGATGATTATATGAAACTTCATCCAGAAGCAGTTGTCCACAGGGCTACATCATTGAAAATTATTGGGGCAGCTGATATGACCATGACAGTGGCTCAAGCTCAAAATCCTAACAGAGAAATCATTTTCAAGAAGCCAGGAGAAAAGAAAGCAGAAGACAAACCTCAGCAGAAGAAGCCAAAGAAGTAATTTTCTTGTTGTTTTAATTTCTGTCTGTTATTTGTCTTTAAACTGTTCTATCTGTTAAACAAAGCTGTGTGTATATATATATATTTGTTGCATGTGTTATAATTCTCTACCAGATATATCTCTTTTCTTACTTTGTTTTTCTATCTTGAGTCTCTGTTACTGACCTCACCCAAATAGGGGGAGATTGTTGGATCCCTAGTTGATTTGGGCTAGGTTCACTGACTTAGGATGTGACCCATCATGTATAACCAGGGTCAATTTGTGTCCTAGAGTCTAGGTTAAGTCCTTAGGCTCAACACCAAGTGGACCAGCTTTCATCAAGACCCTCAGAGACTCCAGACTCACAAGTTTTCAAGACTAAGTAAAGTGAGTTCGACGTTCGTCGAACTCCACTCGACGAAAGGAGTTCTGCGCTCGACGATCTTGAGACAATTCTTAGTACTGAGCTAGACGATCTGGGTTCTCTATTCGATGAAAACTCAGGATCTACATCAAGCCAAAGTCAGGAGAACTTCAAATTTTTATAAGTCCAGAACTATTCTCTGCTCGACGAATTGTATTCTCAGCTCGATGAATGAATAATGTTTGTTAGATGAATGAAGATTGTCTGGTCGATGAACTCTCTCAAGCTCAGCTCGACGAACTCAAGCTCAGCTCGATGAACTCTCTCAAGCTCCGCTCGATGAACTCAAGCTCAGCTCGACGAACACAAGTGCAGTTCGACGAATTGTGTTCTTCGTTCGACGAATCCAGATTAGGTTTTCTTCAAGGTTCCCGTCCCGTTTCTTGGCGCTGATTCCTGAACATTTAATGCCAGATCTTCTCAGAATGTTACTGTTAGAACGCGCATTGACTATGGACGATTATATGCCATTTTTCCATGGGACAGTTAGGAAAGTCATTGATTGCTGATTCTTTCCAAGGCTGACTGTAATTACTGCTCAACATTCAAAAATTTGAATATTCCTCAGTCAGATATACACAGACACACAGAAAGAGAACAGTATGAAGCAGTGATAGAGTTCAAGAATTACTGTATAGAAAATACTCTGAAGTTGCAGAAGAACAAACATTTCGAAAATCTAAAGTGTTTGACTGCAATCAGCCTTGACCAGAGAACTCTCTCAAGAAGAAGAAGAAGAACAACTAAATTCAATCAAGAGTCTTCTTCTCTCTATTCACAGGATAACTTCAAAGGACAACAATCAATCTATCTATCAAAGAAGTTCCTGAAGTAGTTCTGGTCCAGGCATTCCAGGTCATTGAAGGCCTATCACCCTGAAGCAGTGCTCCAGCATTCCTGACCAATTCAAGACCTCAGGGGGAGCAAGAGCTGCTACAATCAATCCACAAGTCTTCTCTCTGACTGTTGACAGAGAAGACACTATCACCCTCTCTCCAATTCCTGTACAGGGTTTTAAATCCCTTCAAAATTATTCTGGTTACAAGTCTCCTTCAAAAAGACTTGAGGGTTTAGTTCTTGGGGACCTGATAAAACCCATTGGTGCTCAGGACACCTGATCAACTCATCCTGCAGTGGATTCCTACCTAGGGTGGTAGAAGAGTGGATGTACCCAGATTGGTTGGGGAACCACTATAGCTCCTTGTGTCTTCTGGTTGCTTATTTTCTTTTATTTTCTTGCTGTGGTCTGTGATTGCTCTGTATTTAGTTAGTTGCTGTGTTTGCTTTATATTATTTGCTTCCCTGTTCACTTAAGAATACAACAAGAGTTGTAAAAAGTTTCTATCAAGCGCCATACTCTATTCACCCCCCCCCCCCCTCTAGAGTATATCAGATCTAACCTGCACTTTCAAAATGGTAGTTGTTATCCTGGGGGAGTACAAGACACTCAAGAGGAAAATGAAGACCATGAGGTGCATCATAATGAAGGGATTGTAGAAGGTCAAACTGTTGATAGATTACCTCCAGCTCTTAGACATTTAAAGGATCATCCTACACACCAGATCATTGGTGATCCAAGACATGGAGTACAAACAAGATGCAGGAACTTAAATACAATTCTTTGCTCAAGCTTCTTATCTCAACTGGAACCCAAGAGATTTGAAGAAGCTATTCAAGACCCACACTGGATTGATGTTATGTAGGAGGAGTTAAATCAATTCAGAAGGTGCAAGGTCTGGGAGTTGGTTCCAAAACCAAAGGGCCACAATATCATAGGGACAAAGTGGATTTATAGAAACAAGCTTGATGAGAGTGGGATCATAGTGAAGAACAAGGCAAGACTAGTTGCCAAAGGATACAGGCAGGAAGAGGGCATAGACTTTGATCAGACTTTTGCTCCAGTGGCAAGGTTGGAAGCAATCAGGCTATTCCTAGCCTATGCAGCATATCAAGGCTTCAAAGTGTTCCAAATGGATGTTAAGTCAGCATTCTTAAATGAAGACTTAAAAGAGGAGATCTATGTAGAACAGCCCTCAGGTTTTGTTGATCCACTCAAACCTAATTATGTTTATAGACTTAGGAAAGCTTTATATGGGTTGAAACAAGCCCCAAGGGCTTGGTATGAAACCATGTATACTTTCCACATTTAGAACAAATTCTTAAGGGGGAAAATAAATAAGACTCTATTCCTTAGAGAATCCAAAGGAAAGATCATCCTAGTCCAAATTTATATTGATGACATAATATTTGGTTCTACTGAAAACAATCTTTGTAGAAAGTTTGCAAAACTTATGCAAGGGAAGTTTGAGATGAGCAGCATGGGAGAACTTAAGTTCTTATTGGGACTCCAAGTAATACAGACTGATGATGGCCTGTCCATATCCCAGTCTAAGTTCACCCAGGAGTTAATTAAAAAGTATGGTATGAAGTCATCCATTACCATGAGAACTCCAATGGGGACAAGTATGTATCTAAGCAAAGATGATGCAAGGAAACCTGTAGATGAGTTTTTGTATAGAGGGATAGTTGGCTCACTCCTTTATCTGACTGCTAGTAGACCAGGCATCATGTATGCTACATGTGTTTGTGCTAGGTACCAATCCTTCCCTAAAGAATCTCATTATACTGCTGTCAAAAGGATTTTGAGATATCTTAAGGGCACACCTAATCTAGGCCTTTGGTATCCTAGGAATAGAGATTTTCTACTAATGGGCTATTCAGAGCAGACTTTGCAGGATGCAAAGTAGATAGGAAAAGCACAACAGGCACCTATCAATTTCCAGGAGGAAGATTGGTGTCATGGAGCTGTAAGAAGCAGACTAGTGTGGCAATTTCCACAGCTGAGTCTGAGTATGTTGCTGCAGGAAGTTGTTGTGCACAACTGTTGTGGATACATCATCAGCTAGAAGATTATGGTATTCAGGTAAGTAGAACTCTATTATTATGTGATTCTACTAGTGCTATTTCTATTGCTCATAATCTTGTTTCTCATAGTAGAACAAAGAATATAGAAATAAGATATCATTTTCTTAGAGATCATGTAGAGAAAGAAGATATTTCTTTAGAATTTGTTAATACAGATTTACAAATTGCTGACATGTTCACTAAGCCATTAGATGAAACTAAATTCAATAATTTCAAAATTGAATTAAGAATGTTTAACATAAATTAGTTTAAAAAATTTGGCTAAGTAAAATTGTGTCGACACAAAAGGTTGTCTATGTCGACACATAATAGTTGGTGTCGACATTCCAGGAAAATGATGTCGACACATCTAGAAAATCGGTGTTGACACTCCAGGGAAGTGGTGTCGACACATCTAGAAAAAAGGTGTTGACTCTTCAGAAAAGTTGTGTCGACACTTAAAATCAACACACAGATTTCGTCGAGCGTAGAATCAACTGATCGTCGAGCGCAGAATCGACAAATATCATTGAGCGCAGATTCAACAACACTTCGTCGACCTTAAATCGTCGACTTTACAGGCTCTTCGTCAAATGTGACCAAGACAAATAGAATTGGTGTCGACATATAGAAGTCAATACTTCTGTCGAGACATTAGAAGTCTGTGTCGACACATTTCAACTGTGTCGACACATTAAGAGAATTTTGACTCGCCTTTTGACCTTCATTATTTAGAAGGGTATAAATAGGTCAACAACATATTCTGTCGACACACTCTCGATATTTTCGAGAACAAAAACTTGTGTCGACAACTTCTCTTCTCAATCCAAGATTTCTCTCAACCCCGATGGCGCCAAAGCTTGAAGATAACGTCAACGAAGGCTATGAGCTGGTTCGCAACGCTTTTGATAATGCGGAACCTGAGATTAAAACAGTAGTAACCCTAATTACAGAAAATGGTTTGTAATTTCTGGTATCTGAACCTACAAAGATATGGAAGAAAGAAATACTGGAATTCTATGGCGCAGCTACTTTAGATTCGACTGGACTTAAGATCAAATCTACAGTTCAGGGAGCTAAAGTTAAACTTACCCTAAAGAGCTTGAGGAAAACTCTTCACCTCCCAAGAACTCAAGAAGAAGTAGAAGTATCCACATTCAAGACTAGGGAAGCATTTCAGTGGTGTGGATTGGATCCCGCAATGAAGATTGGATCTGCAATGAACCGGAAAGGGATGAATCTGCAAGGAAAATTTCTTTCTGAAGTAGTTGGAAAGGTCATTCTCTACAAGCCAGGGGGACATGATAGGGTTTCAGCCTATATGTTCAGCAAGATGACCAGGATTATCTTCAGAGTGAACACAGATTGATCTGTAGTAATCTTTGAAAAGATAAAGGAAGGTATTAAGAAGTCAAATCTGGGGAGAATCATGAGTTTATACTTGGCTGGAACAATTCCAGAAGTAATGGAATAGACTGCTGGTTCTAAGATCAACCACAGGAAAAGAATGGATATAAGGATAATCTCCAGATGGGATAGGGTCCTAACAAAGGACATGCCTGATGAAGAGAGGCCAGAGATTCCTGAAAAATCACCTGCTCAAGACATTAGACATGATGATCAGATGCAGGGGGAGTCTCATCTTGAGGAAGAGCCAACACACTTAGATAGTGAAATGGCTACACAAACTATTCTTGAGGCAATCCAGGAAGTAAATCAATCAATTTTCAATAATGAGGATGAATCACTAACTGTGCCTTTGGTTGATGTTAACCAGACCACTCAACTCAACAATCATGCACAGGATGTTATCATGGAGGATACATCTACAGCTGCTGATGCTCCAGAGTTAAGAGTATCACCAGTTCATACTCAACAAGAGTTTACCCTAGAAGAGTTGTTCCATGATGTGGAGCAAGTCAGGACTGAGGGGGAGGAGTAAGGGACTCATGGGGAGAAAGCAAGAACTGAGGGGGAGCAAGCTAACATTGAGGGGGAGCAACCTAGGACTAAAAATGAATTGCCTCCTAGTCCTAAGGAAAGAGTTGATATTGCAAGTACCTCAGCTTCTGAAGATGAAGCAGAAATACAAGCAAAGAAGAGAAAACTGATGGTTTTCAAAAGGAGAAAACAAAGCTATAAAAAGGCATTGCAAACTGCTCCACAACCTGCTCCAGCCATAGATTATACATCTTTGTTGGTATCCTTGCAAGTCAAGTGAGATGAACAAAGGATATCAATGGATAAATATATGGATGAGACGCATAAAGATCTGTAATCCTCCTTGGCTCAAGATATCAAATCCATAAGATTTGAAGTAAATCAGAACAAGAAGGAAATGACAGATTGCTTCCACAAAGGTGGCAATGTTGTAGTCTATCTTGCCAAACAACAAGAAGGAATAAAGACTCAAGTTGATGATACAGCTGTTAAGCAAGGCTATGTCCTTGAAAATCAACTAAGGATGAATGACAATCTGACTGAATCACATAATGTGATTGTCACAGAATTAAAGAATACTACTACTGCCTAGACTGAGGCAAGGGATAAAGCTAAGTCAGATTTTGACAAACAATTCTAGGAAGACCTAGCTGCTGTCCAAACAGCTATTAAAACTTCACAGAAGATCATTTCTGACCAGCTACTGAAATTAAGGTCATTTTATAAAGATGGTGTTAATTATCTAGATGCACAGGTAACATTTCAGAAAGATGACCTCAGAGATCATATTGAAAGAGAAGTCATAAAGGGGGAGAGAGTGTTAGTCAAAGTAGGCTCAGATCATGCTAAATGGATATCTAATAGCATCAGAGCCACCCTTGGATATCCACCCCTATGTGATGATGATAATATAGCTGAGTCAGGTGTGCAACCTGCTTATTTTGATGGTTCTCAACCTGAAGTTGCTCAGGTCATTTACCCTCCAACATATATTGATATGATTCAGCAAGAAGTAGAGTCAATGGACAGCCCTCCAGAGGGTACTACAAATGTTATCATTGAGAAAGTAGCAATGTCAGATGCAGCTTTGAATAAAGAGCAAGAAGCTCAACTGTCAAAGAAAAGATTTAGAGAACAGGCTGAGTTGAAGCCTGATTTTGAGCAGTGGAGTCCTACTTCTCAGAATATTATCTTGACTGCCTGGAAAGCTGTGAAGGACCAGACCCATGAAAGGGGCAAATGGTACACTAAGTAAGAATGGAAAAAGCATGAAGCTAGACAGTAAGCCATTCTACAATATAGAAGAAAGGCAAAAGCTGGGAAGCTACCTCTTAATGCTCAGGAGCCTAACAAGTACTTCCTAGAGCCTTTTCATTATTTTGAAAGACACAGAATAAGGGCTGAAGAACAAAAGAAGAAATATCTGAAGGGCAAGAAGCCAGCTGAAGATACTGAAGCTCCAGTACAAGCCAAGATCCTGTCCGGCATTGGCACAGTCATCAAGGAGCCTGATCAGCCTTAGAATAGATTGACTAGATTTTACAACATTGTAATCTTTAGAATCTATGTAAATTATTGTTAAGAATCTTTTTGAAAGATTAAACAAAACAATGATTAGTGCTCATTATGTTTGCATCATTATTCTGTGATGACATTTTATGCATGTTTTGTTTATAAGTTACCCTGGCATATAATATTTTTATACATCATAATGTGTGTTTATTATGAATGGTGTATATCATTGACTAAGGGTTATGACTTCTCCAAATAGGGGGAGATTGTTGGGTATATTGGAAAATGTGTACCAGATTTGAAGAAGTCTCACCTTACTCAATGATATGCATCAAGGTGTATTTGATATTGTTTTGAGTTTATATGTGCAGGTTAAGAAAATGCAGGAATGCAGGAAAAGTTTTTAAGTCCATGAGTCGACACCAGAAAAGTTGTGTCGACATTTATGAAGGCTTGTGTTGACACTGGAGAAAAGCTGTGTCGACACCTGGAGCCAATTATGTCGACACTTAGAAAGGCTATGTCGACACCAGGAGAAATTGTGTCGACACAAAGAGACAGAGTCGACACACAAAAATGTTTAGTCGACAGTAACTGTGTCGACACACAAAGGCAGTGTCGACACATAGAAGACTTTGTCGACATCAACTGTGTCGACACACATGACTTGTGTCGACACATAACAGAGTTTCAACAAAGTTAATTGTTGTAAAGAGAATAAGTGACTGTGTCGACACACAGAACTAGTGTCGACACATTCAATAGAAGCTGTGTGGAGAAGCAGTGTCAACACCAAGGGAGCTGGGTCGACACCACCAAGGCTTGTGTCGACACTTAGTCCACTTATGTCTACACATAATGAAGTTCAGTCTCGACACTTTGCTGACAGATACAAAGTTTCAAGAAGTGACTAGAATACTTGACAGCTGCCAAAAACAACCGGTCTACTGAAGCTATCAGAGCTTTTAGAGGTTTGTTAGAAACCGAATCAGCCGGTTACCATGGAGAAAGTCTATATAAATACATTCTCTATCAACAGAAGATACAACTACAGATAATTGGAGATAAACAACACACAAAAAACAGAAGAAGATTTTCAATAGAAGATCTAAGAAGACATTCTCAAGTGGTGAGCTACTCCGAGTTTGTCAAGAGAATTCAAAGAAGAATTCAGAAGTATCTTCATAAGAATTTGGAGAGAGAGAGCTCCATCTATTCAAGTGAAGCAAGGGACTTACATCAATAAGTCTCTTAAGTGAAGATTCTGAACCAGTCTGCCAAGAAGAATTCAGATTGATTTCTGAATTTCAAGAAAGAAGCTTATTGAAGATCGACTTCAAAGGAGATCAACCCTACTGTGTTCAGATTCAAGAAGCTTTGAAGAAAGCTAAGACAGGTTGATCTCTATCATCAGAATTGTTCAAGAACTGATCAAGAAACCGTCCATCCTTTCTCTCTCAACTAGGGTGGTGGTAGATTTATAATTAACATCTATTTTCTGTAGGATCTTTTTAAGATCTGAGTTGTAAGCCTAATTTATAAAGGCTGAGTTGTAGGAGAGTAAGTTATTTGAGTGGTAGGCCTTGTTGAAGGCTGAGGTAGGGCCGAGAGCCTGAGTTGTAGGAGATTTTCATCTCTGAGTTGTAGGCCTTGTTGAAGGCTGAGGTAGGGCAGATTGCCTGAGCTGTAGGAGTGTGGACTCACTCTGAGTTGTAGGAGTCTTGTTTGGGTTCTGAGCTGTAAGATATGAGGATCTGAGGAGAAGGAAAGAAGTTAGGCTGAATCTAGCACACTACTAGATAGGCGAAGGGGGAAAGTGGATGTACCCAGACCTTGGGGAACCACTATAAACCAGTGTGCAATCTGTGATTGTGTGTGGTATTATTATTTCTGTGCTGTGATAGCTATAGAACTGACTGTTTTTGTTAATTAACTGAATTAAAAGTTCTGCTTTAGAAGAAAAAGGAATTGTACCTATTCACCCTCCCTCTAGGTGTTTAGGAACCAATTCTTTCAAGATCTCATAAGTTTATAGAGTTAGACTTTCAGGGGGACACACTATTACTGATTTAGAGACTTATAGATCAACATATTTTTAACAAATTTTCTGCTTCAGTCTTTGCAGGTGAAAAGTCTTCAACCAGTCAAATAGAAGAAGGCTTAGACCCTGAAGAAAAGCATCCCCTCCTGATCTCAAATCTCTACTCAAATCAGTGGGAGATTTTTGCATCTTCATCCACTAAAGTCTTCTCGGAGATATTTGATAGATAAGACATCATCAACTCTCTTAGTTTATTCCTAAACTATGTATAGGGTTATAAATCACTTCAAAAGTTAACTCTTGGTTCATAAGTCACCTGATCAAAAGACTTGAGCTTGGTTTTTTGGAACCTAATCAAAAGTTCAAAGGGTTGTTAGATCTCACTTAGAAAATAGATCTTCTGGTGATAGGGCACCTGATCAAAAACCTGTAGTGGATTCCTACCAAGGTGGTAGAAGAGTAGACGTACACAGATTTATTGGGGAACTACTATACAATTTTCTTGTGTCGTCTGTGATTGTTTTACTTTCTATTATGTGCTGTTATTTTCATATATATATATATATCACTTACTTTAAATCCTCTATAAAAATAAATAAAATTTTTAATATACACTATTCACCCCCTCTCCCCTCTAGTGCAAAATCAGATCTATCCCTCACTTTCAATTGGTATCAGAGGGAGGTTGGTTGTTTTACAGGCTAACACTTGAACCAACAAGATCCTGATAAATCTTATTTTACTTAGACTTTGTTTCTGTCATGGAACAAAATTAAGAGTATGCAAGCACTAGACCTCCTATTTGCAATCTTAATAAGTTTGCATTATGGAAAGCAAGGATTAGGTTATACATGAATTCTATTAATGAAGATATCTATAATTCAATTTTGAAAGTACCACGTCTGTCTCTTACAACAACAAGTACCAGTGTTGTACCACCACCAGAATGGACAGAAGCCAAGAGAAAAATAAAAATTGATGATGCAAAGACTATGAATATATTAGCCCAAACAATGTCAGATGACATTTTCCAAAAGGTTGCTTGTTGGGTTCATTGACCACAATGTTCAATAGAGTGGATTTGAAGAGGCATCACCATCAAGACTAAGCGCACAGTTATATTTGATGTTGTTTAAGCTTATCTTGTGCAGGGTGTTCCACGGAACAAGTCTAGATAGGTCATCTTAGTGATGTGACAGGTGGTCACAAAGTGAAGATGCTGGAAAGGCAGGAAGTTGCCTAAGTGGCCAAGTCCTATACACTCTTACCTATGTTGTGGGCTCACAGAAATATGTCTAAGTCCACAGGCGTTGAGTGATGAAGACACCCTGAACGCTGTAACGCCCCGAAACTCAAAGGAGCGAAGGGGGGACGTTTTAGGCCAGTTTGGGTTCTGGCAGCAGGCACACGGCCTGGGACACGGGCTTGTCCCAGGGCGTGTCGACCCGTATCGACACTTAGCCGCGAAGTCGTCGAGATTTGCTCGACGATTCATGGAGACTGGGCACACGGCCTGCGACACGGGCGTGTCGCAGGGCGTGTCGACCCGTGTCGACACTTAGCCGCGGAGTCGACGAGATTCGCTCGACGATGAGTCGAGACAAGGCACATGGCCTGTGATACGGGCGTGTTGCAGGGCGTGTCGACCTGTCTCGACGATCGTCCCGGGGAGTCGACGAGCTTTACTCGACGATTTGTCGAGACAAGACACAAGGCCTAGGACACGGGCGTGTCCAAGGCCGTGTCATCAGATCGACGATTTTCGCTCGAGGAAATGTCGAGACCATGTACACGGCCTGGGGTCCAGGCATATCAAGGTGACACGGGTAAGGACACGGGCGTGTCCTAGAACCCGTGCAGTGCTCGGGTTGATTTTGGGGAAAAATCATGGGGTACACGGCCGGCCACACGGCCGTGTGAGGTGGAACACGGGCATGTCAGCTTGAACACGGGCGTGTTCGATACCCGTGTGAGGTCCCAGGAGATTCGATTTTGACGGCGAATGCGGCACACGGCCCTGGACACGGGCGTGTGCCAGGCCGTGTTCGGTCCAGATTGGGCATTTCAGTCCCGAATCAAAGCCGTTCGTTTCCTTATTTTGAGATCCAACGGCTGGGGGGTTGTTCCTGAATGGATATACCCGGGTTTGGGCTTTCAAAACCCTTACTTTTTCTTAAGTGTTCTCTTTCTAAAGCCTTAGAGAGAGAGGAGAGCCAAGGGAGGAAGAAGGAGCTAGATCCCGCCATTGGAGGAGCTTCGGAGCTCCGAATCGCGAGCCGACTCCAGATCCACGGAGGTAACGCTAGTGCGGTGGTTTTCATCCGATTACTTTTCCATGGCGCCAAAGAGGAACGCAAGGGTAACGATACTCATCTTGAGCATGAGTAGCTCTCTTTCTTTGCATAGGAAGCCCGCTCTCGCGAGTTTGCGGAGAGTTAGAGGCGTTCCTTCGGGTAGATATGTGAAGTCCCTGTTGTTTAGAGTCCGTAAGCGAGAACGGACATAGACATGATGTGTGAAGCCTACCCGGATATGTTGGTCTGGATCGGTGATGTTGCATTGCATAATGCCGGAGAAGACTCCGTGTTATTGGTTGTTTTTCGGGTTTTCTACGCGGTAGATTGCAGCAGGGAACCTTGGGGACTAACCCAAAGGTGCACCCGGAAAACTGGGTGGATACGAGATCTTGCCAACTTGGTGGCCTGAGAGCCAGCTTGAACATAATCAGATTATGTGAAATGTGATGGAAATGGGACTCGGGAGAAGTTTGACCTGCGCATATGGTTTAAATTACCGTTGCGGGCGCATATGGTTTAAATTACCGTTGCATTGTGAGCACGGGTTAGATGGAACCGTACCCGTTCTATGTCGTTCGGATTAGAGTCGTTGGCATAGATGAGAGTCTTCGGCGGTCTATGGTTTTAATTACCGTGACCCATGCCGGGAACACAAACTGCTCATTGTTTGGCCGTCCAAAGGGGATGGCGATGAGTCGGCGGACTTAGACTGAGTTCACCAAGAATGTGCCCTGAGTGCACGGGGTGTGTGGTCGTTGAGCCTCCGCCTGTAATGAAATGACTATATATATATTGCTCGCTTATGTTAATGAAATGCAGGGAAGGAGCATCGCCGCCCCAAGTTGGGGGCGGGATCGTTATAATTTGGTCAGCATTGCTGACCGTTGTCTTGTTTTCGCCACCGTGCGGTGGTTTGTTGCTTGCAGGTGCAGCTGGACCAAGCGGTCAATAGCGGGCTAAAGCCCTTTTTGAGAAGCCAGCCCTCGAAGGCCCAAATGGAAGTGTTAACTGTTTTATTCATGTATGACCGGCCTGCGTGCCGTGGTTTGTAAACCATGTAATATTCAAGTGAAACATTTTGTAAGGCCTTAAGGCTTGTTTTGGGTATTTTGTATAACATTCCTGTTTTGTATTAGTGGACATTCGTGCTTTGATGCTGGGTTCTTGTTTACAACTTTTATAAACTGCTTCCGCTAGAATGCTCTGTGTAGGACGTTGAGATTGGTTGGATGGTGTCCATAAGTAACCACCCGGTCTGTCTCTAGTATATGGCGTCGGGCCCCGGCCGGACCTACTGCTATATGCTATGTGACGGATAGGGGGTGTTACAAACGCTATATAGCAAAAAGGCTGTAAAGTTGAACTTAGTCTAACTTAGTTCAAAATTCGTCGAACTAAGTTCAGTGTTTGTCGAGCTGAGCTCGCCATTCATCGAGCTAAGATCACAACAAAAAGGCTTTGAGCTGAACTAAGTCGACCTTCAAAATTTATCGAACTACGTTCAGAGTTCGTCGAGTTGAGCTCACCATTCGTCAAGCTAAGATCACAGTTTGAGATTCTGAGTTCGTGGAGCTCAGTTAAGAATTCATCGAACTGAGTTCAAAGTTTGTCGAGCTCAGTTCACCATTCGTCAAACTCAGTTCAGAGTATGTCAGGCTGAGTCAGTCAATGCCTACAGTTAAGAGGAAGATTTTGTCTCAACATAACTGCTGAGACAAGTGTTTGTCTCAGCATAAGCGCTGAGACAAATATTTGTCTCAGTATAACCACTAAGACAAGTGTTAGTCTTTGCATAGTACAAGAAACCGCTGAGACAGTTAAGCTAGTGTTTTCAAACACAGAAAATTGTCTAAGGCAAATGTATTGAGTGAGGCATGCTCACTCAACTCTCTCAACGTCTAAGTTGCAAAAAACTTTTCTAAGGCAAAAAGCGTTGAGTGATGAAAACACACTCAACGCTCTCAATGCCAGAGAAGCAGGAAGATTTTACCTAATGCAAAAGCGTTGAGATAGTTGAGACAGCTGAGAAGCTCAATGCAAAAGCACTGAGAAAATGTTGGTCTCAGCTAAACAGCAGAGACAGGAGTTGTCTCAACACAACCGCTGAGATAAGTATTGTTCTCATGACAACCATTGAGACAAGTGCTGGTCTCAGTACAACCGTTGAGACAAGTGTTTATCTTAGTTGAGAGCAAGAAAGTGTTGAGACAGTTAAGTAGAAAAATGGTTAAGGCAAAAAGCATTGAGTGGAGGTTGCTCACTCAATGCTGTCAACGCCTAGTGAAGACAGAATTTTATCAAAGGAGTTTGTCATTGAGTGATGCTGACACACTCAACGCCAAGCAGCAGAGAGCTAATAAAGCAAGTTGGAGTTGAGTGAAGCTGAATCACTAAATGCCTAGAAATAGATTTCAATTCTAAGTAGTTTGGTGTTGAGTGAAGGTTACTCACTCAATGCCATGAGACAGAAAATCTGTCTAAGTGTTTTGGCATTGGGTGATGCTTACTCACTCAACGCCTATGCTAATATTGTTTGATTTTTATCTAAGTCCAGAGATGCTGAATCATGCTGACGTCAGCAAAGTCAAAAGTCAACCAAAATTCAAATGTTATGGAAATGGTGCCAGAGACGCTGGCGGCCAGCTGTTATCATCATCTGTATTTTCCAAGATATATTTTCATCATTAAGTGTCGGGGCCCACAAACGGCGAAGAGCTGTTGAGTCAAGAATTAATGGAAAGCATGTGTGGAATGGCTAAATCTCGGCCATCAATCCTGGTGGTGGGACCCACTGCTCAAGAGCCCTTGGATCAAAATCAATAAAAGGAAAAAAAAGACGTACTGAGGAAGACAGACTTCGGGAAAAGCAATCAGGGAGTTCTTCTTCTCCGCCATTGTTGTGGAGCAAAAGAATAGGAAGTTCAAGTCTATAAGACAGAGAGCAAGTTAGTTGTTGAAAAAAAATCTTCATCAACAAGATAGCTGGTGTGATCTTCATCTGTACCAGCAAGTTAGCTCAGAGGGATTCTCTGAGAAAAAGGTAGCAGCTTGTGTCAACCCTTGCTGCAGGTGCTTTACATACCCAGCCAACAAATCCTAAAGATCATTCTCTTGGGGAGCTGTGAAGAAGGAGATAGGGCTGAGCAGTTGACTCAGTTCAGAAAGGGGCAGAGAAGCTAATCTGCAAGTTACTTTCAGCACGGGCCAAAGCAAGATCTTCATCCTTGTTGCTGTGAAGAAAGGAGCAGGGCTGGGATTCTTCCAGCTTGGGTTGCAGCAAGATCTACTGTAGTTACTTCTCTAGTTTCAGTTGGATAAAATCCCTGGTGCTGAGAAGAGGAAGTTAGGTCTAAGTGTTTTCTTAGTCAGATAAGTAGACTCAGGAAATATATTTCTTGGAGTCAAGGTTGGGCTGAGTTTATCTCAGTCCAGGTAGATTAGCATAGTGAAATTTCAATTGTGGCCAATCATCACTCCAACCCACTTTCATCATGTAGGATCCAAGTGTGGATCTGAACTCTAAGGTCTTTGTGACCTAAGGTTTGGCTTAGTGCTGAGTGAAAGGTCTTTGTGACCTGTGATTTGGCTTAGTGTTGACTGAAAGGTCTTTGTGACTTGTTATTTGGCTTAGTGCCGAGTGAAAGGTCTTTGGGACTTATGGTTCGGATTAGTCTCGAGTAAAAGGTCTTTGTGAACTGTGGTTTGGATTCGTGCCAAGTAAAAGGTCTTTGTGACCTATGGTTTGGCTTAGTGTCGAGTAAAAGGTCTTTGTGACATGTCGTTTAGCTTAGTGCCGAGTGAAAGGTCTTTGTGACCTGTGGTTTAGCTTAGTGACTAAGTGGTAGGTCTGTATGACCTATGAGATCCTGCGGGATCTGAGGTGTAAGCTCTTAAGAGCAGTTTGGAGGAGTTTGTGCATAGTCCAACAAGATAGATTGATAGGTGGGAGGGAAAGTGGATGTACTCAATTGGGGAACCACTATAAATCACTATGTGCTTTTCTTTGTTGTTTTCATTGTGTAGGTTGTGTATATCTTGAAAGCATAAAACAACTAAAAGTTATAACTCTTAAAGAAAAGAGACCAATAACTTATTCACCCCCCTCTAGGTGATTTAGTTATCCTTGAATTATAGACTTTCATTGCTGAATGCACTTCAGCAAAAGACATCTGGGACTCCCTCAAAACAATGGTGGCTGGATCAGCAGATGAGAGAAAAGGTATAAGATCTCACCTGATTTCTCAATATGAGAATTGTTGAAATTTGTGAAGTGAAAGTGGTTGACGGGACAGGCCGGGCGGCCTGGGCGGACAGCATTGGCGGACTGGGCGGACTGTTGTGTGTGGCCTGGTGGAAAGTCTAGTGGAAGCCAGCTGTTCTTCTGAGCGGGTTGCACGGGTGAAGTCTGTGGACTATGCGGCCTGGTATCTGCGGATAGAGAGGCTTGCAGACTGGTGCTTTGCTCAGTGGCCATGGTGCAAGCTTGTGCTGTTTTGGCTCATGTCCACGGGGAGCTTGCGGACTGGTGTGTCCGCGGTATGGGCTGTTGCGGACTGGGCTTAGAGCTTGGCTAAGGCCTTGTCGAGCTCTGGTGGTATAGCAGGTGCTTTGCTGTGGAGGTCATTGGAGGACTGGTGTTGGAGTTCGGGAGATGGTTGCTACGTTGGGCAGGAGTGCGAGGAGCTTGCGGACTGCTGACGATCTGTGCTCTGGTGTTTGGCGGATGGGAGTTTATGTCCGCCATGCTCGCACTGGCCTTTGATGGTTTTGGACTTGGTCACACTCTGTGCCAAGACCATGGTGTCCGCCGTATCCGCCTAGTCCACTGTTGATCGGGCGGACTTGCTTTCTGCCTTTGGTCGTGGACTTGTGGCGGATTGAGGCTTGAGTCTTGCGGACTGCCTCGGGGTTGTGCGGACAGCCATTGAAGGGGGTTGTTGTCCTGCAGTGGTAGGCTTTGCGGGCTGATGACTTGTCTGCATAGCTTAGGCGGACTGATGAGGGTTCGCCAACGTTGTCTTGCTCCTGGAAGTTTTCCTTGGTATCCGGCTAAGTCCTTGCGGACTCGGCGGATGGTGTTTTGCTATCGTGCGGGCTGGGGTGGTGTCTCTATCTCTAGGGCGGTGACCACACTCCTCACCTCGCCTATAAATAGGACCCCCCTGGCAGGTCTACAATAACTTGAGTGAACAGTAAGTTGGGTTGGGCAAGGAGCTGCGGTCTCAGTTTGTCTGTCCGCGCGGATTGATTCAGTGCTGAAGTTTGCTGTGTGCAGGTCGCGCGGGTAGCTTCAAGGAGCCAGGAGTTTGGCTTTGACTTCGGTCAAGTACTTGGAAGTGTGCGGTCTCTGCGGATTCAGCAGGAGGTCGCTCTCCGACTTGTCAACTCTGTTTCAACTTTGCCAACTTCAATAACCTGTCCGCCGGCTTCAGGCGGGTAGGGGGTGTTCCTCAGTTCAGCCTCAGCAGGAGACGAATAACGGTGTGTCCGCGCGGCCTCGCGGCTTCGGCGGACTCCGTGGCTATTCGACGGATTGCAGCTAAGCTCGGGTGACTTCGGCGACCTCGGCGACCTCGGCGGTCTCGGCGGTCTCCGATGCTGTCCGCCTGGCTTGTGTTTTGGTGCTTTCTGTTTACAGCTGTTATACTAGCGAAATCATGTCTCGCTATGTATGCCTCGTGTTGTAAAGAAGCGAATGGATAAAAGATTTCCTTGTGCTTCCATTGTTTGTTGGGATTAACCTTTGTTCCTTGGTTTTTCGCTGGTTCAACGTGAGAACTGGGTAGTTCCGAAGATATTAATTTAGCGTTTGGGCTACCTTGCTGACCACGTTGAGAAAATTTTACATGGTATCAGGGCGAGGTTCAGTTGCGTGAGCGGAAGTCAACCAGTGTTGTTACTCAGGGCTTGAGTGGTGATCAACCTGTGTTGTTGCTCGGAGCTTCTGAAAGGTTGCCAACAGGTGTTGCAATGGAAGGGAGTTTAGCAAGGGGTCTTGGCATCGAACTCTTAATGCCGACTAACTTCAAGAAGTGGAAGTCGTGCATGAAGAGTTATCTTCTTGGCGAGGAGCTGTGGGAAGTCGTCGGTGGTGACGACAGACAGGAAGTGACTGCTGCGTTTGGTACTACTGAGTAGGTTAGGCTCTGGAGAAGAACAAATGCTAAGGCGGAGTTCATTCTGAAGAGGGCCGTATCACCAGAATTGTTTGATCACATCGTTGGATGTGAGTCGGCTGCTGATATTTGGACAACCATTGATGAGTTGTTCAATAGGAAGAATGTGGCGCAGCTTCAGTTTCTGGAGAATGAGTTGGCCAGGGCAACTCAGGGAGACCTTTCCATCTCGAGTTACTTCTTAAAGATGAAGAACTTGTGTGCTGAGCTGTTGGCACTGGATCCTGATGAGCCTATCTCTGAGGCTAAGATGAAAAGGCACATTATCCGCGGCTTGCGGAAGGAGTATGTGGCCTTTGTGACATTTGTTCAAGGGTGGGCTACTCAGCCGTCTTTGTTGGAGCTGGAGAATCTGCTTGCATCGCAGGAGAGCTTGGCAAGGCAGATGGCTGGAGTGAATCTGAATCAGGAAGGCAACGAAGCTCTCTTCTCAGGCAAGAAGAAAGGATGGGAAGGGAAGAAGAAGAAGAAGGTGCAGGTCGTTGGTGAGAAGGAGACTTCAACTTCATATCAGCCGGAGAGGAGCAATGCTCCTAAGGACTTGAAGAAGAACTTGAAGTGCTACCGGTGTCATCAGCCAGGGCACTTCAAGCGGGACTGCAAGGTCAAACTGCAGCCTGGGCATGATGCGGGAAAGGAGGAAGCTTGCTCGAGAAGTGAAGAAGCAGAATGGGGCGGAGCTTTTATGACGGGCACTTGTGTCCGGGCCTTATCTGCTGAGGACTTCAACAGCAAGTGGATCGTGGACTCTAGGTGTGGTCATCACCTCACCGGAGACAAGTAGAATTTCACCTCCATGCAAGCATACTCAGGTAATGAAGCTATTATCACTGCTGATAATACTGTTTATGCAGTAGAGAAAGAGGGGGTCGTGTCTTTGGGTAGTGATCAGGGGCCACTCACGTTAAGGAGTGTGTATCACGTGGCGGGAATGAAGAAGAACCTCTTCTCGGTGACCAATGCGGTGGACGTTGGTTATCACGTTCTGTTTGGGCCAACAGACGTGAGGTTCCTTCGCAACGTATCAGCGGTAAAGGCTGATGTTGCTCATGTTGGGAGGAGGGTGAAGAACTTTTTTGTTCTTTCCACCAGTGCTTATGTTGATAAAATGAGGGCCAATGATAGTGATGTTATCTGGCATGAGAGGCTGGGGCATGTTGGCATGGACAAGCTGAAGGCAATGACTAGTAGAAGTTTGGTGAGGGGGTTGCCTGAGTTGTCCTCCTTTGGTGACGGGCATGTTTGCGCGGGCTATCAATACGGTAAGGCACATCGCCTTCCGTTTGATAAATCACAAACTAGGAGCAAGAAACCATTGGAGTGTATTCATGGCGACCTGATGGGACCGACGGTTACTTCCAGCCTTGGTGGAAGCAGATACATGCTTGTCTTGGTTGATGACTACTCAAGGTATACTTTGGTGTACTTATTAAAGGAGACGTCGGAAGCCTTCCGTTTTTTTGTGGAGTTCAAGGAGTTGGTAGAAGGCCGGCTTGGCTTGCGGATTAAGAAGCTTAGAACTGATAACGAGGGTGAGTTTGTTTCCTCCGAGTTTTCTAACTTCTGCAGGAAGCACGTGATCCAACGAGAGCTTACTTGTGCTCACACTCCACAACAAAATGGGGTAGCAGAGCGGAAGATCCGTCATCTGACGGAGACCTGCAAATGTTGGCTTCATGTGAAAGATATCCCAAGGTCCTTTTGGGTGGAGGGCATGTCTTGTGCTGTGTATGTTATCAACCGGATGCCACTCAGCCCTATCAACATGAAGACTGCTGTTGAGCTGTTGCTGAAGGAGAAGCCGAGTGTGGGATACCTTAGGGTGTTCGGTTCAACTTGCTACGTGCATGTCCCGGATGCTTCACGGACTAAGCTGGATGCGAAGGCAAGGAAACTTGTCTTTTTTGGCTACGATGAGCAGAAGAAGGGATGGAAATGCATGGACCCTGTGACGAAGAAGTTCGTGGTGTCAAGAGACGTTGTCTTTGACGAGCTGACGTCATATGGAGGTGGCTCGGTTGAGCTAACCGGAAGTAGCAAGGTTGATGAAGCACTGGTGGTGGCTGCTGAAGGCTTGGAAGAGGAGCTTGCTGTTTCACCAGCAGCTCCTGTTGCTTCTAACTCCGAGGCTGAGCCTTCTGGCTCAGGAAGCAGGGGGAGCACTGCTCAATGCTTACCCCAGGTAGGAGTGGAGCCCGAAGAAGCAATGGAAGCAGTGTGCAAGGAGCCGACCCTTCGGAGATCGAAGAGAGTGGTTAAGCCACCAGCTCGGTACTGTGATGGGAATGCAGTGAGCTTTGTCTCCTGCTTCTTTGCAGGTCCTCTGGATGAGCGAGAGCCTGCAACCTTCAACGAGGCCACTAGAGTGAAGGAGTGGGAAGGTGCCATGAAGGAAGAGATTGATGCTCTGAAGAAGAATGAAACCTGGGACCTTATGCCCAAGGTTGATGGCATTACTCTGGTTACTTGCAAGTGGGTGTATAAGTTGAAGAAGAAGGCTGATGGGAGCATTGATCGGTTCAAAGCTCGCCTGGTCGCTAGAGGATTCTGACAGCAGTATGGAGAAGACTATGAGGAGACATTCAGTCCAGTTGCGAAGATGACTTCAGTAAGAATGGTGATCGCCTTGGCTGCTAGCAAGGGATGGAGGTTGTGGCAACTCGATGTGAAGAATGCCTTTCTTTACGGAGAGATTGACAAGGACATCTTCATGGATCAGCCGCTTGGTTTTGTCTCTGAAAAGCATCCGGACTATGTTTGCAAACTCAGGAAGGCTCTCTATGGGTTGAAGCAAGCTCCTAGAGCGTGGTATGGGAAGATTGCAGAGTACTTGCAATTCTGTGGATACCTTACTTCGAACTCGGATTCAAGCTTGTTCGTCAAGAAGAAGGGGGAGCTACTAGTCTTGGTCCTGTTGTATGTGGATGACATGATCATCACAGGGAACTCGGAGGGGGAAGTAGCGAGGCTCAGGGAAGAGCTTGCTATATGCTTCGAGATGAAAGACTTGGGAGAGTTGCATCACTTTCTCGGTCTTGAAGTGGAGAGGAAGGAGTACGGGGTTCTCATTTGCCAGAAAGGGTATGCAGATCGCATTGTGAAGCGTTTAGGCATGGGAGAAGGGAAGAAGTGCTCTACTCCACTAGAACCTGGGCTAAAGCTTCGACGAGATGAGGGAAGGGTTCTTCATGATCCCTTGGTGTTCAGGGCTCTTGTTGGGAGCTTAATTTACCTGACGATTACAAGGCCGGACATTGCTTATGCTGTTGGCCGAGTAAGTCGGTATATGGCTGAACCAAGGCAATCTCATCTAGTGGCGGCGAAGGGTATTATGAAGTATGTCAAGGCCTCTTCTGACATGGGACTCCTCTATAGAAGGGACTCAGAGTTTGCATTGCTCGGGTATACGGATGCTGACTATGGCGGTGATTCGGATGATCGGAGGTCTACTTCAGGTTATGTGTTCACTTGCGGTTCATCTAGCATCTCGTGGTGTAGCAAGAAGCAGGACTCGATGTCGGTTTCAACCACGGAGGCGGAGTATAAGGCTTCGGCCTTGGCTGCTCGGGAAGCCGTTTGGTTGAGGAGGCTTATAGAGGATGTTCATGAAGAAGTGCAAGGGCCAACTTTACTCCGGGGTGACAATGAGAGTGCTCTCAAACTGGTTAGCAATCTAGTGTGTCATGCCAGGACCAAGCATATAAAGATTGATCACCATTTCATCAGGGAGAAGGTGTTGGAAGGATCTCTGCTGGTCGGGCATGTTCGAAGTGAAGATAATCTTGCTGACATCTTCACGAAGCCACTGTCGAAGGGGCCCTTTGAATGCTTGCGCAGCTTGCTGGGCTTGGCCACCACTTCCCACTTCAAGGGGGAGTGTTGAAATTTGTGAAGTGGAAGTGGTTGACGGGACAGGACGGGCGGCCTGGGCGGACAGCATTGGCGGACTGGGCGGACTGGGTGGACTGTTGTGTGCGGCCTGGCGGAAATTCTAGTGGAAGCCAGCTGTTCTTCTGAGCGGGTTGCACGGGTGAAGTATACGGACTGTGCGGCCTGGTATCTGCGGATAGAGAGGCTTGCGGACTGGTGCTTTGCTCAGTGGCCGCGGTGCAAGCTTGTGCTGTTTTGGCTCATGTCTGCGGGGAGCTTGCGGACTGGTGTGTCCGCGGTATGGGCTGTTGCGGACTAGGCTTAGAGCTTGGCTGAGGCCTTGTCGAGCTCTGGTGGTACAGCATGTGCTTTGCTGTGGAGGTCGTTGGCGGACTGGTGTTGGAGTCCGGGAGATGGTTGCTGCGTTGGGGAGGAGTGCGAGGAGCTTGCGGACTGCTGGCGATCTGTGCTCCGGTGTTTGGCGGATGGGAGTTTGTGTTCGCCATGCTCGCACTGGCCTTTGATGGTTTTGGACTTGGTCACACTCTGTGCCAATACCATGGTGTCCGCCGTATCTGCTTAGCCCGCTGTTGACCGGGCGGACTTGCTTTCTGCCTTTGGTCGTGGACTTGTGGCGGATTGAGGCTTGAGTCTTGCGGACTGCCTCGGGGTTGTGCGGACAACCATTGAAGGGGGTTGCTGTCCTGCAGTGGTAGGCTTTGCGGGCTGATGCCTTGTCCGCATAGCTTAGGCGGACTGATGAGGGTTCGCCAACGTTGTCTTGCTCCTGGCGGTTTTCCTTGGTATCCGGCTAAGTCCTTGCGGACTCGGCGGACGGTGTTTTGCTATCGCGCGGGCTGGGGCGGTGTCACTATCTCTAGGGCGGTGACCACACTCCTCACCTCGCCTATAAATAGGATCCCCCTGGCAGGTCTACAGTAACTTGAGTGAACAGTAAGTTGGGTTGGGCAAGGAGCTACGGTTTCAGTTTGTCAGTCCGCGCGGATTGATTCAGTGCTGACGTTTGTTGTGTGCAGGTCGCGCGGGTAGCTTCAAGGAGCCAGGAGTTTGGCTTTGACTTCGGTCAAGTACTTGGAAGTGTGCGGTCTCTGCGGATTCAGCAGGAGGTCGCTCTGCGGCTTGTCAACTCTGCTTCAACTTTGCCAACTTCAATAACATGTCCGCCGGCTTCAGGCGGGTAGGGGGTGTTCCCCAGTTCAGCCTCAGCAGGAGACGAATAACAGTGTGTCCGCGCGGCCTCGTGGCTTCGGCGGACTCCTTGGCTATTCGGCGGATTGCAGCTAAGCTCGGGTGACTTCGGCGACCTCAGCGACCCCGGCGGTCTCGGCGGACTCTGGTGCTGTCCGCCCGGCTTATGTTTTGGTGCTTTCTATTTACAGCTGTTATACTAGCGAAATCATGTCTCGCTATGTATGCCTCGTGTTGTAAAGAAGTGAATGGATAAAAGATTTCCTTGTACTTCCATTGTTTGTTGGGATTAACCTTTGTTCCTTGGTTTTCCGCTGGTTCAACGTGAGAACTGGGTAGTTCCGAAGATATTAATTTGGCGTTTGGGCTACCTTGCTGACCACGTTGAGAAAATTTAACAAGAATTACAAAAAAGGTGAAATTGAATCTATTGCTAAAATGTATACAAGACTCAGTCTCATAATCAATGAGCTGAAGTCCTTAGAGAAATACATAACACTGATAGAAGTCAATAATATGATTTTTCATGTGTTTCCCTAGCACATGGGATTCAATAATCTGGCCAATTAGAGAAGCCAGAAGTGTAAATGAAATCTCAATAGAAAGTTTGTTGGACAAGCTCAAATCCTATGAGCAGCTCATCAAAACAAGGGAAGCTGAACAAGTAACCCTATCTTCAGTAAAGAAGGAAACGAATATTGCTTTTCAAGCAACTGAAGAGGAAGAACAACTTCCTAAGAATGAAGAACTCTTAAGTCTTCTGGCAAAAAGATTCTACAAAATGGCCAAGAAAGACTTCAGGAGAAAATTTTCAAGATACAAGGACAAGCCAAGGTATGACAAGACACCAACTAAAAAAATTATTTGTTATTGTTGCAGGAAACCAGGACATATTCTTTCAGAGTGTCCTGAGAATCAGAAAAAAGATAAGAAGAAGGAGGACTCTATGAAGCATTCAAGCAAACCCTCTAAACACAGATAGAAGGGGAAGGGCTTTGTTGCTGAAACTTGGAGTGATACATAAACTGAATCTTCATCCAACTTAAGTGAAGATGAAGAAGAAGCAAAGGCTAAAGAAGTATGGTTGATGGCAATCAATGCATCAAACAACAATTCTGACTCTAAATCTGAGTCTGAAGAAGATCAGGTAACTCAACCTTTGACTTTACAACAGATCAATTTAAAAAAGATTTTAAATTACTATGTAATGATTTTAAAAAATTTGAGAAGGAAATAAAACTTCTCAGAGATAAATTAACTGAAATGAACAACTTATCTTCTGAAAACTCTAAACTTAAAGAAGATTTGAAAATTCTTAAGGATCAAGTAGTTTCTCTAGAAAACAAATTATATGAGGCAAAGAAGTTTGAAGAATCTCTTAATGGGAAAAGTATCAAACTGATGAATATCACAAGCACAGTCAATGTCAGACTAAATGTTAAGCTTGGCTTGGGAGCTTCATCAAATCAACCTCACCTTCAACAAAAAAATATTTTAACTACACCTATAAAATTTATTTCTACCAAAGGAAAAGAGAAATTAGAAGATATAGATAAAATTACTGAAGTTTTATAACATAATAAATCAAAACAAAATAAAAATTTTCAGAAAAACCATGTTAAACAAAATTTGTCGAAATGAGATCGACGAAATCAATACTATTCGTCGAATAGAGCTCGATGAACTCTGAACACTAGAAATAAGTATTATTCAGGAAATGGTGTTCATCAAAATCAATGATTCATCGAACAGAGCTCGACGAACGATGAACACAAAAAATGTACATTACTATTCTGTGAATGGAGTTTGACAAACTTACTATAATTTGTCAAACAAAGCTCGAATAAATCATTATAATTCGTCGAACTCGAATTTTTCCAACAGAAATTTTAATCCTTTTCAAAAGAATAATCAAACACAAAGATTGAAAAATCCTTTTACTCAATGGATCATTCCTCCTAGGAGATATCATCCACTTGGTTATAAGGATCAACCTGAATGTCCTTATATTTCTAATTATTATGAAGGAAAATTAGGACTCAAAGTAATCTAGGTCAAGAACAAATAACTCATTTTTAAATGCAGGAAAAGAACCATCCTATCATAGAGGAACGGTGGTATTTGGATAGTGGCTACTCAAAACATATGACATTAAGAAAAGCTAACTTGAGTAACTTCAAAGCAAAGCTTGGACCAAACGTTATTTTTGGAGACTCCAACTGTGGCCAGACAGAGGTCTATGACAAAGTCAAAGTTGGAGGAGTTACCTTCAGAAAGGTAGCTTATGTGAATGGTCTTAAACATAACCTAATCTCCATCAGTCAACTATGTGATGAAGGTTTTCAGGGTATCTTTTAATAAATCTTTATGTTTTATTACATCCAATACTAACAAAATTGTTTTAACTGGGGTTAGACAAGGTAACATTTATTTAGTCAACTTTAACTCTGCTAAATAAGAAATCTGTTAATTTAATCAGATAAGTAAAGCTAATGATCTTTGTGGCATAAAAGATTATGACATATAAACCTTAGAACTATTGCTAAATTATCTAAGGACAACCTTGTTAGAGGACTACCTTCTAAATCTTACAAGAAGGAAAGACTTTGCAGGGCTTGTCAGTTAGGTAAGCCAACAAAAATAGCTTTAAATCAATTTCTAAAAGTGATTCACCCAGAATTTTGTATTTGCTACATATGGACCTTTTTGGACCTATTGCAATACATAGTTTGGGAGTAAAGTCTTACACTTTAGTGGTAATTGATGATTTCTCTAGATTCACTTTTGTGTTCTTTCTTAGAAACAAGTCAGATACTTTCAAAATTCTTACAAACTTTCTCAGGAACATCAGGATTGAGTACTCTACTCAGATTGCATTGATCAGATCGAAGTGATCATGACACTGAGTTTGAATCTCTTCTGATGAGAGAATTCTGTAGGAAAGAGGGTATCAGGCAGTATTTCTCTGCTCATAGAACTCCTCAACAAAATGGGGTAGCTGAAAGGAAAAAATAGAACTCTAATTGAATCTGCTGGAACATTACTTGCAGATGCTCACTTACCCCAATCCTTTTGGGCTGAGGCAATAAGCACAACAAACTATGTACTTAACAGAAGCCTGATTCATAAACTTAAGGGTAAGTCTCCCTATGAATTACTTAAAAATAAGAAACCTAAAGTGAGTTATTTTAAAGTTTTTGGGTGTAGATGTTATATTCATAATAATGAAAAGAAACACTTAAGAAAATTTGAAGGCAAAGCTGTAGATGGAATATTTCTTGGGTATTCTGAAGTCAGTAAGGCTTATAGGGTCTTTAATAAATCTACCATTAAGATAGAAGAGTCTGTACATGTTTCTTTTGATGAAACTAATATGTTTTATAAGGAGAAGGACACTTCTACCATAGACTCTTTTCAGGTACCAATTTTGTGTGAGAAGTTAGATGAATTAAACCTTAAACAAGGGGATACATTGCATCTTTCTCAACAAAATACTGAAGACAGTGAAGAAGATAATTCAGAAATTTTTGTTGAAAACATTATAGCTAATGAAATTCCACAAGAGAAATTAGCAACACAAATAATTGAAGAACCAACTCCACCTGTTGATTTATCATACTTAGAGATCACCCTATATCTCAAGTGATTGGAGACTTATCAGTTGGTTTGCAAACAAGGCTTGGGACTTAATCAAGATCAGATGCATACATGCTTTCTTTCCCATATTGAACCTCAATCCATAAAAGATGCAGAACAAGATCCTCATTGGATCATTACAATGTAAGAGAAACTCAATCAGTTTGAGAGATGTAGAGCTTGGGACTTAGTTCCAAGACCCAAATACTATACAGTCATTGGAACGAAATGCCTCTTCAAAAATAAGTTGGATGCTCAAGGAGTTATAGTAAGAAATAAAGCTAGATTGGTAGCTCAACGATACTCACAGGAGGAAGGAATCGACTATGATCATACTTTTGCTCCTGTTGCAAGATTAGAAGCTATCAGAATATTTCTTGTATTTGTAACATTCAGGAAATTCAAGATATATCAAATGGATATGAATAGTGCATTTCTGAATGAAGAACTAAAAGAGGAAGTTTATGTTAAACAACCTCCAAGTGTTATCTCTTCAACTCATGTCTTTAAACTTAATAAAGTTCTTTATGGTCTTAAACAAGCTCCAAGAGATTGGTATGAGACCCTTGTTAGTTTTCTTTTAGAAAATAAATTTAGTAGAGGCATGGTAGATAAAATATTGTTTTTTAGATAACGTAAAACCAAAATTTTACTAGTTCAAATATATGTTGACGATATATTTTTTTGTTCTACTGATTCCAAACTATGCAAAAGGTTCTCTGATCTAATGCATTCAAAGTTTAAAATGAGTATCATGGGTGAATTATACTACTTTCTTGGTTTATAAGTGAAGTAAACACCTGATGGAATTTTCATATCCCAATCTAAATATGTTAAAAAGCTGATTAAAAGATTCGGGATGTCAGATGTCTCCTCTATGAAAACACCTATGCCTACTATTGTTGTTGTTGATAATGATGAATATGAAAAACATGTTGATCAGAAAACATATAGTACTATCATTGGGTCTCTATTATATTTAATAGCAAGTATACCAGACATTATGTTTGCAACTTGTATTTGTGCTATGTTCCAAGTTAATCCTAAAGAATCTCACCTAATTTCAGTAAAAAGTATATTAAGATATATAAAGGGTTACCCTAATCTAAGACTTTGTATCCTGTTGAGTCAGGATTTGAGTTAGCTGCATTCTCAGATGTTGACTATGCTAGATGCAGAGTTGACAGAAAAAGCACATCAAGAACTAGTCAGTATCTTGGTGATAGGCTTGTGTCATGGTTTTGCAAAAAGCAAACATTTGTTTCTACTTCAACTGTTGAAACTGAATATATTGCAGCAGGTAGTGGTTCACAGATTTTATGGATTTAAAATCAATTACTAGATTATGGTTATAACTTAAATAATTCTACTATTTTCTGTGATAATACTAATGCAATTTTTATTGCACAGAATCCAGTCCTTCATAGGAGGATTAAGCATATAAAAATAAGACATCATTTTATAAGAGACAATATAGACAAAAATAAAATTAAACTAGAATTTATTTCTACTGATTTTCAAAGAGCTGATATTTTCACTAAACCCTTAGATGAAAAGAAACATATTTTCTTCTTATATCAGTTAGGAATGATTAATGGTGATTCTTCACTTTGATTTTTTGTTCTGAGATCGACGAATTGTACACCTTTCGTCGAACGGAGCTCGACAAACTGTGAACTTTTCATGAAACGTTTGTCGAACGGAGATCGACGAACTTTCTTTGTGAAACTTTCGTCGACTGAAGATTGACGTTTTAGTTTCGAGTACCTTTTGCCGAATAGAGCTCGATGAAATGTAATTCTTTTGCAAAACTTTTGTCGACCGAAGATCAATGAAATGTATTTCTTGTGTGAAATTTTTCATCGAACAGAGTTCGATGCTTTGTTTTTCGTCGGACAAAGTTTGTCTTTTCAACTTCTGAAAACTTATAATTAGGTTTTCATTGAACTCTATCCCACGCATCTCTCATTTCCCTTGCACTTGTCTCTCTGTTTTGTATGCTAATAGTGATTTCTCAGGCAATCCTCTCGACAATGAAATTTGATGCAGGCTTCAATATTGACATAGAATCTTTCTCTCATTTAGATCAAATCTTCCAAGACATTTTGCAACTATTTGAGGCTCAGCAACTGCATAATTTTATGACCACTAGAATCAAACTCCCCATCAAAGAGATTAAATAATGGGTTTATATAGCAAAGATTCAAGATCACACAACTATTATTGGTTCTATCTCAGGGAATCAGGTTCCTCTTACCCCAGAAATTCTTTATGAAATTTTTGGTTTTGTTAATGGAGAAGAAGATATAGAATTATCTAGTTCTTAATTTGAGATAATGATAGATAGATTTGGTCATTCTCGCGAGAACACTAATCATTTACTAAAAAAGAACTTTCTTTAGAATATAAGTTCTTAGCCGATATGGTAGGCAAGGTTCTTCTGGGCAATCATTCATTCCATGATTATGTTACCAAGAACCAGTTCTTGTTGATGTGTGCTCTGGTGGATCAGGAAAATATTAACTAGGGGTCAATTTTATTTGATTTTATTAAGAATAAAATCACAAGCAAGTTTGGAGGATATGTCAGAATTCTGGGCATCCTTTTACAGGCTAAATGTCCAGAGGTGTTGGTCTCTCAGACCATACACATCAATGCTTCCAAGAGGATAACCTCTGCCCTTTTTGGTAAATGGGAGAGGGTTATTCCTAAGCCTCCAAAGGCAGTACCCTCTAGGGTTGCTTCTGAAAGCATTAGGGTTGTTCCAACCACTCTCCCAACCCTAGATTAGGTTTCTGCTCCTCTTGTTTCTTCTCTTCAACCATCTTCACACCATTCACCTAGGCAGCCATCTCCACCTTCTCAACAACCTTCTTTATTTGTAGAAGTTCCATCCCCTTCCTTGCATACATATTCACCTATTCAATGGCCATCTACACCTCATTCATCTCCAACTCCAATAGCTTCACCTCATAGTCACCACTTTCATCTCCACTTCTTTCATCTCCACCACATTTCTCTCTATTTCCTTCATCTTCACCTCAATTATTTCTACTTCATATATCTCCACCACACTCACCCATCCAGGAAATAACACACGATGAATTTCCCCCTGTCATCAATCCTACATCTATTCCTCAAGCCGTCACTATCTGTCCAACATGTGCAAACATATCTGCTCCCTCTTCTCCTACTCCAAATACAACCTCAACATCTACTCAAAATGCTTCTGAGTTCATGTATTTGGATTTATCTTCTATTGATTCTAACCTTCTGGAATTCATCACTCCTACTCTCAAGAAACTAATAGATAAAGCCTTGGCTCCTCTTATTGCTACTATCTCTGACCTCTCTTCTAAGCTAATCTCTTCCTCTTTTTTCCCTTCTTCTGGGGGCCTAGATTTTGGTCTCCATGTATCTAGGAAGGGGAAGATGTTTCATGAAGAAGCTCCAAATATTTCAGTTCCAGTCATATTAATACTAGAAGCAGTTACAGCAACAGCAGCAGTTTTTGTTTTAGATTCAGAAATGATTTCAGTTGAGGATGTGTTGGGTGCAGAACTAGAAGTTATTCTTATTGGTGATGTTTTTATTAATCCCACAGTTGATTTACTTTCTCTTTTATTAGATTTTGAACAACTACATAGTTATCTTCCCAATCTACAAGTTTTTGAAAATGATTAATTTAGAGCTATAGTGTGTTACACTGCTCCCATTGATGCTTCTATGTTAGAACAACTGAGATCTAGTCTTAAAGACATTTCTACCAATATTACTCCAGTCCATCAGCCTATAATAGTTGATGATATAATAGATGTTATAGAGCAGGATTTCTCACCTCCTATGTAGGATGAAAATCCAATTCTAAATTTTGATGATCTTCTTAATGAAGATATGGAAGAAGCGGCTGATACAGATATTATGTATAAATAGCCAGAGGATAATACTAAGTTATATAAACAGATAGATGAATTATATGATCAGCCACTAAAGAACCTGATGATCATGCAGAGTCAGTTGATTTAGAAGACTCTGGGTATAAGAAAAGAAAGTTTAAGAAGAAGGCTCCAATTAAGGTTGCTCCTCAACCTTCATCAACTACAGATATTCCATATTATATTTTGCATGAGATACCTCTATCCCCGGATCTTCCACACTGGATGAGGTACTCTAAGAATGAGAAAAAAAATAGGAATAAGATGAGGAAATATTCTTCCCCTCCAAAGTCTTGGAGAGGACCTCCTCCTCCTCCAGCAGCAAGATCAGCAGGAGGTGTTTTTTCTTCTCAGAGGTCTTCTTCTCATCACTCAAGACCAGCTCAGGGCAAACAGGATAGATCTTCAAGGTCTGATACTTATACCAGTCAAAGCAGTCAAAGCAGCAAGCAACATTCAAACCAAGAAAGGCCACCTTCTCTAGTTTATGATCCATAGTTGGATCCAATGTTTAGAATGGCAAGGTTTAATGAGCATGTTGCTCTATCTCAGATTAATAAAGCCAGGACAAAGGGTAAGGACCCCTCATAATTCACCGCTATGTCCTCATACATACAAAATGAACTGGACAGATATTAAAAGAAAAGCTTGTTCAATGTTGATAAGTACATGAGTCTGCATCCTGAAACAGTAGTTCCAAGAACTACTTCTCTAAAGATTATTGGCTCTAAAGACTTAAAGATGAGCAAAAGGGAAGTTAAAGATCCTACTAGAAAGCTTATTTTCACTAAATCTTCTTCTGAATATCCTTCAGCAGCACCTCAGAAAGATTCTTGATTTTTGTTTATGTTCTTGAACTATGTTGTTGTTTTTTAAACTCTCAAAGCACTCATTATATATCTGCTGAAAATTTTATTTCTGCTAGATATTTATGCTTTGTGTTTTTCTATTTTTTATAGTATCCTCACCCAAATAGGGGGAGAATGTTGGAACCCTATTACTGATTTGGGCTACGATCACTATTATTTGTTTGGGATGATTAGTTTGACCTATTTTGTATAGTCTGGGGTCATAGGTTTATTTCCAGGGTTGCTACCGCAGAAGAATTACAGAGAAGTGTTGTTCGATGAATGTAGAATTTAGATTGACGAAAGCTGAGCTCAGTTCGACGAACGTCGAGCTCAGTTAGACGAACTCAGAGTTCTAACTCTAAGTTTAGCTCGACGAACACTGGCATCCGTTCGACGAACTATGATCATAACTCAGAGGCTCAGCTCGACGAACTCCAGCCTCAATTCGACAAACTCCAGGCTCAGTTTGACGATCTCCAGGCTCAGTTCGTTGAATTTCTTGTAGTGTTCAATTTTCAGGCTGTTTTATATTCTGAAGGCAAAATGATTTTCAAAAGCTTAATTACAATCAGTTACAACTCTGATATTTAATGCTAAATATTCTAAATGAGTATAGCCATTTAAGTCAACATTAAATATGGATTTATCATAGAGTTTTAATTCTAATTAATTCCCAGGTCAGTTACAATTCTCAGAGATTATCAAGGCATTTCAGAATGGTTTTAATTCAAATGTTTGAATTCTTCTCAGAGATTATATATTCAGATTATTGTTTCTTCAAAGTGTTAGACGCTTACAGATCTCTTAAGTTTACAGAGTTAGACTTTCAGGGGGACACATTATCACTAATTTAGAGACTTACAGTTCAACATATTTTTTAACAGATTTTCTACTTCAGTCTCTACAAGTGAAAAGTCTTCAACCAATCAAATATAAGAAGGCCTACACCATGAAGAAAAGCATCCCCTCATGATCTCAAATCTCTACTCAAATCAGGGGGAGCTTTTTGCATCTTCATCCACTAAAGTCTTCTCAGAGATATTTGATAGAAAAGACATCATCAACTCTCTTAGTTTATTCCTAAACTGTGTACAGGGTTATAACTCCCTTCAAAAGTTAAGTCTTGGTTCATAAGTCACCTGATCAATAGACTTAAGCTTGGTTTTGGGGCACCTGATCAAAAACATGTAGTGGATTCCTACCGGGGTGATAGAAGAGTAGACGTACCCAGATTTATTGGGAAACTATTATAAAATTTCCTTGTGTCGTCTGTGATTGTTTTACTTTTTATTGTATGCTGTGATTTTCATATATATATATATATATATATATATATATATATATATCACTAACTTTTAATCTGCTATAAAATTAAATTAAAGTTTTTAATATACACTATTCACCCACCCCCCCCTCTAGTGTAAAATCAGATCTGTCCCTCACTTTCAAAGTGCCTTAAAGAGAGTCCATGTCACTCCTATCAAATGGGTAAGCAGACACAGGCTACCTTCAATGGTATTGCTGAGAAAGATTCTTCACGAAGCTTATACTTGCTTCATATGGATTTATTCGGTCCTATGCCTATTCACAGCTTAGGAGGCAAGGTCTATACATTAGTAATTGTTGATGACTACTCACGTTTCATTTGGATGTTCTTTTTGAAATACAAGTCAGACACCATCTATTCTTTCACTAATTTTGTCCGACAAATTCAGAACAATTTGGACTGCTTATTGATCAAAATCAGAAGTGACCATGGAATAAAGTTCGAGTCTGGTGCCATGATAAAGTTTTGTGAAAGCCAAGGTATCTTTCATGGGTTCTCCTATCCGCACACTCCACAGCAAAATGGTGTTGTTGAGAGAAGGAATAGAACCCTGATTGAAGCCTGTACAACCATGTTGAACGACGCTTCACTTTCGGAGTACTTCTGGGCTAAAGCAGTCAACACCGCTTGTCACGCGCAAACCACAGCACTAATCAACAAAAACTATCGTAAGACACCATATGAGCTATTGAGGGCCAAAAAACCAACTGTGTCCTACTTTAGAATCTTTGGAAGCAAATGCTTCGTACTTAATAATGGAAAGTATTATCGCACAAAGTTCAGTGAAAAGTGTTTTGAAGGAATTTTTGTAGGATATAGTAGCCATAGTACGGCATATAGGATTTTCAACAAGAAAACTCTGGTGGTAGAAGAGTCGATAAATGTTATATTTAATGAGACTAAGTTGCTTCATAGCAGCTCGTCTAGTGTTATTGGTGTAGATGCAGGTACCAGGTTTAAGGAGCTAAGCTTGGAAGAAGCTGCCAAGGAAGAAGCTCCAAGCTCAGTCAAGCTCATCGATCGAGGCTTGGTGAATGAAGAACCCATAGAAGAAGAATTACTTCAAACTACAGAGGCAGCACCGAATATTTTAGAGCCTGCTGGATGGCGAGCAAGGAACCTAGGGTTCAGACACCTAAGAGATCACACAGCTGATCAGATCATTAGAGAGCCAGGCGACGGTGTTAGAACCAGAAGAGGTACAACTAATGAAATATTGAATCTTAGTTTTCTGTCTCAGGTTGAACTGAAGAAGTTCGAGGAAGTGAACAAAGATGCCTCTTGGATCATGGCAATGCAAGAGGACCTCGGCCAGTTTGAACGATGTAGAGTCTGGGAGCTAGTGCCCAGACAAAAGGGATAGAACATGATCGACACCAAATGGATATACAGAAACAAGCTGGACGAACACGGACTAATTATCAAGAATAAAGCCAGGCATGTAGCACAAGGATACAGAAAAGAAGTGTAACACCCCCTATCCGTCGTATAGCATATAGTAGTTGGTCCGGCCAGGGCCCGACGCCATATACCATAGACAGACTGGGAGGTTACTCAATGGAAACCATCCAACTAAGAATCAATGTCCTACACAGAGTACATTCTAGCGGAAGCAATTTAAAGGTTGCAAAACAAAGAACCCAACATAGGCATGAATGTTAACTACAAAACCAAATATGAATAATCGTATAATACACAAGCACAATGGCCTTAAGGCCTTACAATTGTTTACTCAAATTACAGTGTTTTCCAAACCTCGGCACGTAGGTCGGTCACACATGAATAAAACAAGTAAACACTAATAATTAGGCCTTCGAGGGGGCTCAGTAACATGGGCTTTTGCCCGCTATTTACCACTTGGCTCCGCAGCACCTGCAAACAACAATCCACCGCACAGTGGCAGACAAAAGCAACGATCAGTTATGCTGACCAAATTATAACGATCCCGGCCCCAAATTCGGGGCGGCGATGCTACTTCCCTGCACTTTATTAGCATTGCCATAATATAGATAAATTACACATCATCACAGGCATATACTCGCACGGCCACACACACCGTGCTCTCAGGGCACATTCTCGGTGAACCTGGTCAAAGTCCGCGGTCTCACCACCACCCTCTGGGCGGCAATATCTCGTGAGCATTTGGTCTTTCTGGCCACTTCCTAATACCCTCAATCTATGTCAACGGCAAGTACCACGTACCTTAGGTCTCTCTAACCGAACCACATAGAGTAGGTACGGTTCCGCCTAACCCGTTCCTCACACCGCAACGTCAACTTAGGTTTCTACGCGGGTCAATCTTCCCTGAGTCCCAAATCGATCACACACTTTACATAACCCAGTTATGTACAAGTTGGCTCCCAGACCACCAAGTTGGCAGAATCACGCATCTGCCCAGTTTTCCGGGTGCACCTTGGAGTTAGTCCCAAAGGCTCCCTGTTGCAATCTACCACGTAGAAAACCTGAAAAACAAACAATTGCACAGAGTCTTCTCCGGCCATTCATGCAATGCAACATCACCGATACAGACCAACTTGCCCGGGTAGGCTTCACACATCATGCCTATATTCGTTTCTCGATTACGGACTCTACATGCTAAATAACGGGGACTATTCATGTCTACCCGAAGGAACGCCTCAAACACACCGCAAACTCGCGAGAGCGGGCTTTATATCAAAGAAAAGAGGACTTCACATGTCCTAGGTTGAGAATCGTTACCCTAGCATTTTTCCTTGGCACCATGGAAATCTATGCAGTTGAAAAGCACCGCAATGTCCTTTCCTCCGTAGATCTGAAGTCGGCTCGCGATTCGGGGCTCCGAAGCTCCGCCGGTAGCCGGATCTATCTCTCTTCTCCATCCTTGCTCTCCCCTCTCTCTAGAAATTTAATAAGAGAATAATCCAAAGAGAATGAGGGTTTTCGACCCTATTCCCGGGTATAAACCAGCCTGAATAGCCCCAAGCCGTTAGATCCCAAAATAAGGAAACAGACGGCCAAAATTAGGGCTTAAAAACCAAAACCTGAGCTGAACACGGCTTGTGACACGGCTGTGTCCAAGGCCGTGTTCCCCATTCACCGTCGAAACCGATGCGTCCCGAAAAGTACACGGGCTCTCGACACACCCGTGTCCGACTTGACACGCCCATGTCATTCAGTACACGGCCATGTAGCGGGCCGTGTACCTCCATCGACACAGGATCAACGCCAACTCGTGAAGGACACGGGTATTGGACACGCCCGTGTCCAATTTGACACGCCTGTGTCAAACCCGAACACGCCTGGGCTCCAGGCCGTGTTTCTCCCCCAACACAACTCGGCCAACCACCCGAGAAGGACACGGCCTAGGATACGCCCGTGTCTCAGGCCGTGTTCACTGCTCGACGATCATCGACTAAAAATTCGTCGACCACTCAGCTAGATCGTCGACCCGAGCATGACATGCCCCTATGACACGCCCGTGTCCCAGGCTGTGTGACACCTGCCAAATTCCAAACTTGGCTCAAAACGTCACCCGTCACTCCTTTGAGTTTCGGGGCGTTACAGCTCCCTCCCTCTTAAAAGAATTTCGTCCTGAAATTACATAAAGGAAAGATAAAAACAAAACTTAAACGGTACCTGAGTGGAATAACTCTGGGTACTCCTCAAGCATGGTCTGCTCTCGCTCCCATGAGAGCTCCTCCCGACCGCAGTTATCGTAACGGATCTTGACCATCCTGATCTCTTTGTTGCATAGCCGCTTGACTTTCGAGTCCTCAATGCGTATAGGCTTGACATTCGTCGTCAACCCATTATCAACAGGCACTTGGTCGACCACAATCATTTACGAAGGCTCTTGCACCGCCTTCCACAAAACCGATATATGGAATACATCATGTAGACCACTTAGCTCCACTGATAAACTCAATCGATAGGCTGATTCGCCGATCCGCTCCAGAACCTCAAACGGTCCAAGGTACCTCGAGCTTAGCTTCTTCAAATGCCGCACCCGCGAGACACCCTTGAACGGCTTGATCTTCAAGTACACCAAGTCACCGACAGCAAACTCCATGTTCCTATGCTTGGCGTTATAGTACTTAGGCTTGGCGGTCCTGAGCGATTAGCAATATCTCTCGAATCGTTCGAACCAATGACGTCGCATCTTCCACCTCTTGACGCTTGTACAACTTTGACTCACCCGTTTCCAACCAAGAAAACGGTGTGTGACATCTTCTACCATAAATGGCCTCGAAGGGCACCATTTGAATGCTCGCCTGGTAGCTATTGTTGTACGCAAATTACACCAAGTATAGGTGGTCTTCCCACTGCTTCCCAAAGTCCAGGACGCACATACGAAGTATGTCTTCCATTGTCCTATTGACCCTCTCCGTCTGACCATCCGTCTGCGGATGAAAGACTGTGCTGAAACTCAGCTTTGTTCCCAACATCTGCTGCACCAGCCTCCTATCATTGGACGTGAACCGCCGATCTCGGTCACTCACGATGTTGTGGGGCACACCGTGAAGCTGTACTATGTTATCCACATATAACTTTGCCAATTTCTCCACAGAATCATCCTTCCTATGCGGAATGAAGTGCAACACCTTCGTCAAACGATCCACGACCACCCAGATGGCGTTGTTTCCTTTTTGCGACATTGGCAAATCATGCACAAAGTCCATAGTAATATTGTCAAATTTCCACTCTGGAATAGGTAAGGACTTCAAAAATCCTCCCAGCTTTTGGCACTCCGCCTTCACTAAGGCGCATGTTTGACACTTCGCCACGTATAGTGCCACATCCTTCTTAAGTCCCGGCCACTAGAACAATTTCTTCACATCGCGGTACATCTTCATGCTCCCAGGGTGGATCGAGTACTTGGTATGATGCACCTCGTACAACAATTCCAACCGCAAATTGCCCACGATTGGGATGCACAGACGACCGCCTTTCCACAACAATCCATCCTCAACAAAAAATTGGGAATTTGACCCATCCAAAGCCTCAACCATGATTTGCTTCATGCGACCATCCATATCCAAAGCCTGTCGAACCCGATCAGCCAGGTCACACTGAACTTCCGTCCAGTTCAATAGTGCTTTGGCACTTGTCTACTTGTCAACACAAGATATTTCCAACGCCTCCAACTCCCGAATCAACCGCTCATCATGGACCGACAACCAATTGGCTTGAGCTGGGGCCCTGCGGTTCAACGCGTCCGCAACCGAATTGCCTTTCCTAGGCACATAGTGAATCTTGAATGTGTAGTCCCCCACGAACTCCATCCATCTATGCTGTCACATGTTTAGATCTTTCTGATCCAACAAATATATTAGGCTCTTGTGGTCGGTATAGATATCGACCTTCACCCCATACAAGTAGTGCCTCCACAGCTTCAAGGCAAAAATCACGGCCGCTAACTCCAAGTCATAGACCGGATAATTCCTCTCATGCACTTTCAGCTGTCGCGAGCCATACGCTCTCACACTTCCATGCTGCAGTAGCACACAACCTAGTCCACTGCCCGAAGAATCGCTATAGATCTCAAAACCTTTGGTCCCACTCGGCGAACCCAGCATATGCGTCGTGGTCAATCTACTCTTCAGCTCCTCAAAAGCTCGTGCGCACTCCGGTGACCAAACAAACTTCTGCTCTTTCCTCGTCTGAATCGTGAGGGGTAACGCTATCCACGAGAAGTTCTCCACGAAGCGCCTGTAATAGCCGGCAAGCCCCAGAAAACTCCGGAATTCCGACACCGTAGACAGCACAGGCCACTCTCATATCGCAACAATCTTCGCCGGATCCACTGTAATTCTCTATCCACTGACTATGTGACCAAGGAACGCTACTGAGGACAACCAAAACTCGCATTTGGAGAACTTGGCGTACAATTGATTCCTCCTCAGCATCTCCAACACCAAATGTAGATGCTTAAAGTGATCCTCCTCACTCTGCAAGTACACCAATATGTCGTCGATGAAGACGATCACAAAGTGGTCTAGGTACTCCCTGAAAGTCCTGTTCATCAGATCCATGAACACCGACGGCGCATTCGTCAGCCCAAACGGCATGACCGTAAAATCGTAATGCCCGTATCTTGTACTAAAAGCTGTCTTAAGGATATCACTCTCCCTTATCCTCAACTGATAATAACCAGACTTGAGGTCCGATTTCGAGTACACCGTTTACCAGACAAACTGATCAAATAGATCATCAATCCTTGGGATCGGGCACTTGTTCTTCTCCATTAGCTTGTTCAATTATCGGTAATCAATACAAAGTCTCAAACTTCCGTCCTTCTTCTTAACAAAAAGGACTGGTGCACTCCAAGGCGACGAACTTGGACGCACATACCCCTGCTCCAACAACTCTTGAAGTTGAACTTTCAGCTCCGCCATTTCCTTAGGCGCTAGCCGATACGGAGAACGTGACACAGGTTTCGCACCTGGCACTAGCTCGATGGTGAAATCAATCTCTCGTTGAGGTGGGGCTCCAAGAAGATCGCCAGGGAACACAACAGGGTACTTGGATGCCACTGAAATACTGTCCAACGTAGGCTTAGGCTTTGCAACCTCCACTAACGTGAAGAACAGCTCTGCTCCAGCACAAACTGCCTTCACCACCTGAAGAGCAGACATCAAAGTCTTGCTCGACCCTTTCAAGCCCACAAAGGTAGTCTCACGACGTGCCCCCAACTTAACCTCCTTGTTGATGCGCGAAAACGGCACCGGGCAGCTAACACAGAGGGGGTGTGTTCGGTCTCACGAGCTGAGTGGAGAAGAGGAAAGAGGTTGCGGGGAAGAGGGATGAAGGAAGCTTCTGAGTGCTCGATAGTGGAGCAAACGCTTGTCAAGGAGGTTGCGGGGATAGAGGAGAGGGTGCTGAGAGAAGACGGGAAGGCTGATGAGAGAAGGAGGTTGATCAGGAGCTGTCGAGCAAACAGTTACTATGACGGTTGTGCTTGCAGGTTGGTTGCCGAGGGAGCTGAGCTAGGAAGAAGGGAGAGAGAGGGGGTCGCTAGCAGCGGCAACAACAGAGTTCGCCCGCCGCGGCTTAAACGCGACTCTTATCACGGGCTTTCCTTTTATTAATAGCGAGAGTTACAACTTGCTAATACACGTTTACAAGAAAGCAATAAAGGGTACAAGAAGGAAGCTGGCGGCTAAGGAAGAAGTGCCAGAAGAGGTCGCGCAGACTGAAGAGCGAAGCTGGCAGGCCGCGCGGTTAAGGAAAACGGGAGGCCGCGCGGACTGGAGAACCAGAGGCCGGCAGGCCGCGCGCCTAAAGGTGTAGAGGGGGGTGTGGACTGAAAAGCAGAGTCCGCAGGAGAAGGGCTTGCTGGCTGACTTCGAGCATGAGCACCTTGGCGATGATGCCCTCCCCCCCATGAGAGGCATGGGGGGCTATTTATAGGCCAGAGGAGGTAACGGCTTTCGGTGACGTTACCCCTGGTGACACAGTAACTTGAGCGAGAAGGAGACAGAGTCCGCCGAGTCTGCAATAGGCTGCGCGGACTGGGACTTGGTACTGAAGCCGGTGCTGCTGTCGGCAAAATGGGATACTCAGTGGCGGACTGCGATGCGGGTTCGCGGAGTCCGTCACTGCTGAGCTGAGACTATCCGCCTACTGCTGGGGTGGCGGATGCCAGAGGACAAGCGGCGGACTGCAAGGAGAATCCGCTGTGTCCGTCGCTGCTGAACTGAGCGAGCTGTAAGGGGTGCGAGCAGGAGAGTGCCCGCGGAATCCGACGAGTCCGCACGAGGTTATGCCGACTGGTACTGCCTTCTGGAGGATCTGATGCCTGGCTGGCTGGAAGGAGTCCGCCACTACTGTCTGAGTCCGCACCAAGACTGCGGACTGAGGGAGAAGTCTGCTATTACTGGTTGAGCCTGTGAAAGGCCTGCGGACTGAGGAGGAAGCTGGTACTGCTGCCGAGAAGCTGGTGCTAGCCAAGGAAACGGCAGACTGCATAGAGAGTGTGCCAACTCCTCCGAGTCTGCTGGCTGCTGCAAAGTTGAGTCCGCTTATGTTGGAGATGGAGAGCTTGGCTGTTGAGGCTGTTGGGGTTCAGCGGTGAAGGCGGACTGGAAGTCTCGACCGTACTTCGAGTCCACACCAGCTCGCGAGGAACTTGGACATTGCTGCTGGTCTTGGCGGGTAGCCGGAGTTGGCGGCCTGGGGTAGGTAGGTAGTTGAGTCCGGCAGAGAGAGACCTGCGGAGACAACCTTGCGGTCAAGGGCCAAAGGGGGGCGGCCTGCAGAGCCGGACTGCGGAAGCAGTCCGCGGACCCTGCCGACCAAGGGAAGGCATGCGGCCTGGTCGGTCAGACCGCTGAGACCGCACAAGCCGCGCGGCCTGAGTGGACAGAGAATTCTGGCCTCCAAGAGGAACCCAGGGCAGGCCGTGACGAGCGAGCTGGCCGGCTTGGGAAGGATCGCTGATTTCTGGGTTAACATAATCCCCACACTTTTTAAGTTCCGAATAAAACTTCGAAAAAGGTGGAGACCCACGAAAATCGTGATCCACCCCAACGGAAAGAGAATGGGGCAAGGAGAGATAGAACCTAAAGCCTCTCCTTAGGAGTTTGGTGCTGCTTGTCTATTTTCCTGCAAGAGGAAAGTTAGGGTAGGTACGCACGGGTGGTACATCATGCGTGTACCTGAGTTTGTTTTTGCAAAATGAAGAAGATGTGTCTTCTACTAAATTCTGCAAAATGAGAGTGAGAGGAAAACATAAAAGCATAATAACTTGCAAGTACCTGATGGAGGCTTGCAAGCACCTGTTATCCTCTACAAAAAAGGAGGGATGAAGAGTATACAAGAAGGAAAAATGAGCTGCAAGTACCTGTAAGGAACTTGCAAGTCTTTGCTGGTATCTGCAAAAGAAGATTTAAATGTATGCACAGTATATGAAAGTAACTTGCAAGTACCTGTGAAGAAACTCGCAAGTATCGGATGATCTCTGCAAAATGAGAGTTAGGAGCAAACATGGTATATGTGAGTAACTTACAAGTACCTGTGAAGAAACTCGCAAGGGTCTGCTGATCTATGCAAGAAGAGAGTTAGGAGCAGGTATTGTATAAAAAATAAGCTGCAAGTACTTGAATATAACTTGCAAGTGTCTGCTAACCACTGCAAAGAAAAGAGTGAGCAGTAGGAATAGAATAATGAATTAGACTGCAAGTACCTGGATGAGGCTTGCAGGTATCTGTTGATCTCTACAAAGAGAAGAGTGAGAAATAGACAATATACGAAAAAAGCTTGCAAATACCCGGGAGAAGGCTTGCAAGTGTCTGCTAGTCTCTGCAAGAAAAGAGTTAGGAGCAGACAAAACATGAAAATAGCTTGCAAGTACCTGTGAAGAAGGCTTGCAAGTGTTAACTATTGATGAGATAAGGTGGACATGACCAAATGGCAAGGAAAATGCTTGATGAACTCTTTATCATGAAGCCCAGATAAATAAATCTAGCGTTAAATATTGATATAGCTGTATGGACATGATCAGATTAATAGAGAAGGAACTTGACGAAATCTGCCAATCTTAACTAGATTGCAATAGCACGGCTTGATGATCGAGGAGAGTAAGATTCTTTGATCAATGTTTGATACCATTAGATTTTGATAAGAGTAATGAATAGCTCTGTGAACCATCATCTGATAGAGCTTGAGCAAGCGATGTATATAAGATGAGCATAAGTAAAGTGAATGATGGAAATTCTTTTGATAGGTCGGATTAACCTGTTCACCTGTGAAAGAAGGCAGTTGTCAAAAAAGAGGTCTATACTCGTAGATGACTAAGAAAGACCGGATGCCGCCACAAGAGATCACCTGTGGGCCTTATGCATCGCTTTCCTGAGAAAATCATCCCGAGTATAGTCCTACTCGAAGCGGGTTGGCCGCGCATCCTCTAGGAGGGCACAAAGGAGAAAAGCAAAGTGAAATCCTGAGAAGGATCGCTAGAGGCACTGATCACATGCTTTGGGTTACTACATCACTGATCAATGAGACTGGTTGCGCCAAGAGGCCTATAGCTTATCTGTGGATTGATCAGTGGAGTAGAGGATCCCAGGAAAGCATGGATGGGAAGCACTAGAGAACGCTCGGCCATCACAGTCCTGAGATGATCGAAGAGACAAGGCTACGATTGTTCGCCATTGCTTGTCAAGCAAAGATCATCGTAACTGTGATGTATCCTAACAGAGCACATCAGAGCTAACACATGGGGCCTCCCTAGCACGCACTCTGTGTTAGATGTCGGCTAGGATCCAAAGTCCAGTATTCCTCCGCATGAGAGTTGGATAGCCCCCACTACACACATATGTGAAATCTCCCCGTGATATGTGGTCACTGTGGTCTTACGCCAGAATCCAATCCCAAGGGGGCCTATAGCAAGACGCAGCGACATCTCTGTAGCTCAGGGACCTCTTATAGAAGAGTGAATAGAGGAGAAAGCAATACAAGAAGTGAACTGTGTCAGTATGGGATCCCTGATAAAAGCTTTGTTGAAAAGCAAAAATGAACAGTAAGAAGTGTTTTGTAAAGAGAATGTTTGAAAATATAGGAGTAGAGATAACCCATCATGGTTGTGAGAGAATTTGGAGGACTATGAAGTCCTTTGATGGCTTAGAATAGCCTTCCAGGCACACCCTCATCATCGGCATCGAAGCATTCGATAGTTTTGTTAACAACGAGGAGAGGGGGTTCTTCGACTATGTTCACTCCTTTTGAGGAGCAAGGAGCATCTGTAACTTCTTTGCCCTTTGAGGTTGCTGGATCAAGGCGATCTTCTTTGGAAAGCAGGTCATGCATCTTACCCTGCTGGAGCATCCTTTGCACAAGCTGGCGTAGTGCTCTGCAGTTCTCAGTCAGGTGACCTGGCTCTTTGTGGAATTCGCAGTAAGGCTCTGAATCTCTAGACCTTTGATCGGATGGTCGGTAAGGCTTTTTGTAGCTAGCCCTATCTTTCATGATCTGGCTTAATTCTAGTATGGCTTCATCTAGTTCGGACTCATGCAAGTCATTATCTCGCTGACGGCAGACTGCAGCTGTTTGAGAAGAAGCTAGCAGTATGAACGAATCTTGAGCACGATCACGGCTCAGGAAAGGGTATCGATGGCGCTGATACATTTTTCCCTTCCTCGAATGAGTTGGGAAATCATTGTGAGGAGACCTCAGATGCTGTTTGTGAAAAGGATCTTTCTTTGATATGAGCTTGGAGACGAAGCCCGGGTTGCTTTTTTCGCCTCAGATATATGAGTTGGCTAAGGCAATCAACTCTTGCTATGTTCTTGGTGCACGGACATTGGCTTCAAACTTGAGAGGCCCTTCACGGAGACCATGTATAAGAGCCACTCGGTACATTATTGACTGACAATCTCGATGTCCAAGATTTCTCTTTGGAAACGATCAACGAACTGAGACCAAGTTTCATTCTCTCGTTGCTTGATCTCAAAGAGGGCTTCAGGACCGCCCTTACTCTTGGTTGAGGTAGAAAATCCTAGCAAGAACTCCCTTCGCAGATCCGCGAAGGAAGTTATGGAGTGAGGACGAAGGCCATAGAACCAGTCCCTCACTTGCCCATCAAAAGTTGTTACAAGGAGCTTGCACTTGGTTGCATCTGAAAGAGTCTTGAGAGCAACGGCTGATTCGAAGGCTTGAAGATGCTTCACTGGATCAGTCTCTCCGGTGTAGATTGGTAACCGAGGTTCTCTGAAATTTGCTGGAGTTGGTTCATAACGAACATTCTCTGCAAATGGTGAAGGCTCTTCCTGCTCTCCTACAGCATAAGGATAAAAAGGAGCACAAGCTGCAGCTGCAAAAGGAGCAGGAGGGTAAAAGGGAAAAGTTGCTGCAGGAGGAGCAAATGCAGGAGCTGCGGGGTAAGGGTGACTTCCCTGAAAGTTGAGAAATTTAGCAGGGCTTCCCCGGGCTGCTTCCCGGAAGAAGTTTTGGCGAGCAGCAAATTCTTCATCTTGAGGTCGCAGAGGAGCCGCTGGCCCTTGCGGGAAGGTTGTTGTGTAAGGAGGATAGACCGGCGCGCAATTTCGAGGACAAGCTTGATGATGATCCAATGTTGGGGCTAGATTGATCGGAGCAGCTGAAGCAACTGGAGCTTTTGCTGGTGGGAAACTAATCGCTGTGTGATTGCAGCGAGCATTTGGTTGATTGCTTGGAACTACTGAGCATTTTCACGGCGCGATTGCTCAAAGGCCTCCCAGAGAGGATCATCTCTAGTACTTGGAGCAAAGTTCTCGGCTGGTTGACGATCTGACATGGGAAACTGTCGTTGTTCACCGTCTGTTCATATCTGAAGGTCGCGTGTTAACTGTTGATGCGCGAAAACGGCACCGTGCAGCTAACACGGAGGGGGTGTTTTCAGTCTCACAAGCTGAGTGGAGAAGAGGAAAGAGGCTGCGGGGGAAGAGGGATGAAGAAAGCTTCTGAGTGCTCGAGAGTGGAGCAAACACTTGTCAAGGAGGTTGCGGGGATAGAGGAGAGGGTGCTGAGAGCAGCCGGGAAGGCTGATGAGAGAAGGAGGTTGATCAGGAGCTGTCGAGCAGACGGTTATTATGACGGTTGTGCTTGCAGGTTGGTTGCCGAGGGAGCTGAGCTGAGCTAGGAAGAAGGGAGAGAGAGAGAGAGGGGGCCGCTAGTAGCGGAAACAACAGACTTTGCCCGCCGCGGCTTAAACGCCACTCTTGTGACGGGCTTTTCTTTTATTAATAGCGAGAGTTACAACTTGCTAATACACCTTTACAAGAAAGCAATAAAGGGTACAAAAAGGAAGCTGGCGGCTAAGGAAGAAGTGCCAGAAGAGGCCGCGTGGACTGAAGGGCGAAGCTAGCATGCCGTGCGGTTAAGGGAAACGGGAGACCGTGCGGACTCGAGAACCAGAGGCCGATAGGCCGCGTGGCTAAAGGCACAGGGGGGGGTGCGGACCGAAAAGCGAAGTCCACAGGAGAAGGGCTTGCTGGCTGACTTCGAGCGTGAGCACCTTGGCGATGATGCCCTCCCCCCCATGAGAGGCATGGGGGGCTATTTATAGGCCCGAGGAGGTAACGGCTTGCTGTAATGTTACCCCTGGTGAGACAGTAACTTGAGCGAGAAGGAGACAGAGTCTGCCGAGTCCGCAATAGGCCGCGCGGACTGGGACTTGGTACTGAAGCCGGTGATGCTGTCAGCAAAATGGGAGACTCAGTGGCGGACTGTGATGCGGGCTCGCGGAGTCCGTCACTGCTGAGCTGAGACTGTCCGCCTACTGCTGGGGTGGCGGATGCTGGAGGACAAGCGGAGGACTGCAAGGAGAATCCGCTGAGTCCGCCATTGCTGAACTGAGCGAGCTGTAAGGGGTGCGAGCAGGAGAGTGCCCGCAGAATCCGGCGAGTCCGCACGAGGTTATGCAGACTGGTACTGCGTTCTGGAGGATCTAATGCCTGGCGGCTGGAAGGAGTCCGCCACTACTGTCTGAGTCTGCACCAAGACTACGGACTGGGGGAGAAGTCTGTTATTAGTGGCTGAGCCTGTGAAAGGCCTGTGGACTGAGGAGGAAGCTGGTACTACTACCGAGAAGCTGGTGCTGGCCAAGGAAACGGCGGACTGCATAGAGATTCTGCCAAGTCCGCCGAGTCCGCGGCTGCTGCAAAGTTGAGTCTGCTTATGTTTGTTGAATTCTGTGAAGTGAAAGTGGGTGAATGGAAGGCTTTGGAAACCTATCCGCGCGGACTATGCGGAGAGGGTTGGCGGACTGCTAGGTCGGCAGGGATGTTGCAGGCGGTTTGCTTTGTGGCGGCCTGGGTGGTCTGTTCGCGCGGACTACGCAGACAGCAGCAGCGGTCTGACAGGCCAGTGTATGCTCAGTAGGCGGTTGACTCCCAGGAAGTAACCGGGTGGATAGGAATGCTATCCGCGGAGTCCGGCATGAAGCGGACTGAAGAACTGGAGCTCGACAGACCGGTTTGGCAGTTGCCTTGGTCTTGCTCTGGTGCAGCGGGAAGCCGCGGAGACCGCCGGTCAGCGCGGATAGAAACTGGTGGTCGCCCGGTATGGCGGGCTAGATCCAGTGTCCGCCAGTAAGTGCGGACTGGCCCTTGTGGCCAATGGACTGTACTTGGTGTGATCTGAACCAAATCCAGGATGGCTCAGTCCGGGGAGATCGCGCAGTGGAGCGCGGGCTGGTTTCTCAGTCCGCCAAGCGTAGTAGAAGTGTTATTGCCTTGTTTGCTAGCTTGGGGAAATACAGACTGGAGAATTGCTTGTGCAGGAGCGTGCGGACTGGAGCCAGAGTCCGCTGAGTCCGGTTTAGCCTTGTGATGAGGTTATGGACTCAGGAGTTGCGGACTGGAGTCTGCTGTTAGCAGACTGGATTGACGTGTCCGCTAAGTCCGGAGGTGCCTTGGCAATGAGGCAATGCACTTGGGATATGCGGACGGAAGCCGGGTGTCCGCTGAGTCCGACAGGTGCCTTGATGGCGAGGCTGCGGGATCGGGTTTTGCGCGCTGATGCCTTGTCCGCAGAATGGCGGACACGGCTGTTGTGGAGTCCGGCTGTGATGGTCCTGGTTTGGTCTCTGGCGGCAAGGCGGGCTGGATATTGGAGTCCGGCCTTGGAGAAGCTGGGGCGGACTGGCTATCTGCACAGGAGTGGCGAACTGGAATGTGTGTCCGCGGGCTGGCGGACACACTTGTTCTAGCTGCGGGATGTGGCGGTGATCCTATCGGCTAGGGCGGTGACCATACTCATCGTCGTGCCTATAAATAGGACCCATGTCACATCAGGAGTAATGGACCTAGACCGAAGTAAGTGAACAGTAATTGAGCTCGCGTTAGTTGCTACGGTCTGGACCTTGGTGTCCGCGCGGATTAAGAGTTGACCCGGTTGTGCTGTGCAGGTTGTGCGGATAGCACTGGAAAGCCAGGACTTGGCTCTGATTGCGGTCAGGGACAGTGCAGACTCTGCGGTTAAGCAACAGGCGGTAAACAGCAGGTCGCGGATAGCGACTAGGTGGTCTCCTCTTTGGCAACTTGGTTCGGGGTTCAGGAAGTCGCCTGCTTCAAGCGGACTGTTCCATTCGGTGACGCAGCTTGTGCGGTCTGGCGGCTAGGCGACCTCGCGGTCAGGCGGCTTGCAGATCGGCGGTGAAGAGCTAAGCATTGGAATAAGGGGTGAGTCCGCGCGGCTTGAGTTGTGGTCTGGCGACCTGGCGGACTGAGCGGACTCCACAGCAGTAGGTTGGCGGCTTGGTGGTTGAGTCCGCGCGGCTTGTTTTTTATTCTTGTCTTTGTAACTGTCTCTGCTCTCCCGGTGTTGGGTTTTGGTGAAGCATGTCTCGCCATGTATGTCTCGCCTTGTAAAGAAGTTTGCTATTATCAATAAAGAAGCTTGTGCTGCATGTGTTGCTGGTTGTTACTGCTTTGTTGAGATAACCCCTGCTAACTTCACGATCCGGGAAAACTTTCAACATTATAAGTGGGTGTATCCTCCTTCGGTTTGTTGAGTTTTCAACAGGGTATCCAAGGGGGCGTCTGCGGTTTGTTGAATTTTAACATGGTATCAAAGCGAGGTTATTGGAGTGGTCAAGCAGTGCTCAATGGAAGTAGTTTCTCGTCTGTAGAGGAAACCAGTGGTAGAACCATGGCAGTGGAGGATGCAAGTTGTCTTGGAATTGATCTTCTTACAGAGACGAACTGTGAACGGTGGATGTCCTATATAAAGAGCTTTCTTCTTGGCGAGGACCTTTGGGAGGTTGTATGTGGAGCAGGAAGATAAGAGGATACTGCTGGCAATGCTGAGTCGATGAGAGCTTTGAAGGAGGCAAATGCGAAAGCAGAGTCTATTCTCAAGCAGGTGATCTCATCGGAGCTCTTGGACCACATCAGTGGATGTCGGTCAGCTACGGAGGTCTGGACTTCCCTTGATGGGTTGTTCAGGAAGGAGGTGAAGGTTGCTGCTGACGATGGTCCCTCTACTTCGTATCAGGAAGAAAGGAGTGTTTCTCCTAGGCGTGATAGGAAGAGGAAGGAAGGACCAAGGTGCTATAAATGCAAGCAGCAAGGTCATCTTCGGAAGGAGTGCAAGGTTGTCTTGCTCTCGGCGAACGTAGCTCATGTAGGGAGGAAGGAGAAGAACGTAGTTGGGATATCAACTAGTTCTGGAGCTGATCAGATGAATGCCAGTGATAGTGCAGCTATCTGGCATGAAAGACTGGGGCATGTAGGGATGGACAAGCTGAAAGCAATGGCGGAAAGAAGACTCGTAAGAGGCTTGCCTAGATTGTCATCCTATGGCAATGGTCGGGGGTGTGCGGGATGTCAGGAAAGTGGAGCCTATCGCTTCATGGTTGACAAAGCACAATCCAGATGTAATGCACCATTGGCGGTTGTCCATTGTGCTCTGGTGGGACCGACCGTCACGGCCAGTCTTGGAAGCAGCAGGTTCATGCTGATATTGGTTGATGACTATTCTAGGTATACTTGGGTATACTTTATGAAGAAGAAGTCCAACATGGTACGCTTGTTTGTGGAGTTCAAGAAGCTTGTGGAAGGTCAGCTTGGCCGGAGGATCAAGGTGTTGAGGACAAGTATCGATGGTGAGTTTGGCTCAACCGAGTTCTCACGCTTTTGCAGAAAGCAAGGGATCCGGATGGAGCTTTCTTGTGGACATACTTCACAACAAGGTAGTATTGCAGCTCGGATGATCCGTTGGTTAACGGAGACCTGCAAGTGTTGGCTTCAGAGTAAAGGCGTTCCGAAGGCTTTTTGGGCGGAAGGAATAGCCTGTGCTGCTCATGTCATCAACCGGATGCCACTTAGTCCGATCATAATGAAGACTCCTTATGAGCTGATATTCGGAGTGAATCCCTCAGTGAAGCACCTTCGAGTGTTTGGATCTACCTGCTATATACACTCTCCGGGTGCTCTCAAGACAAAGCTAGTCTTTGTTGGGTATGATGAGCAGAGAAGAAGATGGAGGTGTATGGATCCTGCGATGAAGAAACTCATAGTGTCGAGAGACATTGTTTTCGATGAGTTGACGCCGTATTGGGGTAGCTCTTATGTGGAGCTAGAGATAAGCAGGTCAGATGGTGGTCTGAAGGAGTCTGCTGCTAAGGAAGTGGAGTTGCCTGAGTCACCAAGTGCTCCAGGTTGTTCTAGCTCCGGGGCAAAGGCGTCAGAGTCGGGAAGAAGGGAGAGCGATGCTCCAGGATCTTCTGGCTCGAAGGCGGAGGCTTCCGGTTTAGGAAGCAAGGGGAGCGATGTTCCAGACAGTTCTTGTTCAAGAGGGGAGTCTTCTGGTTCATGTAGCAGGGGGAGCGTTGCTCCAGATGCTTTTGGTTCCAGTAAGGAGGCGTCTTGTTCAGGGAGCAAAGGGAGCATTGTTCCGGGTTTGCCCGGGAACGGAGCTGGTTCAATAGCAGCGGAGGTGGTTAGCCATGATCAGGTTCTTCGGAGATCGAAGAGGATCAGTAAGCCACCAGCTCGATATAGTGAAGGTAACACGGAGGACTTGGTCCCGTGTTTCCTTGTTAGCCCTCAGGTCGAGCAAGGTACTTCTGGCTGTGATGACCCCACTAGAATAAAGGAGGTGGTTGACACCAAGTCTGAAGAGGTGACTTCTCTCAGAGGCAACGAGGCTTGGACTTCAGTGTCCAAGGAAGTTGGTGATACTCCTGTGATGCAAGAGTGGAGGTTGAAGCTGAAGAAGGCAGAGGGAAGCATGACTCCTTTTTGGAGATGCTGGAGGGCTCCCTCATGGTCCAGGATATGCGGGGCGAGGACTATGTCTTTGACATCTCTCCGTAGATGCTATCGGAAGGACCAGGTGCAAGGTTACGGGAGCTGCTGGAGTTATTCACCACTTCTCACTTCAAGGGGGAGTGTTGAATTCTGTGAAGTGAAAGTGGGTGAATGGAAGGCTTGGGAAACCTATCCGCGCGGACTACACGGACAGGGTTGGCGGACTGCTAGGTCGGCAGGGATGTTGCAGGCGGTTTTCTCTGTGGCGGCCTGGGAGGTCTGTTCGAGCGGACTACGCGGACAGCAGCAGCAGTCTGATAGGCCAGTGTATGCTCAGCAGGCGGTTGACTCCCAGGAAGTAACCGGGCGGATAGGAATGCTATCCGCGGAGTCCGGCACGAAGCGGACTGAAGAACTGGAGCTCGGCAGACCGGTTTGGCAGTTGCCTTGGTCTTGCTCTGGTGCAGCGGGAAGCCGCGGAGACCGCCGGTCAGCGCGGACAGAAACTGGAGGTCGCCCGGTATGGCGGGCTAGATCCAGTGTCCGCCAGTAAGTGCGGACTGGCCCTTGTGGCCAGTGGACTGGATTTGGTGTGATCTGAACCAAGTCCAGGATGGCTCAATCCGGGGAGATCGCGCAGTGGAGCGCGGGCTGGTTTCTCAGTCCGCCAAGCGTAGTAGAAGTGCTGTTGCCTTGTTTGCTAGCTTGGGGAAATGCGGACTAGAGAATTGCTTGTGCAGGAGCGTGCGGACTGGAGCCAGATTCCGCTGAGTCCGGTTTAGCCTTGTGATGAGGTTATGGACTCAGGAGTTGCGGACTGGAGTCTGCTGTTAGCAGACTGGATTGACGTGTCCGCTAAGTCCGGAGGTGCCTTGGCAATGAGGCAATGGACTTGGGATATGCGGACGGAAGCCGGGTGTCCGCTGAGTCCGGCAGGTGCCTTGATGGCGAGGCTGCGGGCTCGGGTTTTGCGGGCTGATGCCTTGTCCGCAGAATGGCGGACACGGCTGTTGTGGAGTCCGGCTGTGGTGGTCCTGGCTTGGTCTCTGGCGGCAAGGCGGGCTGGATATTAGAGTCCGGCCTTGGAGAAGCTGGGGCGGACTGGCTATCTGCACAGGAGTGGCGAACTGGAATGTGTGTCCGCGGGCTGGCGGACACACTTGTTCTAGCTGCGGGATGTGGCGGTGATCCTATCGGCTAGGGCGGTGACCATACTCATTGTCGTGCCTATAAATATGACCCATGTCACATCAGGAGTAATGGACCTAGACCGAAGTAAGTGAACAGTAATTGAGCTCGCGTTAGTTGCTGCGGTCTGGACATTGGTGTCCGCGCGGATTAAGAGTTGACCCGGTTGTGCTGTGCAGGTTGTGCAGATAGCGCTGGAAAGCCAGGACTTGGCTCTGATTGCGGTCAGGGACAGTGCGGACTCTGCGGTTAAGCAACAGGCGGTAAACAGCAGGTCGCGGATAGCGACCAGGCGGTCTCCTCTTTGGCAACTTGGTTCGGGGTTCAGGAAGTCGCCTGCTTCAGGCGGACTGTTCCATTCGGTGATGCAGCTTGTGCGGTCTGGCGGCTAGGCGACCTCGCGGTCAGGTGGCTTGCAGATCAGCGGTGAAGAGCTAAGCATTGGAATAAGGGGTGAGTCCACGCGGCTTGGGTTGCGGTCTGGCGACCTGGCGGACTGAGCGGACTCCACAGCAGTAGGTCGGCGGCTAGGTGGTTGAGTCCGCGCGGCTTGTTTTTTGTTCTTGTCTTTGTAACTATCTCTGCTCTCCCGGTGTTGGGTTTTGGTGAAGCATGTCTCGCCTTGTAAAGAAGTTTGCTCTTGATCAATAAAGAAGCTTGTGCTGCATGTGTTGCTGGTTGTTACTGCTTTGTTGAGATAACCCCTGCTAACTTCACGATCCGGGAAAACTTTCAACATTATAAGTGTGCGTATCCTCCTTCGGTTTGTTGAGTTTTCAACAGGGTATCCAAGGGGGCGTCTGCGGTTTGTTGAATTTTAACAATGTTGGAGATGGAGAGCGTGGTTGTTGAGGCTGTTGGGGTTAATCGGTGAAGGCGGACTGGAAGTCTCGACCGTACTTCGAGTTTGCCCAGCTCGCGAGGAACTTGGATGTTGTTAATGGTCTTGGCGGGTAGACGGATTTGGCGGCCTAGGGTAGGTAGGTAGTTGAGTCCGGCAGAGAGAGACCTGCGGAGACAACCTTGTGGTCAAGCGGCAAAGCGGGGTGGCCTGTAGAGCCGGACTGCGGAAGCAGTCCGCGGACCCTACCGACCAAGGGAAGGCGTGCGGCCTAGTCGGTCAGACCTCTGAGACCACACAAGCTGCGCGGCCTAAGCGGACAGAGAATTTTGTCTGCGCTCCCTATGGCATCACGGCCTCCAGGAGGAACCCGGGGCAGGCCGTGACGAGCGAGCTAGCCGGCTTGGGAAGGATCGACGATTTCGGGGTTAACACTCCTTGCGACCACAATCAATATAAGCTTGCAGCTCCGAGAGCCAGTCCTTTCCAAATATCACGTCGAACTCTACCAGCAGTAGTAACAATGCTTGCAAATCGAACTCTTGACTCCCAATACGAATCTTTACGCCACAGATTCTATCCACGCGCATCGAACACCCATTCGGCAACAACACATCCAGTTTGTCCTTCGCCATCGAAGAAGGTACTCCGATGCGCGATATGAATCCTTCAGACAAAAAAGGAGTGTAATGCTCCCGTATCAAAGAGTGCTCTCGCCGGATTCTCACAAATCAAAACAAATCCTATACAAGCAGTGGTAAGGTAACATGCGCATAACAAGTATTTAAAAATTAACTTGTTATAAGTTTAAACCGTACATGTTACCACATCTGCTTGCTTAATGCCCTCCTGTTGGCCAAGATTGTAGACTCTAGGCTGAGTCGGAGCATAATGGGATGCGCTTGACTCCACCGCCTTGCCCTTCTCTTCATACGTTTCTCCCGGCTTCCTCTCGGACTTTGGACGTCCGCTCCAGCAGTCCCGGGCAAAATGTCCCGGCTTTCCAAAATTGTAGCATGCTCCCGGGGTTTGGCTTCTAGTTTCCCCCGAAGCACCGGAAGAAGGGGCTGGACCCGAAGTCCTAGCATTCTTATTGAACTTGCAATATCCATACTTCGCATTAGCCGGCACTTTGAACTCAGTCCTCTTATCACCAGAGTTTTCCTTCGCTTGTACATTCTTCAAATCCTTTTCCAACTACCGAGCTGTATTAACCAGGGTCAAGAATCCCTGCGTCATAGGCCCCGAGAGCAGTAGCCTTAAGTCATCTCTCAAACCTTCATAGAATCAGTTTGTCTTACCCTCCTCGTCCGCAAACGTAGAGCTAGCGTACCGACCCAAATGAGTAAATTCATGGAGATACTCATCCACGCTACTCTCTCCTTGTGTCAGCTTCTGGAACTCATTCTCCAGTGTTATCCTCTGAGCCGAGGGAAGGTACCTCGCCAAGAAAAGTCTCGAAAACTCCTCTATCGAGACGTCCGTATGTTTCCTTCCCCTCAAGTGATGTAGCTCCAAACCTTCTCACCACAGCCCAGCATCTCCATACAATAGGAATGTAGCTATAGTGGTCATCTGTCAATCCTCCATTTTCATCGCTGCCAAGACTCTCTTCACTCGGGAGAGCCAATCTTCAGCTTGGGATGGGGTTCCCGTCTCCGAGAACACCAGAGGATTGAAGCCCATAACATGTTTGAGATGCCTTTTGGTTGCTCTCCTAGGCACCAAAGGCTCCACCACCACCTGCTCCACCCTTCTCGGTTCATCCCTTTGTAGCGGTACCTGCTCCATTGTAGGAGCGGGCTGCTGCATTTGCCTTGTAGGCTGTGCGTTGATAATGGCAAACACTGCTTCAGCAACCAATCGTATGGTTTCAGCCAAGGGAGGTGTTGCAGAAGCATCATTTGGTGCGCTACTAGCCTCAGAAACCGGGCGTTCTGATGGCCCTGCACCACTTCTGGTCACCTATAGTTGTACAAAACAATGGTAAGCGACCAAAAAATTGCAAAAAGCAATTATAGGAATACGCAGGTTCCCCAAACACGTGTATTTTCATTCCTAAGTGGACATTCATGGGTTCTTTTAATGTTATAATGATGACGCACACACATGTGCTCACCACAACTTAAGAGAATTCATCCACGAATTTTATTAAGTTGACCGAAACCAGTAGTCTGATACCAAATTGTAACACCCCCTATCTGTCGCATAGCATATAGCAATAGGTCCAGCCGGGGCCTGACGCCATATACCACACATAGACTGGGAGTTTACTCAATGGAAACCATCCAACAAAGAATCAACGTACTACACAGAGTACATTCTAGCGGAAGCAATTTAAAGGTTGAAAAACAAAGAACCCAGCATAAGCATGAATGTCCACTACAAAACCAAATAGGAATGATCGTATAATACACAGGCACAATGGCCTTAAGGCCTTACAATTGTTTACTCAAATTACAGTGTTTTCCAAACCTCGACACGCAGGCCGGTCACACATGAATAAAGCAAATAAACACTCATAATTAGGACTTTGAGGGTCGGCTCAGCAACATGGCTTTTGCCCGCTATTTACCACTTGGCTCCGCAGCACCTGTAAACAACAATCCACCGCACGGTGGCAGACAAAAGCAACGGTCAGTTATGCTGACCAAATTATAACGATCCCGCCCCCAAATTCGGGGCAGCGATGCTCCTTCCCTGCACTTAATTAGTATTGCCATAATATAGAGAAATTACACATCATCACAGGCGTAGGCTCGCACGGCCACACACCCCGTGCTCTCAGGGCATATTCTTGGTGAACCCTGTCAAAGTCCGCGGTCTCACCACCACCCTCTGGGCGGCAATATATCGTGAGCATTTGGTCTTTCTGGCCACTACCTAAGACCCTCCATCTATGCCAATGGCGAGTACTACGTACCTTAGGTCTCTCTAACCGAACCACATAGAGCGGGTATGGTTCCGCCTAACCCGTTGCTCACACCGCAACGTCAACTTAATCCGTGTGCGCGGGTCAAGCTTCCCCGAGTCCCAAATCGATCACACACTTTACATAACCCAGTTATGTACAAGTTGGCTCCCAGGCCACCAAGTTGGCAGAATCACGCATCTGCCCAGTTTTCCGGGTGTACCTTGGAGTTAGTACCCAAGGCTCCCTATTGCAATCTACCACGTAGAAAACCCGGAAAACAAATGATTGCACGGAGTCTTCTCCTGCCATTCATGCAATGCAACATCACCGATCTAGACCAACTTGTCCTAGTAGGCTTCACACGTCATGCCTATGTTCGTTTCTCGATTACGGACTCTACATGCTAAACAACGGGGACTATTCATGTATGCCTGAAGGAACGCCTCAAACTCACTGCAAACTCACGAGAGCGGGCTTCCTATGCAAAGAAAAGTGTACTTCACATGCCCTAGGTTGAGAATCATTACCCTAGCATTTTTCCTTTGCACCATGGAAATCTATGCGGATGCAAAGCACCGCAATGTCCTCTCCTCCGTAGATCCGAAGTCGGCTCGCAATTCGAGGCTCCAAAGCTCTGCCGGTGGCCGGATCTATCTCTCTTCTCCTTCCTTGCTCTCCCCTCTCTCTAGAAATTTAGAAAGAGAATAATCCAAAGAGAATGAGGGTTTTCAACCCTATTCCCGGGTACATCCCAGCCTGAACATGCCCAATCTGTTAGATCCCAAAATAAGGAAACGGACGGCCACGATTCGGGCTTGAAAACCAAAACCTGGGCCGAACACGGCTTGTGACACGCCTGTGTCCAAGGCCGTGTTCCCCATTCGCCGTCGAAACAGATGCGTCCCGAAAAGTACATGGGCTCTCAACACGCCCATGTCCGATTTGACACGCCCGTGTCATCCAGTACACGGCCGTGTAGTGGGCCTTGTACCTCCATCAATACAGGACCAATGCCAACCCCAGAAGGACATGTATATTGGACACGCCCGTGTCCAATTTGACACGCCCGTATCAAACCCAAACACGCCTGGGCTCCAGGCCATATTTCTCCCCCAACACAACTCGGCCAACCACCTGAGAATGACATGGCCTGGGACACGCCCGAGTCTCAGGCCGTGTTCGCTGCTCGACGATCGTCGACTCCAAATTTGTCGACCACTCAGCCAGATCGTCGACCCGAGCACGACACGCCCCTGTGACATGCCCGTATCCCAGGCCGTGTGCCCCCTGCAAAATTCCAAACTTGGCTCGAAACATCACCCATCTATCTTTTGAGTTTCGGGGCGTTACAACTCTCTCCCTCTTTAAATAATTTCGTCCCGAAATTACATAAAGGAAAGAAAAAAACAAAACTTAAACGGTACCTGAGTGGAATAACTCCGGTTACTCCTCAAGCATGGTCTGCCCTCGCTCCCATGAGATCTCCTCCTGACCGCAGTTGTCCCAACGGACCTTGACCATCCTGATCTCTTTGTTGTGTAGCTGCTTGACTTCCGAGTCCTCAATGAGTATAGGCTTGACCTTTGTCGTCAACCCATTATTAACCGGCACTTGGTCGACCGCAATCATTTGCGAAGGCTCTTGCACCGCCTTCCGCAGAACCGATATATGGAATACATCATGTAGAGCACTTAGCACAACTGATAGCCTCAATCGATAGGCTGCTTTGCTGATCCGCTCCAGAACCTCAAACGGTCCAAGGTACCTCGGGCTTAGCTTCTTCAAACACCGCACCCGCGACACACCCTTGAACGGCTTGATCTTCAAGTACCCCCAGTCGCCGACAGCGAACTCCATGTTCCTATGTTTGGCGTTATAGTACTTAGCTTGGCGGTCCTGAGCGATTAGCAAACTCTATCGAATCGTTCGAACCAATGACGTTTCATCTTCCACCTCTTGACGCTTGTACAACTTTGACCCACCCATTTCCAACCAAGACAATAACGTGCGACATCTTCTACCATAAAGGGCCTCGAAGGGCGCCACTTGAATGCTCGCCTGGTAGCTATTATTGTACGCAAATTCCACCAAGTATATGTGGTCTTCTCACTGCTTCCCAAAGTCCAGGACGCATATGTGAAGCAAGTCTTCCATCGTCCTATTGACCCTATCAGTCTGGCCATCCATCTTCGGATGAAAGGCTATGCTGAAACTCAGCTTTGTTCCCAACATCTGCTGCACCAGCCTCCAATCATTGGATGTGAACCGCCCATCTCGGTCACTAACGATGCTGCGGGGCACACCGTGAAGCTGTACTATGTTATCCACATATAACTTTGCCAATTTCTCCACAGAATCATCCTTCCTATGCGGAATGAAGTGCGACACCTTCGTCAAATGATCCACGACCACCCACATGGCGTCGTTTCCTTTCTGCGACCTTGGCAAACCTTGTACAAAGTCCATAGTAATGTCGACGAACTTCCACTCCGGAATACGTAAGGACTTCAAAAATCCTCCCAGCTTTTGGCACTCCGCCTTCACTAAGGCGCATGTTTGACACTTCGCCACGTATAGTGCCACATCCTTCTTAAGTCCTGGCCACCATAACAATTTTATCAGATCGGGGTACATCTTCGTGCACCCTGGGTGTATCGAGTACTTGGTATGATGTGCCTCGTACAACAATTCCACCCGCAAATTGCCCATGTTTGGGACACACAGACGACCGTCTTTCCACACCAATCCATCCTCAACAACAAACTGGGAATTTGACCCATCCAAAGCCTCAACCATGATTTGCTTCATGCGGCCATCCATATCCAAAGCCTGCTGAACACGATCAGCCAGGTCACACTGAAATTCCGTCCAGTTCAATAGCGCTTCGACACTTGTCTGCTTGTCAACGCAAGAGATCTCCAACGCCTCCAACTCCTGAACCAACCGCTCGTCATGGACCGACGGCCAATTGGCTTGAGCTGGGGCCCTGCGGCTCAAAGCATCTGCAACCACATTGATTACTGATGGCCTTGAGAATGTCTGCATTGATTAATTTCCCCAACTGTCCCATTGAAAATCGGCAAGTAATAATCCTGATGAAGGCCATAATCAATGCTGGTTCTAACAGTAATATTCAGAGAATATTAAGCATTGATTACTCAGGAATTATTGCAATAAAATAATGACAGAGGGAGGAAAAGTCCATGTCTGTAACTATACAGAAATCGTCGAGTGAAGAACAAAATTCGTCGACCTGGGTCCTGAGTTCGTCGAGCTGAGAGGTTACGTTCCTCGACCAGATAATTATTGTTCGTCGACCTGAGATCTAAGATCGTCGACCTAAGAACAGATAACTAATTTCTCTAGAACCTTGCCAATTCTGTGCATCAAGATCATCGAGCTGAGATTCTAACTTCTTCGACTGGAGTTCAGTGAAATGTTTCTTGGACTTGAGAATGTAGAAGAAAAGTGTCCAGAAATCGTCGACCTGAGAATTGATTTCGATGACCTGAGAACTGCTAACAGCTACTTGATACAACTTGTCAATATTGTGGTCCAAGTTTGTCGAGCTGAGAACATGAATTCGTCGACTGGAGTATGATTCTGGACTTAGAATATTTGAAGTAGAGTATCCACAAATCGTCGACTTGAGAACTACGTTCGTCGAGCTTAGCTCAGAGAATTGTCTCTGAGTTCGTCGAGATGAGTTCGACGAACGTCGAACTCATTTTCCTGAGTCTTTGAAATTTCTCTAAGTCTTGAGTCTTCTGTAGTCTATAGATGGCTGGTCAATGCAGTGTTATTCTAAGGACATGGCCTAAACTCTAGGACACAAATATGACCCTGGCTATACATGTTGGGTCAAACATCCTAGTTTAGTGAACCTAGCCCAAATCCAACTAGGGATCCAATAATCTCCCCCTATTTGGGTGAGGTCACTAAATACAGACACATAATATTCACAAAGCAAGAAAACATATATCTGGTAGGAAATTTTAAAATATGCAGCAGATATATATGTATAGAAAGCTTTGTATCAAGAATATAAACATACAGTTTTTAAAATAATCAAAGAGACTAAACAGTTTAAAGTTTATTTCTTCTTCTTGGGCTCCTTTGACTTAACCTCCTTAGCTTTGTCACCAGGCTGTGTAAATTTGATTTCCCTGTTTGGGTTTGTTGCTTGATTTTTTGTCATTGTCATATCAGCAGCTCCAATGATATTAAGGGAGGTAGCCCTTGGCACTATAGCTTCTTGATGCAGTTTCATGTAGTCATCAACATTAAAAAATTTATTAGTTTTAGCAAACCTATTGAGTTCTTCCTTCCTGTATTTGGACATGGTGGTGTATTCAAAAGGATCCTTTACTTCAGCTTTTGCTTTGTTGATCATGGATAGGCAAACCAATTCCTGGAATCTGGCCATCCTTGCAGTTGTAGCTGTTTCTGGATCTTCAAATAGTACAGGAGGGGAGGCAGGTCTCTTTGGGATTTCAACTTTCTAATGTTCAGTGATTTGTTTCTGTTATTGTTGATGATGTTGTTTGCCTGATGAATAATGCCTCTGCTAGCTGCTTCCTGAAGAAGAAGATCTACCTTGTTGTCTTTGATATGTTTGATAATGGGTAGACCTCTGAGATGAAGTGCTTGAAGCACCAGCAGTAGGTGGTGGAGGAGGAGGAGGAGGAGGGTCTTTCTTGAATCTTTGAGGAGGAGGTGTGTATCTCATGCTTTTATTTCTCTCTTTCTGTTGGTTCTTGGACAGCCGCATCCATACTGGCATACCCTTGTATGGTGTGATTTTCTAAAGTATATAATATGGAGTATCATTTGTTGGAATGGGTTTTGGAGCAGGGGGTGGAGGGGCTTTCCTCTTCTTGGAGACTTTTTTCGTGGCCTTGAGCTCATCATCAGAATCCTCTTCATCATCTTCATCATCAGAAGAGTCCTGAGGAGTATCATATAGTGCATTACTCTATTTTAGAGCCTCTGTAGATATCAAAGGTTTTTCTGCCTGGGAAGGAGCTGGAGGAGGAGCTGGAGCTAGAGAACTATACACATCAGTGCTTTCAGCAACTGATTTATTTTCTTCATTCTGTTCTTCTATATCAGCCATTATCAATTCATCAAGATCAAACATTGGGGAGTTATCCATAACAAAAGTTGGAGCAGAAATGTCTCTGGGAGGGGATGTAGTAATTAGGGGATCAGATTTTGGTGGAGATGGAATGGCTGGAGCCTCTGTAATAGCCAAACTATCCTTTAGTTACTTTTCAACCTTGGGGCTTATCGGTGAGGTGTAGGGGACTATAGCCAAAGATGGCTTTAGGCAGTCTTCTGGCAGAAAGTTCAAATGAACTGTATCAAAAATGCTCAATAAATTTAAAAGATCAACTGTGAGATTTATAATATAATCACCAACAGTGTCTATCTCAGCCAAAATAGGCTCATCCATATTAGTATCTGATTCTATTAAATCTATTATGTTAGAAGGATCTGCTACATCTTCTGAGGAGTCAGTCATGAAAGAATCAAGTTCTGCTGCTGCTTCTGCTTCTGCTTTTTTTGCTGCTGTTGTTGTTGTTTTTGCTGCTACATTCACTGTAACTTCTTCATCATGAAGCATCTCCCCCTTACTGGCTGCAGAAGGGCCTGGAGCCAGTCCCCCAGAAGAAGAAGGGACAAGGGATAGAGCAACAAATGTGGCAGAGAGATTTTTGATGGAAGCAGTAAGAGGAGCTAGAGCATTAGTTAGAATATTTTGAGGAGTGGGAGAGTTGAAAGCAAGAAAATCCTTAGCAATATCAGAGAAATTTAAATAAAGGGATTCTGGAGCAATGGAGGAGTAAGGATTGTGGTGACTATAATTTGAACAAATAGAAAATGTACTAGACATATCTTGGTGTGTGTGTTCAGGTGCAGAAGATGGAATTTCAGTTGTGGGGATGGATTCTTGATGTGGGGATGATGGAAGAATCACTAGATTGAATGTGTGGGAGGAGATAAAGGTGTCAGGATCTGTGGTAGTTAAATAAGGTGGAAGAGGGGATTGATGTGGGGATGGTTGAGGTCATTGGGAAGGAGAGTGTTGTGTTGATTCCTGAATGGGGGAAGATGGGATTTCAGTTGAGTGGATGGCAGTGAGATTTATTTGAGGAGAGGATGGAGGTGGAGAATGTGCAGGAGATGGAACTGCTGTAGAAATGTGAAGTGGTTGTTGTTGTTGATGTTGAGGAGAATACGGAAGGTTGGAGGTGGAGGGGGCCTCTTCTGGGGTTAGAGGAGCGGCTGTGACAGCCCTAGTGCTTTCAGAAGGCCTGGAGGAGGAAGAAGCCTTGGTTTGCTTGGTGATCCTCCTTTCCCATCTGCCAAAGAGAGCAAAGGTGAGCCTCTTGGAGGTATTGATGAACACTGTTGTTGAGACCAAGTGTTCAGAAGCCCTTTCTTGTAGAAAAATCCCCAGTATTTGACCAAAGCAAACTTCTTTCTTGGTGTTTTTCCTCTTAATTAAATCAAGCAGTAATTGTCCCCAGTTAAGCCTTTTCTTCTCCATTAATGCTGCCATCACTAAGAACTGTTGCTGGATATATAATCATGTGCTGTGTGTTTTCCTAACAACACTTTGCCGACCACATCAGCTAAGAACTTGTATTCAGCCGACAAGTTCTTCTTGAGCAGTTTGTTGGGGTTATCGCCACAGTGACCCATTTTATTTAACATACCATCATACTCATCAACATCCAGTTCAATGTCTTCTTCACCATTCAGTAGACCGAAAATATCGGTTAGTATATTTGGGGAGAGAGAGACTGAGTTACCTGCAATTGTTCCTGTTATGGAATCGTCGGTTGTTGTGGAAGTAAAAACCCATTCTTTAACCTCAGTCATTGCAATCTTGATTCTAGCCGTCATGAACTTTTTCAGTTGTTGGTCTTCAAACAACTTCAAGATTTCCACGAAGATTTTATCAGAGAACTGGAAGGAATCAAAATCGATGTCAAATCCCATGTCAAATTTCATTGTAGAGTAAGCAGTAGCCTGAATCGTCATGGTGCACCTGCAAGAGAAAAATGAAGATCAAGTGCTATGGAACTGAAAATGCGGGATGGAGGTCGAAGAATAACCTAGATATATGGTTTTTCAGAATATGAATCGACAAACTCCGTTCCATGAAAAATAAATAATTCTTCTATCTGAGGTCGACGAAAGATTTTGTAGTTAAATAATTCGTCGAGCTTAGTCTAAAGATTTGAGAACATTTCGTCGAGCTCCGTTCGACGAAAGTTTTTTGAAGCAGATTTGTCAGTCTCCGTTCGACGAAAATAACTTCACTCACAGAGAGTTTGTCGCTCTCCGTTCGACGAATATCTCAAGAACTTTTCCCAGTTCGTCGAACTCTGTTCATCGAGCATAGACAGAAATTAAATCAAAGCTTCTCCATTGATCATTCCAAGCTGATTTATGAAGAACAAGTGATTTCTTTCATCCAAGGGTTTGGTGAAATTATCTGCTCTTTGTAAATCAGTGTAGATGTAGACAAGTTTAATTTTATTTTTGTCTACACACTCTCTAATAAAATGATGTCTAATGTCTATATGCTTAGTCCTACTGTGATGGACTGGATTTTGTGCTATGGATATAGCACTTTTGTTATCACATAAGAGAGTTGAATTATTTAAGTTGAACCCATAGTCCAGGAGTTGATTCTGAATCCATAGCATCTGGGAACAGCAACTGCCAGCTGCAATGTATTCTGCTTCAGCAGCTGAGGTAGACACAAATGACTGTCTCTTGCAGAACCAAGACACTAATCTCATACCAAGGAACTGGCAAGTCCATGAGATACTTTTTTTGTCTACCCTACATCCAGCAAAGTCAGCATTTGAGTATCTAGTTAACTCAAATTCTGACTCAGTAGGATACCAGAGTCCTAGACTAGGACAACTCTTTATATATCTCAAAATTCTTTTTAGAAAAACTAGATGAGATTCTTTAGGGTTCACTTGGAAGCTAGCACAAAGACATGTGGAAAACATTATGTCAGGTCTACTTGCTGTAAGGTATAGTAGGGACCCAACAATGCCCCTATATAATTTCTGATCAACTGGTTTCCCATATTCATCAGTGTCTATTACAGCATTAGTGGTCGTAGGTGTTTTCTTTGCTGAGGCATCAGCCATCCCAAACTTTGTAAGCTCTTTAGCATATTTATCTTGGGAGATGAAGATGCCATGAGGCAGCTGCTACACTTGGAGACCAAGGAAGTAGGAGAACTCACCCATGCTACTCATTTCAAACTTTGAATGCATGAGGTTAGAGAACCTCTTGCATAGTTTAGAATCAATAGACCCAAATATAATGTCATCTACATATATTTGTACTAAGAAAGTTTGATCCTTATGGTGCCTAGTGAATAATGTTTTATCTATAATGCCTCTAGTTAATTTATGCTCTATCAAAAAGCTAGCTAAGCTCTCATACCAAGCTCTTGGAGCTTGCTTTAGACCATAAAGAGCTTTATGCAATCTAAAAATAAATGAAGGATGGGTTGGAGAGATAAAACATGCAGGTTATTCAACATAAACCTCTTCTTTAGGTACTCCATTCAGTAAGGCACTCTTTACATCCATCTGATAGACTTTGAACTTCTTGTAGGCAGCATAGGCAAGGAAGATCCAGATTGCTTCTAACCTTGCAACTGGTGCAAAGGTTTGGTCATAGTTTATTCCTTCTTCTTGCCTATAACCTTAAGCAACAAGCGTAGCCTTGTTCCTCACAATTACACCATGGGCATCTAGTTTGATTTTGTATACCCATTTAGTTAAAATGACTGGGTAGTCTTTGGGTCTTGGAACTAAATCCCAAACTCTACGTCTCTCAAATTGGTGTAGTTCCTCTTGCATTGCAATGATCTAGTGGGGATCTTGCTCAGCATCTTTTATGGATTGGGGCTCAACTTGAGATAGGAAACAGGCATGCATCACATCTTGCTTGAGTTGATGCCTTGTTTGTACACCTACTGATATGTCTCCAATCACTTGAGATCTGGGATGATCCCTTAGTGTGACAAGATCAGTGGGTGGAGATTGTTCAGCAACAACATTTGGAATTAATTCCTCTTGTGGAATTATGTCTGCTATTGAATGAAGTTCAACTACTTCTGTGCTTTCTTCTTCACTGTCTTCATCAACTTGTGGAGGAGAGGGTGATATAACCTCTTGTGTAAGGTTTAATTCACCCAATTTCTCACACAAGTGAGGTACCTGCAAGATGCTATTGGTAGAAATCTCTTTCTCCTTGTAAGACATGTTAATCTCATCAAAAGTAACATGAATTGATTCTTTAATTTTTAAAGAAGATTTGTTAAACACCCTATAAGTTTTGCTTACTAGGGAATATCCTAGAAAAATTCCCTCTTCAGCCTTAGCTTCAAACTTTCTAATATATTTCTTGTTGTTATTGTGTATATAACATATGCATCCAAATACTTATATGTGATTTTTGGTTTCTTCCCTTTAAGTAATTCATAGGGAGTCATATTCTTAAGTTTATGTATTAGACTCCTGTTCAGTACATAGTTTGTTGTGCGTACAGTCTCTGCCCAAAAGGATAGGGGCATGTAAGCATCTGCAAGTAATGTACCTACAGCTTCAATTAGGGCTCTATTTTTCCTTTCAGCTACCCCATTTTATTGATTTCTAGGAGCTGAGAAGCAGTGTCTGATACCTTCCTTCTCACAGAACTCATGCATAAGAAGAGACTCAAACTCTGTACCATGATCACTTCTGATAAATGCAACATGAGTAGAGTACTCAATCTATATGGTCTCGATAAAATCTGTAAGAACTTTGAATGTATTTGACTTAGATCTCAGAAATAACACCCAAGTGAATCTTGAGAAGTCATCTAGAATAACTAGGGTATAGGATTTCCCTCCTACGCTTTGTACAGCAATAGGTCCAAATAGGTCCATGTGTAGCAAGTACAAAATCCTAGGTGAATCACTTTTGTTTATTGATTTAAAGCTAGAATTAGTTTGTTTGCCTAGTTGACAAGCCCTGCAGAGGCCTTCCTTCTTGTAGGGACCAGAAGGTAAACCTCTCACAAGGCTGTCCTTAGATAGCCTAGCAATGTTTTTCATATTAACATGTCCTAGCCTTTTATACCATAGTTCATTTTGATTGCTAAATATATTAAGTAAACATATATCTGAAGGTGCAGAATGAAAATCTACTATATATATGTTACCTTGTCTATTTCCAATTAAAATAGTTTGTTTTTCTTTATTAGAAATAACACAAGATGTTGAGTTAAAATATAACTGATAACCTTCATCACATAATTGGCTTATAGAGATGAGGTTATGCTTGAGTCCACTTACATATGTCACCTTTTTGAAAGTGACTGCTCCAATCTTTACTTCTCCAAAGCCCTCTGAATGGACCTAATTTGAATCACCAAAGATAACCTTTGGTCCCAACTTGGACTTATAGTTGTTTAAGTTGTCCTTGCTGACAGTCATGTGTTTGGAGCATCCACTATCCAGATACCATTTTTGATTAACCACTGGACAGCCCTTTTCCTGCAATGAAAATAGTTAGTTGTTCTTGACCCAGGTTACCTTGGGTCCTTTATATTGTTGATAAGAAAAACTAGATATTACTGAAAATTTAGGTTGTGATTTATACCCTAAGGGTGATATCTTCTAAGAGGAATTGTCCAATCAGCAAGTGGATTAAAAGGTTTCATAGATTGATTTGAGTTTTTGTTATAGTTATAATTTTTATTAAGTCTATCTAGGGTTCGACGAAAAGTTGTAAGTTTGTTGACCAGAGTTCGACGAAATGGGATGAGATCATCGATCTCTGCTTAGAGAATGGACAAATCCATTTTCTTATGCCCCAAGTTCGTCGATCTCTGCTCGACGAACCATACACAGTTCATCGATCGTAGTAAGACGAATTATTACTATATAGATTTACGTTCAAAGTTCGTCGACTTGAGTTCGACGAACTGGCCACATTTCGTCGATCTGAGTTCGACGAAATCTGTAGAACTTTGTTTTTGTCTAAGGTATTCTCATTTCTATTTTTGTGATTTTTAATGTTAGGTAATTTTTTTGTTATTTGTTTGTTGTTCATTACCTCTTTATCCTTAGCTGACACAAATTTAATGAGGGTGGATAATATGTTCTTCTTGAGTATGGGGGGTAAACTTGATGATGCACCCAAGCCCAGTTTGTCATTTAGTCTGCCATTGACTGTTCTTGTGATGTCCATCAGATTAAGGCTTCTCCCATTGAGAGATTTCTCAAGTTGTTTGGCCTCACATAGCTCTTTTTTTAAATAATTGATTTGTTCATTAGCTAGAGTTAGTTCTTCTTTTAGCTTAATGTTTTCAGAAATCAGGTTTTTTTTATTAGATAATTTTTCTCTAAGTGTTTTGATTTCCTTTTCAGAGTTGATTAAATCAATACACAAGGTTTTAAATTTAGTTTTGAAAGTATCAGAACTATAATCAAAAGTTGAGAGTACCTGACCAGCTTCTGATTCTGAAGCTCCTTCATTGTCAGATTCTTCTTCATCAGATTGACTTCTGGAGGCATCAATAGCCATGAGGCAGATTTCTTTGTCCCTTGCCTCTTCTTCCTCTTCAATTGAACTGTAAGATGTGATTCATCTTTAGTGTCACTCCAGTTTTCAGCTAAAAATCCCTTCTCCTTCTTTTTGTATTTGCTGGAAGAAGTCCTTGAGCTTTGTTGTCTTCTGGAGTCCTTCTATCTTCTCCTTTCTTTCTTTTGATTCTCTGGAAACTCTGAGATAAATTGCCCAGGTTTCCTGCAGCCAAAGCAAACTACTTCTTTAGTGGGAGTTTTGTCATACCTTGGCTTATCATCCTGCTTGGATGATTTTCTTCTAAAGTCTTGCCTTGCAATTTTGTAAAATCTTTTGGCAAGGAGACTCATTAGCTCTCCATTTATTGTTGAAGCTTTTGTCTCCTCAGCAGCCTTAAATGTCAGGTTGTGCTCTTTCCTTACTGGTGTAGGAGTCCTTTGTTCAGCTGCTTCTCTGGACGTGAGTAGCTGCTGATAAGATTTGAGCTTTCCCAATAGAGATTCTGTGAAAATCTCATTTAAGCTCCTAGCCTCCTTGATTGGCCAGATCCTTAAGTCCCATGAGCTTGGGAAGCACGTGAGAATTTTATCATTCACCTCAGTGAGGGTGATGTCCTTATCCAAGGTCTTCAGCTCATTGACGATTGAGCTCAGTCTGTTGTACATGTCTGCAATAGATTCTACTTCATCCTTCTTGAAATTCTCATACTGGGATATGAGATTTGACCTTCTGTCCTTCCTTTCATCAGCAGAGCCAACCGCCATTTGGTTGAGAGAGTCCCAAATGGCCTTGGCTAAAGTGCATTTAGCCACTTTCTGGAAAATGTCATCAGACATTGTTTGGGCCAGAATGTTCATGGCTTTAGCATCAGCAACCTTTGCTTTCTCCTGAGCATCAATCCACTCAGGTGGTGGAACTGCATGAGTACTTGAGGCTACTATAGATGTAGATGCAGTTGCTTGAGGAGGACCAGTCAAATAGAGTTGTAGATGTCCTCATCAATAGAATTCATATAAAGTTTTATTCTTGCCTTCCAAATGACAAACTTATTTAGGTTGCACACTGGAGGTCTGGTGCTTGCATAGTCTTTGTTTTGTGCCATGTTGTGTATATAATCCTAATAGAAATAAAATAAAAATCAGATCTAACAAGGGATCTTTTGGTTCAAGGGTTAGCTTCAAAAACCAAAGGAACCTGCTCTGATACCAATTGAAATTTAGGGTTAGATCTGATATACTCTAGAGGGGGGTGAATAGAGTATCTTGAAACTTTTAATGCTTTTTGCTGTAAATAAAAATCAGTCCTAAGATAAAATAATCTACCACAGGTACATCAAATATGAACTAAATATTACAGACACAGCAACCTAACTTAGTACAGACACAGCAAGAACAAAAGAAAATGATGGCAACCAGACAACACAAGAATTTTATAGTGGTTCCCCAACCTGGGTACATCCACTCTTCTACCACACTGGTAGGAATCCACTCAGGTTTTTGATCAGGTGAATGCCACCAATGAGCTTTTGATCAGGTGCTCAAAAACCAATCCAAAGTCTTTTGATCAGGTGACTTGCAACCAGGAATATCTTTTGAAGGGAGTTAAAGAACCCTTTTTACAGTGGGGTGAGAGAGTGATGATGTCTTCTCTTTCTCAAATACAACTGAGAAGACTTAGTGGATCTTTGATGTTAACAAAGCACCCCCTGAGATATTGATTTGTTTAGGAAGGTTGGAGCCCTGCTTCAGGGTGAGTAGGCCTTCAATCCTTTAGCCTTGACCAGAATATATCCAGGAACTTCTTGACTAATAGAGTTGTTATTGTCCTTGAAGAATCCTGGAATGAAGAAGGAAGAAGATTCTTGATTTTGGATGGATGTTCTTCTTCTTCTTCAGCTGTTGTTATTTCTCTGGTCCGGGGCTTTTGTTTCTTTACTGTTGTATTGCCTTGAGTATTGCTTATATTGTTTCAGATTCTTGATCTCTCAGTGATTATATGTGGGCTCTGTACTTCTGTTCTGTCGATAAGGAAGAAAAAAAAATCTTTTTTATATTTTTCATGAAATCTTCCTTCTGAATTTTGAATTTCTTCATCATTGATTACTGATGGCCTTGAGAATGTCTGCATTGATTAATTTCCCCAACTATCCCATTGAAAATCGGCAAGTAATAATCCTGATGAAGGCCATAATCAATGTTGGTTCTAACGGTAATATTCAGAGAATATTAAGCATTGATTACTCAGGAATTATTGCAATAAAATAATGACAGAGGGAGGAAAAGTCCATGTTTGGAACTGTAAAGAAATCGTCGAGTGAAGAACAGAATTCGTTGACTTGGGTCCTGAGTTCGTCGAGCTGAGAAGTTATGTTCCTCGACTAGATATTTATTGTTAGTCGACCTGAGATCTAAGATCGTCGACCTAAGAACAGATAACTGCTTTCTCTAGAACCTTGCCAATTCTGTGCATCAAGATCGTCGAGCTCAGATTCTAACTTCGTCGACTGGAGTTCAGTGAAATGTTTCTTGGACTTGAGAATGTAGAAGAAAAGTGCCCAGAAATCATCGACCTGAGAATTGATTTCGATGACCTGAGAACTGCTAACAGCTACCTGATATAACTTGTCAAGATTGTGGTCCAAGTTCGTCGAGCTGAGAACATGAATTCGTCGACTAGAGTATGATTCTGGACTTAGAATATTTGAAGTAGAGTATCCATAAATCGTCGACCTGAGAACTACGTTCGTCGAGCTTAGCTCAGAGAATTGTCTCTTAGTTCGTCGAGCTGAGCACGACTTTCGTCGAGCTGAGTTCGACGAGCGTCGAACTCATTTTCCTGAGTCTTTGAAATTTCTCTAAGTCTTGAGTCTTCTGCAGTCGGTAGATGGCTGGTCCATGCAGTGTTGATTATAAGGACATGGCCTAAACTCTAGGACACAAACATGACCCTGGCTATACATGTTGGGTCAAACATCCTAGTTTAGTGAACCTAGCCCAAATCCAACTAGGTATCCAACATACCCGAAGGAATCCCTCAAACTCACCGCAAACTCGCGAGAGCGGGCTTCCTATGCAAAGAAAAGAGGACTTCACATATCATAGGTTGACAATCGTTACCCTAGCATTTTTCCTTGGTGCCATGGAAATCTATGCGGATGAAAAGCACCGCAATGTGCTCTCCTCCATAGATCTGAGGTCGGCTCGCGATCCGGGGCTCCGAAGCACCAATGGTGGCCGGATCTATCTCTCTTCTCCTTTCTTGCTCTCCACTGTCTCTAGAATTTTAGAAAGAGAATAATCCAAAGAGAATGAGAGTTTTCAACCCTATTCCCGGGTATAACCCAGCCTGAACAGCCGCAAGCCGTTAGATCCCAAAAAAAGGAAACGGACGGCCACGATTCGGGCTTGAAAACCAAAACCTGGGCCGAACACGGCTTGTGACACGCCCGTGTCCAAGGACGTGTTCCCCATTCATCGTCGAAACCGATGTGTCCCGAAAAGTACACGGGCTCTCGACATGCCCGTGTCTGACTTGACACGCCCGTGTCATCCAGTACACGGCCGTGTAGCGGGTCGTGTACCTCCATCAACACAGGACCAATGCCAACCCATGAAGGACATGGGTATTAGACACGCCCGTGTCAAACCCAAACACGCCTGGGATCCAGGTCGTGTTTCTCCCCCAACACAACTCGGCCAACCACCCGAGAAGGACACGGCCTGGGATATGCCCGTGTCTCAGGTCGTGTTCGCTGCTCGACGATCGTCGACTCCAAATTCGTCGACGACTCAGCGAGATCGTCGACCCGAGCAAGACACGCCCCTGGGACACGCCCGTGTCGCAGGCCGTGTGACACCTGCCAAATTCCAAACTTAGCTCGAAATACGCCCCGTCGCTCTTTTGAGTTTCGGGGCATTACAAGATGAGGGGATCGACTTCGACCAGAAATTTGCTCCAGTGGCTTGGCTCGAGGCGATCAGGTTGTTTCTTGTGTATGCTGCCCTCAAAGGCTTCACCGTCTACCAAATGGACGTGAAATCAGCATTTCTAAATGAAAATCTGAAAGAGGAAGTATACGTAGCGCACCCCCATGTTTTGTCAATCCTAATTTCCCTGATTACGTTTATTTTTTAAATAAAGCATTATATGGTTTAAAACAAACTCCCCGAGCTTGGTATGAGACACTGTCTAGCTTTTTTCTTGAGAACAAGTTCACAAGGTGAAAGATAGACAATGTTGCGTACATTAGAAAATGTGTACCAGATTTGGAGAAGCCTCACCTAACTCAGTGATATGCATCAAGTTGTATTTGATGTTGTATTGAGTTATCATGTGCAGGTTAAGTAAATGGAAGAAATATTTTTCTAAGTACAAGTGTCGACACTTGGGAATGGATGTGTTGACAATAAGGGCTAGATTGTGTCGACACCCAGAATTTATGTCGACACATAGAAAATTTGTCGACAACGCTGTGTCGACACCAAGGGCCAGATTGTGTCGACATCAACAAGACTTGTGTCGACACACAGATAAGCTGTCGACACATTCCAGAATTCTATGAATAATGACTGTGTCGACACACAGAACTTGTGTCGACACACACCAGAATTCTGTCGACACCCAGAAGTTATGTCGATAGTGAAAGCAAAAGCTGTGTCGACACCCAGAAGTTACGTCGACACTGGAAGCAGAAGCTGTGTCGACACCCAGAAGTTATGTCGACACTGGAAGCAGAAGCTGTGTCGACACACAGGACTTGTGTCGACACATTTAACAGATGCTGTGTCAAGTACCAGAAGAATGACTATGTTGACACATGGAGTGTTGTGTCGACATCATCAAGACTTATGTCAACACTTAGTCTATTTGTGTCGACACATATGAAGCAGTTTGCTGAGTGGTTCATGCTAAGTTGGAAAACCTTAACCAACCGGTCTGACACTTTTGTCAGAACTATCAGAAGACTGTTACAAACCGGATCAGCCGGTAATCAGGAGGAAACTCTATATAAAGGACTGGCTTGATACAACACACAATGAATGAATGAATTTATGAAGTGAAGTAGTGAAAAAATAGAGAAGAGAAGCAAGGAACACTATATTAAGAAGTGAATTCTTCAGAAGATTTTTACAACAAGAAAAGGGGAAACCCTTATGAAGGCAGATCCAGATCAGTCTGCAAGGAAGATTCAGATTTCATTCTGAATTCAAGAAGGAAGGTATCTGAAGATCAACTTCTACATCAAGTGAAAATCAACCTTATTTTGTTCTATCAAGAAGCTTTGAAACGGCTAAGTCAGGTTGGATCTGAAGATCAGTCTATTCAAGAACTGATCAAGAAGCTCACCAGTGAAGAGATTCATCTGGTGCAATTTCTGTATCACATTATCAAATTATTTCGGGTAGGATCTGTTGTTAGATCTGAGTTGTAAGCTTGTGATTATAAAGGCTGAGGTAGGGCTTTTGCCTGAGCTGTAGGAGTGGGGTGTCACTCTGAGTTGTAGGCCTGTGAAAGAGGCTGAGGTAGGACTGTTGCCTGAGTTGTAGGAGTGGGGTTTCACTCTGAGTTATAGGCCTGTGAAAGAGGCTGAGGTAGTGCTTGTGCCCGAGTTGTAGGAGTGTGGATTCACTCTAAGTTGTAGGAACCATTCTTGGTTCTGAGCTGTAAGATCTGCGGATCTGAGAAGTGGAAGGAAGTTAGGCCGAATCCAGTTCATTACTGGATAGGCAAAGGGGGAAAGTGGATGTACCTAGACCTTGGGGAACCACTATAAATCTGGTGTATGTTGTGTTGTGTTCATTATTATGTGATTTGAATTGCTGTAGTGTTGAGATAAATTTTGTTATTTGCCTAAAGTATTTGAAGAAAAATTTAGAACCTATTCACCCCCCCCCCTCTAGGTGTCTAGGCTCTTGAAATCAAGTCTCTCAAGTGGTATCAGAGGGAGGTTCCTCAAAGTTTGACCTAACAGTCTGAGTATATCTCCAAGGCAAATAACAGATTTCAAGAATGGGGTCAATAGAGAATCAGAAGGAATTTGGATCTATGAAACTGCCTATCTGCAGGAAAGAATGCTTTGGCATATGGAAGGAAAGGGTCAGGTTGTTCATGGAGGCATCTGATCCAAGAATCTACATCACAGTACAAGAGAGTCCTTTCATTCCAATAAAGGTATTAGTTCTGGATGCAAATGTTCAAACCCCTAAGAGCTATTCTGAAATGACTAAGGATGAGTTCATCCTGGCAACATTAGACAAAAGAGCACAAAACATTATAGTAAGTGCTATAGATGATGCCACATTTCAGAATCTGGTGCACTGTAAAACCTCCAAGGAAATGTGGGACACCCTAATTATCTACATGGAGGGAACAAAAGAAGTCAGAGAGGACAGGAAATCTATACTGAATCAAGAGTATGAGAGCTTTAGACAAGCCAAGACTGACAGCATAGATGAATATTACAAAACGTTCTTCAGGATTGTCAATGAGTTGATGACCTGTGGCAGAATCTTCAGCATATGTGAACTGAATGACAAGTTTCTGAGGTCACTAACAAAGTACTGGGACACAAATATATGTGCCATCAGAAAAGTGGCCAAGCTTGTTGATACTCCTCCACCCACACTATTTGGAAAGTTGTTATCATATGAAATGTAGCTCACTGCCAGAAAAGATGAGGAGAAAAGCAGTAGGCCTGAATACAAAGAAAGGTTTGTAGCCTTTAAGGCTAAAGGCACAAGAAAGGGTTGGAAAATGTCTTCTTCTCCACCCAGAAGGAGTGCTGAGGCTGAAGAAGAAAATCTTGACAACAACACATCAGATAGCCACAACTCTGATGAGGACTTTGCTGCCTTTACAAGGCAATTCCAAAGGTTCATGAAAAAAAAGAAATAGAGAACCAAGTCATCAACATCTTTTTCTAAGGATGAGTATTACAAGAAAAAGAAGACTCCCAAGGAGGACTGGTATGCATCAAAACCTAGTAAACAAATTAATACTAAGATTGTGTGTTATTGTTGCAACAGGCCTGGACATGTCACAGCTGACTGTCCAGACAAGAGGACTGAATCTAAAGATAAGAAGAAGCATCAAGTGAAAGGCAAGAAGGAGAAATCCATTGTTTCTCAGAAGCAGAAGAGTTGGATAGACTCTTCATCTTCAGGATCAGGAGATGAAGATAATGCAGAAGCATATGTTGGGCTAATCTTAATAGTAGAGGATTCTAGGGAACTAGAATTTCTACAAATGCTGGCTCCATAAATGGAGTAGAAGATTATTGTTATAGAGGGCTGATGGCTCTATTAGAAAATGATCAGTGCTAGGATCAGCTTGGTCCTAGTAAGGTATACAGTTCTCCCTCAACTTCAGATTACTGCACTGCATCAGATTCAGAAACTTCCGCATCAAGAGATGTAGATGGCTCTGAATTAGAGGGGGATGTGCATCAAATCGCTAATGAGTATGGTGGGTTGCTGCAAGCTCTGAAGAGGAGCAAGTTTCGTATTAAGGAGCAGGCTAAAAAGATTGAGTCTCTGAAGCAGGCTGCATCAGATACAGCCTTGTTGATAGATTCAAAACTGAAGGAGATTGCCAAACTGAAAAACATTACTGTTATTCAGATGGGCACAATCTCTTTCAAGGAGAATCACATCAAGAAACTAGAGGCAAAACTTCAGCAAGAAAGAGAGTTAGTGGCTAAATTCTCTAAACCAAAATCAGTCTTGCCCTTAATAGATAATTTCATTTCTCATAAAGGGAAGATTGGTTTAGGTTTCAAGGGTAAAACTAGAGCCACCAATTTTCATAGAAAAGGCAAGGCCCCAGCTCAGCCACTAGCTTCTAAGCCCACTATTTTCTTTAGGAAAGTGATGCAACCAACAAACAGGTATGATCATGATAGTACTCATGGTCACTGTAAGGATGAAGATCTCATGGGCAAAGGTGCAAATGTCCTTAGATCACATTATAGGCAAGCCCATCAGGTTCAAGAGGAAGTCTTGGGGTTTACTGCTCTAGCACCTTCACTCAACAGAACTGCTGGCAACAAAGTAGTAAAGTCTGTACCTAATAGAAGGTACAATAGATTTGAGTGTTGGTGCTGTGGCAAAGTGGGCCATGTTGTCAGGGATTGTTGGTTCAACACAAGTGTTAAAACCAAGAGTAGTTTACCTGTCAGAACAGCTACAGGATTTCAACCTAACAATGACCTAGGACCCAATAACAATTTGGGCTCTAAGGTTAAGTGATTCTTTATTTGATGCAGGTGACTCCAAGTGACCATGCCCCTATATGGTACTTGGATAGTGGATGTTCCAGACACATGACTGGAACAAGGAGAATGTTGAGGGACTATGTACCAATAGAGAATGGACCCAAAGTAATCTTTGGTGGATCAGAAAAAGGAATTATCAAAGGATTTGGTAACATTTTTAGTGATTCAATTACTATCACTAAAGTGGCTTATGTGAAGGGTCTAAACCATAACCTGATCAGCATAAGTTAACTTAGTGATCTAGGTTATGACATCTCCTTTCTCAAAGGGGAGTTCCAAATAAGAAGGTCAAGTAATCAAGAGATTATTTTGACTGGCACTAGGAAAGGGAATGTATATTGTCTTAACCTAGATTGTGAGTTTAATAACTCACCCATTTGTCTAGTTGCAGGAGAAAAAGCTTCACTATGTGTCAAATGGCACAAGAGGATTGCCCATCTGAACTATAAGTATATAGGACAGCTGTTTATCATGAGGTTAGTGAGGAATGGTCCTCAAGTCAAGTGCATTAAAGAGGGTGTGTGTTCTGCTTGTCAAAAGGGCAAACAGACTAAGTCCTCTTTCCATACACTTGATATCAAAGATTCAATTAGATATTTATATCTCTTGCATATTGATTTGTTTGGTCCTATGTCAGTTCACAGTCTTGGTAGGAAAATATACACATTAGTTATTATGGATGACTATTCTAGATACACACGGGTTTTCTTCTTGAGGCAGAAATCTGAAACCCCAACTGTTTTCCAGACTTTTGTTAGACAAATTCAGAATGAATATAACAGTTATATGGTCAAAATCAGAAGTGATCACGGAACTGAATTTCAGTCTAAATGTATGATAAAGTTATGTGATGAATTTGGGATTCATTAGAAATTCTCCTCACGTAGAACTCCTCAACAAAATGAAGTTGCTGAAAGAAAGAATAGGACTCTAATTGAGGCAAGTAGAACACTACTTAGTGACACCACTCTCCCTGAGTACTTCTGAGCAGATGCAATAAATACTGCATGTCATGTTCTCAATAGAGCCTCCATCAATAAGAAACATAAGATGACTCCTTATCAGATTTTGAAAGGCAGAAAACCAAACATTTCCTACTTTAGAATCTTTGGTAGTAAGTGTTATGTTTTAGTTAATGGAAAGCACTACCAAACAAAGTTTGCTGCCAAATCCTTAGAAGGGATATTTGTTGGGTACAACAATAATAGTAGGACATACAGAATCTTCAACTTAACTACCCAAGTTGTAGAAGAATTTGTTCATGTTGTTTTTGATGAGTCTAAGTTGATTATAGTGAATTGTCTAGTTCTTCAGTTAGTTCTACAGGTCTAACAGACAGGCTGGACAAGCTGACCATCAATGAAGAAGTACCTGCTAGGCTAAATGAAGATAAAGATGCTTGCTGTCCAGTGGGAGAACAAGTCTCACTGGATGAAGAAGACAATGAGGAGCATCAGGTTGATGAAAATGAAGAAGGCCATGAGGTTGACAGATTTCCTCTAGCAAGTAGACACTTGAAGGATCATCCAACACACCAAATTATTGGTGATGCAAGTCAAGGTGTTATCACAAGAAGCAAAAGTATGAACTCAGTCCTATGTTCTAGCTTCTTGTCACAAATAGAACCCTGAAAGTTTGAAGAAGCCATGCTAGACACAAACTAGATTGATGTTATGCAAGAAGAGCTGACTCAATTCAAAAGGTGTAATGTATGGGAACTGGTTCCTAAACCAAAGGATCACAACATCATAGGAACCAAGTGGATCTACATAAACAAACTAAATGAAACTGGCACTATAATCAAGAACAAGGCCAGATTGGTAGCAAAAGGCTACATGCAAGAGGAAGGGATTGACTTTATCAAACCTTTTCCCCAGTGGCAAGGTTGGAGGATATAAGATTGTTCTTGGACTATGCTGCCTATCAAGGGTTTACAGTATATCAAATGGATGTAAAGTCAGCATTCCTGAATGGTGACTTAAAAGAGGAAGTCTATGTTGAACAACTCTCAGGTTTTGTAGACTCTCATTATCCTGATTATGTGTATAGGCTTAGGAAAGCTCTATATGGTTTAAAACAAGCCCCAAGGGCTTGGTATGAAACCTTGTCTGCTTTTCTTATTGAGAATAAGTTCTCTAGAGGAAAGATAGACAAAACTCTATTCTTTAGGGAATATAAATGAAAGATAATCATAGTCCAAATATATGTTGATGACATTATATTTGGTTCTACTGAGAACAATCTTTGTAGGAAGTTTGCCAAACTTATGCAAGAAAAGTTTGAGATGAGCAGTATGGGTGAGCTGAAGTTCTTTTTGGGACTTCAAGTTAGATAGACTGATGATGGATTGTCCATATCTCAGTCTAAGTTCACCAAGGAGTTGATTAATAAATATGGTATGGACTCAGCCTCCACCATGAAAACTCCTATGGGAACAAGTATGCTTATAAGCAAAGATGAGGCAGGGAAACCTGTTGATGAGTCTTTATATAGAGGGATAATTGGCTCCCTACTTTATTTGACTACTAGTAGACCTGACATCTTGTATGCAACATGTGTTTGTGCTAGGTACCAAGCTTGCCCAAAGGAATCTCATTATACTGCAGTTAAGAGAATTTTGAGATATCTTAAGGGCACACCTAATCACAGGAACCTGTCAATTCCTAGGAGGAAGGCTGGTGTCATGGTGCAGCAAGAAGCAAACAACTGTAGCTATTTTAACAGCTGAGTCTGAGTATGTAGTTGCAGGTAGTTGTTGTGCACAGCTGTTGTGGATAAAGCACCAACTAGAATATTATGACATCAAGGTATGTAGAATTCCATTGTTTTGTGATTCTACCAGTGCAATTTCTATTGCTAAGAATCCTGTATCACGCAGTAGAACCAAGCACATAGAAATTAAATTTCATTTCACCAAAGAACATGTTGAGAAGGAAGATATTATTCTAGAGTTTGTGAACAGAAATAATCAATTAGCTGATATATTTACAAAACCTCTGGATGAAATAAAATTCAATTATTTTAAAATTGAATTAGGTATGTTGAACCTAGAATAGGTCAGCACAAACTTCTCTAAGATGAATTAGTTAGTACAAAATTTCTCAAGAAATTTGTCTAAGTACAAAGTTTGTGTCGACACAAGCAACATTGTGTCAACACACTCAGTATATTGTGTCGACAAAGAATAAGGATGTGTCGATACAGAAACAAGTATCTGTGTCGACAGAAGAATAAGTCTCGACACAACCTTGTCGAGATCTTATATCTAGAGGATTTTTTTATATGTGTCGACTCTGAAACAAGTATGTCGACACCTAGTCATGTCGACTTATCCTAAGTTTTGTCGAGACCTAGGTCATTGTTGATGTGCGAAAACGGCATCGGGGGCACAACTAACACAGAGGGGGTGTTTGGTCTCACAGGCTAGGTGAGGAGGAAGGATAAGGTTGCGGGGGTAGAGGAGAAGGAAGCTTCTGAGTGCTCGAGAGTGGAGCAAACAGCTTGTTCAAGAAGGGTTGCGGGGGAAGAGGAGAGGCTTGATCAACAGGGAGGGTTGATCAAGAGAGGAAGAGGGGGTTGACCGGGAGCTGTCGAGCAAACAGTAACTGCGACGGTTGCACTTGCAGGTTGGTTGCCGAGAAGAACTGAGCTGAGCTGAGGGCAAGGCTTGCGGAGCAGAGGAGCAAGGCTTGCTGAGCAGAGGAGTAAGGCTTGCTGAGCAGAGAGCAAGGCTTGCTGAGCAGAGAAGCAAGGCTTGCTGAGCAGAGAGCAAGGCTTGCTGAGCAGAGAAGTAAGGCTTGCTGAGCAGAGAGCAAGGCTTGTTGAGCAGAGAAGCAAGGCTTGCTGAGCAGAGAAGAAGAGGGGGCCGCTAGCAGCGGCAACAACACACTTCGCCCGTCGCGGCCTAAATGCCACTCTTGCGACGGGATTTCCTTTGATTAATAGCGATAGGTTACAATCTTACAAGTACACCTTCACAACAAAGCACTAAAGGGGTACAAAGAGAAGCTGGTGGCTACGGGAGAAGAAATTGCCAGAAAGCAGAGAAGAGAAGCTGCAAGAGACTAAGTAAAAGAGGCTGCTGGCTTCTAGAGGACTGGAAAACTGAGTCTACAGAGTCTGCTGGCAAGCTGCTGGAGAGCTGCGTGGACAGGAAAACGGAGTCCGCAGAGTCTGCTGGAAGGCTGATGACGGACTGCGCGGAGAGGAAAACGGAGTCCGCAGGGTCTGCTGGCAAGACATGTCTCCACCTCTGGTCCCCCTAAATGAGAGGAATCAGGGGCTATTTATAGGCCCGGGAAGATCTTCAAAGAGAGGGGCCCAGTGACGTCAGCATGACGACCTGTGCGAACTCCGCGGACTGGAAATTGAAGTCTGCTAGGTTGACGAATGAGGTTGGAGGAAGCTGCGAACGGAGGCCGCCCCCTTGCGGGCAGCCGGGGCGGACTCCGGGGGGAGTCCGCCCGGTAGGGCCGGGGCCGCCCCCTAGCGGTAGGCTTGGGCGGACTCCGGGTGGAGTCCGCTCGGCAGGTCAGGCCGCCCCCGAGTGGGCGGCCTGGGCGGACTCCGGGGGGAGTCCGCCCAGATGGTCGGGCCGCCCCGAGCAGGCGGCCTGGGCGGACTCCGGGGGGAGTCCGCCCGGCTGGTCGGGCCGCCCCCGAGCGGGCGGCCTGGGCGGACTTCGGGGGGAGTCCGCCCGGCTGGCCGGGCCGCCCCTGAGCGGGCGTGAAAGAAATTGTACTGAATCACCTAGAGGGGGGTGAATAGGTGACTAAATCTCTTTTAAACTTTTTAGGCAGATTGCAGATAATATCACAGATTTATAATTACTTCTTCGCAGCAAACAATCAGCAATCATAGAATAAACATGCACACAGTGAACACACAGATTTATAGTGGTTCCCCAAGGTTTCAGCACATCCACTTTCCCACTTCGCCTATCTAGTAGTGTACTAGATTCGGCCAAACTCCTCCACTATACCTTAGATCCTCAGATCTTACACTCAGAACCCCAAATGGTTCCTACAGCTCAGGCCCAAGGCCCTACAACTCAGTCTTCTCCAAAGACCTACACTCAGCCACAAGGCCTACACTCAGCCACAACAGGCCTACACTCAGAGATATGGATCTCCTACACTCAAGCACACAGGCCCTACCACTCAGCCTCTATAATTGCAGGCTTACAACTCAGATCCCTAAGGATCCTACAAGAAATTTAGAATACAAAGAATATACCTACAACTCAGAAAAAGAGAGATGAGTTGACAGGTTCTTGATGAGTTCTTGAATGAACTCTGCTGAGATCAACCTCACTTGGCTTTCTTCAAAGCTTCTTGAATGTAGAACACAATAGGATTGATTCTCTGCAGCTGATCTTCAATCACTGCAACTTAAGAATCAGAACTAAGTCTGAAACATTCTTCACAGCCTGGTTCCAACGGCTGTCTTCTTGGAAGGAGCTCTCTCTCTCCAACTACTTAGATCTTCTGATCACTTCAACTGATTTGTGTTAATCTGTGTTGAATCCTCTTATGGACCATCACTTTCTGTTGACAGAATAAACCTATTTATAGGCCTTCTTCATGGTGACCGGCTGATCCGGTTCCTAACAGCTTTCTGACAACTCTAACAATTGCAGTAGACCGGCTGGAATGGCAGCTGTCATGTCATCCAGTCACTTCTTGAAATATTTGTAACTGTCTGAAAGTGTCGAGACAGTCTGACTTTAAGTGTCGACACTTATAGACTAAGTGTCGACACAAGTAGACTAAGTGTCGACACTTGCCTTCAAGGTGTCGACACAACTCCTTGTGTTGTAGATTTTACTTCTCTACACAGCTTCTTCAATATGTGTCGACACAGAAATTGTGTGTCGACACAACTCCTTGTTCTTCAGTACTTAGTTGAATTCTTGTAAGTGTCGACACAACTCCTTTGTGCTTCAGTACTTAGTTGAATTCTTATAAGTGTCGACACAACTCCTTTGTATCGACACATCTTCATGTGTTGAACTTGTTCAGTGTCGACACATCTTCTTGGTGTCGACACATGTCTTCTGTGTTGATACTTGCTGAGTATCGACACAGCTCCTTGTGTCGACACATTCTTCTTTTGTTGAGACATTGGCTGAGTGTCGACACATCTCCTTTGTGTCGACACTTGTACTTAGAATTTTTGTTGAACTTTGCTGAGTGTCGACACAGCCTCCTAGTGTCGACACTTTCTTCATGTATTGAGTCTTCTGCTGTGTGTCGACACATTCTTCATTGTGTCGACACTTTCTTCATGTGTTGAGTCTTCTGCTGAGTGTCGACGCATTCTTTATTATGTTGACACTTATACTTAGACTCTGTTGAAATTTGCTGAGTGTCAACACAGCCTCCAAGTGTCGACACTTTCTGATGTAGACAAGGTTCCTCTAGGTGTCGACACTACAGCTAAGTGTTGACACTGCTTCTCTGGACTTCTCTTCACTGAGTGTCGACACAAATTGTATGTGTCGACACTTTTTGTCTGGTGTCGACTCTACATCCCTGGTGTCGACACAATTACTCCAAGTGTCGACACAAGTCTTCTTAAGTGTTGATACTACTGCTTCTGGGTGTCGACACATGGACTTAGAAACTTTTCAGCTTTCCCTGCAAATACTTAACCTGCACAAGGAAACTCAAAATACATCAAATACATTTTGATGTATATCATTGAGTAGGGTGAGGCTTCTTCAAATCAGGTACATTCATTTCAGTGTACCCAACAATCTCCCCCTATTTGGAGAAGTCATAACCCTTAGTCAATGATATACATCATTCATAACAAAATTACAGATGATGTAAAACAGGATTATGCAATCAGGGAAAGTACATAAACATGTATTAAACAAAACATGTATACACATATATCTCAGAACAATTATGTAATAGATTTTTCACACATCACATTGTTCTAACAACTTTGTCATATTCATTATACAAAAGTTTACAGAGTGTTTAAAATCAAAAGATTACAACTGTAAACTAAAGATAATTCTATTCTATTTTTGCTCAGCCTCCTTGATAACTATGCCCTTCCCAGACTGTATCTTTGCTTGCACAGGGGCTTCAGCATCTTCAGCAACAGCAGGCTTCTTGCCTTTAAGATCCTTCTTCTTTAATTCTTCAGCCTTGATCTTTTGTCTCTCAAAATAATGATATGGCTTTGGAAAATACTTGCTAGGCTCCTGGGCAGTAGGAGGTAGCTTTCCCATCTTTGCCTTTCTTCTATACTGCACAATAGCTTCTTGTCTGTTCTCATGCTTCCTCCACTCCACATCAGAATACCATTTGCCTCTGTCCACAATATTGTCTTTGGCAGCCTTCCATGCGGTCAAAATGATATTCCTGGAGGTGGGGCTCCACTGTTCAAAAATCAGGCCTTTGTTCAGCTTGCTCTCTGAACCTTTTCTTAGACAATTTGGCTTCTTGTTTTTCTACAAAGCTTCTTGTATAGCCTCAGATACTGGCTGAACCACTTTCTCTATGATGACATTGTGCTTTCCCTCAGGTGGGCTATACATAGACTGTATATCTGCATGTATCATATCAAAGTCTGGTGGAGGGTAAATGACTTGAGCCACTTCAGCTTGCTCCCCTCCAAGATATGCAGGAAGAATCCCAGACTCTGCTACATTGTCATCATCACACAATGGAGGATATCCAAGGGTGGCTCTGATGGAATTGGAAATCCATTTTGCATGATCAAAGCTGGCTTTGACTAACACCCTCTCCCCCTTTATGACTTCTCTTTCCATGTGATCCCTTAGATCATCTTTCTGAAACCTTATTTGGGCATCCAAATAGTTTACTCCATCCTTAAAGTAAGGTTTCAACCTTTGGAGTTTTTTAGTGATCAGCTTCTGAGAATCTTGAATTCCAGAAGTAACAACAGTTAGGCTCTCTTGCAGTGCTTTGTCAAATTCCTCTTTGGCAGTGGTCAGGGCTGCATTCTGGGCAGTTGTTATATTCTTTAGTTCAGTTACAATAGCATTGTGGGAAGCTGTCAAATTATCATTCATCCTTATTTGATTCTCCAGAACATAGCCTTGCTTTACTTCAAGTTCATCCACTTGAGCTTTGATTTTCTCTTGATGTGTAGCCAAGTATACCACTGCATTCCCTCCCTTGTGGAAGCAGTCAGTCATCTCCTTCTTATTTAGATTCATTTCAAATCTAATGGACTTAATATCTTGGGCAAGATCAAACTGTAGAGATTTTTGCCCTTCATCTACATACTTTTCTATTGCTTGCCTTTGCTCATCAAGTTTGATCTGCATTGCAACCATCAGAGAACTGTAATCTGCAGATGGTGCTAGCTGTTGTGTAGGCTGTGGAGCAATGGTTTGCAGAGCTTTCTTATAATTTTGCTTCTCCTCTTGAAGACTTGAAACTTTCTCTTTTTAGCTCTGGCAGCCTCCTCATCTTCAGAAGCAGATGTGCTATCAATAGTCACTCTGTCCTTTGGGCTTGGAGGTAACTCCTTCTCAGTCCTTTGTACCTGCTCAGCATCTTGTGGCACCTCAGTCTCTTTCCTTGCAGTTTCCTCAACAAGATCTACTGGCTCCCCCTCAACATGAGCCTTCTCCCCCTTAACAGCAGCACTTTCTTTCTCAAAGTCTGTTTGGAGTAGGTCAGGGAAAAGCTCTTCTAGGGTGAATTCTTGTGGAGGATGGGGTGGAGATTCTCTAATCTCATCAACTACTTGATTAGATATCACTTGATCTGCAATAGATGTGTCCTTCATGACAACATCTGGGGGTTGGCTATGTGTTTGTGTTTGCTGATTAACATCAGATAGCTTGTCAGTTATAACTTCACTCTCAATAAGGAAATCTAATTGGTTGATTTCAGTGATTACCTCAAGAATAGTTTGAGTAGCTCTTTCACTTTCTAGAGGTGTTGGCTCTTCAACCAGTAGAGGCTCCCCCTGGATGGAATCCTGGTGATGTGGGCTAGCCTGTGGTAGCTCCCCCTGCCTCTCAGCATCATCTTGTCTAGCTGGAGACTTTCCAGCAATTCCAGTGTCTTCTTCATCAGGAGTGAACACTACTTGTTCCTCAGAACTGCTTGATGATTCTTGTGCCACAGGGGCTGATTTCTTCTTTTTCTTTAGGGGTGTTTCCTTCTCAGGAGTGGGCATTTCCTTGGTCAAAACTCTATCCCATCTAGAGAAGATTCTCATGTCCATTCTTCTCATGTGGTTGATTTTTGATCCAGCAGCTTGACTCATAACCTCTGGTATACTACCAGCCAAGTAAAGACTTAGAATTCTACCCAAATTGGGTTTCTTCAGGCTCTCCTTTATCTTATCAAACAATACTGCAGACCAATCAGTATTTAGTTGGAAGATTAACCTTGTCATTAAACTGAACATATATGCTGAAATCATGTCATGTCCTCCAGACTTGCACAGGATCACTTTCCCAACTATTTTAGATAGAAATTTCCCTCGGCTGTTCATTCCTTTCCTATTGAATACTGATCCAATTTTCATCTTGGAATCCAGTCCACACCATGTCAGTGCTTATCTAGTCTTAGAAGCAGAAACTTCACCTTCTTCCTTAGTTCTTGGTAGGTTTAGTACCTTTCTCAAACTGTTAGATGAGATCTTCACCTTTGCCCCATGAACCCTAGACTTAATCTTGAGTCCAGACTCATCTAGGGTTGCGCCATTCAGAAATTTCAGAACTTCTTTCTTCCATATCTTTGTCGGCTCTGAAACAAGAAAATCTAACCCTGAGTTTGCAACTAGGGTTACCATATCCTTGATCTCTGGTCCTGCGTCATCAAACACATGCCGCACTAGTTCATAGCCTTCATTCACATTCTCTTCGAGCTTAGGCGCCATTAGGGTTTAAAGAATTTGAATTGAGAGAAGGGCGGTGTTGACACACAAGTTTGGTCTCGAAAATTTGGTGAGCGTGTCGACAGACAATGTTGAAACCCTATTTATACCTTTCTAGAGTTGAAGATGAAAGGGCGCGTCAATAAACTTAAATTGTGTCGACACTGTTGGAAAGTGTCGACACAGACTTATAATGTCTCGACAACTATGTATCGACACAAGTTTAGTCGACAGAATATATGTGTCGACACTTGTTTATGTGTCGACACCACTTAACTCGACACTTAGTCGAGACTTTACTTGGTTAATTCTGTTTAAATCCTAAGTGTCGACACCACCTTAGATGTGTCGGCACCTACCCTGTATGTGTCGACACTAATTTTCTGAAGTGTCGACACCAACTGCCTAGATGTGTCGACACCTTTTCACTGAAGTGTCGACACCAATTCTCTGTCTCGACACAGACAACTCTGTGTGTCGACACTATTTTACTTAGTCATTTCTATAAACTTATTCTAAGTTTATCATACCTAATTCAATTTTAAACCTATTGAATTTGGTTTCTTCTAAAGGCTTAGTATACATGTCAGCTAGTTGATTATCTGTATTAACATACTCCAGTGAAATATCTTCTTTTTCTACATGTTCCCTTAGAAAATGATATTTTATTTCAATGTGTTTAGTTATACTATGGGAAACAGGATTGTTTGCAATAGATATAGCACTAGTAGAATCACAAAATAGTGGTGTTCTACTTACTTGAATACCATAGTCTTCTAGCTGATGTTGTATCCATAGAAGTTGAGCACAGCAACTTCCTGCAGCCACATATTCTGATTCTGTTGTGGAGATAGCCACACTTGTTTGCTTCTTGCTACTCCATGATATCAGTCTTTCACCTAGGAATTGACAGGTTCCAGTTGTACTCTTTCTATCTTCCTTGCAGCCTGCAAAATCTGCATCTGAATAACCTATCAGTTCAAAGTCTCCATTCCTAGGGTACCAAAGGCCTAGATAAGGAGTGCCCTTAAGATATCTCAGAATTATTTTGACTGCTGTCAAATGAGACTCTTTAGGGCATGCTTAGTACCTAGCACAGACACATGTAGCATACATGATATCTGGTCTACTTGCAGTCAAATACAATAGGGATCCAACTATCCCTCTATACAAAGTCTCATCTACAGGTTTCCCTGCATCATCTTTGCTAAGAGACATACTTGACCCCATAGGAGTTTTCATGGTACTGGATGATTCCATACCATACTTCCTTATTAATTCTAGGGTGAACTTAGACTGGCATATGGATAAACCATTCTCAGTCTGTCTAACTTGGAGACCCAAGAAGAACTTAAGTTCCCCCATACTGCTCATCTCAAATTGTCCTTGCATAAGTTTTGCAAACTTTTTGCAAAGACTACTTTCAGTAGACCCAAATATTATGTCATCTACATATATTTGGACTAGTATGATCTTGCCTTTGGATTCCCTAAGGAATAGAGTCTTGTCTATTTTCCCCCTTGTGAATTTATTCTCAATGAGGAAACTAGACAGGGTTTCATACCAAGCCCTAGGGGATTGTTTTAACCCATACAAAGCCTTGCTAAGTCTATAGACATAATTAGGTTGAGTTGAATCAACAAAACCTGATGGCTATTCCACATAGACCTCTTCTTTCAGATTACCATTCAGAAAGGCTGACTTAACATCCATTTGGTATACTTTAAATCTTTGATAGGTTGCATAGGCCAGGAACATCCTTATGGCATCCAGTCTGTCTACTGGAGCAAAGGTTTGATCAAAGTCAATACCTTCTTCCTGCTTATATCCCTTAGCAACCAGTCTTGCTTTGTTCTTGATAATCACTCCATGTTCATCCATTTTGTTCCTAAAGATCCACTTGGTTCCAATTATGTTGTGGTCTTTTGGTTTAGGAACAAGCTCCCAGACTTTGCACCTCTTGAACTGATTCAGCTCCTCTTGCATTGCCTCAATCCAATGAGGGTCTAGGATGACTTCTTCAAACATCTTTGGCTCTACTTGGGATAGAAAACTGGAGTAGAGTACTGAATTTAGATTTCTGCTCCTTATTTGTACCCCTTATCTTAGATCACCAATGATTTAATCTGCTGGATGATCTCTTAGATGCCTATTAGCTGGAGGCATCCTGGCTTCAGGTTGAACTCCTTCAGCTTCTTCATCTTGCTGCATTCCTTGGTCTTCTTCTGCATTAGGTACATGTAGTACTCCCACTGGACAACAGCCACTATCATCTACATACTGACTTGCAGTAGATCCTTCTTCAATAGTGAGCTTGTCCATCTTCTTAGTCATACCTGTGGAGCTGCAAAGACTTCTATACAACTCATTGTTAATAAGTCTAGCTTCATCAAATACTACATGTACTGACTCTTCTACAACTTGAGTAGACAAGTTGTAGACTCTATAAGCCTTACTGTTGTTGTTGTACCCAACAAAAATTCCCTCTTGGGATTTGGCAGCAAACTTAGTCAAGTAAGACTTTCCATTGTTAAGTATATAGCATTTACAACCAAAGATCCTGAAATATGATAAATTTGGTTTTCTGCCTTTCACAATCTCATAGGGGGTCTTATTGTGTCTTTTAGTAATGGTAGCCCTATTAATTACATGGCATGCAGTATTAACTGCCTCAGCCTAGAAATATTCTGGTAGAGATGTGTCACTTAATAGGGTTCTACCAGCCTCAATCAAGGTTCTATTTTTCCTCTCAGCAATGCCATTTTGCTGAGGTGTTCTAGGTGAAGAAAATTCCTGAAATATCCCAAATTCTTCACATAGCTTTTTCATACTATCAGACTGGAATTCAGTACCATGGTCACTTCTTAATTTGACCACTGTACTGTCTAACTCATTCCGAATTTGTTTGACAAAACTATAGAAGATACTAGGTGTTTCAGATTTCTATCTAAGGAATAACACCCAGGAAAACCTTGAGTAGTCATCTACAACCACAAATGTATAGACCTTCCTACCTAGGCTGTGAACTGGCATAGGACCAAAGAGATCCATATGCAAGAGGTATAAGCACCTCACAGTATCTTTGTTTTCAATGCTATTAAAGGTGGATCTAGTCTGCTTGCCCTTTTGACAAGCTGAGCATATTCCATCTTTAATACACTTAACTTGAGGACCATTCCTCACTAACTCTTTGCTAAAGAGTTGTCCAATTGTCTTGTAGTTGAGATGGGCTAGCCTCTTGTGCCATTTGACACAATGAGAGACTTTCTCATCAGCTACAAGACACACTGGAGAACCATTGGTCTCACACATAATGTCTAGGCAATAGACATTTCTCTTTCTATAGCCTGTCAAAATGATCTCTTGATCATTTGACCTCCTGATATGACAACCATCTTTGACAAATGAGATGTCATATCCTAGATCACTCAGCTGACTTATACTAATGAGGTTGTGTTTCAAACCTTTAACATAAGCTACTTGAGTAATAGTAATATGGGTGCTAGAAATGTTACCAAAACCCTTGATAATTCCTTTTTCAGAACCACCAAAGGTGACTTTAGGACCATCCTTGATAGGTGTGTAGTCCTTTAGCAATCCCCTAGTTCCAGTCATGTGTCTGGAACATCCACTGTCCAAGTACCATATTGGGGCATGACCACTTGGACTCACCTGCAAAACAGATTAGTTGACCTTAGAACCCAAAGAATTCTTGGGTCCTTGGTGCTGGTTAGTTTGCCTCTTAACAAAGCTACCTGCAGATCTTCCAACAGGCAGTTTGCTACTCATCTTGGCACTAGAATTATGCCAGCAGTCAATGGCATAATGGCCTACCTTGCCATAGCACCAGCACTCAAATCTATTGTACCTTTGCTTAGGTACAACCCTAGCTGTTCTATCTACAGTAGGCTTGTTGAGTACTGGGGCTTTGACCTTTAACTTGGACTGAACAGTACTAGCAGGTTTAGTAAACCCTAATCCAGTCTTACCTTTTTGATGAACAAATTCATCTATCAAAGGTAGAACAGACTTTGGTTTAGAAAACCTTGCAATAATGTCTCTCTCCTTCTGAAGACTAATCTCCAGATTTCTGATTTGATCATTCTTGAATGTTATAGTCCCCATCTGAATAACAGTTATGTTCTTCAGTCTGGCTATTTCATTTAACTTTTGATCAATCAGCTTATCAAAATCAGTTGCACCACTTTGAGACTTGCAATCTCCTTAGCCTGACTCTTGGCCAAGGATTTGCTTTTCTTAAATGCTTGCAACAGAACTCTATATTCATCAATCAACTGATGAACATCCCCTTCAGATTCAGATCCACTGGCATCACTTGATGCTGATGTAACTGAATCTGAACTAGCACTAGAAATTGAACTTAAAGAACAATTTTGTACCTGACTAGGTCCAGGCTGATCCTGGATTTTGTCACCTTCTGTTAAGGCCATCAATCCTTTGCACTGAATGTCCTCTTGCTCATATATATAGTTCATTATCTGGATGAACTCCTCTTCCTCTTCTTCAGCAAACATTCCTATGTATGCTTCAGCTTCTGACTCAGTTTCTGAAGAAGATATGTCTGACAGGCTTTTGTCCTTCTTGGCAACAAAGGACCTTTCCTTTTTGCCCTTGGTTTGAATCTTCTTCTTGTCTGTAGACTCTCTCCTCTTCTCTGGACAGTCAGCAACAACATGTCCTTGTTTGTTACAACAATAACAAACTATCCTTGAAGATGAAGTTCTATTTGACTTGGGCTTTCTCCTGTCTTTCTTTGATGTCTTCTTGTTCTGATAATAGTCATCTTTTCCCTGTAAAGTGGATGGCTTTGACCTCCACTGTTTCTTCTTTAGAAACTTCTGAAAGTGTCTTGTTAAGGCTGCAAAGTCTTCATCACTCTCACTACTGTCATAGTTCCTGCATTCTGTCTCATCTGTCTCAAATCCAGCAACCTTTGGAGGTGGAGATGGAGACTTACTTTTGTATTTCCTGGTGGCTTCTGTCTTGAATGCCACTGTTCTTTCCTTATTCTCAATTCTGGTAGTTTTCTCCTCTTCTTTCCTTACCATCAACTGCATCTCATAGGATAGCAGTTTTTCAAACAATGTTGGAGGAGGAATATCTGCTAACTTGGCCATTTCCCTTATGGCACAGATCTTGGTGTCCCAGTCCTTTGTTAGGGACCTCAATAACTTATCATTTAGCTCATAATTACTGAAATCTCTTCCATAGGACATTAACTCATTGACAATCCTACAAAATTTCTTATAGCATTCTGTTATGCTATCAGACCTGCCTTGCCTGAAACTTTCATATTCCTGGTTTAACAAAGACTTTCTGTCCTGCCTAACTTCTTCAGAACCCTCCATGTACACTACCAGTATCCCACATCTCCTTAGATGTCTTACAGTGTATCAAGTTCTGAAATGTAGCATCATCTATGACACTCACAATGATATTCTGAGCCCTCTTGTCCATTGTGGCTAGAATTATCTCATCTTTTGTCATTTCAGAAAAGTCCTTAGGTGTTCTCTGATTTGCATCCAGTACTAAAACTTTCATAGGCACATATCGCCCTTCTTTAACTGTGATATAAATTCTAGGGTCTGAGGCTTCCATAAATAGTCTCACCCTTTCTTTCCAGATGCCAAAAATCTCTTTTCTGCAAATGGGCAACTTCATGGATCCAAGTTCCTTATGATTCTCTGTTGAACCCATGTTTCTTGATTTTCTTGATTCTGCACTTTACTTATACTGAATATGCCAACAAGATCTACTCAGACAGTTAAGTACTTTTTGAGTAACCTCCCTCTGATACCACTTGAAATAAATTGTACTGAATCATCTAGAGGGGGGGGTGAATAGGTGACTAAATCTTTTTTAAACTTTTTAGGCAGATTGCAGATAATATCACAGATTTATAATTACTTCTTCACAGCAAACAATCAGCAATCACAGAATAAACATGCACACAGTGAACACACAGATTTATAGTGGTTCCCCAAGGTTTGGGTACATCCACTTTCCCCCTTCGCCTATCTAGTAGTGTACTAGATTCGGCCAAAGTCCTCCACTATACCTCAGATCCTCAGATCTTACACTCAGAACCCCAAATGGTTCCTACAGCTCAGGCCCAAGGCCCTACAACTCAGTCTTCTCCAAAGACCTACACTCAGCCACAAGGCCTACACTCAGCCACAACAGGCCTACACTCAGAGATATGGATCTCCTACACTCAGGTACACAGGCCCTACCACTCAGCCTTTATAATTGCAGGCTTACAACTCAGATCCCTAAGGATCCTACAAGAAATTTAGAATACAAAGAATATACCTACAACTCAGAAAAAGAGAGATGAGTTGACAGGTTCTTGATGAGTTCTTGAATGAACTCTGCTGAGATCAACCTCACTTGGCTTTCTTCAAAGCTTCTTGAATGTAGAACACAATAGGATTGATTCTCTGCAGCTGATCTTTAATCACTGTAACTTAAGAATCAGAGCTAAGTCTGAAACTTTTTTCACAGCCTGGTTCCAACGGCTGTCTTCTTGGAAGGAGCTCTCTCTCTCCAACAACTTAGATCTTCTGATCACTTCAACTGATTTGTGTTAATCTGTGTTGAATCCACTTATAGACCATCACTTTCTGTTGACAGAATAAACCTATTTATAGGCCTTCTTCATGGTGACCGGATGATCCGGTTCCTAACAGCTTTCTGACAACTCTGAAAATTGCAGTAGACCGGCTGGAATGGCAACTGTCATGTTATACAGTCACTTCTTGAAATATTTGTAACTGTTTGAAAGTGTCGAGACAGTCTGTCTTTAAGTGTCGACACTTATAGACTAAGTGTCGACACAAGAAGACTAAGTGTCGACACTTGCCTTCAAGGTGTCGACACAACTCCTTGTGTTGTAGATTTTACTTCTCGACACAGCTTCTTCAATATGTGTCGACACAGAAATTGTGTGTCGACACAACTCCTTGTTCTTCAGTACTTAGTTGAATTCTTGTAAGTGTCGACACAACTCCTTTGTGTTCGACAGTTGAATTCATCGACACAACTCCTCATCTTCATGTGTTGAACTTGTTTTGTGTCGACACATCTTCTTAGGTGTCGACACATGTCTTCTGTGTTGATACTTGCTGAGTGTCGACACAGCTCCTTGTGTCGACACATTCTTCTTATGTTGAGACATTGGCTGAGTGTCGACACATCTCCTTTGTGTCGACACTTGTACTTAGAATTTTTGTTGAACTTTGTTGAGTGTCGACACAGCCTCCTAGTGTCGACACTTTCTTCATGTATTGAGTCTTCTGCTGTGTGTCGACACATTTTTTCATTGTGTCGACACTTTCTTCATGTGTTGAGTCTTCTGTTGAGTGTCGACACATTCTTTATTATGTCGACACTTATACTTAGACTCTGTTGAAATTTGCTGAGTGTCGACACAGCCTCCAAGTGTTGACACTTTCTGATGTAGACAATGTTGCTCTAGGTGTCGACACTACTGCTAAGTGTCGACACTGCTTCTCTGGACTTCTCTTCACTGAGTGTCGACACAAACTGTATGTGTCGACACTTTCTGTCTGGTGTCGACTCTGCATCCCTGGTGTCGACACAATTACTTCAAGTGTCGACACTGCTTATCTGGGTGTCGACACAAGTCTTCTTAAGTGTCGACACTACTGCTTCTGGGTGTCGACACATGGACTTAGAAACTTTTCAGCTTTCCCTGCAAATACTTAACCTGCACAAGGCAACTCAAAATACATCAAATACATTTTGATGTATATCATTGAGTAGGGTGAGGCTTCTTCAAATCAGGTACATTCATTTCAGTGTACCCAACAGGGCGGCCTGGGCGGACTCCGGGGGAGTCCGCCCAGCTGGCAGGGCCGCCCCCGAGCGGGCGGCCTGGGCGGACTCAGGGGGAGTCCGCCCAGCTGGCCGGGCCGCCCCCGAGCGGGCGGCCTAGGCGAACTCTGGGGGAGTCCGCCTAGCTGGCCGGGCCGCCCCCGAGCGGGCGGCCTGGGCGGACTCCGGGTGAAGTCCGCCCGGCTGGCCGGGCCGCCGCCGAGCGGGCGGCCTGGGCGGACTCTGGGTGGAATCCGCCCGGCTAGAGCCGGGGCCGCCCCCTAGCGGGCGGCCTGGGCGGATTCCGGGTGGAATCCGCCCGGCAAGCGGGCAGAGGCCGCCCCGGGTGGGCGGCCTGGCAGGCGGAGGCCGCCCCTGGTGGGCGGCCTCGGCGGACGGCGGCAGGAGGCCGCAGCCCCGCGGGCAGCAGGGAGGCCGGAGCCCCTTGGGCTGACTGGGAAGCCACCCCTTGTGGTGCCGTTGGCTGACTCCTGCAAGGAAAAGCATTGCACGGTTAGCGGGCCTAACCGCATGACCTGCGAGGGTGAGCTATGGGAATAGCCCGCCGTCCCGCAGGGCACGCGGTTGCAAGGGAACCTAGACGGACAGGGAAAACTGTCCGCCTATGCTGGGGCTTGTCGCGATCAAAAGGGAGAATCTAAGGAGCGCGGCTAGCCAGCTGGCTTCCTTGGGAAGGATCGCCGATTTCTGGGTTAACATAATCCCCGCCCTTTTTTAAGTTCCAAAGAGAACTTCGAAAAAGTTGGAGACCCACGAAAATCGTGATCCACCCCAAAAGAAAGAGAAGGGGAGGCAAGGAGAGATAGAACCTGAAGGCTTTCCTTACAAGCTTGGTGCTTCCTGTCTATTTTCCTGCAAGAGGAAAATTAGGGTAAGCATGTATGGGTGGTACATCGAGTGTGTACCTGAGTTTGCTTTTGCAAAATACGAAGGTGTCTTCCGTTCAGTTCTGCAAAACAAAAGTGAGGAAAACAGAAAGGCATAATAACTTGCAAGTACCTGAATGGAAGCTCTCAAGTATCTGGTGATCTCTGCAAGAAGAGAGTTAGAGGAAGGTATTGTATACAAAGATAAGCTGCAAGTACCTGAATATGACTTGCAGTCATCTGCTAACCACTGCAAAGTGAAGAGCGAGTAGCAGATATATAAAATAATGATTTAAACTGCAAGTACCTGAATGAGGTTTGCAGGTGTCTGTTGTTCTCTACAAAGAGAAAAGTTAGAAGCAGACAATATGCATATGAAAGGAGCTCGCAAGTACCTGTGGAGAAGGCTTGCAAGGGTTTGCTAGCCTCTGCGAGGAGAGAAATTAGAAGCAAACAATAGATGAAGATAACCACACCAAAATTGTTGAGATAACCCATGAGGGTTGATGAGATAAGGTTGGTATGACCAGGTAGCATGAAAAATGCCCGATGAACATTATCATGAAGCCCGGATCAATGAATCGAGCGCTGGCTATCGATATGGCTGGATGGACATGATCAAAAATGAATGCCGGAATCCTTTTGGTAGGTTGGATTAACCTGTTCACCTGTGAAAGGAGGGAAGAGAGAAAAGGAGGTCTACACTCGGAATGACTAAAGAGGGTTGAATGCTGCCACAGGTGTTCCCCGTGGGCCTTATGCATCACTTGCCCGAAAAATCACCCCGAGTATAGTCCTGCTCAAAGCGGGCTGGCCGCGCATCCTCAATGAGGGAACAAAAGAGAAAAGCAAGGGAAAGATCCTGAGAAGGATCGCTAGAAGCAACGCTCTCTTGCCTTGGGCACAAGCATCACTGATCAACGAGACTAGTTACGCCAAGTGACCTATTACTTGTCTGTGGATTGATCAGTGGAGTTATGAGAACCCGAGAAGGCACGGATCGAGGATACTGTAGTGTTCAATGATTACAGTTAGGTGATGATCGAAGAGACAAGGCTACGCTTGGTCGCCATTGCTTGTTAAGCAAAGATCATCATGACTGTAATGTATCCTAAGCAAAGCATAGCAGAGCTAACACATGGGGCTCCCCTAGCACACACTCTGTGTCAGATGCCGGCCAGGATCTGAAATCTGAAGCCCATTCCCGCGATTGAACTGCTCCCACTACACACATGGGTATACTCCCGCCATATGTGGTCGTAGCGGTAGTGCGAGAACAAACTACGGAGGGAACGTTTCAGACTCGGTGATATCTCATTGGCGTACTGATCCTTTAGAGAGAGAGAGGAAGAGGAAGGAGCAACACAAGAAGGGAACTATGTCAGTATAAGATCCCTGGTAAAAAGCTTTGCTGAAAAGCAAGAAATGAACACTGAGAAGTGTTTGATGAAATGAAAATGTTTGAAGAGAGAGAGCAAGGGTTGGGATAACCCATGAAGCTTGCTTGGAGCTTCGAAGGACTGTGAAGTCCATCGCTTGCTTAGAATAGCCTTCCAAGCACACCTTCGTCATCAGCATCGAAGCATTCGATGGCTTGGTTAACAACGAGGAGAGGAGGCTCTTCGACTTGGTTTACTCCCCTTGAGGAGCAAGGAGCGTCTGCTACTTCTTTGCCCTTTGAAGCTGCTGGATCAGGGCGTTCTTCTTTAAGAAGAAGGTCATGCATCTTTCCCTGCCGGAGCATCCTTTGCACAAGCTGCCGAAATGCTCGGCAGTCCTCTGTTAGTTGACCTGGTTCTTTGTGAAATTCGCAGTAAGGCTCTGAGCCCCTAGATCTTTGATCTGCTGGTCGATAGGGCTTCTTGAAGTTTGTCCTGTCTTTCATGATTTGAATTACTTCTTGCATGACCTCGTCGAGATCAGACTCATGCAAGTCGTTGTCCTGCTGCTGATGAACTGCTGCTCTTTGCAAAGACGGAGCTAGCGGCAGCAATGGGTCTTGAGCATGATCACGGCTCGGGAAGGAGTATCGATGGCGATGAATCCTTCTCTCCTTCTTCGAGTGAGTTGGGAAGTGATTGTGAGGAGACCTTGGAGGATGCTTGCGAGAGAGATTCTCCTCGGATAAAAGCTTGGAGACAAAGCCTAGATTGCTCTTTTCGCCTCGGATGTATGAGTTGGCTAGAGCAATCAACTCTTGATATGTCCTTGGAGCACGGACATTTGCTTCAAACTTGAGAGGCCCTTCACGAAGACCGTGGATAAGAGCCACTCTGTACATTTCTTGATCAGTAACCTCGATGTCCAAAATCTCTCTTTGGAATCGATCAACAAACTGAGACCAAGTCTCATTTCCGCGCTGCTTGATCTCAAAGAGGGCTTCAGGACCGCCCTTTCTCTTAGTTGATGTAGAGAATCTGAGAAGAAACTCCCTTCGAAGATTAAGGAAGGAAGTGATGGAGTGAGGACGGAGGCCATAGAACCAGTCCCTCACTTGCCCATCAAAGGAGGTGACAAGGAGCTTGCACTTGGTTGCATCTGAAAGGGTTTTGAGAGCAACGGCTGACTCAAAAGCTTGGAGGTGATTTACTGGATCTGTCTCTCCCGTGTAGATTGGCAATCGAGGCTCTCTGAAGTTTGCTGGAGTAGGCTCATGGCGAACACTCTCCGCGAATGGTGAAGGTTCTTCTTGTTCTCCTACAGCATACGAATAAAAAGGAGCATAAGCTACAGTTGCGAAAGGAGCATGAGGATAAAAAGGAAAACTTGCTGCAGGAGGAGCAGGGGCAGGAGCTGAATGGTAGGGATGACTTCCCTGAAAATTGAGAACTCTAGCAGGACTTCCCCGGGCTGCTTCCCGGAAGAAGTTATGGCGAGCAGCGAACTCTTCATCTTGAGTTCGCAAAGGAGCTGCAGGACCTTGCGGAAAGGTTGGGGTGTAAGGAGGATAGAACGGCGGGCAAGCTTGAGAGTAAGCTTGTTGATGCTCCGATGTTGGTGTTGGGTTGATTGGAGCAGCTGGAGCAGCTGGAGATGTTGCTGGATGAGCGTCCAATCGCTGTGTGATTGCAGCAAGAACTTTGTTGATTGCCTGGAACTGTTGAGCATTCTCACGGCGCGTCTGCTCAAGGGCTTCCCAGAGAGGATCTTCACTGGGACTTGGAGCAAGGTTCTCAGCTGATTGATGGTCTGACATGATTAACTGTCGCTTTCACTGCCTGTTCTGATCTGAAGGATTGCGCGTGAGCTGGCGGTCCACGCTCACCGCACCAGAACTGTTGATGCGCGAAAACGGAACCGGGGGCATAACTAACACGGAGGGGGTGTTTGGTCTCACAGGCTAGGTGAGGAGGAAGGAGAAGGTTGCGGGGGTAGAGAAGAAGGAAGCCTCTGAGTGCTCGAGAGTGGAGCAAACAGCTTATTTAAGAAGGGTTGCGGGGGAAGAGGAGAGGCTTGATCAACATGGAGGGTTGATCAAGAGAGGAAGAGGGGGTTGACCGGGAGCTGTCGAGCAGACAGTAACTGCGATAGTTGCGCTTGCAGGTTGGTTGCCGAGAAGAACTGAGCTGAGCTGAGGGCAAGGCTTGCCGAGCAGAGGAGAAAGGCTTGCTGAGCAGAGGAGCAAGGCTTGCTGAGCAGAGAGCAAGGCTTGCTGAGCAGAGAAGCAAGGCTTGCTGAGCAGAGAGCAAGGCTTGCTGAGCAGAGAAGCAAGGCTTGCTGAGCAGAGAGCAAGGCTTGCTGAGCAGAGAAGCAAGGCTTGCTGAGCAGAGAAGAAGAGGGGGTCGCTAGCAGCGGCAACAACACACTTCGCCCGTCGCGGCCTAAATGCCACTCTTGCGACGGGCTTTCCTTTGATTAATAGCGAGAGGTTACAAGCTTACAAGTACACCATCACAACAAAGCACTAAAGGGGTACAAAGAGAAGCTGGCGGCTAAGGGAGAAGAAATTGTCAGAAAGCAGAGAAGAGAAGCTGCCAGAGACTAAGTAAAAGAGGCTGCTGGCTACTGGAGGACTGGAAAACTGAGTCTGCAGAATCTGCTAGAGAGCTGCGCGGACAGGAAAACGGAGTCCGCAGAGTCTGCTGGAAGGCTGATGACGGACAGCGCGGACAGGAAAACGGAGTCCGCGGGGTCTGCTGGCAAGACTTGTATCCACCTCTGGTCCCCCTGAATGAGAGGAATCAGGGGCTATTTATAGGCCCGGGAAGATCTTCAAAGAGAGGGGCCCAGTGACGTCAGCATGACGACCTGCGCGGACTCCGCGGACTGGAAATTGGAGTCTGCTAGGTTGACGAATGAGGCTGGAGGAAGCTGCGAACGGAGGCCGCCCCCTTACGGGCGGCCGGGGCAGACCCCGGGGGGAGTCCGCCCGGCAGGGCCGGGGCCGCCCCCTAGCGGGCAGCCTGGGCGGACTCCGGGTGGAGTCTGCCCGTCAGGCCGGGCCGCCCCCGAGCGGGCGGCCTGGGCGGACTCCGGGGGGAGTCCGACCAGCTAGTCGGGCCGCCCCGAGCGGGCGGCCTGGGCGGACTCCGGGGGGAGTTCGCCCGGCTGGCCGGGCTGCCCCCGAGCGGGCGGCCTGGGCGGACTCCGGGGGAGTCCGCCCGGCTGGCCGGGCCGCCCCCGAGCGGGCGGCCCGGGCGGACTCCGGGGGGAGTCCGCCCGGCTGGCCGGGCCGCCCCTGACTGGGCGGCCTGGGCGGACTCCGGGGGGAGTCCGCCCAGCTAGCCGGGCCGCCCCCGAGCGGGCGGCCTTGGCGGACTCCGGGGGGAGTCCACCCAGCTGGCCGGGCCGCCCCCGAGCGGGCGGCCTGGGCAGACTCCGGGGTGAGTCCACCCACCTGGCCGAGCCGCCCCCGAGCGGGCGGCCTGGGCGGACTCTGGGTGGAGTCCGCCCGGCTGGCTGGGCCGCCCCCAAGCGGGCGGCCTGGGAGGACTCCGGGTGGAGTCCGCCCGGCTGGAGCCGGGGCCGCCCCCTAGCGGGCGACCTGGGCGGATTTCGGTTGGAATCCGCCCGGCAAGCGGGCAAAGGCCGCCCCGGGTGGGCGGCCTGGCAGGCGGAGGCCGCCCCTGGTGGGTGGCGTCGGCGGACGGCGGCAGGAGGCCGCCGCCCCTCGGGCAGCAGGGAGGCCGGAGACCCATGGGCGGACTGGGAAGCCGCCCCTTGTGGTGTCGTTGGCTGACTCCTGCAAGGAAAAGCATTGCACGGTTAGCAGGCCTAACCGCATGACCTGCGAGGGTTTGCTATAGGAACAGCCCGCCGTCCCACACGGCACGCGGTTGCAAGGGAACCTAGACGGACAGAGAAAACTGTCCGCCTTTGCTGGGGCTTGTCGCGATCAAAAGGGAGAATCTAAGGAGCGCGGCTAGCCAGCTGGCTTCCTTGGGAAGGATCGCCGATTTCTGGGTTAACAGTCATATTTGTTGACACATGTAAAAGTTTTGTCGACTAAGGCCCGTCTTTTGACCCGCCCTTTACGCTAACACTACAAATAGGTCAAGCCAAATTTTGGTCGACTACGCTTTCAAAATTTAGGCTCCGCACCTTGTGTCTACAAAGACCTTCTCTTCGTTTCTCTTCCATCTCTCGACAATGGCGCCTCATCATGATGATAAGGTGAATGAAGGATATGAGCTGGTTCGTGGAGGATTCACGACAGCATCACAAGAAATCCAGGATGTCATTACCCTAGTTTCTGATAATGGATTAGAGTTCTTGGTCTCAGAACCAACAAAAATTTGGAAAAAGGAAGTCATGGAATTCTACTCATCTGCTACTGTGGACCCAAAAGCGAAGAAGATCAAGGCCACAATTCAGGATTCCCGAGTTAGACTAACTCTAAAGAATATCAGGAAATCACTCTAACTCCCCATGACTAAGGATGATGATGAAATTATACCTTCTAGGACTAAAGAAGCACGAAGCTGGTGCGGGCTGAATTCTAATACCATGTTTGGGTCATTCATTGCCCGTAAAGGAATGAATTCCCAAGGAAAGTTTCTGTCAGAGATAGTAGACAAAGTGATACTGTGTAAAACTGGTGGACATGACAGAATTTCAGTCCACATGTTCAATCTCATGACAAGGATCATTTTCACCATAAAAACAGAATGGGCATCCATAAGTTTTGACAAAATTCAAGGAGTAAAGAAACATAATCTGGGAAGGATTCTAAGTTTATGTCTCACTGCAATAATACTAGATGTTATGAACCAACTCTCAGGAATCAAAATCAACCACATGAGAAGAATGGATGTGAAGATTCTATCTATATGGGATAGAGTATTGACAAAGGAGGTATCTACTCCACAAAAAGCTGTTAAGAAAGATAAACAATAGAAAAAGGCTATTCCACAAGCAGAATCCTCCAGTGATTCTGAAGAAGAAGTGGTCTTCAGTTCAGATGAAGAACAACAAGATTCAACAAGGAGATCATCTACCACTGAGAATGTAGGAGATGGTCAGATGCAGGGGGAGTATGTTCCAAAGAGCACTATCCCATTGGATCAAGGTCAGGATGTGCCATCTCTAGGGGGTGCCAATGAACTTTCCGCAGTTCAAAAAGAAGTCTTGCCTCCAGAAAGTGCTCCAGAGAAAGTGCAAGCTGCTTTAGAGAGTGAAACAACCACTCAAATAATTCTTGAGGTAATAAATGATATTAATCAAACTATACTAAATACTGAGCCAGATGCATTAACTGTGCTTCTACCTGATGTTGGACAGACACATCATGACAACAACCTTGCACAGGATGTATCTATGGAAAATACATATGCATTAGATGATACTCAATTAAATGTACAAGATACAGTTGTTCCTCCTGTTCAACAACAACAAGAATTAACTCTTGAGGAATTATTTCCTGATTTACAAGAAATAAGAACTGAGGAAATAGTGCCAAGGACTGAGGGGGAGGAGCAAGGGACTCCGGGGGAGTTACCGAGATCTGACAAGGAGCTGCCCACAAGTCCTAAGGACACAGTAAATCTAGAAGTTCTTCTAAATCTGATGATGGAGAAGTCCTAAAAGAAAAGAAGAGAAAACTGATGGTTTATAAGAAGAAAAGCTCAACTTATAAGAAAGCTTTACAAACAGTCTCACAACCCTCAACACCAACAGTTGATTTTAGTTCACTGTTGGTGGCTCTTCAAATTAAAATGGATGAGCAAAGAGCAGCCATGGAGAAATACATGGATGAAACTCATAAAGATTTGCAAATCTCCTTGGCTCAAGATATAAAATCAATCATATTTGAGGTAAACCAGAATAAGAAAGAGATGACAGATTGCTTCCATAAAGGAGGTAATGCTGTACTTTTTCTGGCAAAACAGCAACAAGAGGCAAGGACACAAATTGATGATATATTGGTCAAGCAAGGCTATGTCCTAGAAAATCAACTAAGGATGAATGATAATCTTACTGAATCACATAATGTGATTGTAACTGAATTAAAGAATACTACAACTGTACTGACTGAGGCAAGGGCTAAAGAGAAATCAGAGTTTGATAAGAAACTTCAAGAAGATTTAGCCATTTTCCAATCTGCACTTCAAGCCTCTCAGAAGATTATATCTGCTCAGCTACAAAAGTTTAAAGCCTATTATACAGAGGGAACAAATTATCTGGTTAATCAAATAAGGTTCCAAAAGAATGATCTCAGGGATCATATTGAAAGAGAAGTCATAAAGGGGGAGAGGTTGATAGTCAATGCCAGCTCAGAGCATGCCAAATGGATAACAAATACTGTTAGAGCAACTATGGGATATACACCCCTATATGATGATGACAACACAGCTGAGTCGGGAATTCAAGTTGCAGGAAATGAAGGGGGTCCGCAGGAAATACCTCAATTCATATATCCCCCTTCTAACTTTGAGGAAATTCAACACCTGGTTCATCAGATGTACAACCCTCCAGAGGCTACTAAGAATGTTATCATTGAGAAAGTAGAAATGTCAGAGGCAGCTTTGTATAAAGAGAAAGAAGCTCAACTCTCAAAGAAAAGGTTTAGAGAATAGGCAGAGTTAAAGCCTGATTTTGAGCAATTAAGTCCTACCTCCAGGAACATTATATTGACTGCTTGGAAAGCTGTGAAGGACAAGACCCATGAAAGGGGTAAATGGTACACTGAGCAAGAATGGAACAAGTATGAAGTCAGGCAAGAAGCCATTCTTCAATATAGAAGGAAAACAAAAGCTGGGAAGTTACCTGCTAATGCTCTAGAGCCTAGCAAGTACTTCCCCAAGCCTTTTCATAATTTTGAAAGGCAAAGGATAAGGGATGAAGAACAGAAAAAGAAAGAACTCAAAGGCAAGAAGCCAGCTGAAGATACTGAAGCTCTAGTTTAAGTAAGGGTCCAGTCTAGAAAAGGCATAGTGATCAAGGAGTCTGATCTGCCTTAGGATAAATTGACTAGATTCTTATAACACTGTAATCTTCAGTTTTTAACTCCATGTAATCTGTTGACAACACACTTTTGTGAAGTTTAAACAAAACAATGATTTGTGTTTAATAAGTTAGTATCATATTCTGTGATGATATTGTTTACCTATTTTGTTTATATGTTACCATGACATTGAATGCTTTTATACATCATATTGTTATTTTATTATAAGTGATGTATATCATTGACTAAGGGTTATGACTTCTCCAAATAGGGGGAGATTGTTGGGTACATTGGAAAATGTGTACCAGATTTGGAGAAGCCTCACCTAACTCAGTGATATGCATCAAGTTGTATTTGATATTTTATTGAGTTATCATGTGCAGGTTAAGTAAATGGAAGAAATATTTTTCTAAGTACAAGTGTCAACACTTGGGAATGGATGTGTCGACACCAAGGGCCAGATTATGTCGATACCCAGAATTTATATCGACACACAGAAAATTTGTCGACAATGTTATGTCGACACTAAGGGCCAGATTGTGTCGACATCAACAGGACTTGTGTCGACACACAGAGAAGTTGTAGACACATTCCAGAATTCTATCGACAATGACTGTGTCGACACACAGAACATGTGTCGACACACACTAGAATTTTGTCGACACCCAGACGTTATGTCGATAATGAAAGCAGAAGTTGTGTCGACACCCAGAAGTTATGTCGACACTGGAAGCAGAAGCTGTGTCGACACCCAGAAGTTATGTCGACACTGAAAGCAGAAGCTATGTTGACACACATGACTTGTGTCGACACATTTAACAGATGTTGTGTCAAGTACCAGAAGAATGACTATGTCGACACATGGAGTGTTGTGTCGACATCATCAAGACTTATGTCGACACTTAGTCTATTTGTGTCGATACATATGAAGCAGTTTGCTGAGTGGTTCAGGCTGAGTTGGAAAACCTTAACCAACCGGTCTGACACTTTTGTCAGAACTATCAAAAGACTATTACAAACCGGATCAGCCAGTAATCAGGAGGAAACTCTATATAAAGAACTAGCTCGATACAACACACAATGAATGAATGAATTTATGAAGTGTAGAAGTGAAGTAGTGAAAAAATAGAGAAGAGAAGCAAGGAACACTACATTAAGAAGTGAATTCTTCAGAAGATTTCTACAACAAGAAAATGGGAAACCCTTATGAAGGCAGATCCAGATCAGTCTGCAAGTAAGATTCAGATTTCATTCTGAATTCAAGAAGGAAGCTATCTGAAGATCAACTTCTACATCAAGTGAAGATCAACCTCATTTTGTTCTATCAAGAAGCTTTGAAACGGCTAAGTCAGGTTAGATCTGAAGATCAGTCCATTCAAGAACCGATCAAGAAGCTCACCAGTGAAGAGATTCATCTGGTGCAATTTCTGTATCACATTATCAAATTATTTCAGGTAGGATCTGTTGTTAGATCTGAGTCGTAAGCCTGTAATTATAAAGGCTGAGGTAGGGCTTTTGCCTGAGCTGTAGGAGTGGGATGTCACTCTGAGTTGTAGGCATGTGAAAGAGGCTGAGGTAGGGTTGTTGCCTGAGTTGTAGAAGTGGGGTTTCACTCTGAGTTGTAGGCATGTGAAAGAGGCTGAGGTAGGGCTTGTGCCCGAGTTGTAGGAGTGTGGATTCACTCTGAGTTGTAGGAACCATTCTTGGTTTTGAGCTGTAAGATCTGCGGATCTGAGAAGTGGAAGGAAGTTTGGCCGAATCCAGTTCATTACTGGATAGGCGAAGGGGGAAAGTGGATGTACCCAGACCTTGGGGAACCACTATAAATCTGGTGTATGCTGTGTTGTGTTCATTATTCTGTGATTTGAATTGATGTAGTGCTGAGATAAAATTTCTTATTTGCCTAAAGTAATTGAAGAAAAATTTAGAACCTATTCACCCCCCCCCCCCCTCTAGGTGTCTAGGCTCTTGAAATCAAGTCTTTCAGACAAGATATTATTTCTTAGGGAAGTTAAAGGCAAGATTTTTCTAGTGCAAATCTATGTTGACGACATCATATTTGGCTCTACGGAAGACAGCTTTTGCAAAAAGATTTCTAAACTTATGCAAGTAAATTTTGAAATGAGTAGTATGGGCAAGCAGAAGTATTTCTTAGGACTTCAGAGCAATCTGAAGATGGGATTTTCATCTCTCAGACAAAGTTCACCAAGGAGATTCTTAAGAAATTCGGAATCAAGAGCGCAACCTCTATGAGGACCCCAATGGGTTCAACTTTCTCTGCACAAGGATTAGAAAGGGAAACCTTTTGATGAAACCGAGTATATAAGAATAATTAGATCCTTGCTCTACTTGACTGCCAGTAGACAAGATATAATGTTTTCAACATGTGTCTGCGCTAGATATCAGGTGAACACTAAGGAATTTCATTACGTCGCTGCAAAGCAAATTTTAAGATACCTTAAGGATACACCAAATCTTGGCTTATGGTACCCAAGAAATAATGATGTAGAGCTAATTGGCTTTTCAGATGTTGATTTTGTAGGAAGTAGGGACGATAGGAAAAGCACTTACGGGATGTGCCAATTCCTCGGAAGACGGCTTATCTCTTGGAGTAGTAAGAAGCAGAATTTTTTGGCAACATCTACTGTCGAGTCAGAGTATATCTCTACGGGTAGTTGTTGCGCACAACTTCTATGGATCAAAAATCAACTCGAAGACTATAATTTGACGTTAAGTGAAATTCAGATATTTTGTGACTCATCTAGCTCAATAGCTATCGCTAACAATCCAATCTCCCACAACCGGGCCAAGCATATCAAAGTACGCTACCATTTCATCCCGAAGCATGTGCAGAATAAGGACATAGCCCTCAACTATGTCCCGATGGACAAGCAGGTGGCAGATATTTTCACGAAACTGCTGGACGAGGCCAAGTTCTCCAATTTCAAGACAGAACTTGGCATGCTCAACATGGGATCCTGAAGTGATCATATTTGAAGTCAATGACAAATTCAAAGAAGATCTTTCATTTCTCGGAAACTTATGTGGATTTCTCGAAAACAAGTTTGATTTCTTGGAAAATGAACTTCCATTTCTCGAGAAATATCTGATTTCTCAAGAAACTGACTGGATTTCTCGAAAGCCTCTATATTTCTCGAGAAAGGTTGTCTGGACTTCTCGGAACAATACCTATATTTCTCGAGAAGTGGGTAATGGATTTCTTGAGAGACATAATTTTTCTCGAGAAATGCCCGAATGCGACAGGACAAATTTCTGAAGAATTTGAACCGCCGTTCCAGGTACGCTTCTCTTATTTCTTCGAAATTCTCTATTTCATATAAATAAATAAGTCCATATAAATCCAAATCCACAAATTCAAATAGCCTCTCCTGAGAAAAACTCTTTAGTTCCGCCAGAGCGTTCAGTCATCTCTCTCGCAAAATCCACCACTTCTTCTCCGACAAATCAGAAATTTCTCATTCTCTACAATCAATGGCTCGATCATCCAAGATCGGTGTGGGCAGTGAATTCGTTCGAGCAGGCATAGAGGAAATTTCAGACAACTTCAAGAATGTTCTGCTACTTCTGGAATCTACTATCCTCGCCTTCATCCGGGAACATCCTTGCAAAGTGTTGTTACTTGAAGTTGAGGAGTTTTTCAGAAATGCCACGGTCAAGAGGTTTGGAAAATTGCTAAAGATCTCAGTCAGAGACATCAAGATCAAAGTCAAGCCATCTTCCTTGACACAGTTTCTCTGATTACCATCAGTTGATGAGGAAGACTATCTTGAAGAAGATGATTACTCACGAACCTTCTCCTTCTCTGGTTTTCCCGAATCCACCACTTTAGTTAAAAGATAGAACATGTCAGATGAAAGTAAATTTCTGCCTGATATTATAGGAAAGGTGTTTCTCTGCAAAATGGGCTCCATTGGTTACAACTCCTCAGATTTCTGAAATGAAGTTCCAGTGGGGATACCTATTATTTGAGAAGATCAAGGAATGTCTGAAAGCACCAAACTTTGGAAGAATAATTTCTCTGTATCTAAATCAAGCTCACCCAAAGATCTTTTACATATCCAAAGGTGTGGTAATTCACCACCTCAAGAAAGTCACTATCTCTTCCATCAGCCGATGGGAGACCAGGATTCAAAGGCCAAGTCAAGCTCCAGCAGCTCCAAGGAAAATAGTTGTTGAGGATAGGACCCTATCTACCTTTCACATTGATATAATTGGCAAATCTGGTACAGTTGTTGAGGGGGAGCCTGCTCCTTTAGTTCTTGAAGAAATTAAGCATGTTGAAGTACTAGAGACAAGTTCAGACAGATGTTCCTACATACCAGATTCCAGATAAAGTTGTTAATGATGATTTGGTAGTGGTTGACGAAGGTCTAGTTCAGACTGATGATGATCGGAGCACCTCTATGGGTGATGATAGTTCAGACTGATGATGAGAAAAGAAGGAAAGACAACATCAGCAACAATCCAAATAAGTGGAGATTAGCTATAGGTTAGAATCTTGTGGATCTGGAAGGATCAATGGACAAAGTCTATAGATATATAAAATTCTGAATTTTGTTAATCTTATTAATTCTTATCTATCATTACTTACATTGCTTTACTTGTTTATTAAATTTTTATTCATCTTGATATAATTCACCTTAGTGTAAAGGGTTCTGACTTCTACAAATAGGGGGAGATTGTTGAGTATTGTATCCACAATAACCTAGATTTTTATGAAGTCACCCTTGAACTAAGATGAATTAAGTATGTATTTGATTCTATCTTTTAGTTGAGTGCTTGCAGGTCAATATTGTTAAGTGAGACCAATATCAGTTTACAATGAGTCACTAAACACAGGACCATAGAATGTAATCCCTCATAACTTTTCAGAAATTTCTTCAAGTCCATTTCTCGAGAAAAGGAACATGTTTCTTGAGAAGTTTAATTCTATTTCTCAAGAAAGCATAGTTGTTCTCGAGAAACATTAAGTCTTCTCGGAAAATTCTCAAAATCTGTCTAAGTCCATTTTCTTGAGAAAGGTCCTGAAAATTTCTCGAGAAATCTAGGTCATGTCTCGAGAAAGGAATATAGTTCTCATGAAGTTAAGTACATTTCTCGAGAAGCTAAGTACTCTTCTTGAAAAATCAATTCTTTCTCGAGAAATCAAATCTTCTGTTCTCAGAATTTTCACTAACTAAATTTCTCGAGAAGGTCAGACTATTTCTCGAGAGAGCAATTCATTTCTCGAGAAATCATATTCTTTTCAAGAAATCTGATTCCAGTTCTAAAAATGCTCTAAGTCACTTTCTCGAGAAATAATATTCTTCTCGTGGAAACCGTAATTTTCTTGACAGAAATTTTATCAAGTCTTTTCTCAAAAGCCAAGTCTTTTCTCGAGAAAGCAAATGTTTTCTCGAGAAATGTCGTTGCAGATTTTTCGTTTTAAATTGTCAGACGGGATTTCAAATTTTAATCCAAGTTTAGTATGATTGATCTTTCCTTAATTACGTGGATCATTCCTTTATGATGTTTGACCGTCGGACGATGTTCTATATAAAGCCATTTCAAGGATTCGCTAACCCCGATCAGAATTAAAGTCAGAATCGCGCGGCAATTCTTCAAGATCGAGATAAGCTCAGTCTTCTTCGAGATTCTTCTCTGCGCTCACCTTTCGATTCAGCGATTCAACAAGATAAAAGATTCGATAGATCCATGATTCAAGATTCTTCAACATCTATTTGATCGGGGCGGATCATAGTTTTCAGATCAGCCTTCTCGGTTTTCTTCATCAACCTTCTTCATCAAGTTTTTTTAGTTTTCAAGAAGGATGATTCCTGAAGATTTCAGATCTGGAAGAGTAAAACATTTTTATTATTGCTGTAAATTATTTTTACAATTGTAGGAGCTTTGTCTCCAAGTCTGTAGGAATTTTATCTCTGAGTTTGTAGATCCGTTAGTGGATCAAGTTTGTAGATCTGGGTTATGGATCGAGTTTGTAGATCTGGTTGTGGATCGCGATTATTAGAGAGTTTGTTCTCCGAGGTGTAGGAGCATTGTGCCGAGGTGTAAGATTATGATAATCTGAGAAAGGTGAAGTGGCTGAATCTTACCCTTTGTGGTAGATAGGCAAGGCGGGACAGTGGACATACCCATACGGGGAACCACTATAAAAATCTCTGTGTTTGTGTGCTTGTTTTTGAGATAATTTTTATTCCACAAAAAGACGCAAACATCACCTATTCACCCTCCCTCTAGGTGATTTAGCTAGATGCTAGATACTTTCAAGCCACCACCGGATTTCGAGACGCAGGTGTTTGTAGATTTCGTTGTAGAGAACACCATCCCTCAAGAGAAAATTTCCGCACAAACCACCAGTGGCCCTAGGTGGACTCTATAAGTGGATGGGGCTTCCGGGATAGAGGCAGCGAGCGCGGGATTGCTTATAGTAAATCCAGAAATGATTACCCTAAAGTACGAACTGAGATTAAAGTTTACAGCCACCAACAATGTTGTTGAATATGAAGTTCTGATCGCCGGACTCAGGCTTGCTATCGACTGTTAAGTCAAAAACCTAACAATCTACTCAGATTCCTTGCTCGTGGTCTCCCAAATAGAGGGTGATTACGAGGCAAAGAATGACCAGTTAATCCAATATCTTTCCCTAGTAAAGTCCCTTCTGCTCAAGGTGCCACAATTCAAGATTATGCATATCCCAAGTGAATAAAACTCTAAGGCCGATGTACTCTCCAAGATAGCTTAATCTCCTTCACAGTATTAGACAAAAAGAAGCCAAGTGTAAGAGATCATCATCCCCAGTATCCAAGGATCTCGGGAAGTCATGGAAGTTGATGGACCTAGCTCATCTTGGATCGATCCACTACTAGCCTACCTAGAGTACCAGCAGTTGCCAGAAGAACCGAAGGAAGCACGACGCCTAATAATGTGTGTTGCAACCTTTACCCTTATCAATGGAGAACTGTAGAAGCAATCCTTTTCGGACCCTATTTAAAGTGTTTGTCAGAATCAGATGCACAATGCACATTGCGGGAAGCACGCAGAGGAGTTTGTGGAGAATATTTAAGGGGCAAGGCACTGGCTCAGAAGATATTGCGCCAAGGCTTTTACTCGCCCATCATGAATAAGGATGCAACCGAGTTCATTCAGAGATGCAAGAGCTTCCAAATACACTCCAACGTTCCTTGGCATCCCCCAGTCACCCTGACGACACTCCAAGGAGAATGTCCCTTCGCACATTGGGGAATCAACCTTCTCAATCCCATTCCCCAAGCATCACGGTAAAGGAATTTCATCATAATGGCCATTGATTATTTCACTAAATGGGTCGAGGCAGAACCTTTAGCCACGATTACCGAAGAAAATGTCAAGCAGTTTGTTTGGAAGAACATCATATGTCGCTTTGGAATTATCTCCATCATCATCACGGACAATGGGACCCAATTCATTGGAAAATCCTTCACAGAATGTGTGAAGTCCTAAAGATCAATCTGCGACGCACCATTGTAGCACACCCCTAGAACAATGGGCAAATAGAAGTGACAAATCAGACCATTCATAAAGGACTAAAGACATGACTACAGGAGGCAGGGGCAATGGGTTGACGCACTCCCCAATGTATTATGGGCATACCGAACCACGGAGAGGACCCCTACAGGGGAAACATCATACAACCTCTGCTACTAAATGAAGGCAATCATCCCTGTTGATATTGGCGTTCCTAGTCCCCGAGTCTCCAACTTCAGTCTAGGAAAGAATGACAAAGCTCACTGTGAGAATCTTGACCTAATGTCAAAAGTTTGAGATATTGCAGCCCTTCATGTTGCCGCCTGTCAACAACATATAGAACGTAACTATAATTGGAGAGTGAGATCCAGATCCATCAACGTTGGGGATTTGGTCATAAGAAGCTTAGAAGCAGCCGGAAAAGGACCACAAGGAGATAAACTCTCACCTACATGAGAAGGGCCATTCGCCGTCTCAGTGATCGTCAAGCTGAGAACTTACAAGCTAAGAACCACAAAAGGAAAGATCCTCCCCCAAATATGGAATGCACATAACATGCGCCGATTCCACCAGTGATATCTTGCCGTATTGATTATTTATTCTGAATTTCCAAGTTTGTCGAAGGATTTCTAATCCACATTCAAACATTATAATTTGCAAAAAAAAAATCGCAAGCCCGGACTTGTGTAAACAATATTCTAACTTAAAAATTGTATTGTGTTTTTCTTTTTTAACGAAGCTCGATCAGTTTCAAGCGAAGCCGCGGGTGATCTTCGTTAGAAATAGGTAAGACTGTGCATGTGGTTTGAATACAAAAGATATTCACCCAACCTAACTTTCAACGCCACGATATTTTCAGGGCCTGCCCCCCTCATGACTAAGCCGTGATCGATCCTTGTGCGAAATTGGTAAGACTGCGCATGCGGTTTGAATACAAAACCTATTCACTGAACCTATCTTTCTACGCCACGACATCCTCAAGGCCTACCCCCTCATGACTAAGCCGCGAGCAATCCTTATGCAAAATAGGTAAGACTGCGCATGTGGTTTGAATATAAAAGCTATTCACCAAACCTGTCTTTCTACGCCATGACATCGTCAGGGCCTGCCCCCTCACGACTAAGCCTCAAGCAATCTTCATGCAAATTAAGCACAACTAGCGCAAAGTAATGCCGCAAGACAAACTCCTGAACAACATTTGGGCAAAAGGGAGAAGAACAACCCCATTAGAATAATGGTGATTCAAAACACATGAGTCAACAACCATCAAAAATAAATGACAAAGATACAATAGACTCAGCTAGAGGAAACACAAACATACAAGCATAAAGAAACCATGCTGCTACACATCAACCGCATCCACACCAGAATCAGGACTCGGGCTCTCGTCATCTGAGATATCACCAAAACTGAATCCAGATACATCACACCCTATGCTCCTGCCAACTAGGAGAAAAGCCTTTGAGACTCCACGTCTAAGCATCAATTCAGGAACATCCTCCATCTGAGGCTCCACCTCTCGGGTCCAGATCTCTTCACGAACCTCCTCGCCAATCAAGTAACAGTCGCGCATGTAATCCAATGAATCCATGTAATCAGCAAGGCTGACAGCCATCAACTCTGACAAGCGGCTTTTAGAGGAAAGCATCTCCACTCGAGCCTCTGACGCCCGCCAGCTCCGTCTCCAAAAGGGAAATCTCCACTTGGGCATTCTTCAACTTCTGCATGGTTCTCTCCACAAGAGATTTTTTGACCTCTAAGGAAGCTCAAGCCTCCTCCAATTCTGCCTTCATCTCCAATCCAATCCGGTGAAATCGGGATGTATCCTGATCATGATCATCCCTTAGAGCAGCAAGTGAGCTCGCCGCCATCCGAAACTTCTCATGAAGAGCCAGATACTCATCCTTCAAACTCACATAATGATCATTCCAAGTGACGGCAATATGAGCATGGGCCTTGATCTGCAAGGAAAACGGAGAAAAGTCAGTACAACACAATAACAACAAAAGGAAATTAAAACAAATAAGCTCACATACCACTTCGCTCATCGCCTTCAGAGAAGAAGACACCCGTGAGGTAGAAACCTCTAAAAGATGGGCTGGGGGAGAGTATCTGAGGACCTGAACATCAACCTCGACTGAAGCAGTCTCGGCTCGACAACCAGAAGAAATAGCATCTCCTAAAGAAGTTATACAAGACTCTACACTCTCATCACCACAGACAATTGCAACGTCTTTACTTTTTCAATCACAAAATGGAGAACTATCGTATGTTCACACCAAATCGGAGGAAATCCCACAACGCAGCAAACACTTTTCCTCCACGAATGAGGAGATGCAAAAAAGACGATTGACCAACTCGCAGGGCTCCGCAAATCCATACATTGGAGAAAACTCCCACTCTTTCCCCTCCTGGCGATAACAACAGTCCAACAGTGCATTCCATAATTTTGGCAAGCCCCAAGACTTTCTAACATAGCCAAACATAGTATTCCTGTGACGACGGTCCGTCCGGGTCTCGAAATCAAGCCAGCGCTTGTTGGTAAAAATCTAGAAACGGGCACATCCATCAACACAAACATCGCACCAGTCTCTAAAGTAGTCCAAGGAGAACCTTGAACCATGCTCCTATAAGAACGAGACCATCTCTACCAAACACATCATCCCAAGCGGGGTAAACTAGGACAATGGAAGGCCGCAAAATTTCAGAATGTCTACCGCCTCCTTGTACGGCGGGAGCCGTAAGCCGACCTTAAAGTAACCTCGCAAAGCGTCAGCAAGCCCCGTGGAGGATTTCCCTCTCCTTGCTACGTGGTATCCTCACCTCAAGATCGGCAGGTAAACTGTATCTATTCCTCCAAATCGCGACTTGATCGTCGGTAAGAGACGAACGCAAACGCATCGGTCTCGCAGAATGCTTTGAAGCCTGAAACAAAAGCAAAATCAAAATTTCATGTCAAGTAATTCAAACCAAGCCCCGCGAAACAAAAATATTGACACGAGCATAAACGTGTGTATGCAAACGCTCAAACGAACTCAACAGCACGCACAGCCAAGGAACGCACGCACAACCCACGTCCAACGCAGGTATTGGTGTGGCTAGGTGTGCGCACACCCTAGGCCGCGCGACCAAGCCGTAGGCACCCGAGTACGCGCACAAGTCCGCCCGACCAGGTGCGCGTGCATCCTAGGCCGCACGAACTAGTCGTACAGACAGGTGCGCTCGCGATTCCACACTACCAGGTGCGCGTGCAACCTAGGAAGCACGACCTAGTCGCGCGACCAGGTGTGCGACCAGGTGCGCTCGCGAGTCCAAACTACCAGGTCCACTCCCTCTGGTGTGTGCATGCGCCCATGGGCGCAGGCGCCCACCCGGGCACATGGGCACCCGCATACGCGGGTGACCGTGCGGTCACTTGACAGCACACCCAAACCAATGCCTGTGGATAGGTGCCTTCGTGCCCCTAGCTGTATGCGTGGGAACCTAATCGCACGCCCAGGCGGTGCCGCGTGGACAGGTACTCGTGCATGACCACGACGATGACCACCCCAGGCCGCTCGCCCCGGCGAGCATGCCCTCCATGATATCACTCTTACCTGAATTTGTGAAGAACCACCATCTCCCTTCTCTGGCCTTTCACCATTCGCCAATGTCATAGCACTCACCAAGAACTCTCAAGGGGAGAAATCCTCGTACTTCACCCGTACTGGTTTTTGACACCGAAAAATTCGAGGGGCAATTGATGGGTTTGAACCCCCCCCCCCCCCCATTATGAAGAAGTCGGGTTGCACATAGCCACATCCCCCAATATCTCCACTAAATTAGTGGTACCACGGGCTTGACCGTACACGCGATCACCACGCCCGATCCCCTCATGTATCAATCCCACTACGTAGAACATCAGAACCACCAAGAACATCGCCTCACCGGCGTCAAGCGTCCAGCGACGTCTCCGGGCGCCAGCCGCCATCTTTTGACGCTGTCGGCGCATGCCAAAGGTGGCGGCCAAACTGGCCGTCCCCCTTCGGACAAGTGGCGGTCGGGCCAGCCGCCACTCATCGGCCATCGCCGCGCGGCCGAGGCGGCCGCCCCTCTTTGGCCACCGGTGTGCGACTGAGGAGGCGGCTGAGCCAGCTGCCTCTCCTTGGCCGTCGGCACCCGACGAGGCGGCCAAGCCGATTCCCATGTTCGGCCGCTGGCGCGCGCCCGAGGAAGCAGCCGAGCCGGCCGCCCCTCTTCGTCTGTTGGAGTGCAGCCAAAGAGGCGGTCAGGCCGGTAGCCCCTCTTCGGCTATCGGAGTGGCCGAGGAAGCAGTCTAGTCGGCCGTCCCTCTCCAGTAGTCGAGAAGCGGTCCAACAGGCCACCCCTCTTCGGCCGCCGGCGCGCTGCAAAAGAGGCGGTCGGGCCGGCCGCCCCTATTCAGCCGCCGGCATGCGGCCAAGGAGGTGGTCAAGCCGGCCGCTCCCCCTCTCTATCGCTGGATTGGCCGCCTCCCGCTCACATTCCCGTCTGCGGCGGTCTCCCTCCTCGATATTAAGTTCGCCGCTCGCCTAAAGGAGCCTGTCCCCCCCCCCCCCCCCCCCCCCGTCCGAGCGTCTCGGATCGATCATCGTCATCTGATTTAGGTGTAACCGCCCACTAACCGCTATGTTAGTGGGGGAATATTATTATTAAATTATTTGGTCAACGGGTAGCGAAATAAATGATCATAATGTGCGCCCTTAAACTATGAGAAAAATATTAAATTAGGTGGTTATTGTGTGCAGATAGCCACATAACCACCATAACCACCTCTTGGAGGCTATAAAAGGAGCCCCAGACCTTCTCATTTCTCACCCTTTTCTCCAATTCTTCTTCTTCCTCGGGCTAGAGCTCTGTCGAATTCCTCCTACGTGCAGCATCCAAGCCACGTTCAAGCCACGACCAAGCCCCGTTCAAGCCACAGCCAAGCCTCGTTCAAGCTGCATCCAAGCCATCTTCGAGCCGCGTTCGAGACACCTCCGAGCCTTCCAACGAAGCATATTTTGTAGTTGCCTGGAAGTTCCTACCAGCACCATTCCGAACTCACCGTTCCTGCATCCAGCACCATCGTGATGCTCAAATACGCCTATCACCGCCAAGTGTAATTTGTGCAACACGTCGAGCGAGACGGTCTGTTGTCCGTCAGGTGCAAAGTATTCTCTCACCTCCGAATTGTAACGAGAAGCGGTTTGTCGCCCTCGATTCTGCAAACCAACTATAACCTCAAGCGATTAGTTGACTTTAACCAGCACAGTCCCGGTCACGTGATTTTTTACCCGATTGAGGGGTTTTTTCACGTTAAAACTTCATGTGTATGATCAGGGACGGAGCCAAACACTTTTTTTTGGGGGGGGGGGGGGGGGGGGGTGGGGGGGGCGGGGGGGGGGGCACAAAATTTTAAAGAAGTCTAAAAAGATGCCCTAATAAAAATACAATATAAAACATGAATATAAAAGTAAAATAATAAGTGTAAAGAAAATACAAATCATTATAGTTGTCCTCGTCGACTCTTCAAAACATAAGAACACTTCAAAACATAAGATCACTGCACACTTTTCCGAGAAAACATGAAATTTTTGGTGATATTGTTGTTTCCTGCATAACATTATAAAAAATATTGAAAATTTATAAAAAAATTTACTTATAAAATAAATAAATATAATTTGTAAACATATCATATTTTTATAACTGCCCTCGTCTGCTTTTCATTTTTTGAAACCTCTGAATGATTATTTTTTTTTTCAATATTTGTAAATACATCTTTCTCTATATATGTAATCAAACATTAATTCATTAAAGAATCTATCATTCGATAGCGTAGACAATTCTTCACAATGTTCATTGCTGAAAGTGTTCTTTCAACTATAGCAGTTGCAACTGGTAAAACTAATGCTAATTTTACTAACAAATATAACAATGAATATAAAATATTATTCTTCTTTTTTCTACCATTTTCCTTGCAAGATCGCCAATTCCATTTAATTATCCAAAGTCAATGTCAGATTTAACATTAATAATAAATGTTTTCAATTGGCTATCAAGTTCCATATTATCCAAAATGGAAAAATCTGATGGATAAAACTCTGCAAGATGTTTCAACTTTTGTTTATCAAAACTTGAAAATGCATTACTTGAATTTAAACATGCAATGCAAAGAAATAATTATATATTCGTCTCTATAAACCTGTTGTTGAGTTCCTGAAATTGTAAATCTATGACATTATAAAAAATCTCAGATCAATAATAATATAAATTAGTCATCTCATGAACTCGTCGTCATGATCTTCCTCGTGCCACATACATATTTTCTATTAAAGGAATATCAATTTATAATTATCACAAAATGAACAAACATCTTTAATCATTTTTTCTCATTCATTATCTCGCATATCTGTAGTATTTGTTTTGATATTCTGACTAAATTTATTGCATTAGCAATATCTTGTTTTTTTGCATTGCAAAGCTTGTGATAAAATATTGCTTATTCCCAGAACATCTCTCAGTAGATATAAAATGAAAGCATAATCAAAAGTTTGCAGAGAATTTAATAATGCAAATGTTGCTGCTTTCTTTTCTGAACTTGTATGTTTATCTTTTTCAACCAACTCGAGAACATCAATAACAAATGAAAATAACACAATCATATTAATCAATGAACTATAATGTGAACCCCGCCTTTTATCACCTGCTCTAATAAGATATTTTTCTTGATTTTGACATGTTTCGCCAATTATATCTCCTTTTTGTAAATATTCAAAAAAAACTTGTGTTTGAGATTCTCGAAAAAGTTCTTGTCGTTTACATGAAACAGTGATAATATTAGTTTTTGTACTTGTTAAATAAAAAAACCAAACAACTAAAGCATGATTTCTTGCAACAGCGACTAGTGCAAGCTGAAGTTGATGAGCAAAATAATGAATTAATATGCTGATGAGTTCTCTTTCATATTGAGTGCTTTGAGACCATTAAATTCTCCTCTCATATTACTAGCACCATCATAACCTTGTCCACACAATTTTGAAATACATAAATTATGATTAGAGATAAATCCTTCTATTATTGCCTTCAACAAAACTGATGATGTATTTGAAATATGCACAATACCAAGAAAACGCTCAATCACTTCACCTTGTTCATCAACATAGCGTACTGCAATAGCCATCTGCTCTTTTGTCAATACATCCCGTGACTCATCAATAAGTACAAAAAAAATCTCCAATATCTCCAATAATCAAATTTATGGTCTCAGTAGCCATTGTACTGATAATATCTTTTTGAATATCTGATACAGTAAGCTTATTATTTTCAAGAGCGTTTCTAAAATTACATGACTAATTTTCTCATTATGATAACCAAGAAATTGTAAAAGCTCAAGAAAATTCCCTTGATTAGATGACTTTTCTGACAAATCATTCCCACGAAATGTCAAACCCTGTCTAATCAAAAATGAAATGCAATCAATGGTTATTGTCAATCGGGTTCTATAATCCTTTTTGTTTTGATATGTTTTTTCTTTGAAAACTGACTTCAAGGTGTTGTCTTGAATTTATTAAATTATTGCATTTCATTGACGCTTTATTATGAATGTTATTCAAACTTCCAATGTGTTCTTTAAATTTTGATAATGCATCTTTCCAATTTTTAAAACCTTATAGTGACAAACATATCACCTCCTGTTTGTTGTCCCATAGGGAATTGCAGCATCTTTTTTATGCTATACTCCAACCATGAAGGAAATTGCTCAAACCAAGCGGCGTTAAACTTTCTTTTTTGACCAAATTTTGTTTTTTGAAATATATGATTTCGAGGTTGAAGAGGTCCTTTTAACAAATAATAACGACTAATCTCATCACGTTGATCAACAGGATAATCCGAAATACGAATCCGAGAACAAGGATCTGGCGAAAGATCTGTCATATCATTTTTTTGTCCGACTACGTTTATTACTTAATTGTAACTCATCATCATTGATGCAGACTTTACTTTAAGAGACTAATTTTTCAACTGACTTAAAATACTTAAGCATTGCTGTTAAAAAAATTACATTTCATCAAAAAATATAAAATGATTCCTGAAAGTGATAATGAAGGGAAAAGAGAGACCTAGATGGCTGGATCAGCAGTTGCACCTCGCAAAAATCAACAATTCCAAGAAAGCAAGTCAATTTCAGCTCCAATCCACCGATCTGTGATCAATTCATCAATTTCAGCTACACATTTAAAAACATGACGGTCTTAATGGAAAATCAAAAACCATTAGGGATATTTATCCTGGCCTGAGAATAAAGTTATTCTACAAAAATAACCACTCGAACAAATGTAAAATAAAATTGGAGATCACAAAACAAAAAATTGTTATATATGTCTACATCATCAGCTACAACGAACCTAATCAAGCAATTTTCATATGATGATGCAAGTCTAAACCACAATTTGGATTTTCTAAGGCTCCGTTTGGGAGGACTTATTTTCACCGGTCAAGCGGTTACGACCGCATGACCTGGACCTTAATTAAAGTACGGTTCATGTCGTCGTAACCGCTTGACCAGTGAAAATAAGTCCTCCCAAACAGAACCTAAGTTTATCAAGATCCTAATAGCTCCTTAGAATGACCGTTCAGATAGAGACCTATTGGGAAACCAAAACTCAGTAAGGGGCAATTTCCTCGATTTCTATTTAGTTTTATCCATCAAATATGGTTTAAAATGCTAATTAGGTAACTGATTTAGTCACACATCAAATGAATTTGGATTTAGCAAACATTCAATCTATAAGTATTTTGCTTTCTTTATTTAAAACCTTTGCATTAGGAGATCTTATATTTAGAGAAGAATTTCGTTGTCAGAGATCAGTGTAAAGTGAGGAGATTTTTAGATCATTACGACAAATCTATGGTGAAGAGGATCAAGAGACAAGCATAAGCGAAAATAGGGTTTTCAGTTTTTCATCTTCAACCTCACGAAAATAAGATTCCAAGTTCCAATACCCGATGATCGTGAGGATCAAGTAATACTGGAAGTCAGTCAAGCACATCTGCACATGCCAGAGAAAAACTGGGCGTATCTGTGTGGCCTTGTAGGCTTGGAGAGTTGGAGGAACAGTCGGCCAGTCGGGGCCGACACACCGCACGCGCCTGGAATGGTCGCTTGGCCGGAGAAACAAATGGGGACAGACGGACGGACGAAGAAGGAGAGCGGCGGGATCGGCGAGGTTAGGGTTTTCGATTTTTCGCCGGAGATCAAGTGTCCGACGCCTGAGGGAGAAGGAGAGCGGCGAGATCGGCAAGGTTAGGGCTTTCTCAGGTTCGCGAATCGCGATAGTCGGCTCGCTTGTTTTTACCGGCCGAATAGTAATTTTTTTTAATTAAAGGTTTTTTTTTAATTTCAAGGGGGGCACGTGCCCCTGGCCCAAAAATAAATCCACTTATGTGTACGATCGATTTACTTCATTGACCGTGTGCATGCTCGATCACTCTCGAGCTAAGACGATTGAATTTGGACCGATTTAGAGGCGCCGAATTAGACGGCAACATTGTAAAACATTACACGTGTAATATTTTGAAAAATTATTGTATAATAATATATATATTTATATTACATAATAACCACGTGGCGTCGCCACATGGGTGAGAACCAAAAGACTGTATAGTGTGAGAAACGTGCGAGAACGGCCTTATGAATCATGAATGTGAATATAGTGACGTATCTTTGGTTACCAGAAAATAATAAATAAAACTCTGGACACGTGGGAAGTGAGATCCTCCCTGCTGCCGCCATGTCGGACATGCGGATTGCCACGTGATTTTTAGCGGGGCCCATGGAAACGCGTTCTCGTTTTGACACTTGAAAGGAGCTTTTACGCGTTTAATTTGGAACATTTTTGAAATGCCCGGTCTACCAAACAATCAAACACGCACGGTTTATGGTCGAGGAAACCTGACGATCGAACCGGCAACCGGGAAGAGGAATTATGAAGTTTCGGCGGTGGCGGTCATCCTTGACGGAGTGTTCCAAAGCGATGACGTCACAACTTTTGGGGCGTTTCTCAAGGCGGGCGGGAAACGCAAACTTCATTTGTTTACCACGCGGTTTGCCAATCACAAAATGCCACGCTGCTATTCTGAAAGTGAATATATATGTTCTTAAACATGTTTTGAGGGCGTAAGGAGCGCAAAAAAAACACACCCGAATCTTTGTGGTCGGCGTAGGGGATGGCCAACAACCGCCACCATCGAAAAATTGTCTCAGGCTGTATTTAAGCGGGTCTGGGGAGGGTAAAGTGCAGCACGATTCGACGGATGCGAGCCGCTGCACTTCACTGATCCGATAGATGCGAGCACGCGGAGATGCGTGCACATCTCAGCGCACACATCTCAAAGCAATTTAAGACGTGCATTCTCAGCACACACATCTCAGCTGCTATTCCTCTCGGGCGGGTAAACATCTGCATTCTCCGTTTCTCCCCGTTCCTTCTCGAAGGCGATCAGAGCAGGCTATCCTCGCGAAGGATATCGGGTTTAGGGACTGATTTCCTGTTTCTTCCACTTTCCCCCCCCCCCCCCCCCCCACTCCACTAGACGACTCCTTGGAGCTTGCATGCGATCTTTCCCCTGTTCTTTGGAAAGCCCCTCTTTCAATAGATCTTCGTCCATTATACCAGTAAATCTGCGGCTCCCCGTGCATAACCCTTCAGTGATTGTGTGAGTACCTTTTTCCTTTTTTTCCCTAGATTTGCATCTATTTGAGGGTTTCAGTTTTAATGGTTTAGGGTTTTTATGGTTTTAGTTTTTCACCGAATCACCGTGAATATTTGGAAGTGTTGATGGTTTAGGGTATTGATGATTTTAGTTTTTCATTAACTAATTTCTCCCACATTTTAGCATTCTGAAAATTGGTGATCATCTGTCTTCCATTTCTGTGCATAGATTGATTATTTTCCTCCACAAATGTCTCCTCAACATTGTCTCTGTTTGTTTTCAGGTTATAGCTTTATTTTGTTGTAGAAGCTGTGCATGTTGGAGTAAAAGTAATATTTTGGTGTAGAAGTTGTCTTCACAATCTCGTTCCTCCTTGCCGAATCACGCTCCAAGGGTAACACATTTTTCCCCGGTATTTTTTGTGCATTACATTCAGTTTCGTGCAATGAGAGTCCCCTCACAGCATTGTGGTAGAGGACAGGGACTCCGCTAGGGCCTGGGATTGTGTCTCTAGTGTCTTCTATGTTTTGTCTGCACGTAGAGTCCCCTCCTACTACGTGGTAGCGGGTTGGGAGTCCGTCACGGCGTGAGATTGCGACCCCGATTTATTATGTTTTTTATGTTTTTTACGAACTATCGGGTCGATTGTTTCTGTCCCCGGCATGATACTTGCATTAGAAGCCCGAGCACATTTCCGAGTTAGGCATGCTATGTGAAGCTCATTCGTGTTATTGACACGAATCAGTGATGTTGTTTGCATTTAGATTGTTGTACGCAGGTGTTATTGACGATTAGATTATTTAGATTATTGTTTGCAGTTCTCTCTCATCATAATTTGAGTTTTCAAGATATGCGAGGGCAAGGTTATGTTGGTGCAAGTAACATGTGTGGTGAATGGAAAGGGCTAAAAACTCTGCTCCTTAATGAATGTTCACATGTTTATTATGTTCATTGTTTTGCACATAAACTACGGCTAGTTCTGGTTGCAACAATCAAGGGAAGTGAAAACAGTGGATAATTTTCTCAATGAATTATTGTATGTTATTAACACGGTTGGTGCTTCCACCAAACGCAATGATCAATTGCGCGCTGCTCAAAAGGAGTATTCTGATTACATGATGGCACTTGGTGAAATTGAAACTGGTACGGGAGTCAATCAGATATGTTCACTACAAAGACATGGCGACAACAGATGGTCGTCTCATCTAAATTCTGTTTGTAGTGTTATTAATATGTATAGTGCTACTTGCTCTGTATTGCTTGATATTGGTGATAATGGAGGGGCATCTGCACAATGAGTGAATGTTGAAGCGGCTTTTAAAAAGATGGGTGCATTAGAATTTATATATATCTTGCATTTGATGAAAGAAATATTGGGAATCAGTGACGTTCTATACCAAACACTGCAACATCAAAATCAAGATATATTAAATAATATAAGTTTAGCTTCAACAACGAAGACTTTCATTCAAAAAATACGCGCATCTGGCTGGGAAAAGTACTTACAGGTTGTGAAAGTATTTTGTGAAAAAAAATGAAGTTGAAATTCCGGAAATGAAGTCAAGAAATTTTTTTTTTGAAAAAAAGTGATCAACATGAAAGTTGTAGAAAAAAATTTACTCTTACCTAGACTGCTACAATATACATTTCACCATCTTCATATCTATCCAAATTATGCTTAAATTGGAATTTAGAGCAAACTGCATCCATTTTCCATTCACATGAGCTGAATTCTCTCAACTTGAATGCTAATATTTTCCTGAAAAGATAAAATACCCTAAACATCATGTCAATTGTTTCATCCGTGTTAGTGGAGGTGAATGCAACAGACAATCCTAAACATCATGCCAATAGAAACCTTGGATAGAAATTATAACATTCCTAAATTAATTATCCATCTTACAACCAGTTTAAGAAAAAGAAAGAGAAAAAGGCAGAGAGCAATAGACAACTATAGGTTAAATGAAGAATGAAGGATTTTAAGAATTGGAAAATAGAAATAATTAACATGGAAAAAGGTTTTGGCACCGAGTTGAGTCTTCACCTAGAGTTTGGTTTGGTTCTCCCCCAAGATTAATATGGTAAACGTTTTTTGACCTTAAAGTGTACTGATCTGTTGAAGGAGTTTGGTTTGCACACATATCATATACCATTTGTTTACATCTTTGAACAGTTCAAACTTAAATTAAACTCTACTAATTAAATAAGACATTGAGATATGTAAAGGGGTGAAAGGAGTTACTTTAAATAATAACCATTCAACGTGTAAATAAACAGTAGAAAGTGTGTGTGACCAAGTGTTTTTATCCGTCTAACAGATCAATACACTATCCCCATATATATACATATACAAAATACCATGTTGTGTTTCCCAGAAAGATCATAATTGTGGAGCTAATACTTTGAGAAAAGTAGCATACCACCAAAATGAAGTTTAAATCAATTTTGCAAAAAAATATTAACAGCATTGATCTAGGATTCGACCAGGTGTTCTAACAATTTAGTGGGCAGGTTGATACAAAAGCTTGATATCATCCTCCAAGTTAGTCCTTCCGGTAGTTACCATAACCTGAACATTCAAGTGCTTCCCGAGCTCCTTACAGACCTGAGATTCTTGAAGAGACAATTCTCTTGTTGGAACCAATATCACAACTACTTACCAAAATGATATCAACTCACATGATTTATGCAAAGAGAGATAAAATGTGGCAAAAAATTACATAGAAGTAATGGTTATTATGTCGTTCAAGGCTCTTGAGAATGCAATCTAAAAATACATGTTGTCAGAAGTAGGAGACTTAAAGTATAAATGGAACCTTTAATTAAATATTGGAATGTTTAAAATTCTTGAAATAACAAATTATGAACATAAATTGCATGAAAAATTAAAGTGGTTTTGCTCAATTAATTAGATACCCATCACATAATACACACAAATTTAAGGTGACTGCTCAATTAATTCTGAACAAACCTACCTCTATTCGTTTGTTTTGAACAATGTGTTTGTCTAAAGCTATGCTTCCATTCCTATAAAAGCTATTTAAATCATTGAATCTACACCTATCAACTGGAACTTGAAATCTTTGAGATGCCTTCCGGGAAAGAAATCTATGAGATGCCTTCCATGAAAGATTGAAGAAATGAAATGGAAGCAGTGATTTTGTTGGAGAGGCCATCATAGTTAGATTGCGAGGAAGAGAAGGCGGCAGGAATTTGTTGCATGCAGAGATACATGAGCAATGTTGTCGGTGTGAGGCCACATGAAAGATTCCAAGAAACAGCAAAATTAACAATAAGTTTACTAAGATTACAGGAATAGAAAAAAAGGGGAGAGATCATCTTCTTTTTGTGATGATTTTAGGTGTTCTCATCGTCTTGCAACCCCAGGCCAAGGAAAAACAGAGGCGATGATGTTTCCAGAGAAGCAGAATACGCAATGTCGGAGAGGCAGAGGCAGTGCCAGAGAGCTCCGCGATGCCGAAGAGCTCCGCGATGGCAGAGGCGATGATGAAGAGCTCCGACAAGGGTGCAGAGAAGGAGAGGGTAGGGCAGCGTATTCCGGGAAGCTGAATGATGGTCATGCTTTAAAGAGCCGCAGAAAAGAAAGAACATGACTGCATAAAGTTTTGAGCCACAGATTCATTTTTAGAGGGAAAAGCATGCGGGAAATAGGAGAAGACCAAAAAACCCACCGTTTTTGAAGAAAATAAGTGGTTATAAAGGGTATTTTTTGGAGCTTGAATATTACACCAAGGGCATTTTGGTCCAAAACATTTTACACAATAGCTGATTTGCTCATTGCTATAGTATAAAGATACACACATTTAAAACAAACCTTATTCATCGTCTTCTCAAATCGACGGATTTCACGAAGAGCGGAAGAAGGGGACGGTGCGTCGTCGCGGAGTCTTTTGGCCACCGCCGACCAGAGATGAGGTGCACGAAATTCTCGACGAAACATAGATCCAGAAAGCTCTCGCCGAGATCTCGCGTGCACTGTGAGTTTTTACTGTTTCATGGAATTTTTGGCGTTAGGGTATGTGACATTAACCCTTGTATTGCCTGAAACATTTCAGAGGTTGTAGCCGAGGAATTCTTGCATCTGATACTTGCAGCGGAACGCTCGTGAGACCAGTTTTCTGATGATTTTGAGGCAAGTGGTGATTTTTTCCACTCTTCCTAAGTTCTTTTGTTCTTATTCCTTTTCCTTTCTCTTCCCTTATGGACGGTGGGAGTAGAGTAGGTGTTATAACTGAAAATCAGCTTCTATGGAGTTCGAACACTTGGGGAAGGGGTGATCTCGCACATACTTCTCCCTCACAAACTAAAAAAACTAGAGACTTAGAACAAGAAACGGAGCCAAGGCTCCAGCACAGAGGTCCCACCACAAACCTGGAAGATCAGAGAGCGCTTCCCCTCCTTAGACAAGTGCCGAGCTAAGGATATCTCAGAAAGCGCAAGAATAACAGGGCATAAGTAAGCATGCCCTCTGAGGTACCCCCTTTGATTTATTTATATTTTTCTGAAAACGGTCTGCCAACAGCCAACCTCCGCTATTCTAAACAGTTATATGCAGTCCAGTTTGGCCTGCCAACAACGTAACTCCGCTGTTCTAAAGGGCTATGGGCAGGCCAATAGGAGTAGAATGGTAAAAATACAGCATACAACACAGAGCGAGTGGCCCCTGAGAACCTCAACTCACATGGGGTGGCGAGTGCTCGATGGTGCTAGCACTCGCCGCCTCCCTATAACCCTGGGCGAGTGTGGGCCAGAAACGCACCACTCGCCAACTGCCATCCGAGAGCTATAGGCGAGTGCGAGCCTGCTGCTCCACTCGCACCCGTTCCCCCCCCCCACCCTACTTGGGCGAGCCGACGGATCTGCCGAGATGTCACTCAACACTAAGAGGCGTCGATTGAACAACCCTCACTCGACTCCGAGCCGGAAGGCGTCGAGTGGACTCGACGCCAGCGGAAGGCATCGAGTGGACTCGTCGCCAGGGGTCCAGCCCGCCTAGCTTTTCTAGTTTGGCTCCTATCAATCCACACTCACCAGATATGGGATTGTACAGTAGGGTTCTGCTAAGTTAGAAACCGTCGAGTAGAGTAGAAATTTGGCTAAGTCAAAATTCATCAAGTAAGAGTAAAGTTTCGGTGAAGTCTTTTTGGTTAAGTATGTGGGAATCAGCCGGTCTGAAATTTGTTGAGTGAAGTAGTCTTGGCATTGAGATCATCAAGTGGAATTCATCGAGTATTCTCCATGAATCCGTCCGATATTCATGAGTTTCAGCTGATTTCGTCAATTCATTTTCGTCGTATATCACTTAATGTATTCAAATTCGCCAAGTGTTTGTTGTCAAATATATCTGTTGAGTCAAGCCATTTTCATCAAGTGAGCCGTGAAATCATCGACTACCTTTCGACGAATTTTCGAGTACTTAGATTATTTGTGGAGTCTAACTTAATGTCGACGTATGCTTCGAGTGTCTTGAATTTCATCAAGTCGAATTCATTGGGTAGAATTTATAGGAAGCTTCTAAGTTAAATTCGCCGAGTGCCAGCGTTAGGTCAAGTCAATTCGTCGAGTATCATTAGGTTTTGGCCAAATTTGCAGAGTACAATTCGTCGGGTAAGCATAAATTCGTCGAGTATATTTGACGAATCAGTGTGGACTTAGAATTTTCTCGTCGAAGGAAGTCCAATTCGTCGAGTATGCCATAGAGAAATTTTTGGACCTTTTCTTCCTCTTCGTCGTTGGGGAATTTCGATGCTTAGATTTTGGTTTTATCGGTGTTTTTTTAAGTGTTTCATTATGGTCGTTGGGTGGTAGTGGAAAAAGGACCACCACCCCAGTGTCGATTTGTAAATCATTACGACTGGTGGGTTTTTTCTTCTCTTTTTATGGACTATCGGGTTGTGTTGGATATCTTGGCCACCACCGCAGTGCCTTTTTGAGATGTTTGGTCTGATGGTTTGTGTTGGACAATGTGGTCACCGACTCAGTACCATTTTTATCAGTGTTATTGATTCACGTCTTCGAGCTGATTAGTGTACAACCTCGGACTCGCGAGAGGCCCTCAAGACGCGAATAAGAAGAAGCGGGTGAGAGGTGCGTATAGGCGAGTGGGACCACGTAGTCCACTCGCAGGCAGCGAGTCGGGAGGTCTCTGCAGTAGGCGAGACGCCCCCTCTAGGGGGCGAGTAGGCCTTTATAGGCGAGAGGGTCCCCTAACAAAGGATACCCGCGAGACGAGCGGGAAGGCCCGTCTCGCCACCAGGTGCTCTCCCACTCGCAGTATGGTGAAAGGTCATTTTGGCAAATCTATATCCCAGGGGGATTTTACTCTTCTACCCCGGGTATCTTTCCCTTTTGCCCTTGATGGTCTGCATATAGCTCCTCAGAACAGCGGAGTTTGGCTGTTGGCAGACCCAACCAAGGGTACTTAGGTAATTTCAGGCCAGTTCAGTGTGATTATTTACAGATCCAACTCAGAAAAACTATAAATAGACCCATAGGGGTTCTTCAGAAGGAGATAGACTTTGGCCCAGGACTTGAGAGGATTTTTCTGTGCTTCTGAGGAGCTCCAAGCCCAACTTTTGGCTTTGGAGAGGAAGCTCTCAGATATCTTCCGAGTAAGCGGTGGGACCTCCCTGTTGAGGCTTTGGGTCGGTTTCTAGTCCTTCACGACTAGTCGGAGCTTGGGACGAGTAGGTGTTGGCTACGCCCCTATTTTTTGAACTTTTGTCGAAGTCAAATTTTGGCTTCAACAATTCTGGTGCGGTGAGCGTGGAAGGTAGCCGATACAAGAAAAGTTTAAGTTAGTCCTATGGTAGGAGGTGAAGGTGAAGGATATGGTTCAGGAGGTTCCCCCTCCCGGGGAGAGGAGGTGACGAGGAAGATGCTGGATGACTTCAGGCGAGAGGTCCTGCAGACCATCAGCTTGGCCTTCTCGGCCAGAAGCGAGAGGGCAACGCATCAGGTTCCGATAGAGGAGGTACCGCTCTTAGGCGGGAATGCCCCTGGACAGTGCCGGGCAAGGAGGTCTCGGCAGAGGCTGGCGAGAGGGACGTGGCGGCAAGAGAGCTCTTCCCAGGCTAGCATCCCGGGAAGGAGATTTCGGCAGAAGTTGGCAAGAGGGAGGCGGCTGTGCGAGAGCTCTTCCCTGGGCATGGTCTCGCGGATCAGTCTAGCCAGTCGAGGCCGCGAGACGTGCCCTCTCGGCAGGCAGGTGGTGAGAGCCCATTCAGTGAGCTCATCATCTCGGCTCCAGTGTCGGAGGGGTTCCGGGAGCCCGACATGTCCTACTACTCGGGGAAGGATGACCCTATATAGCACGTGTAGTGGTTTGAAGATGTCGTTTTGATAAGGCAGATGACGGATGCCTTCAAGTGTCGGTTGTTTGCCATCACATTGAAGGAGAAGGCACGAGACTGGTTCCACCAGTTGCCAGCAAGGTCGATCTACAGTTTCGAGGATCTGCGTCAAGGTTTCCTGTTGAGGTTCTCAACATCGAAGAAGCGTAAGAAGGAGGCGGAGTGCCTATTTGCGGTGAGGCAGAATCAGGATGAGACGTTGGGACATTATGTGGATCGGTTTCAGGAAGAGGTCCTCCTGGTCCAGGAAGTCCCAGGGTATACTTGATGCTCGCGTTTACTCTGGGACTGAGGCCGGGTTTCTTTAGCATGGAATTGAAGAGAGTGCCCCCACTCTCTTTTGAGGAGCTCATGGAGAGGGCGGCAAAGGAGACAGACTTTGGCCCGGGACTTGAGAGGATTTTTCTGTGCTTTCTGAGGATCTCCAAGCCCAGCTTTTGGCTTTGGAGGGGAAGCTCTCAGAGATCTTCTCGGTAAGCGGTGGGACCTCCCTGCTGAGGCTTTGGGTCGGTTTCTAGTCCTTCACGACTAGTCGGAGGTCGGAGCTTGGGACGAGTAGGTGTTGGCTATGCCCCTATTTTTCGAACTTTTGTTGAAGTCAAATTTTGGCTTCAACAATTAGTCTCTTTCTTTTTATGTACATACATATGTTCATTTGCGTACTCTTGTAGATATTATCGAAGCATGACTTTATACCACACTTGGTGCAACTTCTTGTACTTAAACCTTCCTTAATTTTTATTGCTTATTATCATATGATTTATATGCTGTGGTTTGACAACTATTTTTTGTTTGGGTTAGTAACACTCTTAACTTGCTTAACTGCTTGATTTTATTTCTTGTTACCACTTATACATTTTTGCTGAGGCGTTCTTTTCTTTTGAATGCCTCAGGCTCAGGATAGTATCAGTCTGAGTAGTTAGAGTTGGTGGCCTCAGGCATTCTACGGTAGTAGCAGTGGTTCTTCCCTCGCATTCGTGAGGTAGTCTTGTTGTTCTTCTTTATAGTTCAGACATACATTTTTTCCACGGGTTCGTGTCAGGTTTTTGACGCCCACAATGGAATATTGTAGAATGCTAGAATATTTGCCTGTTGTTGTGTTATTTTCTAGCTGGTTGTTGAACCAATCGCTCTCTAGGAAGGACTTATGCTATGATTGCATGTTAGTTATTTTCAAAGGTATAAAGGATCATTATGCTTATCTCATACTCATGACATCTTTTTAAATCAAATGTCATTATATTTTAACATACGTAAAAAGCTCTTTTATTACTTAGAGCTGTGCATACCATTATTTATCCTATTGGATCTTCATGCTCATAAAGGATAACAGAGGAACTAAACAAAGCATTTTTCTGCAGCGTATATGTATATTTTTACCCTTGGACTAGTTGATCCACCGAGCCGAGGGATACAACCATCAAAACTCAAACTAAGTTTTTGCCATAACAAACTTGAGAGTTTCACGAATAGTATTAGGGATATGTTCTTGCCTGAGCATCTGCAATTATCCCATACACGACGTGGCATCACAACACGTGTTTTCTCTTACTCTGATATAATATTAAATGATGAGAAAATGTGGGTTGTGACAGTTGGTATCAGAGGGAGTTTCTTTTGACAATTGGTCGAACGACTATCTCTGGTAAGATTTTAGTTATCATGTCTCATTTCATACACACACGGATGTGTCATCAGTATGTCTTGGCGAAAGCATGAACACTACACTCATAAGCATGACAAGAAGTATATGGGTCATATTATGTAGTATGGGATGCATAATATGTGTTTGTATATGGATCATCATAGGAAGCAACATGTGATTGTTATGTAGTATGGGATGCATAACAATCATCACATGGATGCCTATTAGATTTTGCTTTTCTGTTACATGCGATATTATGTAGTATGTGATGCATAATATTTCACGTATACACACTCATAACATGTATTAAGGCCTTTACTAGAATGCATAGCACAACATGCATGACATAACATAGCATTAACACGTGTGCCAAGCTAAGATCTATAGATGACATACGTTCACACATGGTTTTAAAGCAAAGAAATAAGAATTCATGCATTCATATCATATGCACATGAGTCAATAGGATGATGGTATATCATCCTAAGTTAAGGCATAGCATCACTTTTAAAAATCCCAGAGCAAGGTAACAGCAAGAGCAAGTTTCTATTCATGTATGGTCTGAATTGAATGGAGTAGTTCTAGCGTTAAGATAGGTTTGATGAGTTGTTCGTTGTATTATTAGGAATCCCGCCTAAGCGTGTGGCGATAAGGTTGACTCCCCAGTCTGAGGGTGAGTTATCAGGTGCGCAAAGTGAGGCTGTGATCGAAGAGCTACGGTAGAGCAATGAGTCTCTATTAAGGCAGATGGTTGCTATGCAATCACAGATTCAGGCTTTGTTGATTGCCTCCTTAGAGCACCAGCTTATGGTGCAGAACCCTGCAGTGGTCAGACTATACCCATTCCACCTGCTCCTCTAGTGCCTCCAGTTCTACTACCATCAGAGTTGAATTTCATTTCGCACCTCCGACGATTAGGACCCCATACCTATGACGGGAGAGATGATTTCATGGCATTGGATGACTGGATTATTGCCATTGAGGATATGTTTTTGTACTCGGGAATTTCTACGGGCCAAAAGGTAATGATTGCCGCTTACTAGCTAAAGGTCCTTGCTTAGAGCTGGTGGATCCGGAAGAAAGAGAGCCTCTCGGAGGGATGTTCATGAGAATATTTAGGGAATTATTTCTAAAGAAGTTTCTACCATCGGACGAGCAAGACCGTCTGATGAATATTTTTCTACACCTGAAACAGATACAGCTTATGGTTAGTGAGTATGAGATAGAATTCAGTAAGCTGAGCAGGTTTTCTCCTGATCTGGTATCCTCTAAGGCAGGTAGGGTGAAGCGATTCTCGGGAGGACTTCAAAGCAACATCCAATAGTTGGCTAGAGCGTATCGGTCAGAGACGTATGCTGAGGCAGTGGAAGCTACTCTGAGAGTCGAGGCTATCAACGATGCCAAGAATCGAGGTGCACAGATGATGAAGGATAAGAGAAATTCTGATGATAGTGGAAGCTCTCAGGCATCTGGCCCAGCTTCGAAGAACGAAAGTAAGGAAGTGTATAGTTTCTATGGCCGGCCAGGCCATCCCTTCTAGAAGTGTCTTAAGAGATTGGGAGCTCAAAAGCAGCAGTAGGTGCTTGCAATTTAGAGCATGCCCAAAGGAGATCTAATCTGTACTTCGTGCAAGCAGAAGGGGCATGATGTTGCCCATTGTTGGACAAAGGATAAGCTCTGCTTCTAGTTTGGACAGAAAGGGCATTTGAAGTCTAAGTGCTCACGACCTCAGCCCCCGCTGCAGCCAGTTCCGCTTCAAGCCTTGTCGCCGCCGCAACATCTGGATAAAGGGAAAGGCAAGTTGAATTTGGTGACCTTGGAAGAAGAGCAGAATTCCACCCAAGTGACCTCATATTAGATTCTGATCTGGTTCTTAGCTTTCAACTTTAGTTCCAATGTTGTTCGACTAGTTACGTATATGATTTTATACGGAAGTTTAAGGTAAATAACTGTTGGATGCGCGTTCCTTTTGATTCTAGTGCTACTGACTTGTTCGTGGCTAGGAATTTTATAGAACGTCACTGTCTAGCCCTCGATCAGGACGGTGATTCAATTCGCATTAATTTTCCCTCTGGTGACTCGATGGTGTCGGACCAGGGAATCCAGAGTTGTCCTATCCTTTTAGGCAACTTCCTAGCCTTCGTGGATTTTAGAGTGCTAGATCTGGAAGACTTCGATGTGATTTTGGGCATGGACTGGTTGTCAAGGTATGATGTTGTTATCTAATGTAAGGTTAAGCGTTTGGACTTCAAGATGGACAATGGCCACCCCTTAAGTGTGTATGGATTTTCGCGCTAGAATTCCTCGATTATTTCTGCGGTATGTGCTCTGAAACTCTTAGATTCCAGTTGTCTTGTCTTGCTTATCTGGTTTCTATTTTGGGAAATGTTAGTAGTTTGCCGCACATTGATGATATTTTCGTGGTGCGAGAGTTCCCAATGTTTCGAGTTAGTCTTCGTGGTCTTCCGCCTGAGAGGGATGTGGAATTTTTTATTGATCTTGAGCCGGGTACTCGCCCTATTGCTAAGTCACCGTACTGTATGGCCCCGCGTGAGCTAGAAGAGTTGCTTGCTTAGTTAGACGAATTGCTGCAGTGTGGATTTATTAGGCCAAGTTCTTTGCCTTAGGGTGCTCCCATGTTGTTTGTGAAAAAGAATGATGGTTCTATGAGGCTGTGTATTGATTATAGGGAATTAAATAAGGTAACTATCAAGAACAAGTATACCTTGCCGCTGATTGATGATTTGTTTGATCAGTTGCCTGGTAGTACTGTGTTTTCGAAGATTGATCTTCGCTCGGGCTCCCATCAGTTGAGAATCCGTGAGACGGATGTTTCATGGACCGCCTTTCATTCTCGGCATAGACATTTTGAGTTCTTGGTGATGTCCTTTGGATTGACAAATGCACCCTCTACTTTCATGGACAAGATGAATAGAGTGTTTAAAGATTTTCTGCATCATTTTGTGGTCGTTTCCATTGACGATGTTCTGGTATATTCCCGGAGTGCTGAGGAGAATGCTCAGCATTTGCTCCAAGTTTTGTCTACTTTATGAGAGCATAAGTTGTATGCAAAAATGAGTAAGTGTGAGTTTTGGCTTCCTCAAGTGTAATTTTTGGGTCATGTTGTGAATAAGGATGAAATTTCTGTTGATCCAGAAAAAATAACTACTGTATTGGATTGGAAAAGACCTGTCATGCCTAAGGAGATAAGGAGCTTCTTAGGGTTGGCAGGCTATTATAGAAGGATTATGGAGGGATTCTCCTCATTGTCTGCACCTTTGACTAAGCTTATGCAGAAGAATGATGTGTTTGTGTGGAGAGATAAGTGCGAAGAAGCCTTTCATGAATTGAAAAATAGATTGTGCACTGCTCTAGTATTGACTTTGCCTGCCGAAGGAGTAGAGTATACTATTTATGTGGATGCATCACACGTCGGGCTTGGATATGTCTTAATGTAAGAAGGAAAAGTGATTGCGTATGGGTCGAGGCAATTGAAGGTTCACGAAAAGAATTACCCTACACATGATTTGGAGTTTGTGACAGTAATTTATGCCCTGAAGCTTTGAAGACACTTATTGTATGGCGTGTCGTGCAAGATTTATACAGACCACAAGAGTTTGAAGTACGTCTTCAATTAGAAGGAGCTAAATTTGCGCCAGTGAAGATGGTTGGAGTATGTTGCAGATTAGGAGGTTGATATCCTTTATCATCCGGGCAAAGCTAATGTGGTAGTCGACGTCTTGAGTATAAAGAGCGCACAAATATTTAAATTTTCGGGGTAATCCTTGGCGGAGGAGTTCCTATTAATAAACATGACTGTTGGGAGTAGCGACACGCCAAGAACCTTGGAAGTGCTAGAGCCTTCATGGATTACGCTTACAAGGCTACATCAGTAAGACGATCCCGATTTGGAGCATATTTGTAGTAGAACCAAAAAAGGGGAATTAAAGCAAGGATTTGCAGTGAGGTGCATGGGTCTAGTGTTGCATATCACCCTAGCTCTACAAAGATGTATTGAGATTTAAAGCAGATTGTTTGGTGGTATGGGATGAAGAAAGAAGTAGCTAAGTTCGTGTCTGAGTGCTTCACCTGCAAGCATATTAAGGCGGATCATAGAAGGTCGGGTGGAAAGTTGAGGCCTTTCGACATTCCAAGTTGGAAGTGGGAGAGCATTTCTATGTACTTCATTACCGATTTGCCGAGTTCTCCCCGAGGACATGATTCTGCGTGGGTAATAGTTGATAGATTGACGAAATGTGCCCGCTTTGTGCCTTTCATGATTGGCTATTCCATGAAGAAGATAGCGGAATTGTATCAGGATGAGGTTATCAGACTATTTGGAGTGTCGATAAGTATTGTGTCAGATCGAGATTCCAGATTTACGTCGTGCATCTGGAAAAGTTTACGGGAAGGATTAGGCACTGACCTCAGGAATTCAAATGCTTATCACTTGCAGACCAATGGTCAAAGGGAAAAAGTTAATCAAATCTTGCAGGATATGATCAGATTTTATATTCTAGACCATGGTGGGGCATGGGACCAGCGTCTTAGACTGATGGAATTTGCCTATAACAATAGTTATCAAGAAAGTTTGCAGATGGCCCCTTTGAGGCTTTGTATGGCAGACATTGTCGAACTCCTTTGTTTTGGCTTGAAATTGGTGAGAGACCGTTGTTAGATCCGGAAACCTTGGAGGAAATGAGTATTTCTATAATGTATATTCGTGAAAAGCTTCATGTAGCTTAGGAGCGATATGAAAAGTATGGAAATCGACGGAGGGTTGATCTGGAGTTCACAGTTGGGGACATGATTTTTCTGAAGGTTTCTTCGATGCCAGGTGTTAAGAGGTTTGGAAGGAACCACCTCGGTGCACCAGTTGCAGCTTAATACTTCATATATCAAAGAGCCTGTTCATATTCTGGAGACTCGGGATCGGGTGTTGCGGAGAAATATTATACCCATGGTCAAGGTTCTTTGGCGAAAGCAAGACGTCAATAGCGCTACAAGGGAGTTGGAGTCAGCTATGAGAGAGGCTCATCCTCACCTTTTCTCATAGTTTCCCTTAATAAGTTTTCTATCCGGTAACCATTATGTACAACCCCGTGTTTGCTGAGTGGGTCCACCAGGTCGAGCGAGCGAGGCAGAGCAACCGGCCCGCGTCAGAACATCAAACAGGCGAACTCAGAATGGTCGACTCGCTCTCGCCAAAGTTAGGGGGCGAGCTGCGCGAGCCGGTCCATCCAGCCCGTTTTCCCATAGGCGACCTGGCTGCCAGCCCGCCTCAAAATAAGGGTCGGCGGACTTCGGCGCTGTTAGAACCCTACTTGTGATTTGGGCTAGGTTCAGTATTAGGATTATTGACCCAGCATGTATAGTCTAGGGTAATTTGCTAGTACCATGGTTTTTAGGTCAATCTCTTAGTTTAGTATACTGAGACCTACCTTCAGAAGAATTCAGAGACTCAAGACTTAAGAGACAAGACAATTTTTGAAGATAGCAGAATTAGTCGTTCAACGATAGCTGAACTCAGCTCAACGATCGTCAATCTCAGATCGATGAACTCAGAATTTCTTCTCTGAGTTGAGTTCGACGAAATTCTAGCTCGGGTCGACGAACTGTGATCTTATGTCAGGATCTCAGCTCGACGAAGTGCCTTCTCAGCTCGACGAACTTGAAGCTCAGTTTGGCAAGTACATTCTCAGCTCGACGATCTTGGATCTCAGCTCGACGAAGAAGATTTATCAGCTCGATAATCTTGGAGCTTAGGTCGACGAATCCTTTCCTGTGTTCGACTAACTCCAGTCAGGTTCTATTCGACTATCTTTATGCAGTTTCTCTGATCGACTAAGCCAATTTGAATTTAAAGATTAAGTCAGTAATACTCTGATAATTAATGTCCATATTCCCAAGAATATAGCCATTCCTGGCAGCATTAATTAGGATTTCACAGAGTTATTACTTAGCATATTTACTGGGATAGTTGAGGAAACACATTGAAGACAGAATACAGTCGTTTCATTTCCCAGAGAATATGCAGAGGATTTGAATTTCAAATCAGCAGTCATATATAAAGGAAAATTCCAGAAGACTGTTAACAACAACATACAGAGAATATACACAGTGACAACAAAAATTTTATTGTCAAGAAGAAGAAGAGAGCGAATATCTCAACAGAGAAAGAACTTCTTGTTCATCATACTCTTCTTCTTCAAGCTTTTCTTCCAGCAAACAATCTTTATTCTAAGATCAACTTCACAACCTCTCAGATACATATACTGGAAGAAACAGTTTCAATTTGAAGGCCTACACCCTGGGCAAAGCTTCCATTCTCCTGATCAGATCTATAACTCAGGGGGAGCTTTGACAACATCAAAATCCACTAGTCTTCTCTAAGATTGTTGACAGAGAAGAACACCATCACTTTTCTATTTCCAACTGTGTATAGGGTTATAACTCCCTTCAAAAGTTAACTCCTTGGTTGTTAAGTTTCCTGATCAAAAGACTTAGTTTGGTTTTTGGGCACCTGATCAAACGCTCAAAGGGTTGCTAGATATCCCTTAAAAACATTAATCTTGTGGTGATAGGGCACCTGAGCAAAAACCTATGGTGGCAGGGCACCTAATCAAAAACCTATAGTGGATTCCTGCCGGGGTGGTAGAAGAGTGGATGTACCCAAGTTTTAGGGAAACCACTATAATTTCCTTGTGTCGTCTGGATTGCCTTTACTTTTGTATTTATGTGCTGTGATTTCTTTCTTATATACTTATATATCATTATACTTTTAATCCGCAATAAAAATCTATGATTAAATTTTTAATACTCTATTCATCCCCCCCCCTCTAGAGTAAACATAAGATCTATCCCACACTCAAGTGGTATCAGGGTATCACCTTCTATTGGTACTATAGGCCACTTTCAATTGGTATAAGAGCATCAGGTTGGATTTAATTGGTTGTACATGCTAACACCTGAACCAAAAGATCCTTGATAGATCTTGATTATTCTAGTTTGTTCTTTTTATCATGGCACAAAACAAAAGGTACTCAAGCAGCAGACCTCCAGTGTGCAACTTAAATAAGTTTGCTCTCTGGAAGGTAAGGATCAGATTATATATGAATTCTATTGATGAGGACATCTACAATTCTATCTTGATAGGTCCCCCATAACCAGTGGCAAGAATAAGTACCTCAGAAGTTCCACCACCTGAGTGGACAGAAGCTCAGAAGAAGTTGAAGATAGCTGATGCAAAAGCTCTGAACAACCTAGCTCAAACAATGTCTGATGATATTTCCCAGAAAGTTGTTGAATGCTCTTCAGCCAAAGATATCTGGGATTCTCTAAATGCAAAGGTTGTTGGCTCTACAAATGAAAGAAATGACAGAAGGTCCCACTTGATTTCTTAATATAAGAACTTCAAGAAGGGTGAATCAGAATCAGTTGCTGATATATACACCAGACTCAGTCTCATCATCAATGAGCTGAAATCTCTTGACAAGGACATCTCTTCGACAGAGATAAATGACAAGATCCATATGTGCTTCCCTAGCACATGAGACTCCAGGATCTGGCCAATCAAGGAAGACAGAAGCTTGAATGAGATCTCAACAGAAACCTTGTTGGGAAAGCTCAAGTCCTATTAGCAACTTATCAAGACAAGGGAAGCTAAGCAAATTGCTTCACCATCACCCAGGAAAGAAAAGAGTATTTCTTTCCAAGCTACAATTGAAGAAGAAGCAATTCCAGCAAGTGAAGACCTGATGAATCTTCTAGCCAAAAGATTTTATAAAATGGCCAAGAAAGACTTCAGAAGAAGATCATCCAGACATGAAGACAAACCAAGGTATGACAAAACCCCCACTAATGAAGTTGTTTGTTATGGATGCAGGAAACCTGGACATATTTTGCCAGAATGTCCTGAAAAGAAGAAGGAAAAGAAGAAGGAGATAGACTCCAGGAAACACTCCAAGAAATCCTCTTCCAACAAATACAGGAAGAAAGAGAGAGGATTTGTAGCTGAGACCTGGAGTGATTCAGATTCAGACTCTTCATCCAGCTCCAGTGAGGATGAAGAAGAAGCAAAAGCTAGAGAAATATGCTTGATGGCTATCAATGCCTCTTGCAGCAATACAGAAGCTGAAGATTCAGAAGCAGAATCTGAACCAGAAGAGGATCAGGTAATCTCTTCCTTTGATTTTACCTCAGAACAATTTAAAACTGAATTTAAATCATTATGCATTGATCTGATTAAGTCTGAGAAGGAAATCAAACTTCTCAGAGAAAAACTGACTAAATTTGTAACTATTTCTTTAGAAAATTTAAAACTTATGGAAGATCTAAAATAGCTAATAAACAAATACTTTCCTTAGAAACCAAATTAAATGAGGCTAAGAAATTTGAAAAATCCCTTAATGGGAGAAGTATGAAATTGATGGACATCATAAGCACAGTGAATGCTAGACTTAATGGCAATCTGGGTTTGGGTGCTTCATCAAGTCAGCCTCCTATTTTGTAGAAAAATATATTATCTACCCTCATCAAATTTGTTTCTGCTAAAGGCAAAGAGAAAGTAGAAATTAATAATAAACCAACAGAAACTTTATATAAAAATCAAAAGAAGAAAAAAAAAAAAAAATGTTAATAAAATAATGTTCAACATTTTTCGTCGAGCCAAGATTGACGAAATGCATATGGTTCGTCAAACTCAGATCGACGAACTATGAACGCAGATTACATATATAATTATTCTTCTAACTACGATCGACGAAATCTATATGGGTCGTCGAACCGCGATCGACGAAATCTATATGGGACGTCGAACCACGATCGATGAAATTGGGGCACAGAAAATAATACTTTCATTCTCTGAGCGGAGTTCGACGAACTCATCCCATTTCGTCGAACGCAGATCCACGAACTTACTAGAATTCGTCGAATGCAGAATATTATAACAGAAACTTAAATTCTATTAGAAATTTTAATCAACCTGAATCTCTTATTAATCCTTTTAACCAATGGATAATTCCACCTAGAAAATATCACCCATTAGGCTATAAAGATCAACCAGATTATTCTTATATTTCTAGTTACTCTTACGAAAGAAATCAAGGACCCAAGGTAACCTGGGTCAAAAAACTCTTAATTTGCTTTCTTGCAGATAAAAAACTATCCTACCACAGAGCAACAGTGGTACTTGGATAGTGGTTGCTCAAAACATATGACAGGTTCAAAGGACAACCTCAGTGACTTCAAGGCAAAGCTTGGACCCAAAGTGATTTTTGGTGACTCCAATTATGGACAAACAGAAGGCTATGAAAATGCCAAGATTGGAGCAGTGACATTCAAGAAAGTTGCTTATGTGAATGGTCTGAAGCATAACCACATCTCCATAAGTCATGTATGTGATGAAGGTTATCAGGTATCTTTTAACAAATCCTTATGCTCTATTATCTCTAACAAAAACAAAATTATTTTAACTGGTATTAGACAAGATAACATATACTTAGTTAATTTCAATTCAGCTAAATCAGAGATTTGCTTATTTAATCAGATTAGTAATTCTAATGAATTATGACATAAGAGATTAGATTATGTAAACTTTAGGAATAATGAATTATGGCATAATGAATTATGGCTGTCAGGCTCTCACCTAGCTGGCAGGGTTAGATGTCACTCGAGAGGGTGTACCCAAACCCCGAGCAGATCCCGCTGTCAGGCTCTCACCTAGCTGGCAGGGCTGGATGTCACTCGAGAGAGCCTACCCGGACCCCGAGCAGATCCCTTTGCCAGGTTCTCACCTAGTTGGTAGGGCTGGATGTCACTCGAGAGAGTCTACCCAGACCCCGAGCAGATCCCGCTGCCAAGCTCTCACCTAGCTGGCAGGGCTGGATGTCACTCGAGAGAGTTTACCCAGACCCCGAGCAGATCCCGCTGCCAGGCTCTCACCTAGCTGGTAGGGCTGGATGTCACTCGAGAGAGTCTACCTAGACCCCAAACAGATCCCGCTGGCAGGCTCTCACCTAGCTGGCAGGGCTGGATGTCACTCGAGAGGGTCTACTCGGACCCCTAGCAGATCCTGCTGCCAGGCTCTCACCTAGCTGGCAGGGCTGGATGTCACTCGTTAGAGTCTACCCAGACCCCGAGAAAATCCCGCTGCCCGATCTCACCTAGCTGGCGGCTCGAGAGAGTCTACCCAGACCCCGAGAAGATCTCGCTGTCAGGCTCTCACCTAGCTGGCGGCTCGAGAGAGTCTACCCAGACCCCGAGCAGATCTCGTTGTCAGGCTCTCACCTAGCTGGCAGGGCTGGATGTCACTCGAGAGAGTCTACCCAGACCCCGAGCAGATCCCTTTGTCAGGCTCTCACCTAGCTGGCAGGGCTGGATGTCACTCTAGACGGTCTACCCGGACCCCGAGCAGATTCTGCTACCAGGCTCTCACCTAGCTGGCAGGGCTGGATGTCACTCGTGAGAGTCTACTCAGAATCCCAACTAGCTAGCAGAACAGATCTCGATGAATGAAATGATGTCAGAAGTTGGGGCCCAGGCACCCGAACGTCAGAGGAAGAAATCTCAGGGTTAACAGAATAGGATCGGCTGGTCGACGAGCCGGAAGTGCCGAGTTGACACTATGGATCGGCAAGGCGGGCTCTCGGGACCCAACATAATCGCCCAGCACCTGAAAAATGACCAAGGTGGCGAGAGCTCAGGCCGAGTTGAGACCTCATGGGGGTCAGCTCGCACGGAGCCCGGCGACTCGGGTGAAAGGCGAGTCGACTCACCTCCTCTATCTCGCAAGTAGCATGATAAAGAATCTGGACTAAGGAGACTGGTCTCCACTCGCTGTTCGGCTAACTAAAGCACCTATATTTCCTGAGCTAAGTCCAGAATGGACACGCTACCTCACTCGCGGGATGCGGGATAGGATACAACGATCAGGAGGATTGAAACAGGTCGTGAATACAAAAGAGAAAAGACGAAGGGATCCGCATTACAGGGAAGCGACATTAGATGCAACATTTCCAAAAACATATTTCATTAATTACAAAATGACAAGTCTGGGGCTCAGCCCACGTCTACATCACAATAGAAATTATTAAAAGCACGGTGCGGAAATTCAGCGAGGTGAGCTCTCAAACGACAATTCCTCCTAGATGGGTTGGTAGGACTAGTCGCCCGGCTTTGGTAACCGGAAGGAACAGTGCCGGTAACACATCACTTGTGGAAAGGCTCGCGCCCTCGCTCTTAATGAGGCCCACCTGCCGCAACATCTGGATGGTGTAGTTTGCAGCTTTAGCAGCATTCTTCTGCATGATCTCCTCCAGCTCGTACTCATTATAGTGTGCCTGCTGGCAGTTACTGCTGGAGGGCAGCAGAGCAACTGCTACGGCTTCCATCGCTCACACCCACGCTTGTAGCGCGTCCTTTTCTTTATCCAAGGTGGCAATCTAGAAGCCTAGATGCTTAGCTGTCGCTGCATCCTGTGAGGAGGGGTAGAATGAACTTGAGAAAAGGGAACAATCTTAAAGATAATAAACGTGAGTAGTGGAACTTACCACCCCTCCCAGGTAGGTGGCGAGGACGGCATCGGCCGCTTCCGCCTCTCTCTCTGATGCTCTGCCTCCTCCTAGGAGAGACAGTAGGCTTATTCCTTTTCATCCGTAAACTTCTTGAGCGAGGGGCGTTTTTATCTATCTGGGTCCATGCCGACCGACCATATGAGCCAGCTCCAGGCTGCGGAGCTAGGCCCGCGCGCTTTCATGAATCAGCACCCGCATGGCCTCCTCATCATAGATCGCGACATCTTCCCCCGCGTAGAGGCCGAACGAAAAGTTATAGGCGACCCAGTTGATGGTTTCTTGCTCCAGCCTGCTCGGCAGCAATATACAGATGAAGGCTTGGTTCGTCTCCAAGTCCCATTAGAGGAGTGGAACGCTGAGCTCATCTAAGGGTCGCTCGCCGAAGCCAAAGTTGTGGTGCCCTCTCGGCACTGGCTTCACGGTGGGCTGGGTCTCTTCTTGCGGCCTGGAGTTGCCCACCACCCCGGTAGGGGTGCCACTGGTCAAGGCGGCCGCAGGGGCGGGATCCCCAACCGGTTGACTGGTCGGGGCCTTATCTTTTCCCCAGGCAGCGGGAGGTGCATTGCCCGCGGTCTTTCATTTCTTTGGCGTTGTTGGCGATGGTAAGTGTTCACGGCTAGGCCGATTAGGGGGGGAGGGGGGGAGGGGGGCAGAGGCCCGGGTCCCACGATGTGCGGTGGCTACGACCTCAGCACGAGCGAGCTCGCTAGAGGCAACTCGCGCACTCTCATATGGAGGGTGCAAAGTAATGTCCCTCTCACCTGCAGAAAAGGAAAGTTTTAACATGAAATAAAAATAGTGAAGTAAAAAAGGAGAAGCGCGAGAAGCTTACCTCCTCGGCAGGACGGGGCGAGGTTGTCCAGATTCCTACACAGAAAGGCGACTTCGAAGTTCTTCCCAACAAAAAACCACCACAGCTCTTCTTCGTCCCCCCCCCCCAGGCTAGGGGCGGTAGATCTCCTCGCTATGCTGGACTGGTGAGGCGGGGATGTTGCCAAAGTCCCCCTTGACAAAAACACATTTCTTTAGACAGTTATTGCTCTTGTTGATTGTATCCCGCACCTTGACTTGGTTGCTGGAGAAGTAGGCGGTCTCGTCTTTGTTTGTCCGGAAGGAGAACATCTTGCGGAAGACTACGAGGCTGAACTCGATCCGCTCTTCCCGCAGGAAGCACTCGAACCTGATCACCACCGCGATTGAGTTAGGGTCATCTGGCCGGGACGATCCCGAAGTATTTCAGTATTTGGCGGACCTCCATCCATAGGAGAAGCTGGAGACCCGCCTCAAAATGTGTCGTGGTGATGGCGACCTCCTCTCCTGAGAGGTCGTTGATCTTCTCTGCCTCCCCAGGTCGCCTCTCCACGAAGCCTGGCGGGATGTAATTGCCGATCGCATCGAAGAACTCACTCTCAGAAATGGCGGCTATGGAGAAATTATGCTCGGAGAAAGTCCAGGCGCACTTTCTCCGCCTATCTGCATCGCCGCTGCAACCACCCATCTCGCAGGAAGCTTGCTAAGTGGGATGAAGTAGTTCTCACAGGAAGCGGGCGAGTCAGGAATCACAGGAAGTAGAGAAGGGAAGCCTTAAATGCGGTGGGTGAGAAAGGGCATGCAGGGCCTATTTATAGAAAGAAAAAGGGCGGGGAATTGTTCCGCCATCGGGAAAAGTGTGGATAGCAAAATGTGCCCCGACGCTTCGACTTCTGGACCAACAACAGATTTATACCAGCTCTCCGATGTGCCACAAAGACTAGTCGGCAGCAAGCTGCGCTCACCCGCGTCCGCGCAAGAGATGGGCGAGCTGCGATTCGCACCTGCAAGAAACAGTAGGCGAGCTGCTTAGGCATGCGATCTACGAACAACTGGCTCGCTCCCACCGAGACTAGATAGTCGGGCTGGGCGAGTCGGTTCGATAATCTCGCGCCCGCTTAAAGAAGGGGCAGGCGAGCAAGAACGCTTCATCCGCACTCACCCAGGGAAAATTAAACAGCGAGATTACAAAAGTAATATGCAGCAAACATGAACCCATTGGCGGGCAGTCTCAAATTATTACAAACTGAAATTAAATGTCCTGAAAGAAACTTCGTGACCCTACCACGCGAGTTTGTCTAGGATGCGTGTGTGACCTGGGCCTGGCGATCACTAGCAGGGGGAGGGCAAGCGGTTCAGTACTGGATCCACTTCCACCTGCCCCGCCCCCGCGTCCTTGATCGAGGCGGCATGCGAGGATAGAAGTATTCGCGAACCGCCATTAACTCCCGCTGGGCCAGGTCGACCTACTCCGTAGCATGCCTAAGCCACTCCTCGGCTAGTGTAATGTGCACCCCTGGAGAAGTAACTCCATCCCCGTCAGTTGGACGCCTCATTCCCTCTAGAACCACAAACTATTCCTCCGCCTCGGCCTTATCCTCGTCTACCCTATTACAGACCTCCTATAGCAGCAGAGATTACTTTTGGAATAACCGTGTCACCCTCTTATTCCTCCCCTCAACATCCAGCGGGTCGCCCAAATACTCTGAGATATGATCTGTATCGGGGTAAGGCGAATACCCCTCGCTCATTTCGACGTCGGAGGAGGAGATCACGTTAAAGCCTACAGAGGAGAGATCAAAAAAGGCAGGCAGTAGTAAACAGGCGAAAGTACAAGCTCACCTGGTGTCAGCACATCGCCCACACCAGCAGGTGGCCAGGAGGAGCCCGGCCGACCCTGAATGAGCCCTCCTTCAAGAACTGTGAAGGATTTCCCTAGCCCAGGGGGAATTGGAGACTGTGAAATCGCCGGAGTGGCTTGCCCCTGGCCCAAAGGGCTGGCATCCCGCTCGGTTATCATTGGGAGGGAATGACTCCACTCCACTCTGTCACCTCCATCTTTGTAGGGCATCGCCTGCGGAAAAAGGAATCAGAGGCAGAACGGCGAATCAGGCAGGAGGCTCGTATATCTCATGGGCGATCTCAGCACCGGCCCCCGAGGTGGACCCCAGGAGGTCGTTTGTAGGAGACCACCTGACGATTTTCCCTTTCATCGGCCTAACGAGGGGACCGGGCAATCCGTGTGCCAACCATGGGGCGACATCAACAGCACGCTCCCGCATCCCCTCCCTCATGGCTGCCAGGCGCGCTCGCATCTCCTCGGACACAGACATCGTTCAACTCTAGCTCACCAGGGAGGTTAAAGGAAGGCAGGATTTTTACCAAAGGCCCGATGGGGTATTTATAACATGATAGTGGGATCCACCAAAATATTCTCTCCAGCTCAGCAAAGCACTCACCGAACACGTGGGTTGGATGATTCTTTCCAAGCTTTGCCAAGCTCAAAAGGAGCAGGGATTGTGTAAAGTCCCGTGTTCGTCGAGTGGGTCCGCCAGGCCGGGCGAGCAAGCTAGAGTAACCGGCCCGCGTCAGAACAGCCAACGGTCGAACTCAGAACGGTCAGCTCGCTCTCGCCAACGTTAGACGGGCGTGTTGTGCGAGTCGATCCATCCAGCCCGCTCTCCCATAGGCGAACTGGCCGCCAGCCCGCCTCAGAACAAGGGTCAGCGGACTACAGCGGCCTGGCTCGTGATTGCCTAAGGAGGGAAGGCGAGCTGAGGGAGCCATGTCCCGTCCGCCCCAGCGGGATAGCGAGTTGTGGTGAGCCGATGATGTAGGGATGTCGGATCGGAGATCTCTGCGAAGCTAACGCTCTCCCTACGCACAACACGTCGTAGATCTACCGCACCTACACAACACCTATCGCCCACAATAGTCCTCGCCCACAAAATGCGGCTCAGTTGGTTGATGAGAGCTTGCCTGAAAGCTCTTTATCAAGGAGGTCAGGGGATCGAGACCTGGCCTCAACAACCTACCGTGCGCCTGTGTTTGGGCCCGGAGATGGGTTGGGGTGTACGGCCCGTGGGCCTGATAAAAGGGACGCCATGGTGTGACGCCATGGTGGGCCCGATAGTGGGCCGCCAGACGTGGGCCTCTGGCTAGGCCAGGTGCGAGGCCTGGTCGACAGAGCGGGTCGGCTCTGGGTCACTGCATCAAAAAAGTGCACTTTTTTGATGCAGTGACCCAGAGCCGACCCGCTCTGTCGACCAAGCCTCGCACCTGGCCTAGCCAGAGGCCCACGTCTGGCGGCCCACTGCCGGGCCCACCATGGCGTCACACCATGGCATCCCTTTTATCAGGCCCGCGGGCCGTACACCCCAACCCATCTCCGGGCCCAACCACAGGCGCACGGTAGGTTGTTGAGGCAGGTCTCGATCCCCTGACCTCCTTGATAAAGAGCTTTCAGGCAAGCTCTCATCAACCAACTGATCCGCGGCTCAGTTGGTTGATGAGAGCTTGCCTGAAAGCTCTTTATCAAGGAGGTCAGGGGATCGAGACCTGGCCTCAACAACCTACCGTGCGCCTGTGGTTGGGCCCGGAGATGGGTTGGGGTGTACGGCCCGCGGGCCTGATAAAAGGGACGCCATGGTGTGACGCCATGGTGGGCCCGGCAGTGGGCCGCCAGACGTGGGCCTCTGGCTAGGCCTGGTCGACAGAGCGGGTCGGCTCTGGGTCACTGCATCAGCCGACCTCCAGACCATTGGAACCTGCCCAATGGGGCCTAGAGGAAAAATTACGTGGATGCCCTTGCTGGGGTAGTAAATAGCTTGTTAGAACAGCAGAGTTACGTTGTTGGCAGACCCAGTTGGGCTGCACATAGTTGTTCAAAACAGCGGAGGTTGGCTTTTTGTAGGCCGTCTTCAGAAATCTATAAATAGACCCAAGGGGGTACCTCAGAAAGGATGCTTACTTGCGCCCAGTTCTTCTTGCACTTTCTGAGGTAGCCTTATCTCAGCTTTTGACTAAGGGAGGGGAAGCGCTCTAAGACCTTCCGGGTGTGTGGTGGGACCTCCACGTCGAGCCCTTGGGTCAGTTCCCTTTTCTTCTCCTTTGTTATTTGGTTTGTAGGAGAGAAGTAGGTGTGTGATCACCCTTCCCCAAGGGTGAAATCCACTAGAGACCGAATTTTCGGTTTCAACACATTGGTTACTTATTTTTTTTTGTTCTGATTTGATTTGTGTATCAAGTTTAGGGACGAAACTTCCTTTTAGGGGGAGTGGCTGCAACGCCCCTAAATTTTTGATAATTGTTTTGATCACTTTTGTGGCATTATAGTGACGTAAGGGCGTTATGTTTACTCGTAGTTAGTGGGGCGCCGTCGTTAGTGCATAATTTTGTTCATCGGAATTAGAGTTTTCGACTTGGGAAGATTTAAGTGGTTAGTTTTAGCGTTTTCGTGAAGTTTGGTGGCGATCTGAGCTTAATTAGGATCTCGATAAATTTTATAAGGATTATTGTCGTTTTAACTTCGAGAAATTTCAAAGCGAGTTTGGATTGTCGGATCCTGATTTTGACTTCGCTGTTCGATTTGTAGCATCGTTATTTAGTTTTGGTGCGAATTTCATCGAAAATCAAGACATTTTGGTAATCCTCATTGTTTGAGCTTTCTTTAAAGTTATGTTAATAATAATATATATATATATATATATATATATATATATATATATATATATATATATATATATATATATATATATATATATATATATATATATATACATGTTTAAAACAAACCCTATTCATCATCTTCTTAAACTGACAGATTTCACGAAGATAGGAAGAAGAGGACGACGCGTCATCGCAGAGTCTTTCGGCCGCCGCCGACCAGAGACCCGGTGCATGAAATTCTCGACGGAGCATAGATCCGGAAAGCTCTTGCCGAGATCTTCGCGTGCACGATGAGTTTTTCCCATTTTATGGAATATTTGGCATTAGTGTATGTGACCTTAACCCTTGGTTTGCCAGAAAAGTTTAAAAGGTTATAGCAGAGGAATTCTTGCGGCCAATCCTTGCAGCGGAACGCTTGTGAGACCCATTTTCTGACGATTTTGAGGCAAGTTGTGATTTTTACCTTATTCCTAAGTTCTTTTGTTCTTATTCCCTTTCCTTTCTCTTCCCTTATGGAAGGTAGGAGTAGAGTAGGGTTTGTCTAAGTTAGAATTCGTCCAGTAGAGTAGAAATTCGGCTAAGTCAAAATTTGTTGAGCAAAAGTAAGGTTTCGGTTAAGTGTTTTTCGCCAAGTATGTGAGAATCAGCCGATGTGAAATTTGTCGAGTGAAGTAGGCTTGGCGTTGAGATCATCGAGTGGAATCATCGAGTAATCGCCACGAATCTGTCGGGTATTCTTGAGTTTCAGCTGATTTCGTCAAGTCTTTTTTGTCACTTAATGTATTCAAATTTGCCCAGTCATTGTCGTCGAATATATCCGTTGAGTCAAGCCATTTTTGTCGAGTGAGCCGTGAAATGGTCGAGTACCTTTCGACGAATTTGTTGAGGACTTAGATTATTCATGGAGTATAACTTAATGTCGACGTGTGCATCGGGTGTCTTGAATTTCATCAAGTCAAATTTGTTGGGTAGAATTCATAGGAAGCTTCTAAGGTAAATTCGTCGAGTACTGGCGTGAGGTCAAGTAAATTCGTCGAGTATCATTAGGTTTCGGCCAAATTCGCCGAGTATAATTCATCGGGTAAGAACAAATTCGTCGAGTATATTCGATGAATCAGTGTGGACTAAGAATTTTCTCGCTGAAGGTAGTCATAGAGAAATTTTGGGACCTTTTCTTACTCTTCGTTGTTGGGGAATTTCGATGCTTAGATTTGGGTTTTATCGGTGTTTTTAAGTGTTTCATTGTGGCCGTTGGGTGGTAGTGGATAAAGGACCACCACCCCAGTGTCACTTTGTGAATCATTACGTCGGGTGGGTTTTTTTCTTCTCTTTTTATGAACTGTCGGGTTGTGTCGGGCAATGTGGCCACCACCGCAGTGCCTTTTTGAGATGTTTGATCTGATGGTTTGTGTTGGACAATGTGGCCACCGACTCAATACCATTTTTACCAGTGTTAATGATTCACGTGTTTGAGCTGATTAGTCTCTTTCTTTTTACATACATGCATATGTTCATTTGCATACTCTTGCAGATATTATCGAAGCATGACTTTATACCACACTTGTGCAAGTTCTTATACTTAAACCTCTGCGAATTTTTTATTGTTTATTATCTAAAGATTTATATGTTGTGGGTTGACATCTATTTTCTGTTTGGGTTGGTAACCCTCTTAACTTGCTAAACTGCTTGATTTTATTTCTGGTTACCACTTGTACATTCTTGCGGAGGCGTTCTTTTCTTTTGAATGTCTCAGGCTCATAGTAGTGGCAATCTGAGTAGTTAGAGTTGGTGGCCTCAGGCGTCCTGCGATAGTAGCAGTGGTTCTTCCCTCACATTCGTGAGGTAGTGAAAGTATCTAGCACCTACCTAAATCAACTAGTAGGGGGTGAATAGTTGATGTTTGTGTCTTTTCGCTGAACAAAAATCACTTAAAAATCAACCACATAAACACAAAGATTTATAGTGGTTCCTCGAGTTGGGTACGTCCACTTTCCCGCCTCGCCTATCTACCACGAAGGGCTAGATTCGGCTACTTCACCTTTCTCAGATTTCGTCAAATCTTACACCTAGGAACCGCAACTCCTACAACTCGGAGACGACGCTACTACCACTCAGAGAACAACCTCTCCTACAACTCGATCCACAAACCAAATCTACATACTCGATGCACAAACAGATCTACTCACTCGATCCATAAACGGATCTACTCACTCACGAATCAACAAACTTAGAGATAAATCTCCTACAATATTTAAAATAATATTACAACACTATTACACACAAGATCTGAAAACTTCAATCCGTCGTTCTTTGAAAATAAAGGATCTTGAATATGCTTTGGAGAACATGGTGAAATTTGAAATCTTCCGGAGATATTGAATCTTGAGTCATCACCTGTCTAGATCTGGAGGAATAGAAGTCTTTTGAAGGCAGTAATCCAGATGTAGTAGTCGAGGAAGACGAGATCTTGTTGTGCTTGCGGTATACGGCCGATCGAAAAATGTCGCGCGTACAAGAGGCCGACGGGTTGCAGATTTGGAAACTTTTCTCGTTTGAATCGAAGAGCAAATTCGCACAAAAGCAAGATTAGCAATTAAGAGGAATATCCCTAGGTATTTATAGAGATAAACCCTCCAACGGTAAAAAGAAATTTTCCAAAAATGAAATCAAGAAGCACTGTGCATGGTCGCCGAACCTGTGACTGGTTTTGAAAATTTTTCGAAAAAATGACCTAAGTCAAATTCGTCGAATATCATCGAGTATCATATTGATACTCGCTGAATACATCCTGATATAAGACAAAAATTACTTAGCCAAATCATCCCAGGCTAGTCGGTCACTCAACGCCATGGCGAGGAGTCATACTCGACGAATTCGTCGAGTATCAGCAGGTATATTCGACGAATTCGTCGAGTATCGGCTGAAAGACTCAACACACTCAACGTCGTTGCACACTCAATGTTTTTTGACCACTCAATACTAAGAACAACGTTCGTCGAATAGAGTCGAGATGATTCAACGCTCTCGACGACATGATATTCGACAAATTTAGTTGACTCAACGCCAAAGGCTGCATTCGTCGAATATCGTCGAGTTAACTCAACGCACTCAACGCTTTGATATTCGACGAATCATACTTTGAAAAATCTAGACAAGTAGTGTCGACTAGACTCGACGAATTCGGCGTGTATCACTTAGCATATTGGACGAATTCAGCAAGTATCATTAGATACATTCGACGAATTCGACGAGTATGCACAACGATACTCGACGAATAGATTTTTCAATTTCTCCAGCAAATTTTCCCTAAGTATATACGACGAATACGACGGGTATTGGTAAGTATACTCGACGAATTCGGCTTGTATCAACGATGATACTCGACGAATGCGGAGTGTATGCTTAACCATACTCGCCAAATTTTACTTAGGTAAAATTCCTATTTTTTGGGTCTAATCCTTGACCATCCTTGTGCCTTCTCTTGTACTTGGGATAGAAGTACACCCCAATAGAGAGATTACATGTGAGTCAACACGTTGGCCTATATAATGAGGAATTACATTGTATAGTCTTGTATTTACTAACCCACTGTAACCTGACATTGATGTGTACTTGGCATTGTAGACCTGCAAGTACATAACTAAAAAGCAATATAAAATACAGTCACAATTCATCTTAGCTTAACTGGGCCCTTCTTCAAATATGGGTTATTGTGGATACAATACCCAACAATCTCCCCCTATTCAAAGAAGTCAGAAGTGAATTGTACATAAAAATAATAAAACATTAAGGCTTGAAAGGATAACAAATATTAAACACAACACACATTCCAATACAATCGTGAAAGTCATATATATATATATATATATATATATATATATATATATATATATATATATATATATATTATATATATATATATATATATATATATATAGTTCACAGTTTGGGGGGGGGGGGGGGCAACCCAGAACACAACACATCACAAAATATAACTATAGTTCCTTCCTGCTCAGACTCTTCTGCCTCTACCTATCAAAATATGCCTTTGTCTTTGGAAATTACTTTAGAGGGGGTGCAGGAATCAGATCAACATCTCTATGATTTCAGAAGTGAATTCTCCTTTTAGTGCAGGACAACTTGTATTTGTTCCATTCTTCCTGATCGTAATGGTGCTGATGTTTCTCACCACTAATGTCGACCAAGGAGAATGTATCCAATATAATAGCTCTAGACATGAGACTCCACACTTCTTCCAATTCTCTGTTAGGCTCTGATCTGACAGCAGACGGGCCTTCCCCATATCTTCTTCGCATGTGAACTGGAGGGGGAAGTCTTCAACAAACTCTACCTCCAGAGGCTCAGCAGCAGTAGCAGCAGTATCATCCTGATAAAAATCCCGTATGTCAGGCCAGAACTGAGAGTAATCCTGGGAAAGATGAGTCTCATCATGAGCTGGAACAGGCACAACAGGTACTTGAGGTCATGTCAACTGACTATGCAACCACATACAGTTGTTATAATTGTAGTCATTTTCACTTTTGAAATTTGCTAGCATTGCTACTTCAAGTGTATCGACCTTAGCTGCCACCTTAGATTCTAAGGAATCCTCCCCCTTTGTATCTTCTGCAGCAAGAGCATTAGAATATGCTTTCAAATTGTCGTCATAATGAGTCATAGAAGTGTTGTGCGCTTCAATCATATTTTTGGCATTGTATCAACATTATCCACTGTTTCTTTGGTCAACTGGAGGTCATCCAAGTTCAGCTTTATAGCTTTTCCTCCTTCAATAAATAATAAGTCAATCTTTGTATCAGGTGCTTCAATTTGAATCTTAACTTCAGCAATGTCTCTATTCAGGTCTATTTTAATCTCTTTCATATTTTTCAGAACACTTTTCATGGAAGAATCAAAATGTGCCTTCTGCTTGGCTAGCATTGCCTCTATACTCTGCAAAAGTGTACTATCAGTAGTCAACACTAGAGTCTCTGGAATGGGAGTGCTGGGTAGATCCTCATTGGGAGACCCATCTATCTGAGATGTGCAAACAGATAATGAGAAACCGGAAATTGGAATTACAGAAATCTTTATTATCCAAAAAAGGTATGTATTACATGGTATAGCCTCCCTTTTATTGAATGGAGGAGATGGGAGAGATTACAATTAAATAATGTGGGACTAAATAATTACATGTTCGAGCGGTTTAACATATACAAGCCGACCAAGCCGTGCGGTTAGACGAATAGGCTAACCTCCCGACAACCACCAGAGGGACATGACAAGCCTCCACAGGAGACCGCCAGGTCGCCCGGTCTTCAAGCCGCCAGAGACAGACTAGCAGACCGCCAGGGCACCAACAACAACAGTCCTGCTACCAAACCGCTGGAGAGAAACCGACAGACTGCATGGACTATAATCCGCCAGAGTCAGATCGCCAGACCACTCAGTCTCTATTCTGTAACACTCCCCCTCAAGCTGGAGCATATATGTCGATCATGCCCAGCTTGTCGCAAATGTGATGAAAAGAGGCGGATATTGGCTTGGTGAAAATATCAGCCAACTCTTTGTCTGAGGTGGCGAATGGAGTACAAATTTGTTCCTTCAGAATCTCTTCCCGAATAAAGTGGCAGTCGACTTCAATGTGCTTTGTTCTCTCATGGAAGACCGGATTTTTGGAGATGTATATAGCGGCCTTGTTTTCACAAAACATAGGTAGAGGATGGTTGTAGACCTCTCCTAATTCAAGTATGAGAGCTCGTAACCACTTCAATCTCACACGTGGTCGATGCCATACTTCGATATTCTACTTTTGCACTGGACCTGGATACGACAGACTATTTCTTGCTTTTCCAGCTCACAAGGTTTCCCCCCATAAAGGTGCAAAAGCCTGATGTTGACTTGCGGTCTCCTTTGTCATCAGCATAACTCGAATCGGAGTGCGCTTCAACCCCCAAATGTCCATTCTTCTGAAAGAGGATTCCTTTCCCAGGTGCTGATTTAACATACTCCAATATCCTCAGGGCAGACTGTAGATGGCACTCCCTAGGAGCTTGCATGAATTGGCTAACCTTGCCTATAGCATAGGAAATATCGGGTCTGGTCACCGTGAGATATATAAGTTTACCAACCAGTCATCTGTACCTCGTAACATCTGAAAGAAGAGGAGAGTTATCCGTCCAGGTTTTATCTTCTCTAGTCGCCATGGGGCATCGGGCAGGTTTAGCCTCAGTCAACCCTGCCTCTTTTAACAAATCAAGAACATACTTCCATTGGGAGAGGACGAGGGAATTTGGCTTCCGAGAAATTTCTATCCCCGGAAAGTATTTTGGAGAGCCCATATCCTTTGTAACCAGGTGTTGCTGAAGATGCTTTTTGTCAAGGTTATCCCAGCTTGGTCATCACCAGTGAGAAGAATATCATCCACATATACCGCAAGCTCCACTAGACCCAGAGAGGTTTTACGAGTAAATAAGGAGTGATCGGCAGAAGTTCTCATAAAACCCACGGCTGCCACAATCCCGCTAAACTTGTCAAACCAAGCCCGAGGACTTTGTTTTAGGCCATAGATAGCCTTCCTAAGCCGGCAAACCTGTGTCTCCCCCGGAGCAACATACCCGGGAGGTTGCACCATTTATACATCCTCCTGAAGATCCCCATATAGAAAGGCATTCTTGACATCCAGCTGTGAAATTGGCATGTTAACAGCCATAGAGAGGAGGACCCTGATACTGTTGAGACGTGCAACTGGAGAGAAAGTGTCAAAGTAGTCAACCCCATAAGTCTGGGTAAAACCCTTGGCAACAAGCCGAGCCTTGTAACGATCCATGCTGCCATTGAGGCGGAACTTCACCACAAAAACTCAGCGACAGCCAACAATATCTATGCCGAAGGGAGGAGGAACCAGGGTCCAGGTACCCCGTTCAGTGAGAGTAGCAATCTCTTCATCCATGGAAGCCTTCTAATGCGGAACAGTAAGGGTCTCCTGATAGGAACGGGGGGTGGAAGTGGCAGAGATAGCCAGCACAAACTCCCTACGAGCAGGGGTTAAATGATCATAGGAAACAACAGTAGCAAGTGGGTGCTTGGTACACGGCCGAACCCCTTTGCGAAGAGCAATGGGAAGGTCCAGGTCAGCAGGTTCCTCAGTATCCCGAGCATCCGTGGTGGAGAGAGCTGGCTCGGGAGTAGTGAGCGACGACAACGAAGAGAGGGAGATAGTGGAGGTGAATATAGAGGAGGAGACAATGGAGACGGTGGAGGAGGAAATACCTCGGTAGGTGTCGATGGGCCGGAGGGAACGGGAGGAGAATCAGAATCCACAGGGAGAGGAGAGGAGTCAGCAGAGAAATATGAAGCATTCTCGAATAAGGTAACATCCGCGGATACAAACTGCTTGCGAAGAATGGGGTCAAAATAACAATAGCCTTTCTGAGTGGTAGAGTAGCCCAGAAAGACACATTTGGTGGAGCAAGGGGAGAGTTTGTCGTGGGTGGCGGAGGGAGTGTGCACAAAGGCTGTGCATCCAAAGATATATAGAGGGAGAGGAAAAGGATCCTTGCCCGGATATAAAATGGAGAAAGGGGTTTGACCGTGGAGAACCGTGGATGGAATGAAATGAGAACTGCATAGCCCCAATAGGAGCGAGGGACATGCATTTGCGTTAGTAGAGTGCGAGCGACATCAAGGAGGTGACGGTTTTTACATTCAGCCACTCAATTTTATTGTGAGGAATAGACACAACTTGTTTGATGAATAATCTCATGTTGCATACAGAAAGAGGAAAAAAGCTTGACTAACATACTATTTAGAATTATCAGAGCGTAAGATTTTAATGGAAACACAAAACTGATTTTTAATTAAATAATAAAAAGATTGACATACATCGAATAGTTCAGAGCGTTCTCGTAAGAGATACACCCAAGTACATTGAGAGAAGTCATCAATGAAAGTAACAAAATAAGAACTACCCCGACCAACGGTGAGGGTACGACCAGGACCCCAGATGTCGGAGTGAATGAGATCAAACAGACGAGTAGAGCCACGACCTTACTTCGGCGGGAAGAAGGAACGGTGATACTTTCCAAGCTGACATGCGTCGCAGTTGAGAGGAGAACTGTGTGGAGGGAGGTGGGGCAGAAGCTGACGAAGAAGTCATGGATGAGGATGCCCAAGGCAGAGATGCCATTGTAGAAGATCAGTAGAGGAGGAGGAGAAGGCCGACAGAGCGGAAACGTCGTCGAGGAAGTAGAGGCCTCCACTCTCAGTCCCAGTAGCAATCGTCGGTTGGGTGCTCGAATCCTGAAAAGAGCAAGAAGTTGGAGTGAATGTGACGGAGCACTGAAGTTGCTTGCACAAAGAAGTAACCGAAAATAAATTGCATGGAAACTTGGGCACATAGAGAGTGTCAGCCAGGAAAAGAGATGGAGTTACATGAACCACTACCATCCCATGAATCGGGGAGGGAGAGCCACCTGCCACAAGTACCTGGGGCAACCGATCATGTATTTCAAGGAGAGAAAAGCATTGAGGGTTGCCCATCATGTGATTAGTCGCACCAGAGTCGATGAGCCATTTACCTTGAGTAACCATATGAGCACTACCAGAGGATGTGAACACCGAGGCAGACGGCTTGGAAGAGGAGGTGGAAGAGTCACCCGAAGGGCGAAGATGTGGATGTTTCATCCAACATCGATCCACAAGATGCCCGGTGCGGCCACAGTGAGAGCAGAGGAAGCATGAAGAGCTACACCCACCGAAATGGTGGTTGCGACTACTAGAGCCACTCCGTTGTGTCTGGTGAGCATAATTTTTGGTAGGAGGAGAAGACAGAAGCAGACACTGAAGTAGAGAGGTAACTGCGGCAATGCGTGTAGCAGTTGTATCCAAGGTGGGAGAGTCTGCTTCGCCCAAGATTTGTTTGTGGATCATGTTGTAGGACTCAAGAAGCCACAGAAGGTAGCATACAACAAGAAGTTCTTAGAAGTGCTTGTGCTGTTCGACCAAATCTGCCGAGAAGGGGCGATGTTGAAGAATCTCAGCCCCGGGAGACTGGACTTGTTGATAAGCGGCAGCAGGAGACATGGAAGGATGGGTAAAGAGGTCCGCATACAAAGTATAGATGTGGGACGTTTGAGCCCCCTTCGAGTACAGAGCAGCAAGATGAAGTCAAGCCTTCTTGAACGTCTCATCATGACGGATGATGGGGAGACATTCATCGGAAAGGCTATTAGCGAGCCAAGTGCGCACAAGTGTGTCGCTAGCATCCCAGTCGTCAAACTCAGCGGAAGTGGGAGGAGGAGGGTCATCGGTGATATGGTGGCGTTTGCGTTGTGAGCGAAGAAGGAAGGTGAAGGAGACACTCCAATCCGGGTAGTTGGAACCGACAAGTTTGGATACGGTGCCAAGATTCTTGGAAGGAATGGAAGGAGGGGGCGGATTGGCCACAGGAGTAGCGGTGGTGGTAGAAGAGCCGGAAAGAGCCATGGAAGAAAGAGGCCACGTGGGTAGAGAGAGGCCGTGCGGGTAGAGAGAAGCCAAGCAAATAGCAGGTCACAAAGATAGGGCAGAAGGCCGCAGCGAACACATGAAAAGAAGTCGTGCGAGTAGAAAGAAGGCCGCGCGAACAGGAGACAGAGAAACCACAAAAACAGGCCACGGAGAGAGATAGAGAGAGCGAGAAGAGAGCCGCGCACACAAAGAGTAGCGACAAAGAGAGAAGGGAGGAGAGGCCGCGCGAATAGATGGCAAGGAGATAAAGCTGCGCGGACAGGAGAAGGCACCAAATCAGGCGGAAAAGATAGTTTCCTCTGATACCATGTGCGAACAGATAATGAGAAACTGTAAATTGGAATAACATAAATCTTTATTATCCAAAAAAGGTATGTATTACATGGTATAGCCTCCCTTTTATAAAATGGAGGAGATGGGAGAGATTACAATTAAACAATGTGGGACTAAATAATTACATATTCAAGCGGTTTAACATAATTACAAGCCGACCAAGCCGCGCAGTTAGACGAATAGGCTAACCGCCCGGCAACCACCTGATGGAGATGACAAGCCGCCACGGGAGACCGCCAGGTCGCCCGGTCTCCAAGCCTCCAGAGACAGACCGACAGACCGCCAGGGCACCAACAACAACAGTCCTACTACCAAACTGTTGGAGAGAAACCGACAGACCGCCCATACTGTAATCCGCCAGATTCAGATCGCCAGACCGCCCGGTCTCTATTCTGCAACATGAGATAAATGAGCTCTAGAAGTACTAGCTTGATCTACAGCAGCAGGTAGAGTTGGAGTCTGCTCCTCTACGTCTCCCTCCACGTCACAAATCTCAACTACCTCCTCAGGAAGAACTGGAGGTGCATTTATTGCCTTTACAACTCTCTTCTCAAGGTTGCAGATAAACCTGTCAACCTCGGTAGCAACTGATATCGAACTCTTAGTCACCTCCCCCACAGAAGATGAAGTGGGAACAATTTCAAGGAGAGGGACCACCAGGTCCTCCACTACCATGAGTGCATTAGTAACACTAACCACAACATCACCAGACTTATCTAAAATAATCCTCATCTCATCAGCAGCATCATCATCCACATCATCTATATCCTCTTCCTCAGCAGTATCTTCCTCAACTATAGCAACCTCGGTCAGTAGATTCTCTGTATCTGCAACTGGAGTAACTGACTCACCCTCTATTCCTGCCCTCAAACTCTCAGGAATGTCACTGGGGTGAGGAGAGGTAATCCTGACCTTAGGAGCTTGATCTTCCTCTTTCGTGGCCAAGTCAGGAGCTCTCCCTTGCTTGACTATCCGCCTATCTCATTGAGAGAAGATAGTTGAGTAGATCTTCTTTAAGTGATGGATAGGTACCCCTATGGTCATATCAAACCTGTCACCATCCATTTGATTCAAGTATAGGCTGATAATCCTTCCAACATTGGGAGTATGTAGGTTGTCCTTGATTTTCTTGAACAACAGAGCACCCCAGTCCAACCTCTTCCTACAGATCATCGCAACAATCACCTTGAACATTTATGTAGAAAGGTAGTCATGTGATCAAGTTTTGCACAACAGTACTTTACCAATGATGTCTGAAAGAAGTTTTCCTTCATCGTTCATCCCCTTGCGCCTAACTGCTTTTGAACCTCTGGGCAGTCCACAAAACAATAGGGCTTTAGAGAAATCATCTTCATCTAGGTAATCGGCCTCTTCATAGACTGGAACCCGCAAATACCTGGACAGAAGAGAGGCTTTCACCTTTACCTTGTACTTCTGAATCTTGCTCTTAATAACTGTGACTTCATGTCTGAGCTTGGCGTGCTAGAAAAACTCAAGAACTTCCGTATCCAGAACTTTATAAGGGTGTTCTAGGACAAAGGACACTCATGTAGTCTCCAACATGAGAATGACATTCCTGAACTCGTCTGAAGTAGAAGGAAAGCCCGTGCGAACTAAATCTCCTCCTCCTAGTAAACCACTGGTGCTTCTAGGAGCCATGGATAAAGCTGAGATCAAGATTTCTGAAGAAAAATTCCATGTTGCTCTAAAAACTGGACTTTTTGGATTCGGCGATTGCAGGATTACTGGAATCCACCACTGCACGATGCTAGCTGGAAAACCTTGTATCACTGTCGCCTAGGGCTTGGAAGGAGTTGACAACCCTAGTTGAGGGAGAATAAAAGCGCACTGCAGAAATAATTCGACGGGAACGACGACTGTACTGCGGGAGCTGAAGGGTCAAATTTCTGATTTCGGCGAATCGGCTGAACTTCGACGAACGGAATTTGCGGCTGCCCCCTTTATGTATGTATGTATATATATATATATATATATATATATATATATATATATATATATATATATATATATATATATATATATATATATATATATGCTGAAACCGAGAACTCAGTCTCTTGTGGAGTTCACCCGTGGGGAAGGGGTGATCACGCACCTACTTCTCTCCTGCAAGCAAAATAACATAAAGAAATGGAAACTGACCCAAGTGCTCGGCATGGAGGTCCCACCACACACCCGGAAGATCTTAGAGCGCTTCCCCTCCTTAGCCAAAGGCCGAGCTAAGGCTACCTCAAAAAGCGCAAGAAGATCTGAACACTGGTAAGCATGCCTTCTAAGGTGCCCCTTGAGTCTTATTTATAGATTTCTGAAAACGGCCTGTACATAGCGAACCTCTGCTATTTTGAACAGCTATGTGCAGCCCAACTGAGTCTGTTAACAGCATAACTCCGCTGTTATAACAAGCTATTCGCACCCCTGGTAAGGGCACCCAGGTAATTTTGCCTCTGAGCCCCACTAGATATATCCCAAGGATCTGGAAGTCAGCTCGCCACAACTCTCCACCTCGCTGGGGCAGACGCGACCTGGCTCCTGCAGCTCGCCTTCCCTCCATGGGCGAGCTCGAGATAGGCCGTCGCAGCCCGCCGATCCACGCTCTAAGGTGGGCTAGCGGCCAGGTCGCATATGGGAGAGCAGGCTGGCCAATCTGAGATTGTCACTACAGAAGTTCCAGAGGAGCTCGCTGATCTTCGACTCTTGAGGTTACCTCGAAGAATGCCAAGCTCCGTTCGATGAATGACGAGCTCCGTTCGACGAAGGCTAGGCCCAGTTCGATGAACTCCAGGTGGGTGTGGGATGGGTCAACCAGCTCGTGCAGCTCACGCGCCTAGCTTTGGCGGGAGCAGGCTGACCATTCTGAGTTCGCCGCATTCTGCTCTAGCGGGGCATGTCGCCTTGGTCCGCTCGCTTGGCCTGGTGGACCCACTCGGAGAACACGGGGTTGTACATAATCCCCGCTCTTTTTGAGCTTGACTAAGCTCGGAAAGAATCATCCAACCCACGTGTTCGGTGAGTGCTTTGCTGAGCTGGAGAAAATCTTTTGGTGGTTTCCACCTTCACACTATAAATATATCATCGGGCCTTTGGAAAAATCCCGCCTTCTTTGAGCTTTTTTTGTGAGCCATAGCTGAACGATGCCTGTGTCCGAGGAGATGCGAGCTCGCCTGGCAGCCGCGAGGGAAAAGACTAGGGAGGAGGCTCTCGAGGCCACTCCATGGCTGGCGCGCGGATCGCCCGACCCCCTTTTCAGGCCAGTAAAAGGCAAAATCGTGAGGCGATCTCCTGCAAACGACCTCCTGGGGTCCAGCTTGGCGGCCGGTGCCGAGGTCGCTCATGATGTATGCATACCTGCCACTTGATTCGCCGCTTTTCTTCTGACTCTTCTTGCTGCAAGTTCCGCCCCGCGAAGACGGAGGTGATGGAGGGGAGCTGGGCCATTCCCTCCCGCTATCAACCGAGCGGGTCGCCAGCCCTTCGGGACAGGGGCACCCCCCTCCGGAGATTTCCCAGTCGCCAATTCCCCCTTGGCCGGGAAAATCCTATGCGGTTCTTGAGAGAGGACTTTTCTAGGTCCGGTCGGGCTCCTCTCGGCCACCAGCTGATACGGGCGACGTGCCAACTCCCGGTGAGCTTATGCATGTGCCCGTTTTTTACCACTTGCTTCCTCTGACCCTCCCCTTTGTAAGTTTCAACGTGATCTCCTCCTCTGATGTTGAAATGAGTGAGGGATATCCCCCACCCCCCGATACGGATCACATTTCAGAGTATCTGGGCAACCCGACGGATGCGGAGAGGATGAAGAGGTAGGTGACGCAGCTTTTCATAAACACACACTACTGCTACAGGAGATCTTCAACGGGGTTGACCAGGACAAGGCCGCAACGGAAGAGCGGTTTGTAGTCTTGGAGGGAGTGAGGAATCCAACTGATGGAGATGGGGTTACTTCTCCGAGGGTGCCCATAACATGGGCCGAGGAACAGCTTAGGCATGCCACGGAGCAGGTCAGCCTGGCCCAGCAAGAGCTAGTGGCGTTTCGCGGGTACCATTATCCTCGCATGCCTCCCCAATCTGGGATGCGGAGGCGGGGCAGGTGGAAGTGGATCCAGTACTGAGCTGCCTGCCCGCTCCATGCTATTGATCGCCAAGCCAGGGCGCATCTGCATCCGAGGCCAGTTCGCTTAGGAGGGTCTTCTATCTTGGAAAATTTTTAACGTCTGTAATAACTTGAGACTTTCTCACCCACAAATGGGCTTAACACTTGTTCTATGTTACTTTTATTGTGTTGTCGCCAAGTTTTCTCTGGGCGAATGCGGATGAAGCGCTCTTGCTCGCCTACCGGTTCTTTAAGCGGGCGCGAGGTTGTTAGATCGGCTCGCCCAACCCGCCTATTTAATCTCGGCAAGAGCGGGTCGGGAGCTCGCTAATTGCGAGCCTACTCGGCTGGCCTATTGTTTCAGGCGGGTGCGAGCCGTAGCTCGCCCGCCTCTCGTGTGGGCGCGGGTGGGCGAAATTCGCTGCCGGACAGCCTTTGTGGCGCGGCTGCGAGCCGGGAAGTTGAAACGTCAGGGTGTATTTTGCTATCCGCACTTTTCCCGTCGGGGGAAGATTTTCCCGCCATTTTTCTTTCTATAAATAGGCCTTGCCGGCCCTTGGTCACCCACCGCATTTAAAATTTCTCCTTCTCCCTTACTTCCTGCGACCCTTAACTCGCCTGCTTCCTGCGAGAACTTCTTCATCCAGCTTAGCAAGCTTTCTGCGAGATGGGCGGTGGCAGCGACGATGCTGATGGGTGGGGCAAGTACTCCTGGACCTTTTCTGAGCACGACTTCCCCCATGTAGTCCTCTCTAAAGGCGAGTTCTTCGACGCTATAGGCGACTACATACCGCCAGGCTTTGTGGGAGGCGGTTTGGGGAGGGAGACAAGATCAATGATCTCTCGGTGGAGGAGCTCTCCATCCCCATGGCGCATTTCGAGGCGGGTCTCTGGCTTCCCCTATGGTCGGATGTCCGCCAAGTCTTGAAATACTTTGGAGTCGTCCCCGACAGATAACCCCCAACTCCATCACAGTGGTGATTTGTTTTGCGTGCTTCCTGCGGGAAGAGAGGATCGAGTTCAGCCTCGCGGTCTTCCGCAAGCTGTTCTACCTTCGGGCAAACAAGGATGGGAGCGCCTACTTCTCCAGCGGCCACGTCAAGGTGCGGGAGACAGTCAATAAGAGCCACAATTAGCTGAAGAAATTCGTGTTCGTCAAGCGGGACTTCGGAAACGTCCCCTTCTCGCCGGTCTAGCTCAGCGAGGCGAGCTACCGCCCCTAGCTTGGGGGGCATGAAGGCGAGTTGTGCGGGTTATTTGTCGAGAAGAACTTTGAAGTCGCCTTCCTGCGTAGGAATCTAGACAACCTTGCTCCGTCCCGCTCGGGGGAGGTAAGCTACTCGCACTTCTTCTTTCTACTTCATTATTTTTCCTGCTTTAACTTTCCTCTCTTGCAGGCGAGCGGGACATCCCCCTGCACCCTCCTTATGAGAGTGTGCGACTCGCTCCCAATGAGCTCGCTCGCGCCGAGGTCGCAGCCGCTGCGCGCCGCAAGACCCTGGCATTTGCTCCTCCGAAGTGGGCTAGCCGCGAATTGCTTCCACCGCCGCCGCCGCCCAAGAAATCGAAGACCACGAGTGGCACCTCCTGTAGATCGGGAGAAAGCCAAGGCCCCGGCAAGCCAACCAGCTAGGGATCCCGCCCCTGCGGCCGCCTCGACCAGCGGCTCCCGCAGTGGGGCGGCCGGCACCTCCAGGCCACAGGGTGAAGAGCAGCCCGCCCCGAAGCCGGTGCCAAGGGGGCACCGTAACTTTGGCTTGGCGAGCGGTGCCTAGATGAGCTTGACATCCCCCTCCTCCTGTGGGATAAGGAATCGAACAAGTCCATCATCTCCACCCTGCTGTCGAGCTGGTTAGAGAAGGAAACTATCAGCGGGGAGGCCTACAACTTCTTGTTCGTCGTCTACTCGCGGGAAGATGCCACCATCTACGACGAGGAGGCCATGTGGGTGCTGGTCCATGAGAGCGCGCAGGCCTAGCTCCGCAACCTGGAGCTGGCCCAAATAGTCGGACGACGATGCACCCAAATGGAGAAGAACACTCCTTCCCTCAAGAAGCTGGAGGACGAGAAAGAGGAGGCCCGTTGTCTCTCCCAGGAGGAGGCGGAGCAATAGAGAGAGGGCGGACGTGGCCGATGCCGCCGTCGCCGTCTTGGAGAAAGAAAAGGAAGCGCTACAAGCGCGGTTGCGAGAGCTGGAGACCGCGGTGGCTGCCCCGCCGCCCTCTAACAATAGCTGCCAGCTCGCACAGTATACCGAGTACGAGCTGGAGGAGTTGATGCAGAAGAATGATGCCTGTGCGGCAAAGTACACCCTCCAGACGCTACGGCTGGCGGACCTCATCAAGATCGAGGGCGTGGGCCTTTCTGCGAGCGATGTGGTACCGACGCTATTCCTTCGAGTACCTAAGCCAGGAGACAAGTCCTTCAAGCCCATCTAGGACTTGCCACACGAGAGCTCGCCTCGCTGAATCCCCGCGCCTCGCCTCTTATTTATATATATTTATTTTGTTGTAATGTGAATGCGAGCTGAGTTCCAAACTTGTAGTTTTTCTAATCAACGAACTGCTTTGTACTCGCCTCTCATATATATATATATTTATATGAGTGACAGGCATGGGCCTCCGTCCCGATGGCCATGCGACATAGTACCCGGCTCGCGACGACGGGCTTTGCCTGCACCGGGCGGGCAGCGCCCGCCCCTGGCTGAAGCCCGCCTCCCGGCAGGCTGCGCCTGCCTCCCATCGCCCTTCGGCCGTAATGAGGAGAGCCTCTTTGGCAGACGGTCAGGCGTACTTAGACGGGATTTAATCCTGGCGGGCTGCGCCCGCCTCCCAGCGCCCTTCGGTCGCAATGAGGAGAGCTTCTTTGGCGGACGGGCAGGCGTACTTAGGCGGGATTTAATCCTGACCTAAACAGGCGAGATTAATCCCACCTACGGCTGTTTAGCCGGGATTAATCCCGCCTAAACAGGCGGAAACATGCGGGATTAATCCCGCCTTAGGCGAGATTAAATCCCTCCTAAACAGGCGTTTAGGCGGGATTAATCCCGCCTAAACAGGCGGGATTAATCCCGGGGATTAAATCCCGCCTAAAAAGGCGTTTAAGCGGGATTAATCCCGCCTAAACAGGCGGGATTAATCCCGCCTAAACAGGCGGGATTAATCCAGCCTGCTGCTTAGGCGGGATTAATCCTGCCTGCTGCTTAGGCGGGAATAATCCTGCCTGCTGCTTAGGCGGGATTATATCCCGCCAGCTTAGGCGGGATTTAATCCCGCCTAAGCAGCAGGCGGGAGTAATTCCGCCTAATTAGGCGGAATAATAAATCCCTCCTGGGATTAATCTGTGTTTTAATCCCAGGCGGATTAGTCCCACACCGCCAGTAGAGTTTATTTTTTTGGGCTTATATTGCCTACATCATTTTCAACATTTGAAATTGATCAGCTGGGCTGGTAGACTTTATTTATATTGTGTTTGAAATTTGTTGGGCTGGCGGGCTGCGTGGGCTTTTAGCAGGCTGCCATGAAGCAGAGATGTTTTCCAAAGTTAAAGGGATAAATTGTTAATTTCATACCCTAAGGTAAGAGCCTATGAATTTAAAGGTTTAGGGTACCTACGAAAATGTGAAGAGAGGGAGTTGATTCATTGAGTTAGATCGAACGGCAAACAATTATCATGCCAGAGATCGATGGCGATTAGAATTTTGAACTTATGACCTTACTATTTCTATTATAGTAGTAAATATATATATATATATATATATATATATGTTGCTTGCAATGTTGTTAGCGAGATCACGCATCCCCTAAGGACTTAGCTTAGGAAGCATAGAGGCCCCTAGTTAGCCGAACCGCGAATTGCGACCCGCCTCTTTGGCCTGGATTCTTCTCGCTACCTGTGTGAAATAGAGGGAGCAGGCCGGCTCACCGCGCACCTGGGTCTCCTGCTTTTACGCGAGTTGGCCCCCATGAGGTCGCGACGCGGCCTGGGTTCTCGTGACCTCGGTTGCTGCTTTGGGTGTCAGGCAAATACGTTGGGTCCCGAGAACTCGCGTCGTCGGGCTATAGTTATGGGCTCGCCGACCAGCCAAAGTCTTGACTCGGCACTCCTGGCTTGCCTACCTCATTTCGTTCGCCGAGGTCTATCCTGCTAACCAGTTGGGGGGGTCTGACTAGACTCTTATGAGTGACATCCAGCCCTGCCAGCAAGGAGAAAACCTGACAAAGGGATCTGTTGGGTACATTGGAAAATGTGTACCAGATTTGAAGAAGCCTCACCCTACTCAATGATATACATCAAGGTGTATTTGATGTGCTTTGAGTTTATATGTGCAGGTTAATTAATTACAGAAAAATGCAGAAAAGTTTCTAAGTCCATGTGTCGACACATAGTGATGCAGTGTCGACACTTATGATGCCTAGGGTCGACCCCTAGAGAAGCTGTGTCGACACTTGGAGTAATTGTGTCGACACCAGGAAAGGCAAAGTCGACACCAGAAGAAAAGTGTCGACACATACAAGCAGTGTCGAGACACTGTGAAGATTTGTCAACATAATCTGTGTCGACACTTAGAGGCAGTGTCGACACCCAGAGAAGTTTTGTCGACATCAAATGTGTCGACACCAGGAGGCTGTGTCGACACTCAGCAAGCTTCAACAAAGTTAAAGTACTTGTGTCGACACAAAGAAGATGTGTCGACACTCAGCACGTTTCAACACAAGAAGGGTTGTGTCGATACAAAGGAGATGTGTCGACACTCAGCAAGTTTCAACACAAGAAGGCATGTATCGACACAAAGGAAATGTGTCGACACTCAGCAAGTATCAACAACAAAAGAAGATGTGTCGACACAAGGGAGATGTGTCGACACACAACAGAATTCAACTAAGTGTTTAAGAAGAAGTACTTGTGTCGACACACATAATCAGTGTCAACACATTCTGAATAAGCAGTGTCGAGAAGTTGTTACAACAACACAAGGATTTCTGTCGACACCAACAAGGCTAGTGTCGACACTTAGTCTACTTGTGTCGACACTTAGTCTATTTGTGTCGACACATAATGATTATCTATCTCGACACTTTCAGACAGTGACAGTGATTTCACGAAGTAACTGGATGACCTGACAGCTGCATTTCAACCGGTCAACTGCAACTGTCAGAGCTGTCAGAAGGTTGTTAGAAACCGGGTCAGCCGGTCACCATAGAGAAAGCTTATATAAAGGCTTTTCTCCTTCAACAGAAAGGATCGAACACAATTAAGACAATCAATCAACAGATTATTCATTGAAGATCAATAACAGATTGAAGATCTACACATAGATCTAACAACATAAAAGAAGAAGTCCTTCGACAGAAGATCTAAGAAGTTGGAGAGAGAGAGCTCCTTCTAAGAAGAGCAGCTGCTGAACCAGGCTGCTAAGTAAGATTCAGATTGAGATCTGAATCTCGAGACAGAAGTTGATTGAAGATCATCTTCACAGGAGATTCAACCCTACTGAGTTCTAATTCAAGAAGCTTTGAAGAAAGCTAAGGGAGGTTGATCTCTGCCAAGTTCTTCCAAGAACTCATCAAGAAGCTAGTCAACTCATCTCTCTCTGTTAGAGTTGTGGTTAATTACTTTGTATAATCAAATTCCTGTATGATCTTGTATAGATCTGAGCTATAAGCCTATTTTATAAAGGCTGAGTGTAGGAGACTGTATGCTCTGAGTGTAGGTCTTGTTGAAAACTGAGGTAGGGCCTTGTGCCTGAGTTGTAGGAGACTTTGTTATTTGAGTGTAGGCCTTGTTGAAGACTGAGTGGTAGGGCTTATTGCCTGAGTTGTAGAAGTGGGGTTACTCTGAGTTGTAGGAACCGGTTTGGGGTTCTGAGCTGTAGGATCTGAGGATTTGAGGAGTAGTGCAGAAGTTAGGCCGAATCTAGTACACTACTAGATAGGCGAATGGGGAAAGTGGATGTACCCAGACCTTGGGGAACCACTATAAAAATCTGTGTGCACTCTGTGTTTGTTTATTTCTATGATTGTTGAGCTAGCTGTGCTGAATTGCTATAGAAAATTGCAAATACAGGTTTAATTGTTCACTGTGTCTGCCTTAAATTCAAAAAGATAAAGTTCACCTATTCACCCCCCCCCCCCCCCCTCTAGGTGGTTAGGCACTATTTCTTTCAAATGGTATCAAAGCGAGGTTACTCAAAAAGGGACTTAACAGTCTAAGTAAGATCCTGTAGGCAGATTCATAACAAACAAGAATCAAGAAAATGGGTTCTAGTGAGAATCACAAAGATCTAGGGTCCATGAAATTGCCAATATGTAGAAAAGAGATATTTGGCATATGGAAAGAGAGGGTTAGACTTTTTATGGAAGCTTCTGACCCAAGAATATATATTACAGTTAAAGAATGGCCCATATGTGCCAATGAAGATATCCATTCTGGATGCTAATCAGAAAACTCCCAAGGACTTTTCTGAAATGACTAAAGATGAAATCATTCTGGCCACTATGGACAAGAGAGCCCAGAATATTATTGTTAGTGTCATTGATGATGCAACATTTCAGAACTTAATTCATTGTAAAACCTCTAAAGAAATGTGGGACACATTAATAGTTTACATGGAGGGATCAGAAGAAGTAAGACAAGACAGGAAGTCTTTATTAAATCAGGAATATGAAAGCTTCAGACAAGGAAAGTCTGATAGTATTACTGAATGTTACAAGAAGTTCTATAGGATAGTCAATGAATTGATGTCCTATGGAAGAGAATTCAGTAACTATGAGCTGAATGACAAGTTCTTAAGATCCCTGACTAAGGACTGGGACACCAAGATTTGTGTCATTAGGGAAGTGGCCAAACTAGCTGACATACCTCCTCCAACTTTGTTTGGAAAACTGTTATCTTATGAGATACAGTAATTGGCTAGAAAGGAGGAAAAGAAGACTACTAGAGTGGAGCACAAGGAAAGATCTATGACCTTCAAGACTGAAGCCACTAGGAAGTATAGAAGCAAGTCTCCATCTCCACCACAAATAGTTGTTGAGGCTGTGATAGATAATTCAGAAAGCAAGAATTCAGATAGCAGTGAAAGTGATGAAGACTTTGCAGCTTTCACTAGGAATTTTCAAAAGTTTCTGAAGAAGAAGCAGTGGAGGTCTAAGCCTTCCACTTCTCAGCCAAAAGATGACTACTATCAGAAAAGAAAGTCATCAAGGAATGACAGAAGCAGATCCAAACCAAGCAAAGCTACATCTTCAAAAATTATGTGCTATTGCTGCAATAGACAGGGACATGTAGTGTCTGACTGTCCTGAAAAGAGGAAGAAGTCAGTTGACAAAAAAAAGACTCAGTTTAAGGGCAAAAAGGAAAAGTCCTTTGTTGCTAATAAAGACAAGAGTCTGACAGATCAGACATCTTCAGAAACAGAATCAGAAGATGAAGCCTACATTGGATTATTTGCTGAAGAGGAAGAAGATGAGTTCATGCAGCTAATGAACTCAATTTATGAGCATGAAGACAATCAGTGCAAAGGACTGATGGCTTTATCTGAAGCAGACAAGATCCAGGATCAGCCTAGACCAAGTAAAGTACAAAGTTGTTCTTCTAGTTCAATTTCTAGTACTAAGTCAGAATCAGATACATCTGCATCAAGTGATGTGGGTGGGTCTGAATCTGAAGGAGATATTCATCAGTTAATTGATGAATATAGGGACTTGTTGTAGGCCTTGAAGAAAAGCAAAACCTTGGCCAAAACTCAGGCAAAGGAGATTGCTAGTCTTAAATTGGCTGTTGCTGATTCAGACAAGTTGTTTGATCAGAAACTGAATGAAATAGCCAGGCTGAAGAACATTACTGTTATTCAGATGGGTACTATTACATTTAAGAATGATCAAATTAGAAATCTGGAGGTTAGACTTCAGAAGGAGAGAGAGATTATAGCAAGTTTTTCTAAACCTAAATCTATTTTACCCTTGATAGATGAGTTTGTACCTCAAAAGGGTAAGACTGGATTGGGTTTTACAAAACCTGCCTGGACAGCTAGGTCCAAATCAAAGGGCAAAGCCCCAGCACTAAACAAGAAGCCTGTAGTAGATAATTCAGCCAGGGTTGTACCTAAACAAAGGTACAACAGGTTTGAGTGCTGGTGTTGTGGCAAGATAGGCCACTTTGCCATAGATTGTTGGCACAATTCAAGTGTCAAGGAGAGTAACAAACTGCCTGCCAGAAGTGCTACAGGTAGTTTTATTAAAGGTCAGACTAACCTGTACCAAGGACCCAAGAGTTATTTGGGTTATAAGGTTAAGTAATCTATTTTGCAGGTGAGTCCAAGTGGTCATGCCCCTATATGGTACTTGGACAGTGGATGTTCCAGGCACATGACTGGAACTAGGGGTTGCTGAAGGACTATACACCTATCAAGGATGGCCCTAAAGTTACCTTTGGTGGTTCAGAAAAAGGAATCATCAAAGGCTTTGGTAATATTTCTAGTAACCTGATTACAATTGCTCAAGTGGCTTATGTAAAGGGTTTGAAACATAACCTCATTAGCATAAGTCAGCTGAGTGATTTAGGATATGACATCTCATTTGTCAAGAATGGTTGTCATATCAAAAGGTCAAGTGATCAAAAGATCATTTTGACAGGATATAGGAAGAGAAATGTATATTGTCTTGACTTTGTGTGTGAGAATAATGCTTCTCCTATTTGTCTTGTAGCTGATGAAAGAGTCTCACATTGTGTTAAATGGCACAAGAGGCTGACTCATCTTAACTATAAGACAATTGGCCAACTCTTTAGCAAAGAGTTAGTGAGGAATGGTCCTCAAGTTAAGTGTGTAAAGGATGGGATATGCTCAGCTTGTCAAAAAGGCAAGCAGACCAAATCCACCTTTCCTAGCCTTGAGAACAAAGATTCTGTGAGGTGTCTATACCTCTTGCATATGGATCTTTTTGGTCCTATGCTAGTTCACAGCCTAGGTAGGAAGGTCTACACATTTGTGGTAGTTGATGACTATTCTAGATATTCCTGGGTGTTCTTCATAAGGCAAAAATCTGAAACCCCAAGTATCTTATATAGTTTTGTTAAACAAATTCAGAATGAATTGGACAGTACATTGGTCAAAATCAGAAGTGACAATGGTACTGAATTTCAGTCTGAAAGTATGACAAAACTATGTGAAGAGTTTGAGATTTTTCAGGAATTTTCCTCACCAAGAACACCTCAGCAAAATGGTATTGCTGAAAGGAAGAATAGAACCTTAATAGAGACTTGTAGAACCTTATTGAGTGACACTTCTCTCCCAGAATATTTTTGGGCTGAGGCAGTAAATACTGCTTGTCATGTGATCAATAGGGCTACTATCACCAAGAGCCACAAGAAGACCCCCTATGAGATTGTGAAAGGCAGAAAACCAAATTTATCCTATTTGAGGATCTTTGGTTGCAAGTGTTATATACTTAACAATGGAAAGTCTTATCTAACCAAGTTTGCTGCCAAATCCCAAGAGGGGATCTTTGTTGGGTACAGCAATAATAGTAAGGCTTATAGGGTCTACAACTTGATTACTCAAGTTGTAGAAGAGTCTGTTCATGTAGTTTTTGATGAAGCAAGACTCATTAACTGTGAATTGCCAAGAAGTGTTTGTAGCTCCACAGGTGTAACTGAGAGGACGGACAAGCTTACCTTAACAAAAGGTTCTTCTGCAAGTCAGTAAGTGGAAGATGGTGGCTGCTGTCCAGGGGGAGTATAAGATACTCCTGATGCTGAAGAAGACCAAGAGGTGCAGCAAAATGAAGAGACTGAAGGTGTACAACCTGAAGACAGGTTGCCTCCAGCAAATAGACACTTAAAGGATCATCCAACCAATCAAATAATTGGAGATCCCAGACAAGGAGTGCAAACAAGGAGCAGGAATCTGAGTACAGTCCTTTACTCCAGTTTCCTATCCCAAGTAGAGCCAAAGAAATTTGAAGAAGCAGTTCTAGACTCTCATTGGATTGATGTTATGCAAGAGGAGCTGAATCAATTCAAAAGATGTAAGGTCTGGGAGCTAGTTCCTAAACCCAAGGACCACAACATTATTGGAACTAAGTGGATCTTTAGGAACAAGTTGGATGAGAATGGAATCATTATAAAAAATAAAGTTATACTGGTTGCAAAAGGATATAGGTGGGAAGAAGGTATTGATTTTGATCAAACCTTTGCTCCAGTAGCAAGATTGGAAGCAATCAGGATGTTCCTTGCCTATGCAACATATCAAGGGTTCAAGGTATATCAAATGGATTTTAAGTCAGCTTTTCTGATTGGAAATCTGAATGAAGAAGTCTATGTAGAGCAGCCATCAGGTTTTGTTGATTCTCTTAAACCTGATTATATATATAGACTTAGTAAGGCTTTGTATGGGTTAAAACAAGCACCAAGGGCTTGGTATGAAACTTTGTCTAGTTTCCTCATTGAGAACAAATTCTCAAGGGGGAAAATAGACAAGACTCTATTCCTTAGGGAATCCAGTGGCAAGATTATCTTAGTCCAAATATATGTAGATGACATAATATTTGGGTCTACAGAAATTAGTCTTTGCAGAAAGTTTGCAAAACTTATGCAAAGACAATTTGAAATGAGTAGTATGGGGGAACTTAAGTTCTTCTTGGGTCTCCAAGTTAGACAGACTGAATATGGCTTGTCCATATGCCAGTCTAAGTTCACCCTAGAGTTGATAAAGAAGTATGGTATGGAATCATCCACTACCATGAAAACTCCTATGGGGTCAAGCATATCTCTAAGCAAAGATGATGCAGGAAAACCTGTAGATGAGACTTTGTATAGAGGGATAGTTGGCTCCCTACTGTATTTGACTGTTAGTAGACCAGATATCATGTATGCTACATGTGTCTGTGCTAGGTACCAAGCATCCCCTAACTAATCTCATTTGACTGCAGTCAAAAGGATTTTGAGATATCTTAAGGGCACACCTTATCTAGGCCTTTGGTACCGTGGGAATGGAGATTTTGTACTGACTGGTTATTCAGATGCAGATTTTGCAGGCTGCAAGGAAGATAGGAAGAGTACTACAGGAACCTGTCAATTTCTAGGTGGAAGGATGGTGTCATGGAGTAGTAAGAAGCAGACTAGTGTGGCTATCTCCACAGCTGAGTTAGAATATGTGGCAGCAGGAAGTTGTTGTGCACAACTTTTGTGGATTCAACACCAGCTAGAAGACTATGGTATTCAAGTAAGTATAACAACTTTATTTTGTGATTCTACAAGTGGCATTTCTATTGCAAATAATCCTATCTCACATAGTAGGACTAAGCACATAGAAATTAAATACCATTTTCTAAGAGAACATGTAGAAAAAGAGGATATTTCCCTAGAATATGTTAACATAGATAATCAGGTAGCTGATATATTTACAAAACCCCTAGATGAAACCAAATTCAATAATTTTAAAATTGAATTAGAAATGTTAAACTTAGAATAGTTTAAAAAATTGGCTAAGTAAAATGGTGTCGACACAAAGAGTTGTTTGTGTCGACACATAGAAGTGGTGTCGACATTTCAGAGAAATGGTGTCGACACATCTAGACAGTCAGTGTCGCCACTTCAGAGAATTAGTGCCGACACATCCAGAGTAGGTGTTGACACATCAAGGGTGTTGTCGATACTTAAGATTTACATAGGATTCGTCGAGTAGAGTTCTGACTAATCGTCGAGCTGAGATGTATAAGTGTCGACGCATATATTTTGTCGACTATATTTGTGTCGACACATAGATGTCGAGACATTAGAAGTAAGTGTCGACACTTTTCAACAGTGTCGACACATTTTAAGTATTTTGACGCTCCTTTTCACCTTCGATTTTATAAAGGTATAAATAGGTCTTCACCATTGTTTGTCGACACGCTCACCATAGTTTCGAGATCAAACTTGTGTGTCGACATCTCTCTTCTCTAAATTCAAAATTTCTCCAAACCCTAATGGCGCCCAAGCTAGAAGAGAACATCAATGAAGGTTATAAGCTCGTACGACATGCCTTTGATGACGCGGAACCAGAAATCCAAGGTGTGGTAACCCTAGTTGCAGAGACTGGGTTAGAGTATCTTGTTTCAGAACCAATCAAGATTTGGAAGAAGGAGGTCTTTGAATTCTTTAGTGCAGCTACCCTAGATGAAACTGGTCTTAGGATTCAATATAAAGTCCATGGAGTTAAGGTGAAGGTCACCCAGAAGAATCTAAGAAACGTTCTACATCTCCCTAGAACTAAAGAAGAGGAAGATTTACCTGCTTCAAAGACAAGGGAGGCACTGCAATGGTGTGGACTTGATTCAAGCATGAAGATTGGATCAGTCTTTAATAGGAAAGGCATGAACATGCAGGGCAAGTTCTTGTCTGAAATAGTAGGCAAAGTAATTCTGAGCAAGCCAGGTGGGCATGATAGGATATCAACTCACATGTTCAGTTTGATGACAAGGATAATTTTCAAACTCAAAACTGATTGGTCAGCAATGATGTTTGACAAGATAAAGGAAAGTCTGAAGAAACCCAATTTGGGTAGGATTATGAGTTTATACTTAGCTGGAAGTATTCCTGAAGTCATGAACCAAGCTGCTGATTCTAAGATAAATCATATGAGGAGAATGGATGTTAGGATTATCTCAAAGTGGGATAGAGTGTTGACAAAAGAAATGCCTACACCAGAGAAGGAAACACCTCAGAAGAAGAAGAAGAAAGACATTGTGGCTTCTGAATCCTCAAGTAGCTCAAAAGAGCAAGTGGTTTTTAGTTCTGATGATGGAGAGGGTGGAAATGCTGGTCAGTCACCAGTAAGACCTGAAGATGCACAGAGGCATGGGGAGATACCATCTGCTAGCCCAATTCACATGGATCCACTCCATGGGGAGCCTCAACATGTGGATGAGCCAACTCACTTAGATAATGAAAGGGCAACCCAAACAATTCTTGAGGTAATCAATGAAATTAATCAATCTATTTTCATTATTGAGGATGAAGTATTGACTGACTCATTACTTGATGTTGATCAGCAAACTCAGATACATATTCAACCACAGGATGTGGTCATGGAAGACACATCAGTTGTAGAAAATGCTCCTGAGATAAGAGACTCTCCAGACCATACTCAACAGGAGTTTACACTAGAAAAGCTATTCCCTGATTTATTACAGAGTGATTTTCTGGGAGAGAGAGCAGCTTTTGAGGGGGAGCAGGTAGACCTTGAGGGGGAGCATGTAAGATCACAAGAGGAGACTGCTAGAAAAGAGACTGAGGAGCAAAGGAATGCTGAGGAGCTACCAAGAGCAGAGAAGGAATTGCCCCCTACTCCAAAGGATAGAGTATACATTGCTAGCACTTCTGACTCTGAAGATGAAGAGGCCGCTAGAGCCAAGAAAAGAAAGCTACAGGTTTTCAAAAGGAGAAGCCAGACCTACAAGAAAACTCTACAAACCATTGTTCCACAACAAGCCCCAACTGCTGACTATGGTTCTTTGTTGGTGGCTTTGCAAATCAAGATGGATGAGCTAAGAAAAGCTCTAGAAAAGTATATGGATGAAGGACATAAATCACTTCAATTTGATCTGGCTCAAGATATAAAATCTATTAGATTTGAAGTTAATCAAAATAAGAAGGAAATGACTGACTGTTTTCATAAAGGAGGCAATGCAGTGGTATATCTAGCTACACATCAAGAGCAGATAAAGAAACAAGTTGATGACATGGTAGTGAAACAAGGATATGTCCTGGAAAACCAGATTAGAATGAATGACAATTTAACTGAATCACATAATGTGATAGTAACTGAAATGCAGAATCTTGCAGCTGCTCAGACTACAGCAAGGACTACTGCCAAGGCTGAGTTTGACAAGCACTTACAAGAAAGCCTCACTGCTGTTAAAACTGCCATTGAAGATTCTCAAAAGGTTATCATTGAAAAGCTCCAAAGGTTAAAACCTTTTTATAAAGATGGAGTTAACTATTTGAATGCTCAGGTCAGATTTCAGAAGGATGATCTTAGGGATCATATAGAAAGAGAAGTCATAAAGGGGGAGAGGGTATTAGTTAAAGCAGGCTCTGGCCATGCTAAATGTATTTCAAACAGCATCAGAGATACCCTTGGATATCCACCTTTGTGTGATGATGATAATGTAGCAGAATCTGGGATTAATCCTGCATATTTTGGAGGAGAACAAGCTGAAGTAGCTCAGGTGATCTACCCTCCTGCAGATTTTGACATGATACATCAGGAGGTACAATCTATGTATAGCCCTCCTGAGGGTAATCAGAATATTATTTGTGAGAAAGTAGTACAGCCTGTGCTAGAGGCAGTATTAAAGGAGCAAGAAGCTCAATTATCTAAGAAGAAGTTCAGAGAACAGGCTGAATTAAGGCCAGATTTTGAGCAATGGAGCCCAACTTCCAGAAATATCATTCTGACTGCTGGGAAGGCTGCAAAGGATAATATCCTAGAAAGGGGCAAATGGTATTCTGAGCAGGAGTGGAGAAAACATGAAGCTAGGCAAGAGGCCATTGTACAGTACAGAAGAAAGGCTAAATTAGGGAAGTTACCTCCTAATGCACAGGAGCCTAGCAAGTATTTCCCTAAGCCTTATCATTATTTTGAGAGACAGAAGATAAGGGCTGAAGAACAGAAGAAGAAATATCTTAAGGGAAAGAAGCCTGCTGATGACAGTGATGCTCCAGTTCAAGCCAAGATTCAATCTGGGAAGGGCATTGTTATCAAGGAGCCAGAGCAGCTATATGATAGAATTTTCTTAAGTTTACAACTTTGTAATCATTTGCATTAAACTCCATGTAAACTTTTGATTAATAAAACTTTTGGAAGTTGTAAAAATAATGTTTAATGTTCAATCTATTACATTGTTATTCTGAGATAATTGTTTATAAATGTTTTGTTTATACATGTTTAGTATTTACCCTGTCATATAATACTGTTATACATCATATCGAGTATTTGTTATGAATGGTGTATATCATTGACTAAGGGTTATGACTTCTCCAAATAGGGTGAGATTGTTGGGTACAATGGAAAATGTGTATCAGATTTGAAGAAGCCTCACCCTACTCAATGATATACATCAAGGTGTATTTGATGTGCTTTGAGTTTATATGTGCAGGTTAAGTAATTACAGAAAAATGCAGAAAAGTTTCTAAGTCCATGTGTCGACACCTAGAGATGCAGTGTCGACACTTATGATGGCTAGTGTCGACACCTAGAGAAGTTGTGTCGACACTTGGAGTAATTGTGTCGACACCAAGAAAGGCAGAGTCGACACCAGAAGAAAAGTGTCGACACATACAGGTAGTGTCGACACACTGTGAAGATTTGTCAACATAATCTGTGTCGACACTTAGAGGCAGTGTCGACACCCAAAGAAGTTTTGTCGACATCAAATGTGTCGACACCAGGAGGCTGTGTCGACACTCAGCAAGCTTCAACAAAGTTAAAGTATTTGTGTCAACACAAAGAAGATGTGTCGACACTCAGCAAGTTTCAATACAAGAAGGGTTGTGTCGACACAAAGGAGATGTGTCGACACTCAGCAAGTTTCAACATAAGAAGGCATGTGTCGACACAAAGGAAATGTGTCGACACTCAGCAAGTATCAACAACAAAAGAAGATGTGTCGACACAAGGGAGATGTGTCGACACACAACATAATTCAACTAAGTGTTTAAGAAGAAGTACTTGTGTCGACACACAGAATCAGTGTCGACACAATCTGAAGAAGTAGTGTCGAGAAGTTGTTACAACAACACAAGGAGTTCTGTCGACACCAACAAGGCTAGTGTCGACACTTAGTCTACTTGTGTCGACACTTAGTCTATTTGTGTCGACTCATAATGACTATCTGTCTCGACACTTTCAGACAGTGACAGTGATTTCAAGAAGTAACTGAATGACCTGACAGCTGCCATTTCAACCGGTCAACTGCAACTGTCAGAGCTGTCAGAAGGTTGTTAGAAACTGGATCAGCCGATCACCATGGAGAAAGCTTATATAAAGGCTTTTCTCCTTCAACAGAAAGGATCGAACACAATTAAGATAATCAATCAACAGATTATTCATTGAAGATCAATAACAGATTGAAGATCTACATAGAGATCTAACAACACAAAAGAAGAAGACCTTCGACAGAAGATCTAAGAAGTTGGAGAGAGAGAGCTCCTTCTAAGAAGAGCAGCTGCTGAACCAGGCTGCTAAGTAAGATTTAGATTGAGATATGAATCTCAAGACATAAGTTGATTGAAGATCATCTTCACAGGACATTCAACCCTACTGAGTTCTAATTCAAGAAGCTTTGAAGAAAGCTAAGGGAGGTTGATCTCTGCCAAGTTCTTCCAAGAACTCATCAAGAAGTCAGTCAACTCATCTCTCTCTGTCAGAGTTGTGGTTAATTACTTTGTATAATCAAATTCCTGTAGGATCTTGTATTGATCTGAGTTGTAAGCCTATTTTATAAAGGCTGAGTGTAGGAGACTGTGTGCTCTGAGTGTAGGTCTTGTTGAAGACTGAGGTAGGGCCTTGTGCCTGAGTTGTAGGAGACTTTGTTCTCTGAGTGTAGGTCTTGTTGAAGACTGAGTGGTAGGGCTTATTGCCTGAGTTGTAGGAGTGGGGTCACTCTGAGTTGTAGGAACCTGTTTGGGGTTCTTAGCTGTAGGATCTGAGGATCTGAGGAGTAGTGCAGAAGTTAGGCCGAATCTAGTACACTACTAGATAGGCGAAGGAGGAAAGTGGATGTACACAGACCTTGGGGAACCATTATAAAAATTTGTGTGCACTCTGTGTTTGTTTATTTCTATGATTGCTGAGCTAGCTGTGCTGAATTGCTATAGAAAATTGCAAATACAGGTTTAGTTGTTCACTATGTCTGCCTTAAATTCAAAAAGATAAAGTTCACCTATTCACCCCCCCTCTAGGTGGTTAAGCACTATTTCTTTCAGGATCTGCCAGGGGTCTGCGTAGACACACTTGAGTGACTTCCAGCCCTGCCAGTTAGGTGAGAGCCTGACAGCAGGATCTGTTCGGGGTCTGGGTAGACGCACACGAGTGACATCGAGCTCTTCCAGCGAGGTGAGAGCCTGACAGCGGGATCTGCTTGGGGTCTGGGTTGACACCAGCGAGTGACATATAGCCCTGCATGCTAGGTGAGAGCCTGACAGCGGGATCTACTCGGGGTCCGGGTAGACGCACACAAGTGACATCCAGCCCTGCCAGCTAGGTGAGAGCCTGGCAGTGGTATCTGCTCGGGGTCCAGGTAGACATACACGAGTGACATCCAGCCCTACCAACTAGGTGAGAGCTTGACGGCGGGATCTGCTCAGGGTCCGGGTAGACGCACTGCAGTGACATACAGCCCTGCCAGCTTGGTGAGACCCTGACAGCGGGATCTGCTCGAGGTCCGGGTTGACACCATCGAGTGGCATCCAGCCCTGCCAACTAGGTGACAGCCTGGTAGCTGGACCTACTCGGGGTTCGGGTAGACGTACGCGAGTGACATCTAGCTCTGTCAGCTAGTTGAACTTACCACTCTGTGATAGTCCTACCGATCGGCCTGGTACTAGGAGGTAATACGAACTGCCTCCGTCTATGACGCGGTCGAACCACTAGAACCTGGCTTGCACTCGCTAGACAGGCAGGCAAGTCACGGGAACCAGGCCGCACTTGTTCAGTGGAATGGTGAGCTGGCTCGCATTCAACCCAGTATGTGGGGTGCTAGTTGTTGGAATAGTTGTTTCACATTCCCTGTTTTTGAGAATATAAATTCTCAGGTTGTATTTGATCACGTCTTGTGTTGATAGAGTGTACAGGTTGACAGGTTCACGCAAAGAAAAAGTAGTCTCCTATGGAGACTAACGACGAGTGATAGAAGTTACCGTCGAGCAGTAGCGGCGAATAAATTGGACAGAGCTCTCGAGAACTTACCACTCTGCGCTAGTCCTACCGATCGCGCTAGCTCGATGAATTAATTTGACAAAGCTCTCGGGAACCTACCATCCAGGCGCTAGCATGGTATCGTGTCGCGGTAACCCACTCAATGCTCTAAGGCATTGAGTGTGTTGAGATATAATTACCGTCGGGCTCTAGTTTGGTACCATGCAGTCGTAACCAACTCAACGCCCCAAGGAATTGGGAGCATTATGACAACACTACTGTCGGGCGCTAGCGTGGTACCGCGCCACAGTAAACCACTCAATACTTCCAGGAGCTAAGTGCGTTGTGATAGGCCTACCGCCGGGCACTATCCTCCTACCGTGTCATCATAGCATTGGAAAGAGGAAAATATTATTGTTGCATAAAAAGTGATCAAATATGACGAATTCTCTCATTTTTATTTCTTTTTCAATTATATTTTTACGTATAAAATAAAAATTATGTTATTATATATTTATTTCATGGCCGGTGAGCCTCGTGCGTACATTTTAAAATATGTGTTATGCGTATTTCCCTTTATTCTGATATATATTATATATATACCGGTTCAAGCCCGGTTGAACCGGTTGGACCGGTTCAACCTTGAACCTCTCCCTCCGCCGGTTCGATATCCAGTCCGGTTTTCAAAACCTTGGCTGAATGTTTAATTCTACTTAAATTCTACAAACATCTGCACTTGACTAGAAACACAACATGTCCAACAGTTCTACTCCAAATTCAATATTCAATCAAAGCATCAAAATCTTCTAAACACTTTGTAAAAGTTGAATACTTTTGATTTTGCATGTGAATAAATATAGCAATAAAGATTTCTCTAATATTAAAATTAACCCTAGTTTTTTTGTTATTTCTTAGACTTCCCGATGTATACCCTATAAAGGGCTTGTTGGGTACATTGGTTCTAATGTACCTGATTTGAAGAAGCCTCACTCTACTCAATGATATACATCAAAAATGTATTTGATGTATTTTGAGTTTACTTGTGCAGGTTAAGTATTTACAGGAAAGAAGAAAAAGTTTATAAGTACATGTGTCGACACCCAGAGGGAAAGTGTCGACACTTAAGAAGACTTGTGTCGACACCCATGCAAGCAGTGTCGACACTTGGAGTCATTGTGTCGACAACAGGGATGCAGAGTCGACACCAGACAGAAAGTGTCGACACAAGGAGCTGTGTCGATACTTAGTGAAGAAAAGTGCAGTGAAGCAGTGTCGACACTTTGCAGTTGTGTCGACACCCAGAGAAACTGTGTCTACATCAGAAAGTGTCGACACTTGGAGGCTGTGTCGACACTCAGAAAAAGTCAGCAGAGTCTAAGTATAAGTGTCGACACCCAGAGCAATGTGTCGACACTCTGCAGGTGACTCAACACTTGAAGAAAGTGTCGACACAAGAAAGAATGTGTCGACACTCAGCTGAAGACTCAACACTTGAAGAAAGTGTCGACACAAGGAGCTGTGTTGACACTTAGCAAAGTTCAAGAATATTCTAAGTACAAGTGTCGATACAAAGGAGATTTGTCGACACTCAGCAAAAGTCTCAACAGAAGAAGAATGTGTCGACACAAGGAGCTGTGTCGACACTCAGCAAGTATCAACACTAAAGACATGTGTCGACACTCAATATCAGTGTCGACACTGACAAGTTCAACACATGAAGATGTGTCGACACTTACAAGAAGTCAACAAAGTGCTGAAGAATAAAGTGTTGTGTCGACACTCAATATCAGTGTCGAGATCTAAAATCTACAACACAAGGAGTCGTGTCGACACCTTGTAGGCTAGTGTCGACACTTAGACAACTTGTGTCGACACTTGGTCTATAAGTGTCGACACTTAAAGACAGACAGTCTCGACACTTACAGACAGTTACAGATTTTTCAAGAACTGACTGGATGACTTGACAGCTGCCATTCCAGCCGGTCTTCTGCACCTGTCAGAGTTGTCAGAAAACAGTTATGAACCAGACCAGCCGGTTACCATGAAGAAGACCTATAAATAGGCTTACACTGTCTACAGAAATAGATGATTGTCCAAGTGGTTCAGTTGTTCAAGTAATACAAAGAATGTCTAGCTATTCATTGAAGAATCTAGTGAAGATCTAAGAAGTTGGAGAGAGAGAGCTCCATCCAAGAAGACAGCCATTGAAACCAGGCTGTGAAGAAGGGTTCAGATTTTGTTCTGGATCTTAAGTTGCAGAGATCAAGGATCAACTGCAGAGGAGATTAATCTTATTGTGTTCTACATTCAAGAAGATTTGAAGAAAGCCAAGTCAGATTGATCTCAGCTGAGTTCTTCCAAGAACTCATCAAGAACCTCTCAACTCTTCTCTCTCTTCTCTGAGTTATAGAGGTTACATTTAGTATTCATACTTTCTTGTAGGATCCTTAGGGATTTGAGTCTGTAAGCCTGTAATTATAAAGGTTGAGTGTAGGGCTTAAGTGCCTGAGTGTAGGAGATTTGAATCTCTGAGTGTAGGCCTGTTGTGGCTGAGTGTAGGCCTTGGTGGCTGAGTGTAGGCTTTGTGAAGAAGCTGAGTTGTAGGGCCTTGGGCCTGAGCTGTAGGAACCTGGTTGAGGTTCTGAGTGTAAGATCTGAGGATCTGAGATAGTGGAGAAGTTTGGCCGAATCTAGTACACTGCTAGATAGGCGAAGGGGGGGAAGTGGATGTACCCAAACACTGGGGAACCACTATAAACCTGTGTGTTCACTGTATATATGTGGTTTGCTGTGATTGTTGTTTGTTTGCTTAGTAAAAGTAGTTATAACTCTGAGGATTAATCTGAATTCTGCCTAAAAAGTGAAAAAGATTTAAGTCACCTATTCACCCCCCCCCCCCTCTAGGTGATTAGGTACAATATCTTTCAAGTGGTATCAGAGGGAGGTTACTCATAAAAGGACATAACTGTCTGAGTAGATCCTATTGGCAGATTCAGTGTAAGTACATTACAGAATCAAGAAAATCAAGAATCATGGGTTCCACTGAAAATCATAAGGAATTGGGATCCATGAAGCTACCCATTTGCAGAAAAGAGATCTTTGGCATCTGGAAGGAAAGGGTGAGACTGTTTATGGAAGCCTCAGACCCTAGGATTTATATCACAGTGAAAGAAGGGTCATATGTGCCCATGAAGGTTTCAGTCTTAGATGCAAATCAGAGAACACCTAAGGATTTCTCTGAAATGACAAAGGATGAGATTGTTCTAGCCACAATGGACAAAAGGGCTCAGAATATTATAGTGAGTGCTATAGATGATGCTACTTTTCAGAATTTGATACACTGCAAGACATCCAAGGAAATGTGGGATACTCTTATTGTGTATATGGAGGGTTCTGAAGAAGTGAGGCAAGACAGAAAATCTTTGCTCAACCAAGAATATGAAAGTTTTAGACAAGGTAAAGCTGATAGCATAACTGAATGCTATAAGAAATTCTATAGGATTGTGAATGAGCTAATGTCCTATGGCAGAGAGTTCAGTAATTATGAGCTCAATGATAAGTTTCTAAGGTCCCTAACAAAATATTGGGACACCAAGATCTGTGTCATTAGGGAAATGGCAAAGTTGGCAGAAATTCCTCCACCAACATTATTTGGAAAACTGCTATCCTATGAGATGCAGTTGATGGTGAGGAAAGAAGAGGAGAAATCAACAAGAAGTGAACATAAAGAAAGGACAGTGGCCTTCAAAACAGAAGCCCCCAGAAAGTACAGAAGTAAGTCACCAACTCCACCACCAAAAGTACCTGAAACTGAGTCAGATGAGTCAGCAAGTAGAAAGTCTGAAAGCAGTGAAAGTGATAAGGACTTTGCTGCCTTCACAAGACATTTTCAGAAGTTCTTAAAGAAGAAACAGTGGAGGACAAGGCCATCTACTTCACAGGGTAAAGAAGACTATTATCAGAATAAAAAGTCTTCAAAGAAAGACAAGAAAAAGACCAAGTCTAGCAAAGCAACTCTTTCAAAAATTGTATGATATTGCTGTAATAGACAAGGACATGTTATTGCAGACTGTCCAGAGAAAAGGAAGGAGTCTAATGATAAGAAAAAGACTCAATACAAGGGCAAGAAGGACAAGTCTTTTGTTGCCAAAAAGGATAAGAGCCTGTCAGACATTTCTTCATCTGAAACTGAGTCAGATGCTGAGACATATATAGGACTGTTTGCTGAGGAAGAAGAAGAAGAGTTCATTCAGATCATGAACTCTATATATGAACAAGAGGACAGTCAGTGCCAAGGACTAATGTCATTGACAGAAAGTGACAAAATCCTGGAGCAGCCAGGACCTAGTAAGGTACAACATTATTCTTTAAGTTCAATTTCTTGTGCTAGTTCAGAATCAGATTCATCATCATCAAGTGATGAGAGTGCATCTGAGTCTGAAGATGATATTCATCAGTTGATAGATGAATATAAAGTTCTGTTGCAAGCATTTAAGAAATGCAAATCCTTTTCCAAGAGTCAAGCAAAGGAGATTGCAAGTCTCAAAATGGCTGCAATTGATTATGAGAAGATGTTTGATCAAAAGCTAAATGAGATAGCCAGACTGAAGCACATAACTGTGATTCAGATGGGGACTATATCATTTAAGAATGATCAAATCAAGAGTCTGGAGATTAATCTTCAGAAGGAGAAAGACTTAGTTGCTAGGTTTTCTAAACCAAAGTCTGTTCTACCCATAATTGATGAATTTGTTCATCAAAAAGGTAAAGCTGGACTGGGGTTTTCTAAACCTGCTAGGACTGTTAAGTCCAAGTCCAAAGGCAAAACCCCAGCTCTCAACAAGTCAGCTGTAGATAAAACAGCTAAAACTGTACCTAAGCAAAGGTACAATAAGTTTGAGTGTTGGTGTTGTGGCAAGGTAGGTCACTCTGCAATGGACTGTTGGCACAATGCTAGTGTCAAAGTGAGTAGCAAACTGCCTGTTGGAAAACCTGCAGGTAGCTTTGTTAGGAAGCAAACTAACCAGTACCAAGGACCCGAGAATTCTTTGGGTTCTAAGGTTCACTAATCTGTTTTGCAGGTGAGTCCAAGTGACCATGCCCCAATATGGTACTTGGACAGTGGATGTTCCAGACATATGACTAGAACAAGGGGATTGCTAAAGGACTTCACTCCAATCAAAGATGGTCCTATAGTCACCTTTGGTGGTTCTGAAAAAGGAATCATCAAGGAATTTGGTAACATTTCTAGCTCCCATATAACTATTACTCAAGTGGCCTATGTTAAAGGTTTGAAACATAACCTTATTAGTATAAGTCAACTGAGTGATGTAGGATATGACATCTCATTTATCAAAGATGGTTGTCATATCAGGAGGTCATATGATCAAGAGATCATTTTGACTGGTTATAGAAAAAGAAATGTCTACTGTCTAGACATTATGTGTGAGAACAATGGTTCTCCAGTGTGTCTTGTAGCTGATGAGAAAGTCTCTCATTGTGTCAAATGGCACAAGAGACTAGCCCATCTCAACTACAAGACAATTGACAAACTCTTTAGTAAAGAGCTAGTGAGGAATGGTCCTCAAGTTAAGTGTATTAAAGATGGAATATGCCCAGCTTGTCAAAAGGGCAAGCAAACTAGATCCACCTTTAGTAGCATTGAAATCAAAGATGTTGTGAGGTGCTTATACCTCTTGCATATGGATCTCTTTGGTCCTATGCCAGTTCACAGCCTAGGTAGGAAGGTCTATACCTTTGTAGTTGTAGATGACTACTCAAGGTTTTCCTTGTTGTTCTTCCTTAGACAGAAATCTGAAACACCTAGTGTCTTCTATAGCTTTGTCAAACAAATTCAGAATGAACTAGCTAGTACAGTGGTCAAAATAAGAAGTGACCATGGTACTGAATTTCAGTCTGATAGTATGGCAAAACTATGTGAAGAATTTGGGATATTTCAAGAGTTTTCTTCACCAAGGACACCTCAGCAAAATGGCATTGCTGAGAGGAAGAATAGAACCTTGATTGAGGCTGTTAGGACCCTATTAAGTGATACATAACTACCATAATATTTCTGGGCTGAAGCAGTTAATACTGTATGCCATGTTATTAATAGGGCTACCATAACTAAAAGCCACAACAAGACCCCCTATGAGCTTGTGAAAGGCAGAAAACCAAACCTATCCTACTTCAGGATCTTTGGTTGTAAGTGCTTTATACTTAACAATGGAAAGTCTTACTTGACTAAGTTTGCTGCCAAGTCCCAAGATGGAATTTTTGTTGGGTACAGCAACAACAGTAAGACTTATAGGGTCTACAACTTGTCTACACAAGTTGTAGAAGAATCTGTACATGTAGTATTTGATGAAACTAGACTTATTAACAATGAGATGTCTAGTAGTGTTTGCAGCCCCACAGGTATAACAAAGAAGATGGACAAGCTCACTATAGAAGAAGAACCTACTACAAGACATCAAGTAGAAGATAGTGGCTGCTGTCCAGGGGGAGTACTACATGTACCTAATGAAGAAGAAGTCCAATGAGTACAGCAAGATGAAGAAGTTGAAGAAGTTCAACCTGAAGCCAGGATGCCTCAAGCCAATAGGCATTTAAGAGATCATCCAGCAGAACAAATCATTGGTGATCCAAGATAAGGGGTACAAACAAGGAGCAGAAATCTGAATGCAGCACTCTACTCCAGTTTTCTATCCCAAGTTGAACCAAAGAAGTTTGAAGAAGCCATCCTAGACCCTCATTGGATTGAGGCAATGTAAGAAGAGCTGAATCAGTTCAAAAGGTGCAAGGTCTGGGAGCTTGTTCCTAAACCAAAAGACCACAACATAATTGGGACCAAGTGGATCTTTAGGAACAAGATGGATGAACATTGATTCATCATTAAAAACAAAGCAAGATTGGTTGCTAAAGGATATAGGCAGGAAGAAGGTATTGACTTTGATCAAACCTTTGCTCCAGTAGCCAGACTGGAAGCCATAAGAATGTTCTTGGCCTATGCAACCTTTCAAGGATTTAAAGTTTACCAAATGGATGTAAAGTCAGCCTTTCTTAATGGTAATCTAAAAGAGGAAGTCTATGTGGAACATCCATCAGGTTTTGTTGATTCAACTCAACCTAATCATGTTTATAGACTTAGGAAAGTTTTATATGGGTTAAAGCAAGCCCCTAAGGCTTGGTATGAAACCCTGTCTAGTTTCCTCATTGAGAATAAGTTCACAAGGGGGAAAATAGACAAGACTCTATTCCTTAGGGAATCCAGAGGCAAAGTAATACTAGTCCAAATATATGTAGATGACATAATATTTGGGTCTACTGAAAGTAGTCTTTGCAAAAAGTTTGCAAAACAAATGCAAGGACAATTTGAGATGAGTAGTATGGGGGAACTTAAGTTCTTCTTGGGTCTCCAAGTAAGACAGACTGAGAATGGTTTATCCATATGCCAGTCTAAGTTCACCCTAGAACTCATAAGGAAGTATGGTATGCATTCATCTAGTACCATGAAGACTCCTATGGGGTCAAGTATGTCTCTTAGCAAGGATGATGCAGGGAAACCTGTAGATGAGTCCTTGTATAGAGGGATAGTTGTCTCCCTATTATATTTGACTGCAAGTAGACCAGATATCATGTATGCTACATGTGTCTGTGCAAGGTATCAAGCATGCCCTAAAGAGTCTCATTTGACAGCAGTCAAAAGGATACTGAGATATCTAAAGGGCACTCCTTATCTAGGCCTCTGGTACCCTAGGAATGGGGATTTTGAACTAACAGGTTATTCAGATGCAGACTTTGCAGGATGCAAAGAAGACAGAAAAAGCACAACTGGAACCTGTCAATTCCTAGGTGGAAGACTGATTTCATAGAGTAGCAAAAAGCAAACAAGTGTGGCTATCTCCACTGTAGAATCAGAATATGTGGCTGCTGGAAGTTGTTGTGCTCAACATCTATGGATACAACATCAGCTTGAGGATTATGGAATTCAGGTAAGTAGAACTCCACTCTTTTGTGATTCTACAAGTGCTATATCAATTGCAAATAATCTTGTTTCCCATAGTAGAACTAAACATATTGAGATAAAATATCATTTTCTTAGGGAACATGTAGAGAAAGAAGATATTTTACTGGAATATATTAAAACAGATAATCAACTAGCTGATATGTATACTAAGCCCTTAGAAGAAACTAAGTTCAATAGATTTAAAATTGAACTAGGTATGATAAACTTAGAATAAGTTTATAGAAATGGCTAAGTAAAAAGGTGTCGACACACAGAGATATCTGTGTCGACACAGAATAGTGGTGTCGACACTTCAGGAAAAAGGTGTCGACACATCTAGGAAGTTGGTGTCGACACTTCAGAAAATTAGTGTCGACACATGACAAGTAGGTGTCGACACAACCAAGGTGGTGTCGACACTTAGTGTTTACTCAGAATTATCTAAGTAAGGTCTCGACTAAATGTCGAGTTAAGTGGTGTCGACACATAAATAAGTGTCGACACATATAATCTGTTGACTAAACTTGTGTCGACAGATAGGTGTCGAGACATTATAAGTCAGTGTCGACACTTATCGACAGTGCCGACACAATTTAAGTTAGCTGCCCGCCCTTTCATCTTCAAACCTAGAAAGGTATAAATAGGATTTTGCCTTTGTCTGTCGACACGCTTTCAAAAGTTTCGAGACCAAACTTGTGTGTCGACACCTCTCTTCTCTCAGTTCAAATTCTTCAAACCCTAATGACGCCAAAGCTCGAGGAGAACGTCAATGAAGGCTATGAACTGGTGTGAGACGCGTTTGGTGATGCAGACCCGGAGATCAAGACTGTGGTAACCTTAGTTGCAGACTCAGGGTTAGAATTTCTTGTTTCAGAGCCGACTAAAATCTAGAAGAAAGAAGTCTTAGAATTCCTAAATGGAGCTCAAGTAGACGAATCTGGACTCAAGATCAATTCTAGGGTCCATGGAGAAAAGGTGAAAGTATCACCTAAAAGTTTGAGAAAGGTCCTAAATCTACCTAGGACAAAAGAAGAGGATGAAGTAACTGCTTCTAAGACCAGGGAAGCATTAACATGGTGTGGTCTAGATTCAAAGATGAAAATTGGATCTGTGTTTAATAGAAAGGGGATGAACAGTCAAGGGAAATTTCTTTCTGAAATTGTTGGCAAGGTAATCTTAAGTAAGCCTGGAGGGCATGACAGGGTCTCAGCCCATATGTTCAACCTTATGACAAAGATAATCTTCACAATGAAAACAGATTGGTCTGTTGTTGTCTTTGAGAAGATTAAGGAGAGTCTGAAGAAACTCAATTTGGGTAGAATAATAAGTTTATACCTAGCTGGTAGTATACCAGAGGTCATGAGTCAAGCTTCTGGATCCAAAATCAACCATATGAGAAAGATGGACATGGGGATCTTCTCAAGGTGGGACAGAGTTTTGACTAAGGAGATGCCTACTCCTGAAAAAGTAACTTTTCAAAAGAAGAAGAAGAAGAAGAAGAAGATAGCCCCTATGGCTCAAAAGTCATCTAGCAGCTCTGAGGTGCAAGTTGTCTTTACACCAAATGATGGACAAGAAGACACTGGAGTTGCTGGGAAGTCTCCAGCTCAACAAGAAGTTGCTGAGAGGCAGGGGGAGCTACCACCAGCTAGCCCCTTACACCAGGATTCTGTCCAGGGGGAGCCTCTAGTTGTAGAAGAGCCAACTACACTGGAAAGTGAGCAAGCAACCCACATCATCCTTGAGGTAATCACTGAGCTTAATGCTTTAGATTTCCCTATAGAGGATAATGTATTGTCTGATTCCTTAAATTATGTTAATCAGCAACCTCAAATTGATAGTCAAGTCCCAGATGTTGTCATGGAAGACACATCTGTTACAGTTCAAGTTGTATCTGATCCAGTGGTAGATGAGCCAAGAATTTCTCCAGCTCATTCTCCACAAGAATTTACAATGGAAGATTTATTTCTTAATCTGGATCAACAAGACCTTGAGAAGGAATATACTGCTGCTGAGGGGGAGAATGTTCCAGTTGAGGGGGAGCAAGTGCAAATTCAAGAAGAAACAGCAAGGCAAGAGCTAGAGAAGCAAAAAGCAGTTGAAGAGCTACCTAAGGAGAGGGTAGATATTGCTAGCACATCAGCATCAGAAGATGAGGAAGCTGCTAAAGCTAAGAAAAAGAAGTTTCAAGTTTTCAAAAGAAGAAGTCAGAATTATAAGAAGGCTTTGCAAACCATAGCACCACAGTCAGCACTACAGCAAACTCCATCAATAGATTACAGTGCTCTTATGGTTGCTATGCAGATAAAGCTTGATGAGAACAGGCAAGCCATTGAGAAGTATGTGGATGAAGGGCAAAAATCATTACAGTTTGATTTGGCCCAGGATATTGAGTCTATAAGATTTGAAATGAATCTTAATAAAAAGGGGATGACTGATTGCTTCCACAAGGGAGGGAATGCAGTAGTCTATTTGGCAACTCATCAAGAAAAGATAAAAGATCAAGTAGATGACATTGCACTAAAGCAAGGGTATGTTCTTGAAAACCAAATCAGAATGAATGACAATTTGACAGCTTCACATAATGCAATTGTCACAGAGATGAAGAACATAGCTGCTGGACTGACAACTTCTATTGCTACTGCTAAGGCAGATTTTGATAAAGCACTGCAAGAGAGCTTAACTGCTGTTACAACTGCAATTCAAGACTCTCAGAAGTTGATAACTGACAAACTCCAAAGGTTGAAACCCTTCTTTAAAGATGGAGTCAATTATTTGGATAACCAGGTCAGATTTCAGAAAGATGATGTAAGAGATCACATAGAAAGAGAAGTCATAAAGGGGGAGAGGGTGTTAGTCAAGGCCAACTCTGATCATGCCAAGTGGATATCTAATTCTATCAGAGCAACTCTTGGTTATCCTCCTTTATGTGATGATGACAATGTTGCAGAATCTGGGATACATCATGCATATCTAGGAGGGGAGCAACCAGAAGTGGCTCAAGTCATCTACCCTCCTCCAGATTTTGATATGGTTCAAGCTGATATACAGTCCATATATAGACCACCTGGGGGAAAGGACAATGTCATCATAGAGAAGGTTGTTCAGCCAGTATCTGAGGCTATGCAAGAAGCTCTGCAGAAAGAAGAAGAAACCAGATTGTCTAAGAAGAGGTTCAGAGAGCAAGCTGAACGAAGACCAGACTTTGAGCAGTGGAGTCCCACTTCAAGAAACATTATCTTAACTGCATGGAAAGCTGCAAAAGATAATATACAAGACAGAAACAAGTGGTTTTCTAAATTGGAATGGAGAAAGCATGAGACAAGGCAAGAAGTCATAGTCCAGTATAGAAGAAAGGCCAAGATGGGAAAGCTACCTCCTACTGCTCAGGAGCCTAGCAAGTACTTTCCCAAGCCTTATCATTATTTTTAGAGGCAAAAGATCAAAGCTGAAGAGCTAAAGAAGAAGGAGCTGAAAGGGAAAAAGCATGCTGAAACTGAAGATGCTGAAGCTTCTCTGCAAGCCAAGATACAGTCTGGAAAAGGGATAGTGATCAAAGATGCTGATCAAAAATAGCATAGAAATTTTCTTAAGTTTACTATGTAATCTTTTGATGTTAAACATTCTGTAAACTTTTGAATTATGAATGTGACAAAGTGTTAGAACAATGTGCTGTGTGATAAATTTGCTGTGTGATAAATTTATTTCATAATTGTTCTGAGATAATGTCTATGTATACATGTTTGATTGATACATGTTTATGTTTGCCCTGATATATATAATCCTGCTTTACATCATACTATGATTTTATTCTGTATGGTGTATATCATTGACTAAGGGTTATGACTTCTCCAAATAGGGGGAGATTGTTGGGTACATTGGTTCTAATGTACTTGATTTGAAGAAGCCTCACCCTACTCAATGATATACATCAAAAATGTATTTGATGTATTTTGAGTTTACTTGTGCAGGTTAAGTATTTACAGGAAAGAAGAAAACGTTTCTAAGTCCATGTGTCGACACCCAGAGGGAAAGTGTCGACACTTAAGAAGACTTGTGTCGACACCCAGGCAAGCAGTGTCGACACTTGGAGTCATTGTATCGACACCAGGGATGCAGAGTCGACACCAGACAGAAAGTGTCGACACAAGGAGCTGTGTCGACACTCAGTGAAGAAAAGTGCAGTGAAGCAGTGTCGACACTTTGCAGTTGTGTCGACACCCAGAGAAACTGTGTCTACATCAGAAAGTGTCGACACTTGGAGGCTATGTCGACACTCAGCAAAAGTCAGCAGAGTCTAAGTATAAGTGTCGACACCCAGAGCAATGTGTCGACACTCTGCAGGAGACTCAACACTTGAAGAAAGTGTCGACACAAGAAAGAATGTGTCGACACTCAGCTGAAGACTCAACACCTGAAGAAAGTGTCGACACAAGGAGCTGTGTCGACACTTAGCAAAGTTCAAGAATATTCTAAGTACAAGTGTCGACACAAAGGAGATGTGTCGACACTCAGCAAAAGTCTCAACAGAAGAAGAATGTGTCGACACAAGGAGCTGTGTCGACACTCAGCAAGTATCAACACTAAAGACATGTGTCGACACTCAATATCAGTGTCGACACTGACAAGTTCAACACATGAAGATGTGTCGACACATACAAGAAGTCAACAGAGTGTTGAAGAACAAAGTGTTGTGTCGACACTCAATATCAGTGTCGACACATGAAGAAGAAGCAGTGTCGAGATCTAAAATCTACAACACAAGGAGTCGTGTCGACACCTTGTAGGCTAGTGTCAACACTTAGACAACTTGTGTCGACACTTGGTCTATAAGTGTCGACACTTAAAGACAGACAGTCTCGACACTTACAGACAGTCTCGACACTTACAAACAGTTACAGATTTTTCAAGAACTGACTGGATGACTTGACAGCTGCCATTCCAGCCGGTCTACTGCACCTGTCAGAGTTGTCAGAAAACAGTTATGAACCGGACCAGCCGGTTACCATGAAGAAGGCCTATAAATAGGCTTACACTGTCTACAGAAATAGATGATTGTCCAAGTGGTTCAGTTGTTCAAGTAATACAAAGAAGGTCTAGCTATTCATTGAAGAATCTAGTGAAGATCTAAGAAGTTGGAAAGAGAGAGCTCCATCCAAGAAGACAGCCATTGGAACCAGGCTGTGAAGAAGGGTTCAGATTTTGTTCTGGATCTTATGTTGTAGAGATCAAGGATCAACTGCAGAGGAGATTAATCTTATTGTGTTCTACATTCAAGAAGCTTTGAAGAAAGCCAAGTCAGATTGATCTCAGCTGAGTTCTTCCAAAAACTCATCAAGAAACTCTCAACTCTTCTCCCTCTTCTCTGAGTTGTAGAGGTTACATTTAGTATTCATACTTTCTTGTAGGATCCTTAGGGATCTGAGTCTGTAAGCCTGTAATTATAAAGGCTGAGTGTAGGGCTTGAGTGCCTGAGTGTAGGAGATTTGAATCTCTGAGTGTAGGCCTGTTGTGGCTGAGTGTAGGCCTTGGTGGCTGAGTGTAGGCTTTGTGAAGAAGCTGAGTTGTAGGGCCTTGGGCCTGAGCTGTAGGAACCTGGTTGAGGTTCTGAGTGTAAGATCTGAGGATCTGAGATAGTGGAGAAGTTTGGCCGAATCTAGTACACTGTTAGATAGGCGAAGGGGGAAAGTGGATGTACCCAAACACTGGGGACCCACTATAAACCTGTGTGTTCACTGTGTGTATGTGGTTTGCTGTGATTGTTGTTTGTTTGCTTGGTAAAAGTAGTTATAACTCTGAGGATTAATCTGAATTCTGCCTAAAAAGTGAAAAAGATTTAAGTCACCTATTCACCCCCCCCCCCCCTCTAGGTGATTAGGTACAATATCTTTCAGGGCTCTCACCGGTACTAGGAGGTAAGATGAGGTGATATCCCAAACATCCCTTTCTAAGACATTTTAATTTCGATTTTCTATTTTTTTTTGGAAATTTATGTTTTTTTTTGTAATTTTTGTTAAGAAAAAGTAAAAATAAAATTTGAAAATGAAAAAAAAAATTATGATTTTTATAAAAGATTTTATGAATTTTTTTGTATGTTTTGCTTGAGAAATATCCCCCATACCTAAACAATACATTTTCCCCAATGAAAAAATAAATAAAGAAAAGAAAGGAGACTTCCCTGAAGCGGTCCAATCAGCACCAAAATGCACCTGAAAGACAAGACTTAAGCAAAATATATTTTTGATTTATTATTTTTTAAAAAAGAAAATATAGATGATAACTGAAAGAAAAAATACAAAAAAAGATACATTGCAGCCGACTACAACCCCTAAGACAAGAACTATTCCTCATCATGCCCTATCAGCTAGGTGAGAGCCTGGAAGCGAGATCTGCTCGTGGTCCGGGTAGACACACATGAGTTACATCCAGCCCTGCCAGCTGGGTGACAGCCTGGCAGCAGGATCTGCTCGGGCTCTGCGAAGTGAAATCTCCACCTACCCATATGGATCATTGCAGGAGACTTGGCACATGAAGAAGCTTCATTAGTAAAAAGACATCACTTGCATATCTTTTGGGTAAAAGTGCTTCAAGTCATCACCACTCCAGGTGAGACTCAGGGTCTCGCCATCCACATTTCGGAGGCGATACACTCCTGATTTCAATGCTTTTTACACAATGTATGGACTCATCCAGTTGGGGTTGAGCTTTCCCACAGCTGCTGATCTTCCCGCTGTGCCTACCTTCTTCAGGACCAAGTCCCCCTCCATAAATTGTTTGACTCTGACGTGCTTGTCAAAGTACTTAGCCATTCTCCTCTTCACCTCCTCCCGCCGGATGGCGAAGAGGTCACACAGCTCCACCATGTCAAGGGAGAGTCGCAGCTCCTCCTCATTTTTAGCCGGCCATTCTTCCCTGCCTTCCTCCGCCGCGACCACCCGAGGCGTCTGGACTTCAAATTCTATGGGGAGTACTGTCTCACATCCATGGGAGAGCTTGAAGGGGGTCTCCCCTATGGCTGTGTTGGGTGTGGTCCTCAGAGCCCAGAGGACTGAGGGGAGCTGCTCCACCGAGCTCCCCTTCAAATTTCCGATCTTCTTCTTTAGGAGGTTTACAATGATCTTGTTCGCTTACTCCACCTGCCCGTTGCTCCTGGGGTTATGGACCGACGCGAATCTGAGGTCAATTCTTAGCTGCTCACAGAAGCTGATGAATTCCATGCTGGCGAACTGTAACTCCCCCGATTTTTTCGATGATTTTATTTGAATGGGCAACGTCATATTTATGACGTCGTGGCGTTACTTTTAACGTCGAGTTGACGGTGCAATGCCGTTAAGGCATTTTCGGTTCTGTACGGTCGAGTCGGCCGAATTTTTGTTGTAATGAGACCGAATTCTTGTTGTAATGAGAAAATTTTGCATTCGAAATTAAGTTAAGTGATTTTGGACTTGCTCGTCAAGTTTCGTCGCAATCCGAGCATTTTTGGAGTCTCGGCGCGCGATTGGAGTTTTGGATTGTTTATGTTCGTCGTTATACTTTGAAGATTAATATCTCGGGAATGGCTCGTCGGATTCTAGTTTTGACTTCGCCGTTGTGTTCCTAGCGTCAGCGTTTGACTACGGTGCGAGTTTCGTTTAATTCGGTGCGCGTTTGGGCCTCCGTTTTGATCTCGTAGTTTCCTTATTCAAAATATATAAAATATGAATATTTTAATATTAAAATACTATTCAAAATGAAAAAAACACTATTCATTCATATAGTTTGATCAAAAGGATATATTTGCAAAAAAATGATTTTTCCTGCAATTGTACTTGAGTGATTTCTGCATGTACTCGAGTAGGTCCTTCTGTACTCGAGTAGGTCCTTCTGCTACTCGAGTAGGTCCTTCTGCTACTCGAGTAGGTCCTTCTGCTACTCGAGTAGGTCCTTCTGTTACTCGAGTAGGTCATTCTGTTACTCGAGTAGGTCATTCTGCTACTCGAGTAGGTCAATTCTGTTACTCGAGTAGGTCATTCTGCTACTCGAGTAGGTCCTTCTGTTACTCGAGTATGTCATTCTACTACTCGAGTAGGTTAATTCTGTTACTTGAGTAGGTCATTCTGCTACTCGAGTAGGTCCTTTTGTTACTCGAGTAGTCCATTGTTGTTTATGTTCGGATGTCTATTTAAAGGTCAAAACGATGTCGTACAGAAAAATGGCCAACATGAAATTTGTTCCTCTCGACGAGATCTACAACTTTTATGTTGGACATTTTTGATTTGGAGTAATCCTAGCCTCTATTTTGGGTTCCCACGAAACTTCTCGAAATAATCCGTTTTTGACAAAACTTTTTATAAACAGTATATATATATATATATATATATATATATATATATATATATATATATATATATATATATATATATATATATATATATATATATATATATTCTTATACTTATGTTCTAGAACCGAACTTCATCTTCTCTGATATCTTTTCTCCCGAACCAGAGCAGAAAGTGAGAGAGAGTTTTTTTTTCGTGAACCTTCCGGTGGCCGCCGACGGTGCTCTGGTGCTCGAAATCTTCATCCGAACATAGATCCGGAAAGCTCTCGTCGAGAGCTACGCCATCGTGGTAATATCTTCCCCGTTTCTTGAGATTTCTCGTTATGGGTTTTTCGGCCCTAACCTCTATTTCGGTCATTTTTGTCTAGATTTCAACTCCTCCCGCAGTCTTTTGCCCCGATCTACGACGTGGAGCGATTCAGAGGACTTTTCCGGTAAAACCAAGGCAAGTGGTGGTTTCCCCTCGTTTCTACTTGTCTGATTTGATGGTAACGACTATGTTTTCATATTCCTTAAATTTTCTACACTTATTCTTGCAAATTATTGTTATGATTTATCTTTTCAATGATCACATAATGTTGTAATGTTTCGTCATGGTAAACCCGATTTTGTCCGGATGTGTTGATCGTTCTTGAAGTGTCTTATGATGGCTTTAAGTGCCTTAGTTTCCGTTATTAGATGCGTTAGAATTTATCTAGGACTGTAAATTGCTCCTAGAGGTTGATCAACCGCGTCTTGAGTTCTGTAATATCAAGTAAAATCTATCGAGCCAAACCTCGAGATATTTGTGTTGTGGTTTCTGTGGGTTTCTTGAATGTGGGAGTTAGTGGACGATTCAACCTTCGCAGTGTTTGTTACCTTCATTAGTGCCCATGTGGAAGTCTACCTGCTTTTTGGATGTCTGCGGTGTATGGTGGAGAGTATGAGACTCCCTCGCAGTTTGACGGATTATATATTCGTTTGTTTTTGGGTGGTGCGTCCAAGAGTGACCACTTTGCCAGTGTTTTTGGGTGGTGTGTCCAAGAGTGACCACTTCGCCGTGTTTTTGGGGTAGAGTCGTATTGAGGTTTCTCTATGAGGATGGCACAACACTTGTGCACGCAGCGGAAGAATAAAAACATCAAGAAAATGCCCAAAAGAGATGAGGATCGGGCCATGGTAGTTGAATCAAGAAGTTAACATACAACTAGGCAAAAATTACCTCTGTGGCATTGAGTCACAACTCAACGGAGATGCTCCAAGCTTCGTGTTCTTGCTGGTGGCGAGTTCTACGTAGAATGATATCCACGTCTCTGCAGAAATCCACACGAGCGGGAGAACACCGACCTTTCCGTCGCACGGATAATCGGGAAGGAGAATGACCACACCTTGCTTTTCCACAGACTGCTAGGTCCGCGCCAGGAATAGCAGCACCAGCAACGATCGCCGGAGAGGAGGAGGTCGACGGAGCGAGCACGGCGGCGGAACTCTTCCGTCGGCGGATTCGGGATCGGCGGAACGAACGAAGAAATCGCGGAACACTTCCGTCGATTCGATCAGTACTTATTTTTCCGAAAACCCTAAGTATCCATTTATACCAAAGGCATAAACAGACTTAGGAATATCGCTATTCGCAGACCACCCAGAAAATTAGGGTTCCAGAATCGGCGAGAATCACCTAGCAGATTCGGCGAGAATCAGTCGGCGAGAATCACCTAGCAGATTCGGCGAGAATCAGTCGGCGAGAATCACCTAGCAGATTCGGCGAGAATCAGTCGGCGAGAATCACCTTGGATCGGCAAGAATCAGCTAGGATCGGCGAGAATCAGTCGGCGAGTATCACCCAGAATCGGCGAGAATCAGAGTACAATACTCGACGATTCTCGACGATTCACGTCGAACGTGAGTTGACGATACACGTCGATCGTCGACCTTGCGGTCGACGATACTCGTCGACCCTCGGTCGACTATTCTTACCAATCCTTCAAGGCAATATTTGCCCAACCCGACGATCCTTTAAGACAACACTTTGCCAATAACCGCATTCAGGTCGGTGATTGGTAACCTTTACCAACACGGTCAATCATCCAACTTCTCCACATCTCTTATGTGCGACCCTGCAGGCTCATATCGTGTTGGCAGTGAGATTACATGGTTGACCACTTCTAGATCACCATGGTAACTCCAACAGTCTCCCACTTGATCTTGAAAGTATCAAACTAAAAACCTCACAAACAATGAGCGGCATCTAGCAATGCATCATTGCTCCCCAAGCAATAAGAGTTTATAACTCATAAGTCTTTATGACCAATGTACCAGCGTTGTCTTTGTCCCTTTGTCCCTTACATCCGGAAAGAACTAGAGGCATGGACCGTGTCACCCTCGTAATAGCTCAATCCAAGTTTCTTGATCCAGGATGGACTTCCAGAGAATGGTGAGTCCAATATCACATATTGACTCAACCAAGCATGGCGATGCATTTCTCAGTCCAGTTCCATCAAGGGGTCCATGGATGCAACTCCTGTCATACAGGAGGACAAATCCCATATCTGCTCACACACAAACACCCAAATGATTCGTAACATGCCCAACAACCACCCTTATCATCAATTTTTCTCAAGGAAGACTTTAGATGACATCAAAGCACGCTCTTCCTCACTTGATGAATGCTGTGACTTCAGGTCAAAGGACCACAACACCATAGTCAATTGAGACCTACTCGTGATACAATTGGATGACAATCCACAGAGTAGTCTCAGGTTGGGTCTGTCCAGTACAACTTGTTCACTAACAAGTACCCACGTGATGACTTGATATCACAATATCATGACCTGTGAGAACCGGTCATCAGTCAACGCACGTGCTAGCCTTCATGTACCATCATCACCCTTAGCTTCTATGATGATACTCGACCAGGGACCTTTTAAGAATGAAGCTTCAAATAAATCATAGGCTCTCACATTCAAGTCACGTACTTGATGTCCCATGGAAGCGAACATTCTAAGGGTATCTATTATGTTAACATTTAACTATCATATAGAAAAACTCATAATAAAAGAACTTGTCATTAATTGTAAGAGAAAAACTAGGTACACTGTTCATCATATGAACAAATGGCCAACAAAATACATGTTTACATGCAATCCACAAGATTCTCACTAGAGTTGATCATTTAGGTATCGTATACCCATCGATCTAGTATGACCATCATGCTTTCTCTGCGCGAGAGGCTTTGTCAGTGGATCCGCAATATTCTCCTCAGTCGGCACTCTGTAAATGTTCACATCTCCTCGTTCGACAATCTCACGAATAAGATGAAACCGCCGAAGTATGTGCTTGGAGCGCTGATGGGATCTAGGTTCCTTAGATTGTGCAATTGCACCATTGTTATCACAGTAGAGAACTACGGGACCAACAATGCTAGGAACTACATCAAGCTCGCCGATGAATTTCCTAATCCATACAGCCTCCTTCGCCGCATTACCTGCGGCGATATACTCGGCCTCTGCTGTAGAATCAGCAACTGTCTCTTGCTTGGAACTCTTCCAGCTCATAGCTCCTCCATTCAGGCAAAACACAAAACCTGACTAAGACTTGGAGTCGTCTCTATCAGTTTGGAAGCTAGCATCCGTGTAACCACTTAACAATGAGCTCTTCCTCTCCACCATACACCAAGAACATATCCTTAGTCCTTCTCAAGTACTTCAGGACATTCTTGACTGCAATCCAGTGACACTCACCGGGGTCTGACTGATACCTGCTAGTCATGCTCAAAGCAAAGGAGACGTCGGGTCGAGTATATAACATCGCGTACATGATTGATCCAATTGCCGAAGCATATGAAATCAACTTCATGCGGTCCTTATCTTCACAAGACTTTGGACACAGGTCCTTAGAGAGATTCACACCATGAGACATGGGCAAAAATCCCTTCTTGGACTCAAGCATGTTGAACTGCTTCAACACCTTTTCGATGTACGTACTCTGGGTCAAACCCAGCAACTTCTTCGATCTATCTCTATAGATCTTAATACCGAGTATGTAAGTCGCTTCACCCAAATCCTTCATTGAAAAGCAGTTCCCTAGGTTGTTCTTAACAACCTTCAGGGTAGGAATGTCATTCCCAATCAACAATATGTCATCTACATACAATATCAGGAAGACAACAATGCTCCCACTGATTCGCTTGTAAACACAAGGCTCATCTTCATTCTTGATGAAACCAAACTCTTTGATTTTCTCATCAAAACGAAGATTCCAACTTCGAGAGGCCTGTTTCAGTCCATAGATGGACTTATTCAGCTTGCATATTTTAGTGGCTTCATCTGGGGATACAAAACCCTCGGGTTGTGTCATATACACTTCCTCAAGGAGGTTTCCATTAAGGAAAGCCGTTTTGACATCCATCTGCCAGATCTCGTAGTCATAATACGCAGCAACAGCAAGCAATATCCTTATGGACTTTACCATGGCAATAGGAGAAAAGGTCTCATCATAGTCAATACCATGAATTTGCTTGAAACCCTTAGCCACCAGTCACCCTTTGAATGTCTGTACATTCCCATCCATGTCAGGTCTTCTTCTTGAAGACCCACTTGCACCCTATGGGTCGTACCCCTTCAGGTGGTTCCACCAAGTTCCAAACTTGGTTTGCATACATGGAGTCCATTTCGAATTTCATAGCCTCAAGCCATTTTTCGGAGTCCGGTCCATTCATAGCCTCTTGGTAGGTTGCTGGTTCATCATCATGATCCATAAGCAACACATTACCTATTTGAGACACGAGAAATCCATATCTCTCAGGCTCAAACCTCGGTCTACCAGATCTACATAGGACTTGTGTTCCTTGAGCAGGTTCTCTAGCTATAACATCTTGTAGTCCTGTCTCAGAATCCAATTCTGGTTCATTCACTACATGTGATTCTTGAACTTCTTCAAGCTCTACCTTTTCAGTCTTTCTTGATAAGAAATCTTTCTCCAAGAAGACACCAGTCCTTGCGACAAACACATTGCCCTCAGATGGTAGGTAAAAGTAATACCCTTTCGTTTCCTTAGGATATCCCACCAGATAACATTTATCCGATTTGGGTTCTAGCTTGTCAGACATTTGACGTCTCACGTATGCCTCACAGCCCCAAATTTTAATGAACGACATACTAGGACGCTTCCCAGTCCATATCTCATATGGTGTCTTCAGAACCGTTTTCGTTGGAGCGCGATTCAATGTCATTGCAGCAGTCTCTAAAGCAAAACCCCAAAAGGAAACAGGCAAGTCTGCATGACTCATCATCGAACATACCATGTCTAACACAGTACGATTTCTCCTCTCAGACACACCATTATGTTGTGGTGTTCTAGGTGGAGTGAGCTGTGATACAATACCACACTCTTTCAGATGATCACGGAACTCAAGACTCAGGTATTCGCCACCTCGATCAGATCGGAGTGCTTTAACCCTTTTACCCAACTGGTTTTCTACTTCATTCTTGAACTCTTTGAACTTTTCAAAGGTCTCGGATTTGCACTTCATAAGATACACATATCCGTATCTACTGAAATCATCAGTAAATGTAACGAAGTAGAAATACCCACCTCTAGCCATGGAACTCATGGGTCCGCATACATCACTATGTACAACACCCAAGAGATCCTCAGCCCTCTCAGTATAACCAGTGAAAGGAGCTTTAGTCATCTTGCCTAACAAACAAGATTCGCATCGCTCAAATGATTCATAATCAAATGAGTCCAAAAGTCCATCTCTAAGGAGCTTGGATATGCGCTTCTCGTTGATATGGCCCAGACGACAATGCCAGAGAAATGTAGGGTTCGAGTCATTTGTTCTTAGTCTTTTATTATTTTTTACATTACAGATCAGATGGTCCAAGTTCAAAACATAAAGACCATTAAACAATTGGGCTACAGCATAACAAACATCATTCTTAAATATAGAACAACAGTTGTTCTTAATTATAAAAGAAAATTCAATCATGTCCAAACATGAAATAGATATAATGTTTCTAGTTATGGCTGGAACAAAATAACAATTATCTAGTTCTATTACAAGCCCACTGGGCAAAGAAAGACGGTAAACCCCTACGGCTATAGCAGCAACTCTTGCTCCATTGCCGACGCGGAGGTCCACCTCCCCTTTACTCAGCAATTTTCTCCTTCCCAGTCTCTGCACATTTGTACAAATGTGAGAACCACATCCGGTATACAATACCCAAGATGAAGGAGCAGAAAAGTTTATCTCTATAACGTAAACATTTGAAGCGGAAGTCATACCTCCCTTCATTTTCTGCAGACATTCAATGTACGAAGGACAGTTCCTCCTCCAATGACCAGCCTTGCCACAGTGGTGGTATTTCCCTTCCTTCACCGTGCTTTTCTTTTTCATCAGTGCAGAAGACTTGGGCTCAAGATATGACTTAGGTCTCATCTTCGTCTTCTTAGAGCCCTTGGCCTTGCCCTTGCCCTTATGCACCATCAGTATGGGGCTGGCAGGCTTGGCCTTCTTTATATTGATTTCGGCAGTTCTCAACATGCCTAGGAGTTCGGGCAGTGTCTTGTCTATTTCATTCATGTTATAGTTCAAGACGAACTGCTCATAACTGTCCGGCAACGATTGCAGGATCAGATCTGTGGCCAACTCTTGACCAAGAGGAAAACCCAGCCTTTCAAGGTTCTCTATATACCCAATCATCTTGAGTACGTGAGTCCCTACTGAGTCTCGAACTCTCATCTTGCACTGAAACAACGCTTTTGTGACGTCGAACCTCTCTTGACGAGTCTGCCCTTGAAACATTTTCTTGAGATGCTCGTCAATCTCCTTGCACCCCATGTTCTCATGTTGCTTCTGAAGCTCAGAGTTCATAGTGGCAAGCATAAGGCATTCAACATCTAAAGCATCATCAGTATGCTTCTTATAAGCATCCTTCTCAGCACTGGAAGAATTCCCGGTCGGCACCTCGGGGGCTTCTTCTTCCAAGACATAGAGCTTTCGCTCTTGCCTGAAAACAATTCTCAGGTTCCTGTACCAGTCCATGTAATTAGTCCCACTGAGCTTATCCTTCTCAAGGATTGCTCTCAGAGACAACGTGGAGTGTGAAACACTTGCCATGGAATTCTACAAGAATTTATGCAGAATAAACTCAGTACCAAAATTTCAAATACAATTTATTTTAATTTGGACTTCAATTAAAACACTCCCACTATTTTATTCGAAATGATAGCCCTCACTAACAATTCGGAGAGTTCATGCGAGCTACTCTATTAGAGGACAAGATCCGTATTTCACCAACACAATGAGTCAGCTTTGGCTTTCCTCTCACGATGCGGTTATTTAGGTAGGCAATGCTTGCCAATTGCATCCTCATGCAATTCTTGTATGGTTGGTGAATAATTCCTTACTCACATCCATCATATGGTGCATGCCAACCCTATGCCTCTAGGCACTCAACCTTTGAGGTCACCTAGTTAAGGTGGACCCGATGTCGACAGTGGGATATCACAATTATCCGCTCGCACCCTTACCAAGATAGATTAATGCACCTTGCTTTGGCAAGCCCACACTTCATCGATCGAGGCAGGAAGAGTGTCATCTATCGGAAGGCATCCGAACACTTAATATTTGATAAAGAGATTTTAATTATAGGTTAACAGTTAACCATGATCAACATTTGATCAATGTGCACATCCAAAGAAAAACAATTTTTCTAAAACCACATGCATCCCTTATGTGCACAACCTGACACCATAAACATTTGATAGAAAGAATGACTAAATCTGAACATCCGGAAACTTCCAAATCCTCAGATTTACATGCATTGGACAAAAGCAAAGACAACTCAACTTAAAGCAGTAGACAATCTCATCTCTCTATGTTGGATTCAAAATCCAAAACAAACTCGAGGGATGGTTACTACTAAGGAGACTACAATTTCTAACAATTAGAAATTTCCACAAAATCCCAGACGTTCTTGGCGGGGTACCAAGACTAAATCTAGACATTTAGAACACTTCTAAATCCCTAGGTTTACACGCACTGGAATAACAAAACTTCCAATACAACAATCATGGCCGAAACCTGGCTCTGATACCACTGTTGGGTTTCTCTATGAGGATGGCACAACACTTGTGCACGCAGCGGAAGAATAAAAACATCAAGAAAACCCAAAAGAGATGGGATCGGGCCATGGTAGTTGAATCAAGAAGTTAACATACAACTAGGCAAAAATTACCTCGGTGGCGTTGAGTCACAACTCAACGGAGATGCTCCAAGCTTCGTGTTCTTGCTGGTGGCGAGTTCTACGTAGAATGAATCCACGTCTCTGTAGAAATCCACACGAGCGGGAGAACACCGACCTTTCCGTCGCACGGATAATCGGGAATGAGAATGACCACACCTTGCTTTTGCACGGACTGCTAGGTCCGCGCCAGGAATAGCAGCACCAGCGACGATCGCCGGAGAGGAGGAGGTCGCCGGAGCGAGCACGGCGGCGGAACTCTTCCGTCGGCGGATTCGGGATCGGCGGAACGAACGAAGAAATCGCGGAACACTTCCGTCGATTCGATCAGTACTTATTTTCCCGAAAACCCTAAGTATCCATTTATACCAAAGGCATAAACAGACTTAGGAATATCGCTATCCGCAGACCACCCAGAAAATTAGGGTTCCAGAATCGGCGAGAATCACCTAGCAGATTCAGCGAGAATCAGTCGGCGAGAATCACCTAGCAGATTCGGCGAGAATCAGTCGGCGAGAATCACTTAGGATCGGCGAGAATCAGCTAGGATCGGCGAGAATCAGTCGGCGAGTATCACCTAGAATCGGCGAGAATCAGAGTACAATACTCGACGATTCTCGACGATACACGTCGAACGTGAGTTGACGATACACGTCGATCGTCGACCTTGCGGTCGACGATACTCATCGACCCTCGGTCGACTATTCTTACCAATCCTTCAAGGCAACATTTGCCCAACCCGACGATCCTTTAAGGCAACACTTTGCCCATAACCCCATTCAGGTCGGTGATTGGTAACCTTTACCAACACAGTCAATCATCCAATTTCTCTACATCTCTTATGTGCGACCCTGCAGGCTCATATCGCGTTGGCAGTGAGATTACATGGTTGATCACTTCTAGATCACCATGGTAACTCCAACAAGTCGACCACAGGCGCCTAATAAAGATTTTGTTTTTGCTCTCTTGTGAAATATTCATGCAGTCACCTTATAGCCTTGTGCGTCTGGTGTACCCTTGTGGGACGTGATAAATCACGTAGGAGTTCTTTTCCTGTTGATGCCCTGTTTACTTTTGTACTTTACTTCAGTGTTTTTTTGGTCTTGGGTTGGTACCCCTGTTGACCTTTGCTTACTTGGTTTATTATTTTTTCCTGCCACTACTTGTACCTTCTTGCAGAGGTGTTCTGTTTTTGGAATGCCTCAGGTTCAGAGCAGTAGCAGTTAGCAGTGCTGGTGTTGGATTTCTGGTGGCAGTGTTGGCCGTGGTTGTTGCCTCGTCATAGCGAGGTAGTTTGTTGTTGGTTTTGATTTACTAGTTCAGACATACTTTTGTTCGTAGGTTCGTGTCAGTTTGTTGGCGCCCACTGAATTGTTAGTTGTTGATACTTGCTAGCTGCACATTTCTTTATATGTGAGTGTGGATTACTTGTTATCTGGGAGGATTTATGTTAGGAATGCATGTTAGGTATTTTCAACTATAAAATCTACTACTATTACTTCATGCATCGCATAATTTTGAAACCCTAACATGTTATTTTTAGCGACCGAAAAAAAAACTATTTTTCCTACTATAATAAATTTAGAGTCTTGCATAGCATGAGTTGTCCTTTTGGGACGTTTTGCTCATGTAGGATGTCTGAGTTAATCTAATCAAGTATTTTCCGCAGCGTATGATACATTTTGATTCGTGGACTAGATGAGCCACTAAGCCGAGGGATACGGCTAACTATTGCACTTAACTGATTTTCCTGAAAATAACTTAAAAAGAACCTTTCTTCATTATTAGTTTGGTGTCTGCCTGAGCGTCCGCAGTTATCCTCTGCTGACGTGGCATCATGACGCGCGTTTTCCCTTACTCTGATAAGCCTTATTTGCGGTGAAAAATGCGGGTTGTGACACGAACTGAGGCCTATTGTCTGTGACGATGGCCTACGACAATCCGTGTCGGCAGATGATCTCCCCTAAACAAAGTTCTTGATAACTTGGGAGGACAGCTTGGAGAGCGCCTTAACCTCCAACCACTTAGAAAAATAATCTATCATGACGAGTAAGAACCTCCTCTGCCCATTGTCCCAGGGGAACGACCCGAGCAAATCCATCCCCCAAATGGCAAAGGGCCATGGGTCTGTAATGCTGCTGATATGTTAGGCCGGTTGAAGTTGGAGGGGGGCAAATAACTGGCATTTGTGGCACCTTCTTGTGAATTCTGAAGCGTCGTGGCCCAGGGTAGGCCCGAAGTATCCCTGTCTAAAAATCCTCCCTTCCAGGTTCTGAATCCCGGAGTGACTCACACACTCTCCAGAGTGGACTTCTTCCAAGATCCTCTGCACTTCTCTCTCGGTCACACAACGGGACAGCATCCCGGGAGAGTCTTCCGATACAATTGTCCGTCTCAGAGGATATAGTACACCGACTTGTATCTGAACTTCTTCTTGTCCATCCCCTCCGACTACTCTCATATGGAAAGGAAGGTCGTGAATGTGTCCATCCACAAGGGGCGTTGATCCACCTTCATTAGCTCTCCCTCTTCAATTGAGGGGCAAAACAGGTCAGTGATGGTACCCCCACCCGGGGACCATGCTTTGCCAACTGATCGACCTGCTCATTCTCCTCCCGGGGCACGTGTCAGATGGAGAATGTCTGGAACATACCGATGACACCCTTCACTTTTGCTAAGTATAGCCGGAGGGTAGGCCAACAGATCCCATGCTCGCTCGCATGCCGGCCAACTCTCCCCCGTAGAGCTGGATGCGATGGCCTGTCATCGCTTGACGCCGATCCAGCTCAATAATCATGTGGAAGCGCATCTCGTAAGCTGCTAGCCGGTCCTATATCTCTTCCATCCTCGTTATCCTCACCTCTTGTGTTGAGATCCGGCGACGAGGCTCGCAAATGACGAGTTGGTCGAACTTGGTTTCCAGCTCGATGTAGGCATAGACGACATCATGGTGATATTCATTTCCACAGAGCCCAAGGGCGTTAATGAAAGTCGCACTAGGGGTTGAAGGGCGACCTGTCAATGCAGAGAGAAGTCGCCAAGTCAGTTAGAAGTCAAAAGCAATAATCGGATCAGTTCAGCATCAGTGCGAGCTACCTTGCCGAGGAGATTGACATCGCCGAGAGGAAGAGCTGCGACTAGTTATTTCTCGTGGGCCCGATGACGAGCTGCCAGGGCGATCGACAGGCTACTCCTGTTCGCGACCTCCATGGTCGCGGTTCCCAGTCCTCAACAGGAAGAGGCTTGGTCGCCTCCTTTCCGGATCTCACGTCGAGCTCTCTGGCGGGACCCGAGGTACCGTGGTTTCCAGGCAGATTTCAGGCCGAGCTTCTGTGATCGGAGGCAAAGATGGCGACGACGGCAGTAGAGTGCTCATCTTCGGTTGTAGCGAGTGTGCCGGGGGGCAGAGTTGTGCTTCTCTTCGGTTGTTGTGAGTTTTCCGGAGAAGGAGGTGGCCGCGACAAAGGTATGCTCGCCGCCGACAACATTGTAGTGGACGCAGCTTGAGGGGCCTTCCTTACCCCAGGGTACGAGGTCTTCATCGTCGGAAGATCATTTTCCCTCGCCCCAGGGACTTGTTTGTCGGACCCTTTCTTGGATCAAATGTTGATCCAGACGGTATGCTCTGATCGAGGCTGTTGCGGAGCTTGCAGGGCGACCAACGGAGTTGCTCGCAGTGGAGCAACATTCAGAGGCTCGCCTGAAGTACTCGGCGGAGGAGCTGCGAATACAAGGAGCGAATCAGCCAGGCATAAACATACTGATCAGCGACATTTACATAATTCAACAGGGCGGCGACCTTGCGAGGCAGCGAGATCTGCCAGTAGTTATGTCTGGGACCCAGCGACTTCCGGGGCAGGAGGAGAAGACGGCTGGGATAAGAGAGAGAAGTCAAGAATGGGTAGATCGGAATGTCGCTCAGACCAAGGTAGTCAATTAGCTGCTAGGTACTAGTGGAAGGCTCGGGTTGGACGACCGGAGGAGGAGGGAATATCGGTAGGCGGAGGCGGGTTGCCAGTCTTGGAGGCGAGAGACTTATTCAGCTTCTTCTTCAATTTCTTATTCTTTGGGGGAGGGAGATCAGCAGCAACCTCACCTTCTCGCGGTCTTTTAGGCCTTGTCAGCTAAATTTTTTAATGATTTTTGCATTAATTTTTAATGATTTTTTATATAACTTTTAAATATAAAAATGGCAATACTTTATGATGAAATTTTTAGCGAAAAGAACAATTCCCACATAAATAAAATAAATGTTTAGCAAACTGTTTATTTATTTTGTTTAATTAAACTATCATTATTTAATTTTGCATCACTGTTTTACATAGCACTGCAAATACAGTTTTTCAAACAGTTTCATAAATTTTTTCACCACTGTAAAACAGCTGATTGTTGCACCACTGTTTCTCACCACTACTTTGTGCACCGTCCATAGCTTAGCCAAACAGACCCAAAATTATGTACAAATTCTCTTTTCATCCATGTTTTGCTATCATGAAAAAGTGAACCATTGATCTTTCACTTAAAATCATAAAGCTAAGAACACTATGACAAATTGACAATCCTATTTTAACAAAAAATATTTAAAATTTTAATAGTAATAGGGAAAAAAAAATTAAAAATCAGTATGCATCGACCAATCCCTCTGCAGGCCGGTCCTAAGTACATGCCTGCATTTCAGACAATTGCATGCCAACAGATATGAACCCGACAAGATTATATGGTTTTGAATTATCTCTAAGGGTTCGTTTGATTGAACGGTGAGGAGGAGCCGGCAGGTCCAAACGGAGGTGTCAAATCGGAGGGGGTGGCAGAGTTGGAAAAGCTCTAATTTGGTGGCTTTTCCTCTGTCCGGTGGGTGCAAACGGAACAAATGCCACCGGCGCCCATTTATTTACCCGTCATATGGCAGCAGTTGCTCCAAATAGAGACAGCAAAACCAAACACAACCTAAATATATCCGAAAGGGTTGATAACCTCAAGCGGGTCAAAGATACATTATTGAGCGCTTGTTTGACCCGAAAACGAAACTACACGTGGTGATATTGCCGATACTTCTAGAACTTGACAATGTGCTGCCGCACCAATCTGGCAATTTCAATGAACGTAGAAAAGGCACCGCCACGTCTGCATAAATTCCGGGTAGAACCGAACACGTGGGCATGTTTACAATCTCCATCTGGAGCGTTCTCAATAATTCCCGAAGGGCTTTTTAGTAATTAGATCGGGATGTCACCGGCCCTAAGGAAAGCGCCGACGGGCAGACGGCCTGGTAAGAAGTCAGCGGCCGGCCCCTGCCATGTGTGAATTCATCAAACAGGGGTCAACGTAAATTACGGTCAACTTTCCACGCAGCTTACTCTGTTTAAAATAATTTTTAAAAGTCGTCCAAAGTCAACTTCAAAATCATCAAAAAAAAAAAAAACGCCCTCCTGACTTTCTACTCGGTAATTAATCCTATGTATGGTGAGTAGTGGACAAGGATCAGATTTATTTGAAATAGAGGGGATACATTTCATTATCCAATATATAAGACAAGTTTGAAAGAAATTTTGTGATAGAGTTTTTTTTTATTAAATTTTTTTTAAAAAAATAATGGAAATGACGAACCCGTCGGATCAAAAAGTTTTCAACCTTCACCGTGAAATGGATCCCCTCCATTTCACTTGAAATGGAGAGAATCCTGATCTAATGGGAAAGCAGGGATTTTGGTTGGACCTACCGCAGTGCGCTATGTCGTGCACTCTCATTGATCATGGACATCTGCCGAGCGGAGATGAAATAGATCAAAACACATTATTTGGGAATTTGTTCAAGCTCCGGTGTGGTAGCGTTTTGGTTGTCACTGTTGAACTTTCTCAAGCTGATCAATTGGTACTTCTGGTATCAAGCAAACACTTACAGAATTATCAAGATGATCACTTGATCAAGCAAAAGCGGGAACTAGCCGCAGGAACAATACAACCATAAACTGAACTATGTAATCAGTAACAACAGAGAGCAATCACAGATCTTTTATTCATCAACTATCAATCTTTACAAGGTCAGGTATACATGGCGAGACATGATTTCGCCAAGTACAAATGAGAAGTAAACAAGCAAGAGAAATCTTCATGCCGGACGGACTGCATCAGAGACCGCTGAGTCCGCCGAGTCCGCCAAGACCACGAAGTCGCTGCTGCTATCACTGATCTACGGAGTCTGCACAAACCGCGGACAACCCATTATTCTGCTGACGTCCGCTCTACAAGCCGTCGCCGAACTGAAAGAAAAGACCGTCAAGTCCGTCGAGACCGGTGAACTGGTTATTGAACTCGAACTTCAATTGCTGGAGAGAAAACTGGTTGGCCGCCAAGTGCGACCTGCTGCAAACCACCGATTATAAACCGCAAGATTCACTGCTTCCTGACCGCGATCAGAACCAGACTCCTGGATGCACAGTGCTAGCCGCGCAACCTGCAAACAGCAACCAGTAAATCTCAAACAACGCGGACTACAAATCCGAGACCGCAGCAATTAATCTGCGTTCAACTTACTGTTCATTCAGTTACTGTAGAATTGACGGGGGGTCCTATTTATAGGCCGGGTGAGAAGTGTGGTCACCGTCCTAGTTGATAGAGTCACCACCCCAGCTCGCAACTAGCACAACCCAGTCCGCCGAGTCCGCAAGGACAAAGCAGGACTCCAGCCATTCGCCAAGCGCCAAGTCAGAAAGCCAGTCCGCCACCTGGCGGACACCGTACTAGTCCGCCACCTGGCGGACACCGTACCAGTCCACAAGCATCGCAGCACGCAGACACAGCAAAATACTGCTCACTGCATCAGTCCGCATGCTACATGCAGCCACGACACTAGCCCGCACAACACGCGAACACCACTTCGGCCCACCACACGAGTCCACGACCAACAAGCACTGATCGACCGGTCAAAAGCGGACTCTGCGAGCATAACGAACACCATGGACTTGTCACAGAGAGTGACCAAGTCCAGCAACCCACTAATCAACAGACACGAGCTCGGCGGGCACGAAGCCAGGTCGCATGCTCCAAGAACGGTTCGCCATCATAAATGCGGCTATCACCCGCCGTATCGCCAGAGATCAAGGCAAGGACCATGCCGATATCACGACCTCCAAACTCCATCCGCCACTGCAAACTACGCGGACTCCAACCGAGACCACTACATTCCCGCGGACTCACTGTCAATCTGCCTGGTTACTTCAAGGACAAGCTAACTGTAGAACCCCCGGCCGAGCTAACTGAACACTGCCACCAGATCGCCATTGACAGGCCGCTCCAATAGTCCACCCAAGCCACCATTTCTACCGTGGCCACTGTCCACCCAGGCCGCACCGTCAGTTTGCCCAGGCTACGAACTCAGTCCGCCCAGGCCGCACCGTCTACTCAAACAACCACTTTCACTTCATGATTATCAACACTCCCCCTTGAAGTGAGAAGTGATGATCAAGCCCAGCAATCCTCGTAACTGTGTAAATGACACCTTCGACAACGGCTTCGTGAAGATGTCCGCGACATTATCCTCACTCCGTACATGTTCCACCATAAGAGATCCCTCCAACACCTTCTCCCGAATGAAGTGGTGCTCAATCTCTATGTGCTTGGTCCGAGCGTGACAAACTGGATAATTCACCAGCTTCAGGGCACTCTCATTGTCACCACTTAGCAGAGTAGGACCGCACACTTATTCATAGACATCCTCTACTAGTCTCCTAAGCTAGATAGCTACCCGAGCTGCAAAGGCCGAAGTCTTGTATTCTGCTTCCGTAGTAGAGACGGACACCGAGTCTTGCTTCTTGCTGCACCAAGAAATACTGTCTGATCCACAAGTGAAGACATAACCAGATGTTGACTTCCGGTTGTCTGAATCTCCTCCATAATCAACGTCCGAGTATCCTTGAAGAATAAACTCTGTGCCTCTCCTATAAAGGAGACCCATGTCAGAAGTGGCATTCACGTACTTCAAGATATTCCTAGCCGCCATCAGATGAGGCTTCCTGGGTTCCGCCATATACCGACTTACTCGGCCAACCGCATAAGTAATGTCTGGCCTCGTAATAGTCAGGAAAATAAGACTCCCAACTAGAGCACGAAACACCAAAGGATCCGGAAGAATCCTCCCCTCATCTTGCCGAAGTTTGATGCTTGAATCAAATGGAGTAGAGCTACTATTCACCTCAAGCATGCTGAATCGCTGAACAATCCGTTCCGCATAACACTTCTGGGACACGAGTATGCTGCTCTCCTTCCTCTCCACCTCAAGTCCAAGGAAACGGTGGAGTTCACCCAGATCCTTCATCTCGAACCTGATAGCAAACTCAACCCTGAGCCTAGCTACTTCCTCCTTGGAGTTCCCTGTGATGATAATATCATCCACATACAACAACAACAGGACAAGAAGCTCCCCCTTCTTCTTGACGAACAACAGCGAGTCTGAGTTTGAAGCCAGATAGCCGCAGAACTGGAGGTACTCTGCAATCTTCCCATACCAGGCTCAAGAAGCATGCTTCAAACCATAAAGAGATTTTTAGAGCTTGTAGACGTAGTTCAGATGTTCTTCAGATACGTACCCGAGCGGCTGATCCATGAAGATGTCCTTGTCAATCTCCCCGTAAAGAAAAGCATTCTTTACATCCAGCTGTCATATCTTCCAACCCTGGCAAGCTGCCAAAGCTATCACCACTTGTACTGAAGTCATCTTTGCCACAGGACTAAACATCTCCTCATAGTCCTCGTCATACTGTTGTAAAAATCCCCGAGCTACAAGGCGAGCCTTGTACCGCTCGATGCTTCCATCCTACTTATTATTCAGCTCCTACACCACTTGCAAGTAACAGGAGTAACACCATCCACCTTGGGCACCAAGTCCCAAGTTTCATTCTTCTTGAGGGCAGCAATCTCCTCATTCATGACATCATCCCACTCCTTTACTCTAGTAGCTTCTTCAAACTTTGAAGGCTCCCGTTCATCCAAGGGGCCTACGAAGAAATAAGAGACAAAGCTCACGGTGTTCTCTTTGCAATACCGAGCTGGTGGCTTAATGGTCCTCTTTGATCTCCAAAGAGGCCGCTCCTTACTCCCCACCTCCGTTGCTTCTTCAGCACCAACTCTGTTCCCGAGCACACTTGAAGCATCGCACCCCCTGCTTCCCGAACCAGAAGCTTCTGACCTAGAGCTTGAAATAACCGGAGATCCTGGTGACACAGACAGCTCCACCTGAAGATCTTCAGCAGCTTCCTCCTGCCCTTCATCAACCCTGCTCTCCTGTAGCTTAACAGTGCCACCTCCATACAACGCCAATTCATCAAAGACAACATCTCTTGAAATAAAGAACTTTCTTGTCCCAGGATCCATGAACTTCCAGCCCTTCTTCCGCTTATCATAACCCACAAAGATGAGCTTCCTCGTCTTCGCATCAAGCTTGGTCCTCTGAGCATCGGGGATATGAACATAGCAGGTTGATCCAAACACCCGAAGGTGTTCTACACTCGGCTTCTCCTTGAACATTATTTCTGAAAGTTAGGGGATAGATCTTAACTTTACACTAGAAATATATATAAGGAGAAAATAAATCACAACACATAAAATAAAGAGAAGCACAACCAGACAACACAAGGATTTATAGTGGTTCCCCTAAACTTAGGTACATCCACTCTTATACAGCCTTGGTAGGAATCCACTATCAGGTTTTTGATCAGGTGCCCTGCCACCAACAGGTTTTTGCTCAGGTGCCATGTCACCACAAGATCTATTTCCAGGGAGATCTCACAGCCTTTTGAGCTTTTGATCAGGTGCCCAAAAAACCAACACACATGTTTTTGATCAGGTGCCCTGCCACCAAGAGTTTACTTTTGAAGGGAGTAAAAACCCTGTACACAGGAAAAGGAAAAGAAATTATGTTGTCTTCTCTGTCTCAAATCACTGAGAGAAGACTAGTGGATGTTGATGATGTCAAAGCTCCCCCTGAGATGTTGAATGGTTCAGGGAAGAAGGAAGCTATGCATTAGGGTGTAGACCTTCAGATTGATGATGATCTCCAGCAAGCTTTTTAGACTGATATTGATTTGTGTCTCTTGGAAGCCTGGAGCAGATGAAGAACTCTGTGAATATCTTGATTGATGCAGAGTTCCTTCTTCTCTGTAAAAGGAAAGCCTTCATTATATCTTTGTTCTACTTTCTGTCTTTCTCTTTCTTCTCTTCTGTCAAATTCAAACATTTGAATTCATTTATCTTGACAATGGCTGAAACATTTCCGAGAGTGTAAAAGATGCCTTGAGAATTAATTCAGAATTAAGTTCTGAAATAACCCACATTTAATGTTGCCTTTGAACGACTATTTCCATTAAATAGGAGAGTTATAAAAGCCTTAATTAATTTTGCCAACTGTAAAACATCTGCCTGAAAACCACATAAAATTCATCGATTTGGGCTCGCAGATCGTCGAGCTCAGCTTCCATTTCGTCGAGCTGAGATTCTGTCTTGAGTTCAGTGATCGTCGAACCAAGCTCGGAGTTCGTAGAGCTCAACAGGATTTTGTTGAGCTAAACTTCTTACTTGAGATCAGAGATCGTCGACCTGAGTTCGACGTTTGTCGAACTGAGTTCCTGACTGTCACAACTGCATTTCTTGGAATTCTTTAAGCAATTCTGGAGAGTCCTTCTGAAGTAGATCTGGAAATAAACCTATGACCCATGACTATACATTTTGGGTCAATCTAAACATCCTAATATTGATCATTGCACAAATCAGAACTAGGGCTTCAACAATCTCCCTCTATTTGGGTGAGGATACCATTTACACAAAAAAAATAAAATACAAAACAAAATAATCTGCCTGAATTATAATTTTTTCAGGAGATGTAGAAAGGTGCTTTGAGAAATAAAATGAATAAAATAAAGCTATTGCTGCATACTTCCAAGCAATTTCCCCTTATAAATAGAATAAAAAATCTCCCCTTACTATTGTAGCCTTCTAAACAATCTCCCCCTATACATCTACTACTGTATTCTCTGTATTGACTGAGACTATAACATTTTGTTACTATCAAATACCATTGTCCCACTGTGTTAAGATATGTCTTTTTCTGAAAAGAGATGTTAGGAGTTCTGGACCCAGATTACCTTGGGTCCTGATTCTTTTTTATAATAATTAGAAATAAAAGAACATTCAGGTTGATTTTTATAACCTAGTGGATGAAATTTCCGAGAAGGGATGAACCACTGGGTAAAAGGATTTGTAAAATTTTGAGTTTGATTATGATTTTGAAGAGAATAAAAATTTTTGTTCTGAAATTTTGAGTTCGACGAATTAAGGTAATTTCGTCGAACTGAGTTCGACGAATGGTAGTGGTTTCGTCAATCTCTGCTCAAAGAATAATAGAAATTGTTTTCTCTATTCCACTTTCGTCGACCTCTGTTCGACAAATCATATTTATTTCGTCGAGCATAAATTCCTGACCAGTTAAGATCAAAATCTATGTTCATAGTTCTTCGAGCTTTGTTCGACGAATGATGTTGTTTTCATCGAGCTTGGTTCGATGAATTATATTGAACAAAAATTTTCTGAAGATTTTTAGTTTGATTTGGTAGAACTTCAGTTATTTTGTCTAAATCTATTAACTTTTCTTTGTCTTTAACTGATTCTAATGAAGCTATTTGTTCAGAAGTATTTTTTAAATCTTCTTTGAGTTTTATGTTTTTAGAAGATAAATTATTTACTCTCTCTGAGAAGTTTTATTTCCTTCTCAGATTGAATTTAATCTTTACATAGGATTTTAAAATCATCTTTAAAATGTTCTAAAAAGAAATCAAAGGAAGAGATTACCTGATCCTTTTCTGATTCACATTCTGATTCTTCATCAGAGTCTGATTCTTCATCAGGGTTGCTGCAAGATGCATTTATTACCATCAGGCAAAATTCTCTTGCTCTTGACTCTTCTTCATCTTCAGTTATACAAGATGAAGCTTAAGAGTCACTCCAAATTTCATCTTCAAGGTTTCTTTCTTTAGCTGATCCAGCAACCATTGCTGTGAGGGAGTAACACATATCTTTTGCTGATGAACTTCCAGCAATTTCCTTAAAAATGTCATCAAACATTGATTGTGCAAGAATGTTCATTGCATGTGCATCAGTAATCTTTAGCATTTTCTAGGCTTCTGTCCATTAAGCTGATGGAACATCATTGATGCTTGTTGTTTCCAATGGTTGATAATGTCCTATCAAAATAGAGTTGTAAATGACTTCATCAATAGAATTCATAAAAATCCTAATCCTTGCCTTCCATAGTGCAAGCTTATCTAGATTGCACATAGGAGGTATGGTGCTTGAAAATTCTTCATTTTGTGTCATGATAAGCTCTTAAGAAATATAAGATCTATCAGATCATTTTGGTTTAGGTGTTAAACTATACAACCAAAGAAACCTTGCTCTGATACCAATTGAAAGTTAGAGGGTATATAGATCTTAACTTTACACTAGAAATATATATAAGGAGAAAAGAAATCACAGGACATAAAATAAAGAGAAGCACAACCAGACAAAACAAGGATTTATAGTGGTTCCCCTAAACTTGGGTACATCCACTCTTCTACCACCTTGGTAGGAATCCACTATCGGGTTTTTGATCAGGTGCCCTGTCACCAACAAGTTTTTGCTCAGGTACCATGTCACCACAAGATCTATTTCTAGGGAGATCTCACAGCCTTTTGAGCTTTTGATCAGGTGCCCAAAAACCAACACACATGTTTTTGATCAGGAGCCCTTCCACCAAGAGTTTACTTTTGAAGGGAGTAAAAACCCTGTACGCAAGAAAAGGAAAAGAAATGATGTTGTCTTCTCTGTCTCAAATCACTAAGAGAAGACTAGTGGATGTTGATGATGTCAAAGCTCCCCCTGAGATGTTGAATGGTTCAAGAAAGAAGGAAGCTATGCATTAGGGTGTAGACCTTCAGATTGATGATGATCTCCAGCAAGCTTTTTAGACTGATATTGATTTGTGTCTCTTGGAAACCTGGAGCAGATGAAGAACTCTGTGAATATCTTGATTGATGCAGAGTTCCTCCTTCTCTGTAAAAGGAAAGCCTTCATTATATCTTTGTTCTACTTTCTGTCTTTCTCTTTCTTCTCTTCTGTCAAATTCAAACATTTGAATTCATTTATCTTGACAATGGCTGAAGCATTTCCGAGAGTGTAAAAGATGCCTTGAGAATTAATTCAGAATTAAGTTCTGAAATAACCTACATTTAATGTTGCCTTTGAACGACTATTTCCATTAAATAGGAGAGTTATAAAAGCCTTAATTAATTTTGCCAACTGTAAAACATCTGCCTGAAAACCACATAAAATTCATCGATTTGGGCTCGCAGATCGTCGAGCTCAGCTTCCATTTCGTCGAGCTGAGACTCTGTCTTGAGTTCAGTGATCGTCGAGCCGAGCTCGGAGTTCGTAGAGCTCAACTGGATTTTGTTGAGCTAAACTTCTTACTTGAGATCAGAGATCGTCGACCTGAGTTCGACGTTTGTCGAACTGAGTTCCTGACTTTGTCACAACTGTATTTCTTGGAATTCTTTAAGCAATTCTGGAGAGTCCGTCTGAAGCAGATCTGGAAATAAACCTATGACTCATGACTATACATTTGGGGTCAATCTAAACATCCTAATATTGATCATTGCACAAATCAGAACTAGGGTTTCAATAATCTCCCTCTATTTGGGTGAGGATACCATTTACACAAAACAAATAAAATACAAAACAAAATAATCTGCCTGAATTATAATTTTTTCAGGAGATGTACAAAGGTGCTTTGAGAAATAAAATGAATAAAATAAAGCTATTGCTGCATACTTCCAAGCAATTTCCCCTTATAAATAGAATAAACAATCTCCCCTTACTGTTGTAGCCTACTAAACAATCTCCCCCTATACATCTACTACTGTATTGTCTGTATTGACTGAGACTATAGCATTTTGTTACTATCAAATACCATTGTCCCACTGTGTTAAGATATGTCTTTTCCTGAAAAGAGATGTTAGGAGTTCTGGACCCAGATTACCTTGGGTCCTGATTCTTTTTTATAATAATTAGAAATAAAAGAACATTCAAGTTGATTTTTATAACCTAGTGGATGAAATTTCCTAGAAGGGATGAACCATTGGGTAAAAGGATTTGTAAAATTTTGAGTTTGATTATGATTCTGAAGAGAATAAAAATTTTTGTTCTGAAATTTTGAGTTCGACGAATTAAGGTAATTTCGTCGAACTGAGTTCGACGAATGGTAGTGGTTTCGTCAATCTCCGCTCAAAGAATAATAGAAATTGTTTTCTCTATTCCACTTTAGTCGACCTCTGTTCGACAAATCATATTTATTTCGTCGAGCATAAATTCCTGACCAGTTAAGATCAAAATCTATGTTCATAGTTCTTCGAGCTTTGTTCGACGAATGATGTTGTTTTCGTCGAGCTTGGTTCGATGAATTATATTGAACAAATTTTTTTTGAAGATTTTTAGTTTGATTTGGTAGAACTTCAGTTATTTTGTCTAAATCTATTAACTTTTCTTTGTCTTTAACTGATTCTAATGAAGCTATTTGTTCAGAAGTATTTTTTAAATCTTCTTTGAGTTTTATGTTTTTAGAAGATAAATTATTTACTCTCTCTGAGAAGTTTTATTTCCTTCTCAGATTGAATTTAATCTTTACATAGGATTTTAAAATCATCTTTAAAATGTTCTAAAAAGAAATCAAAGGAAGAGATTACCTGATCCTTTTCTGATTCACATTCTGATTCTTCATCAGAGTCTGATTCTTCATCAGGGTTGCTGCAAGATGCATTTATTACCATCATGCAAAATTATCTTGCTCTTGACTCTTCTTCATCTTCAGTTATACAAGATGAAGCTTCAGAGTCACTACAAGTTTCATCTTCAAGGTTTCTTTCTTTAGCTGATCCAGCAACCATTGCTGTGAGGGAGTGCCACATATCTTTTGCTGATGAACATTCAGCAATTTCCTTAAAAATGTCATCAGACATTGATTGTGCAAGAATGTTCATTGCATGTGCATCAGTAATCTTTAGCCTTTTCTAGGCTTCTGTCCATTAAGCTGATGGAACATCATTGATGCTTGTTGTTTCCAATGGTTGATAATGTCCTATCAAAATAGAGTTGTAAATGGCTTCATCAATAGAATTCATAAAAATCCTAATCCTTGCCTTCCATAGTGCAAGCTTATCTAGATTGCACATAGGAGGTATGGTGCTTGAAAATTCTTCATTTTGTGTCATGATAAGCTCTTAAGAAATATAAGATCTATCAGATCATTTTGGTTTAGGTGTTAAACTATACAACCAAAGAAACCTTGCTCTGATACCAATTGAAAGTTAGAGGGTATATAGATCTTAACTTTACACTAGAAATATATATAAGGAGAAAAGAAATCACAGGACATAAAATAAAGAGAAGCACAACCAGACAAAACAAGGATTTATAGTGGTTCCCCTAAACTTGGGTACATCCACTCTTCTACCACCTTGGTAGGAATCCACTATCGGGTTTTTGATCAGGTGCCCTGTCACCAACAAGTTTTTGCTCAGGTACCATGTCACCACAAGATCTATTTCTAGGGAGATCTCACAGCCTTTTGAGCTTTTGATCAGGTGCCCAAAAACCAACACATATGTTTTTGATCAGGAGCCCTTCCACCAAGAGTTTACTTTTGAAGGGAGTAAAAACCCTGTACGCAAGAAAAGGAAAAGAAATGATGTTGTCTTCTCTATCTCAAATCACTAAGAGAAGACTAGTGGATGTTGATGATGTCAAAGCTCCCCCTGAGATGTTGAATGGTTCAAGAAAAAAGGAAGCTATGCATTAGGGTGTAGACCTTCAGATTGATGATGATCTCCAGCAAGCTTTTTAGACTGATATTGATTTGTGTCTCTTGGAAACCTGGAGCAGATGAAGAACTCTGTGAATATCTTGATTGATGCAGAGTTCCTCCTTCTCTGTAAAAGGAAAGCCTTCATTATATCTTTGTTCTACTTTCTGTCTTTCTCTTTCTTCTCTTCTGTCAAATTCAAACATTTGAATTCATTTATCTTGACAATGGCTGAAGCATTTCCGAGAGTGTAAAAGATGCCTTGAGAATTAATTCAGAATTAAGTTCTGAAATAACCTACATTTAATGTTGCCTTTGAACGACTATTTCCATTAAATAGGAGAGTTATAAAAGCCTTAATTAATTTTGCCAACTGTAAAACATCTGCCTGAAAACCACATAAAATTCATCGATTTGGGCTCGCAGATCGTCGAGCTCAGCTTCCATTTCGTCGAGCTGAGACTCTGTCTTGAGTTCAGTGATCGTCGAACCGAGCTCGGAGTTCGTAGAGCTCAACTGGATTTTGTTGAGCTAAACTTCTTACTTGAGATCAGAGATCGTCGACCTGAGTTCGACGTTTGTCGAACTGAGTTCCTGACTTTGTCACAACTATATTTCTTGGAATTCTTTAAGCAATTCTGGAGAGTCCTTCTGAAGCAGATCTGGAAATAAACCTATGACCCATGACTATACATTTGGGGTCAATCTAAACATCCTAATATTGATCATTGCACAAATCAGAACTAGGGTTTCAATAATCTCCCTCTATTTGGGTGAGGATACCATTTACACAAAACAAATAAAATACAAAACAAAATAATCTGCCTGAATTATAATTTTTTCAGGAGATGTACAAAGGTGCTTTGAGAAATAAAATGAATAAAATAAAGCTATTGCTGCATACTTCCAAGCAATTTCCCCTTATAAATAGAATAAACAATCTCCCCTTACTGTTGTAGCCTTCTAAACAATCTCCCCCTATACATCTACTACTGTATTGTCTGTATTGACTGAGACTATAACATTTTGTTACTATCAAATACCATTGTCCCACTGTGTTAAGATATGTCTTTTCCTGAAAAGAGATGTTAGGAGTTCTGGACCCAGATTACCTTGGGTCCTGATTCTTTTTTATAATAATTAGAAATAAAAGAACATTCAGGTTGATTTTTATAACCTAGTGGATGAAATTTCCTAGAAGGGATGAACCATTGGGTAAAAGGATTTGTAAAATTTTGAGTTTGATTATGATTCTGAAGAGAATAAAAATTTTTGTTCTGACAATTTTGAGTTCGACGAATTAAGGTAATTTCGTCGAACTGAGTTCGACGAATGGTAGTGGTTTCGTCAATCTCTGCTCAAAGAATAATAGAAATTGTTTTCTCTATTCCACTTTAGTCGACCTCTGTTCGACAAATCATATTTATTTCGTCGAGCATAAATTCCTGACCATTTAAGATCAAAATCTATGTTCATAGTTCTTCGAGCTTTGTTCGACGAATGATGTTGTTTTCGTCGAGCTTGGTTCGATGAATTATATTGAACAAATTTTTTTTGAAGATTTTTAGTTTGATTTGGTAGAACTTCAGTTATTTTGTCTAAATCTATTAACTTTTCTTTGTCTTTAACTGATTCTAATGAAGCTATTTGTTCAGAAGTATTTTTTAAATCTTCTTTGAGTTTTATGTTTTTAGAAGATAAATTATTTACTCTCTCTGAGAAGTTTTATTTCCTTCTAAGATTAAATTTAATCTTTACATAGGATTTTAAAATCATCTTTAAAATGTTCTAAAAAGAAATCAAAGGAAGAGATTACCTGATCCTTTTCTGATTCACATTCTGATTCTTCATCAGAGTCTGATTCTTCATCAGGGTTGCTGCAAGATGCATTTATTTCCATCATGCAAAATTATCTTGCTCTTGACTCTTCTTCATCTTCAGTTATACAAGATGAAGCTTCAGAGTCACTACAAGTTTCATCTTCAAGGTTTCTTTCTTCAGCTGATCCAGCAACCATTGCTGTGAGGGAGTGCCACATATCTTTTGCTGATGAACATTCAGCAATTTCCTTAAAAATGTCATCAGACATTGATTGTGCAAGAATGTTCATTGCATGTGCATCAGTAATCTTTAGCCTTTTCTAGGCTTCTGTCCATTAAGCTGATGGAACATCATTGATGCTTGTTGTTTCCAATGGTTGATAATGTCCTATGAAAATAGAGTTGTAAATGGCTTCATCAATAGAATTCATAAAAATCCTAATCCTTGCCTTCCATAGTGCAAGCTTATCTAGATTGCACATAGGAGGTATGGTGCTTGAAAATTCTTCATTTTGTGTCATGGTAAGCTCTTAAGAAATATAAGATCATTTTGGTTTAGGTGTTAGCCTGTACAACCAAAGAAACCTTGTTCTGATACCAATTGAAAGTTAGAGGGTATATAGATCTTAACTTTACACTAGAAATATATATAAGGAGAAAAGAAATCACAGGACATAAAATAAAGAGAAGCACAACAAGACAAAACAAGGATTTATAGTGGTTCCCCTAAACTTGGGTACATCCACTCTTCTACCACCTTGGTAGGAATCCACTATCAGGTTTTTGATCAGGTGCCATATCACCAACAAGTTTTTGCTCAGGTACCATGTCACGACAAGATCTATTTCTAGGGAGATCTCACAGCCTTTTGAGCTTTTGATCAGGTGCCCAAAAACCAACACACATGTTTTTGATCAGGAGCCCTGCCACCAAGAGTTTACTTTTGAAGGGAGTAAAAACCCTGTACGTAAGAAAAGGAAAAGAAATGATGTTGTCTTCTTTGTCTCAAATCACTAAGAGAAGACTAGTGGATGTTGATGATGTCAAAGCTCCCTATGAGATGTTGAATGGTTCAGGAAAGAAGGAAGCTTTGCTTCAGGATGTAGGCCTTCAGATTGATGATGATCTCCAAAAAGCTTTTTAGACTGATATTGATTTGTGTCTCTTGGAAGCCTGTAGCAGATGAAGAACTCTGTGAATATCTAGATTGATGCAGAGTTCCTCCTTCTCTGTAAAAGGAAAGCCTTCACTATATCTCTGTTCTACTTTCTATCTTTCTCTTTCTTCTCTTCTGTCGAATTCAAACATTTGAATTCATTTATCTTGACAATGGCTGAAGCATTTCCGAGAGAGTAAAAGATGCCTTGGGAATTAATTAAGAATTAACTTCTAAAATAACCCACATTTAATGTTGCCTTTGAACGACTATTTCCATTAAATATGAGAGTTATAAACGCCTTAATTAAATTTTTCCAACTGTAAAACATCTGCCTGAAAAGCGTATAAAATTCGTCGATCTGGGTTTGCAGATCGTCGAGCTCAGCTTCCATTTCATCGAGCTAAGATTCTATCTTGAGTTCAGTGATCATCGAACTGAGCTCGGAGTTCGTCGAGCTCAGCTGGATTTTGTCGAGCTAAACTTCTTACTTGAGATCAGAGATCGTCGACCTGAACTCAGAGAAGGAACTCTGAGTTCATCGACCTGAGTTCGACGTTCGTCGAACTGAGTTCCTGACTTTGTCACAACTGCATTTCTTGGAATTCTTTCAGCAATTCTAGAGAGTCCTTCTGAGGCCGATCTGGAAATAAACCTATGACCCGTGACTATACATTTTGGGTCAATCTAAACATCCTAATAGTGATGCTTGCCCAAATAAGAACTAGGGTTCCAAAAATTTCCACGGGAGACTTCATGTTGATCGAACTCAAAGGCATCTGATTGATGACGTAGGTTGCACATGCCATCCCTTCCACCCAAAAGGACCTGGGAATGACCTTTGCATAAAGCCAACACTTGCAAGTTTCCATCAAGTGACAGATCTTCCTCTCGCTACTCCATTTTTTGTGGAGTATGAGCATAAGTAAGCTCCCTCTGAATCTCGTGCTTCTTGCAGAAGTTAGAGAACTCAGATGAGATAAACTCACCATTGTTGTCTGATCTGAACTTCTTGATCCGCAAGCCAAGCCGGCCCTCAACTAGCTCCTTGAACTCCACAAATAATTGGAAAGCTGTCGACTTCTCTTTCATGAAATACACCCAAGTGTCTCTTGAGTAATCATCAATCAAGACCAGCATGTATCTGCTTACTCCAAGACTAACGGTAACTGTTGGCCCCATCAGATCACCATGGATGCACTCCAATGGTGCCTTGCTCCTCATTTGTGACCTATCAAACGGAAGGCAATGAGCCTTACCGTACTGACACCCGGTGCAAACGTGGCCATCTCCGTAGGATGACAACTTTGGCAAGCCTTTCACAAGGTTCTTCATTGCCATAACTTTCAGCTTATCTATCCCAATGTGCCCTAGTCTTTCATGGCAGATAGCCGAGCCATCATTGGCCCTCATCCGATCAACATAAGAGCTTGTTGATAAGACAAACAAGTCTATTACTCTTATCCCTACATGAGCAATATCAACCTTTACTGCTGATACGTTGCGGAGAAATCTTACTTATGTTGGGCCAAACAGAACATGAAAGCCCATGTCAGCTGCGTTGGTCACTGAGAAGAGGTTCTTCTTCATGCCAGGTACGTGATACACACTCTTTAAGGTAAGCGGACCCTGAGCACTATCCAAAGAAATAACACCCTCCTTCTCTACAAAATGAAAAGAATCATCAGTTGTAATAATAGCTTCATTACCTAAGAACGGTTGCAGCGAAGAGAACTTCGACTCATCTCCAGTGAGGGGATAACCACACCCCGAGTCGAATATCCAGTCATCTTGGTAGTCAATGGTGGAAAGAGTACGAACATACATACTTGTCAAAAAGGCTCCTCCCCACCCGACTTCCTCAGCACTGGAACCAGCTTCCTCTTTGTCTGCAACATGCCCAGGTTGTAGCTTGACCTTACAGTCACGCTTGAAGTGTCCTGCCTGATTGCGCCTGTAACAGTTCAACTCCTTCCAGTTCTTTTTAGGAGCAACACTCCTCTCTTGCTGATATGAAGTTGAAGGCCCATCATCAGCAGCAAGCCTCTTCTTCTTTTTCTCCCATCTCTTCTTCTTCTTCTTATTCTCAGTGAAGAGAGCATCACTACCTCCTTTAGAGATAGTTACCCTGACCATCTACCTAGCCAAGCTCTCCTGTGACGCTAGCAGATTTTCCAGCTCCAGCATAGAAGGTTGAGTTGCCCACCCTTGTACGAAAGTCATAAAGGCAACATAATCCTTCCACAAACTGCGAACTATGTGCCTCTTCAACTTTGCTTCAGAGATGGGCTCATCAGGATCCAATGCTGATATTTCAGCGCACAGGTTCTTCAACATGAGGAAAAACTTTGAGATGAAAAGATTACCTTGAGTTGCCTTAGCCAACTCATTCTCTAGTAACTGCAGCTTTGCCACATTCTTCCTGTTGAACAAACCATCAATGGTTGTCCAAATCTCTGCAGCAGACTCACACCCTAAGATGTGATAAAAGAGGTCATCTGAGACAGCCCGTTTGAGAGCAAACTCTGCCTTTGCATTAGTTCTTCTCCAAAGTCTCACCTCCTCTGCAGTATCAGTAATAGCAGTTACCTCTTGCTTGTCGTCACCACCGACGATGTCCCACAACTCCTCGCCCAAGAGATAGATCTTCATACACGACTTCCACTTCTTGAAGTTAGTCGTTGTAAGAAGTTCAATGCCAATACCATTTATGTAAGCTCTTTCCATTGCAAAACACCACTGATCACAAAGCTTCCAGAAGCGCCGAGCACAATCTGAGGTTGATCACAACTCACTGCTCTAGCCATGTTCCCTCTGATATCATGTTGAAATTTCTCAACCTGATCAACTGGTAGTTCTGGTATCAAGCAGACACTTTCAGAGCTATCAAGATGATCACTTGATCAAGCGGAAAGCGAAAACTAGATGCAGGAACACTCCAACCATAAACTGAGCTATGTAATCAGTAACAATAGAGAGCGATCACAGATCTTGCATTCATCAACTATCATTCTTTACAAGGCCAGGTATACATGACGAGACATGATTTCGCCAAGTACAAATGAGAAGTAAACAAGAAAAAGAAATCTTCAAGCCGGGCGGACTGCCTCAGAGACCGCTGAGTCCGCCGAGTCCTCCAAGACCGCCAAGCCGTTGCTGCTATCACTAATTTACGAAGTACGCACAAACAGAGGACAACCCGTTATTCTGCTGACGTCTGCTCTACAAGCTGCCGCTGAACTGAAAGAACAGACTGCCAAGTCCGCCGAGACCGGCGAACTGGTTATTGAACTTGAACTTAAATTGCTGGAGAGAAGACTGGCTGGCCGCCAAGTGCGACCTGATGCAAACCGTCGATTGTAAACCGCAAGCTTCACTGCTTCCTGATCGTGATCAGAACCAGACTCCTTACTTCACAGTGCTAGCCGCACAACCTGCAAACAACAACCAGTAAATATCAAACCGCGCGGACTACAAATCCGAGACCGCAACAATTAATCTGCGCTCAACTTACTGTTCACTCAGTTACTGTAGAAGTGATGGGGGGTCCTATTTATAGGTCGGGTGAGGAGTGTGGTAACCGCCCTAGTGGATAAAGTTACCACCCCAGCTCGCAGCAAGCACAACCCAGTACGCCGAGTCCGCAAGGACAAAGTAGGACTCCAGCCATTCTCCAGGCGCCAAGGCATAAAGCCAGTCCGCCACCTGGCGGACACCGTACTAGTCTGCACGCATCGCAGCACGCAGACAGAGCAATATCTCGCTCACTGCATCAGTCTGCATGCTCCATGCGGACACGACACTAGCCCGCACAACACGCGAACACCGCTTCAGCCCGCCACACGAGTCAACGACCAACAGACACTGATCTCCCGGTCAACGGCGGACTCTGCGAGCATAACGAACACCCTGAACTTGTCATAGTGAGTGACCAAGTCCAGCAACCCGCTAATCAACAGACGCGAGCTCGGCGGACACGAAGCCAGGTCGCATGCTCCAAGAACAGTCTGCTATCAGAAATGTGGCTATCACCCGCCGCATCGCTAGAGATCAAGGCAAGGACCAATGCCGATCTCACAACCTCCAAACTCCATCCGCCACAGCGAATTCTGCGGACTCCAACTGAGTCCGCCACATTCCTGCGGACTCACTTCCAATCCTCCCGGTTACTTCAAGGACAAGCTAACTGCAGAACCCCGACCGAGCTAACTCAACACCGCCACCAGATCACCATTGGCAGGCCGCTCAGGCCACTCCAATAGTCCACCCAAGCCACCATGTCTACCCTGGCCACTGTCCACCCAGGCCGCACCGTCAGTCCTCCTAGGCCGCGGACTCTGTCCGCCCAGGCCGCACTGTCTGCTCAAACAACCACTTTCACTTCATGATTTTCAACAGCCACCTTAGGCTTTATTTGTTCAAGCGTTTTCAGCCAGCGTTTCCGGCAAACGCTACCGGACAGCAGCTAACAAAATGGGGTTGTTGAGAACCAAGGTCCAGCGGGATTGGGTGCGTGTGGGACCGATATTTATGCTTCCCCATCGCGTTCCAGGTCTGGGTGTTGACCCCGGTGGGCCCCCCGTGTGGCGGAATATCCCCACCATCCCGTGGTTGGATAGTCCCACATTGCCTGCAGTGGATGGTCCTTGGTGCTTATGTACCCCCGTCCCCCCTTACCATAACCTCGGGGTTTTGGGAAGATGTGTGGTGACGGGTGGTTTCAACATGGTATCAAAGCCATCTCGCTGCGGGGGTGTGTTGAGAACCAAGGTCCAGCGGGATTGAGTGCGTGTGGGACCGCATATTTGGGCTTCCTCATCGCGTTCCAGGTCTGGGTGTTGACCCCGGTGGGCCCCCCGTGTGGCGGAATATCCCCGCCATCCCGTGGTTGGATTAGTCCCACATTGCCTGCAGTGGATGGTCCTTGGTGTTTATGTACCCCCGTCCCCCCTTACCATAACCTCGGGGTTTTGGGAAGATGTGTGGTGACGGGTGGTTTCAACAGGGGTGATGTCACTGTTTGCTCCATTTGCGCCTGCAGCAAGGAGGAGGGAGCCGCTCCGTTTCGATCCCCACTTCCCCCTTCCGGTTACAAAGCTCCCTTTCCAGGTGCCGGCTACTCCCGCCACCGCCTAATCAAACGAAGCCTTAGTTTGTTAATTTGGGATGTGGGAATTAGAGAGATGGAAATGGGGGGGTGAGCGATGAAGAAGGAGAGTTAACGTATCAAATTAGGCCAAAATGATGTTTTTGTGCATGAGTGTCGTGGACTCCATGTAAATTTAGAAGATTAATGCATTGAAATATAGATTTTAGAGGAGGCTTTTGTAATTTCAAAAGCAAGAGATATGTAACCTCTAATTTTGCAAACTTCTAGGGAAAGTTTTGGTTACTGTTTCTTATATAAAAAAATAGATTAGGATTGAAATTAGCGTAGAAAAGAAATTTGGAGAAAGAGTGGAATCATATGGACCTTAACAAGTGGGATTTTTCATCTCCATAAACTTATTTTAATTACAAGTTAAGCTTCTAGGTGCCATATATATATTCTTCCATTTGATTCAGTAGGCAAAGTCATAATAACCGATCCTCAAGAATTAACAAGGCGGAATTTTGAATAAAAGAATCTTAGAATTGATTTCTCATCAATTGCTCAACCAAAATCAATATCCGAAAATTATGTTTGATTTGTCTTAGAATACTCAATATAAACTCTTCAATCAAAAGCCTTCATTTAGCAATGATGAGACTTCTATTTTACCCAAAACTTGCAACACAGAATTGATGTCATATACATAAAATGATAAAAAAATTCCAAAAATTTTGCCATAGTAGCTGTCATCGCGGACAGACAGATTTCAGTAGTTTTAGCCCACTATGATATTCAGAAGAAACTTCGGTCAAATTTGATGATATGTTGGATGTCATTTAAATAATCTTATCACTCGTAATCAACAATAACTAGATATTTCAAGACCACCCTTCACAAATTTTATAAAATGAGATTTTGCTCCTAATATTTTCATCTAAACCAGCATATAGTGCTAAAGTGAGTACCTTTAATTTATAGAAATTTTGGACTGCGAATAGCCGGAATCACACCCCTCCCCCCAACTTAGTAGGGGTCATGGAGGCTAGGTGGGATTGACCAAAGTTAACCCCACTAACCACATGATGGGAACCGGCCAAAAACGTCGAGCGCATGCTGCGCGCAGCCAAACCACCGACGACCCTCTGGCCGCCGTCCTCTCCACTGCGGCGTAGCTTACCAGCCACGCAGAGGCCCTCGACCGGCTTCGGCGGTCGACCGCAAGGACCCGCAGTCAGCCGCCGCCGCACAGCGTGTCCCTCCGGTCCCACGGTCACACGCTCCGCATGCTTGGCCGCGAGCCACCTACGGCAAGTCGCCACCGACGTCGTGAGGCCGCCTGACCTCCTGGTAGTCCTCAATCGCACGACTACAAGGGCTCGCGACGACCGACCCCTCGAACGGTCGTCGTCACTCCACATGGCCGCAAAGGCCTACGGCCAACCGTCTCTGTACTACGCATCTGCAAGGGCCCGTAGCTGGCCATCCAGCCAGCCGGCCGCCGCACCACGTAGAAGCGTACACAGTGGCCGTAAGGCGTCATGGTCGGCCTCTCGGCCGGCTGTCGTGGCCTCGCCCCCAGTCAATCAACCCTCACCAACCGACCCCTCCCCCCTCTCAGGGGTGAGTGGTTGACCACCCGACCGGCCATTCTCTGGCCGACACTGGTCGGCCGGACCATCGTCGTCGGTCGGTCACTTCTCCACTGCCGGCTGGTTCTCCTCCGATCGATCTCTTGGCCTCCGCCTAATCTCCACCATCCAATCGTCCAAGGGGATCCATTCAACAAAGATCAACTTACTCCTCCATCAATAACATCCCAGTGACCTTGTCCACCTATCCTTCTCCTTCGCATCGAGAAATATGGAGCATTTCCAAACAGTGTTGGAACTTATTCCCCGGAACAACCTTCATCAGTATGTCTGTAGGATTATCTTTGGTGGCAACCTTCCAAAGAACAGCATTTCTACGGTCGATCGCGTCGTGAAGGAAATCGAATCGAACATTAATTTGCTTTGTTCTGGCATGATGAATCTGACTCTTCGTCAAGTGAATGACGTTCTGACTGTCACAATACAGATTGACTTCATCTTGTTCAACGCCCAGATCATTGATCAAACTTGAAAGTCATAAGGCTTCTTTCACAGTTTATTTCATTGCCATGTACTCCGCCTCTGTCATCAAAATCACAACCTTACTCTGCAGCATCGACCTCCAACTAACTGATGCACCATGTAGCACAAATACATAACCGGCAGTGAATCTCCATCTGTCAAGATCACCATCGTAGTCTGAATCCACAAAACCACTAACTTCACATGCATCTCCACTATCGACCAGTCCTAGGTCTAAGGTTCCCTTTAAGTATTTAAGGGTCCATTTTACGACCTCTCAGTGTTGCTTGCTAGGATTTGACATAAATCTGCTCACCACACAAATTGCTTGTGCAATGTATGGACATGTTCAAACCATTACATACATCAAGCTGCCAACTGCACTAGCGTAAGGAGTATCCTTCATGCCAGTCTTACCTTCTGTGGTATCTAGGGATAAATAAGTTGAAAGACTGAAATTCCCAGCTAACGAAGTGGAAACGTGCTTGGATTTATCCATACTAAAGTGAGAGATAATTTATTGAACGTAATCCTTTAGAGACAAATACAACTTTCTCTCCTGTCATTCCCTTCTGTTCTCCTTCCCAAATAATTTTTGCATCGCTCCCATATATTTCATTTTGGATTCAAAGCTGAGTTAAGACTTTAACCTATCGATCTCATCTATGTTTTTGCAAGCAATAAACATATCATCCACATAGAGCAAAAGATAGATAAAGGAATCACCATGAAGTTTCTAGAAATATGCACAACAATCATACTTCGAGTGTATCTGTGTTCCATCTTGAATGTGCCGACCTCTAGTACCACTACCTTGGTGATTGCTTTTGCTTGTACATGGATTTATTCAATTGACACACATCATCTTCCTCGCCAATTACAAAGTATCCTTCTAGCTATTGCATGTAGATCTCCTCCTCTAGGTCCTCGTGTAAGAATGTGGTTTTCATATCAAATTATTCTAACTCGAGATCAAAAAAGGCTGCAATACTTAGCAACACTCGAATGGAAGTGTGCTTGACTATCGACAAGAAAATATCATTGTAATTTATCCTTTCCATCTGTGCAAAACCGTTTGTCACTAGTCGTGCCTTGTATCGCATTCCACCAGAATTTGAAGGATCCACCTTTTTGTAAATTCACTTGCAGCCAATGGCACGTTTGCCCTTAGGAAATGGAGCTAACACACGCGTGATTCTTCCAGAGAGACTCCATCTCCCCTTGCATTGTAGCCATACATCTCTCCCCGCCTAAATTCCTCACAGCTTGTTTAAAGGTGGCGGGTTCATCATCTTAAGATGAAAGTGCATATGCAACCAAGTTCAACTGTCTGTAATTTTTTAACGGTTCTTCATGTCCAATAGTGTACACTGGCTTAGGAATCCTCTTTGTCATAGAGGTGCTCAAGGTTTTCAACAGCCTTTCTTCTACATGAGTTGATTCCTGATCATTCAAACCATCATCCTGAATAATTACCTGATCTATCTCATGAGCTTATGTAGGATTGACAGACTTCTTGACCTCAATCACCTGAGACTCAATTTGAGTTCCACCATTTTCATTGCCCTTTTTCTTGCTACAATCCAAAACAAACTCTTCATCGAAAGTGGCCTCTCTACTGATTACGAACTTGTTCTCCACAAGACACCAAAGTCATTATCCCTTCACTCCCCTTGCATACCCCAAGAAGATTGCATGCCCACCCTAGCATCGAGCTTGTTCTCCTTGACATGGTAGTAGGTAGTGCATCCAAAATCTTTAAGAAGTTTGTAGTCAACTAATTTACCTGAATATATCTTGTAAAGGGTCTCATCATCAGGTGTTGCATGCGGGGATTGATTTATCAAGTAAGTGGTTATAGCAATAACTTCAGCCCACCACTCTCCTACCAACCCCGCATTCGAGTTCACGCACCTTGCACTTTCAAGTTTAATATGGCTAAATATTTTGACAACTCCATTTTGTTGAGGTGTTCATGTCACTATCCAGTGTCTCACGATGCCTTCCCGGTCATAGAACTCCTTTTAGGGACCATATGTATACCCCGTACCATCGTCAGACCTCAAGGTATTTACCTTCTTTCCTATTTTGTTTTGTACCATTGTCTTCCACTTCTTGAATAACTCAAAGACCTTGACATTTGTTTTCATGAAGTATATCTAAGTGAAAGTATCTAGCATCTACCTAAATAACCTAGAGGATGTGAATATGTGATGTTTGTGTCTTTTCGCAAAGTAAAAATTGTCGGAATATGTCCTAAGTCAAATTCGTCGAGTATCGCTAGTATACTCGCCGAATGGTTGTTGATATACGATGAAAAATACTTAGAGAAATCCAGTTCAAGCTGGCTAGCCACTCAACGCTATGGCTCAAGTCATATTCGACGAATTCGTAGAGTATCGGCTAGTATACTCAACAAATTCGTCGAGTTTAGGCTAGCAGACTTGACGCACTCGACGCCATCGCAATCGACACAGTCAACGCCATCACAGTCGACACACTCAACGCCAAGACCGAAAACCATACTTGATGAATTTGTCGAGTCTGCTAGCCTATACTCAACGAATTCGTCAAGTATAGGCTAGCATACTCGACGCTCTCGATGCCATTGATGCACTCTATGATTTTGCCTTAGGAAAAACCAGAGAAGTAGCATAGGGATGACTTGACAAATTCGGCATGTATATTCGACGAATTCGGCTAGTATCGTTAGATACATTCGACAAATTTGATGAGTATACTTGATGATACTCGAGGAATTTTACTTGACTGATTTTCCAACTACTTCAGAAATTCTACGACAAGTATATAAGATGTATTCGATGAGTATTATTAAGTATATACGACGAATTCGACGAATATTAATGATACTCGACGAATTCGACAAATATCCCTTACGATAATCGACGAATTTTACTTGGGTAAAATTCATGTTTTTTCTGAAATTGAGATCGTCTTCTTACTTGAACTTTCTCATGTACTTGGTATAGAAATACACTCCAATAGAGAAATTACACGTGAGTCAACACCAAGGCCTACATAATGAAGGATTATATTATGTAGTCCTGTGTTTACTGACTCACTGTAACCTGGCATTGGTGTATACTTAACATGGTAAACCTACAAGTACATAACTATATAACCATATCAAATATATTGGTCCATTGATCCTAATGTCCTGGATTTGAAGAAGGCCTAGCAAATAATGTATACATATGTGGTGATCTAACTTGTGCTCAAGTTTAGTGATTGCAGGATGTCCTAGTAACAATGATTGCACAGGTAGCCTAAGTGACTAGGTCAGGTAAACACTTACCTATGGTGTGAATAGAAAAATATCTATGTCCACATGCATTGAGTGAAGATCATTCACTCAACGTCAGATGACTTATAGCTCTGAGTGAAGGCTATACAGTCAAAGCCAAGTAGTGGCAATCTGAGAATGTGGCCAAGTCCACATGCATTAAGTGAAGTCAACTCACTCAACGCCATACAATAAAAGGTTGTGAGCAAGGCTAATGCAGTAAGAGCCTAAGGAGAAATGGGCAGAAAAGTGGCCAAGTCCACAAGCGTTGAGGAGTATCACTCACTAAACGCCATACTCTATATTCATTGAGTATTGCCTTATAAGTCAAAGTCACAGAAAAGATGTGCTGATATTTGGTTAAGTTTATATGCATTGAGTGTATCTTACTCACTCAATGTCAAGGAGCAGAAAAATCTGGCTAAGGCAGAAAGCATTGAGTAAGGCGTGCTCACTCAACGCTCTCAACATCATGATTCAAAAAATCTGGCTAAAGTAAAAAGGGTTGAGTGAGGAGTTCTCACTCAACGCTCTCAACTCTTAAGATGCTGAAGAAGCAGAAAATTGGTTAAGGCAGAAAGCGTTGAGTGAGGAGTGCTCACTCAACGCTCTCAATGCTTAAATTACAGAAAGCAAGGGTATGGTACAAGGCATTGAGTAAGGCGTGCTCACTCAATGCTTTCAACGCCAAACATGCTGAAAAGGCTGAAGAATAAGCTAAGGCATAAAGTGTTGAGTGAGGCTTGCTCACTCAACGTTGTCAATGCATAGATAGACATAATTCTGTCTAAGTACTTTGGCGTTGAGTGAAGCTCATTCACTCAACACCTATTCTATTGATGCTTGATTTTTTATTTAGTCCACACATGCTGACGTTAGCAAGTCAACAAGTCAACCTTATTCAAATCGTTAGCGGCAAAGCTACAGTACATGACGAAAGGCGTCGTAGAGCTACTGTACGACAGTTAATGTTAAAGCAAGATAACAGCTGACCATCAATGGTGTGGGGCTCACTGCTAAGATAGTCATTGGGTTGCAATGAATAAAAGGAAAAGGCTTGTTACAGAAGGAGTTTTTTTTGAAAAAGCAGTTCTTCCTCATCGTCATTATTGTCGTGAAGAGAAGAACAGAGAGCAAAATGAGTGTAGGTCTAAAGGCTCAACAAGTTAGTTGTTTGTCTTCATCATCGACTACAACAAGATCAGAACAGATCTTTGAAGAGGAGAAAGAAAGTTAGCTGGTGCCATTTTCCATCTGCACCAGCAGGTTATTCACAGATCTAGCGGTAATACTCTAAAGAACATTTACTGGAGGCTGTGAAGAAGAAGTTAGGGCTGAATATCCTGAGCTCAGGAAAGGAAGAAGAAGAAGAGCAGTTTACTGCTAGTTACTTCCAGTACAAGTCAAAGCATCCTGAAGATCTGCATTCTTTGTTGTTGTGAAGAAAGTAGGGTTAGGACTCTCTCAGCCCAGGTAGCAACAAGTTTTGCTACAGTCACTTCTTAGTTCCAGTAGGAAAAATTCCTGGTGTTGAGAAGAAGAAGTTAGGACTGAGTATATCTCAGTTTAGGTAAAAATTAAACTTAGGAAATATTTTCCTAGAGTCAGAGTGGAGCTGAGTTTATCTCTGTCTAGAACCTTGGCACAAAGAAACATCCCTTGTGTCAAGATCAATCATATAGCCCACTTCCGCCTTATAGGATCCTTTTGGATCTGAGTGGTAGGAGAAAATTTGCTCGGGGGTAGGATTCTGTTGAGAATCTAAGCTGTAAGACTTGGTTTCAAGTCTGAGGTAGGTGAGTCATTCTCTCTGAGCTGTAGGAAACTTGTGCCTGAGATAGGATCTGGCTACAGATTTGAGGTAGGGCCTTTGTGCCTAAGATTATAGGAGAGTCATTCTCTCTGAGGTAGGACCCTAGGGGATCTGAGGCAGGGCTGTCCTCCCAGCCCGAGTGTATGGCCTTTGACATGAGGTAGGTGATCTGTTGATCACTGAGTTGTAGGCCTTAATGGCTGAGCTGTAAGTCTTGGAGGAGACTCAGAGATCCTGAGGGATATGAGGTATAAGCTCTTTGGAGCAGAATTTTGGAGAAGTTCCTAGTCCAACAAGATAGTTGGATAGATCAGAGTGAAAGTGGATATACCCTTGTAAGGGGAACCACTATAAATCTTGTGTGTGTCTTGTGTGTTTGTTGTGTTGCAGGTTACATATCTTGAAAGCAAAATCCAACCAACTATTAAAGCACCTAAAAGAAGGAAAATTAAAGATAAGTCACTAAGGACTAAGAAACGTATTCACACCCTCTCCCCTCTAGGTGATTTAGTTATCCTTGAAATCAAAGACTTTCAAGTGGTATCAGAGGGAGGTTACTCAAAAAGGACTAACAGTCTGAGTAGACCTCAAAGGATGGCTAAAACGTTTAAACGTATGTGTTCAAAAGTGAACCATAAGGTGTGGAGATCAATGAAGCTTCAAATCTGCAGAAAGGACAAGAACAACATTGGACTTTTGGCAGCTCTTGCAGAAGACAAAGTTAATTCAGATACAAGAGCAAGGATCAGGGCCCCTTTGTCACATTTAGATAGTTACTCAGAGGTGGATGAAGCTGAGGAAGTTGAATACAGATGCTATGGGCTGACAAGTACACTAAAAGAAGAATTCTGTCAGGATCAACCAGGACAAAATCAGGTACATTCCTCATCTAGCTCATCCATAGAGTCAGGATATGAATCCTGCCCAGATTCTGATGCATCCTCATCAAGTGATGATGAGAGTACTTCAGAAGATGATATCAATAAATTGATTGAAAATAATGGTTTGCTCCTGAAAGCTTTAAAGAAAATCAAGATGCTTGTTAAGAAACAAGCAGAGGAAATTGCCTCCCTACAGCTGGCTGCTTCCTAGCAAAATGAGACTTCATCTTTGTTATGTCTAAAAGTGAAGGAAGTATCCCATCTGAAGACCATGGTAGATATCCATGTTGAGTCCATCAAATATAAGGACTCTATTATCTAGGAACTTGAAGAGATACTTGAAAGGGAGAAGAGGATTGTGGCTAATTTCTCTAAGATAGATTTTATCAAGAGAAAATCTAAATCTGAGTGGATTTTTAAAGTTATCCAATCTTAGAGGAGAGGTCAATATCCTATTAGGCCTCAGATAACCTTTCACAAGGTAACTCTCCCATCCAATAGGTATGACCAAGACTGTAAGTGTGGTCACTGGAGCTGTGAGAATCTTTCTTGTAAGATTATAAAAGTACCATGCAATGGAAGAAGAGAGGTCATGGGATTGAGTGCACAGAAGGCTCCCCATATAAATGTCCAAAAGGCCCATCCTGGACCTTTTGTATTTAGTGCCTCAGCCCCCTCATTCAAGGATGTGGCAATGGCCTATTCTAAGGTTATTCCAGCAAGAACTCAAACCAAAGGTAAGTTAGTCAGTGTTATTGACTTGGCTACCTCTGAATCCATTAAGAACATGCCAACTACAAGGAAGGCTGTTGCTAATGTGGCTCAGAGAAAGCCAAGTTCCTCTACTGGCAGTCTCTCTCTTAGTCAAGCTCTTGTTGTAGGAAACAAGAAGGCAGCCACAGTTCTCGCCACTGAACAGGCAACCAGAAATGGCTTGCACACTTCAAGGTGTGTTCAGAAAAGGAGATACAACATCCATGAATGTTGGTGTTGTGGAAAAGTGGGTCACTTTGCCATAAATTGTTGGCACAACCCCAGTGTGCCAAAGGCAAGGCAATGTCTTCCTGACAAGACTCCTGTAGGTAGACATATGGATTCTTATGCTAATAGGAACTAAGACCCAAGTCAACTTGGGTTCCTAAGGTAAGGTAAACTTTATTTTGCAAGATAGTCCAAGTGGCCATGCCCATTTATGGTCCTTGGACAGAGATGTAGCAGACCTAGAACTGGTACAAGAAAGCTATCTCCTGAATAATTCACCAGAAGGTTGCAGTGGATGAACTGGCCATCAAGGTCAAGTTATCAAAGACATGTGCAATAAAAGAGACAAGTGTCTTACCCTCTAAGTGCAATTGTTTGAGGGGGATCTAGCAAAGGAAAGCCAGATGCACATCAAAGGCTAAAAGGTCAGAACCAAGGATGCTGGTGTGCTCAGAGGCTGTGAATCTAGCATCTGCTTCAAGTCTACAGGGCAGAAATAAGTAGAATTTACCTAGTTCTTAATTCTACTAAATATTTACTAAATTGCTAAAACTATGCATTATAGAGATAAGATAGTTGAAATTAAAGTTTACGATGCAGTGAGACAATTGTCTAAAAACTCTTCTCAATAAATAATTTAGTGGCTCACATGTCCACTATGCCACAAGATGTAACTAGATTCAACATCCTCAAAATTGACATGTGCATGTTAAAGCTAGTTCAAATTGCACTCCATTAAGACACATATTATAATGTGCATTGCAAATTATCTTAATCCCTGCTGATTAGGCAAATTTAGTATTACTAAAGAAGTCAAAGGCAATTAAATTGTCAAAGAAATGGTTAATCAATTAAGACCAAGAAGTAAAAGGTTGAGAAAAAAGGCTTACTCAACAAAGTCTATCAATTAGTCGGCCTGCGGCTATGTAGCAGAAATTAACCCCAGCCATTGATCACAACCTTGATCTCAAACAGGTAAGTGTCTTTCCGTCTTCTCTTAAGAAATAACAATAAATAGTAGAGCTTGTGCATAAAGCAAAGTCATTGTTCCTTGCCCAATCCCGCCCGTATTCGCCGAATCGATGGAAAGCCATTCTCGCTAGCCCTCTCAAATTCTCCAGCAAAATGGCACCCAAAAGTCAAGATTTCCTATTCGAGGGTTCGGAATTGGTGAGAAATAGATTCAAAGATGCTCTTGAAGAGGTACAATATGTTCTTCATCTTATCCAAACATCTGACCTAGAGTTCATCCTATCGGAACCCTATTTACTATGAAAATGAGAGGTTCTAGAATTATTCACCAATGTCAAGGAAGATGTTACAGCTGAGAAAATCAAGACGACTGTAAGTGGAACAAAAGTCAAGATAACACCAAGAAGGCTGGCCAAAGCCCTAAAGCTGACGAAGTTCTCCGCAACTGATGACGAAGATGAACTGTCGTAGGATGATGTAAATACTACCATAAAATGGTGTGGGTTGTCCAAGCACTCCACCGGATCAATCCTAAGGAAGGAACTGAACATGAAAGGTAAGTTCTTGGCAGATGTCATTGAGAAGGCTCTGTTATGTAAAACAGGCTCCCATGACAAGATCTCAAAAAAAATATTTGACATGATGAGCAGGGTCATATTGACCAAAAGAACTAACTGAGGAAGAATTATGTTTGAAAAGATTACTGAATGTGTTACTGTACCAAATTTATGGAGAATTCTGTCCCTGTTTCTATGACAAACTGTTCCAGAGATTTTGAACTTGAAGCTGGGAGCAAGAATACATCATATGAGAAGAATGGGCTTCAAGATGCTGGAGAGGTGGGACAGGGTCCTTCAATCCCATGGACCACCAGCAGCAGAAAAGAAAGGAAAGGAGGCTACTGTTCTTGAGCCCATCTCCACTAGCATCTCTTCTACTGAGGAAGAACCTCATGATACAGAACATACATCTTCTACAGAAAAGTCTAGGAAGGATATGGACACTCAAGTATCAGCTTCTTCAGAACTTAGTCTTGTAAGCACACCTGAGTAAGATACTATCCCTGGGGATGATGTGCCTATTGCTGAGATGGCTGAAGCAGTGGCAAAAGAAGTTGTTTATAAGATCTCTGCAATGATGGAGGAAGATGCTTCAAGACTTGATGATATAGATGGACATTTGCTTATCTCCGATGATACTGATGTTCCCAAACCTCATAGTGAGGGGGAATCAATCTAGCTTATGATAGGGAGGTTATAATGTCTAAAGATGAGTATCTTTTGGAAAAAGTCATGAAAATTGCATTTGTTGAGGACAAGACTGCAATGGCTGAGGGGGAGCAGCTTATGTTGAAATTTCTCAAGCTGATCAACTGGTAGTTCTGGTATCAAGAAACACTTCCAAATCTATCATGCTGATCACTTGATCAAGCGGAAAGCGAGAACAAGGCACAAGAATAATCCAACCATAAGCTGAGCTATGTATCAGTAACAATGAAGAGCAAACACAGATCTTGTATTAATCAACTATCAATCTTTATAGGTCCAGGTATACATGACGAGACATGATTTTGCCAAGTACAAATGAGAAATAAACAAGAAAAAGTAATCTTTAAGCCGAGCAGACTGCCTTGGAGACCGCTGAGTCCGCCAAGTCCGTCGAGACCGCCAAGCTGATGTTGCTATCACTGATCTACGGAGACCGCACAATCCGCAGACAACCTATTATTCTGTTGACGCCCGCTCTACAAGCCGCCGCCAAACTGAATGAACAGACCGCCAAGCCCGCCGAGACCGGCGACCTAGTTATTGAACTTAGACTTCAATTGATGGTGAGGAGACTGGTTAGTCGCCAAATGCGACCTGATGAAACCGCTGATTGTAACCGCAAACTTCATTGCTTCCTTACCTTGATCAGAACCAGACACCTGGCTTCACGGAGCTAACCGCACGACCTGCAAACAACAACTAGTTAATACTTCTCAAACTGCACTGTTGGATCCCTAGTTGGATTTGGTCTAGGTTCACTAAATTAGGATGTCTGACCCAACATGTATTGCTAGGGTCATGTATGTGTCCTAGAGTTTAGCCCATCTCCTTAGAGTCAAAACTGCATGGACCAGCCATCAACAAACTGCAAAAGACTCAAGACTTAGAGAAATTTCAAAGACTCAGGAAATGAGATCGACGTTCGTCGAACTCAGGTCGATGAAACTAGTTCTCAGGTCGACGACCCAGTTCTGAGGTCGACGATTTCTGGACACGTTACTTCAACATTCTTAAGTCCAAGAAACATGGAATTCTGAACTCCAGTCGACGAAGTTATACTCTCAGCTCGACTATCTTGAATCACAGAGTTGGCAAGGTTCTAGAGAAAGCAGTTATCTGTTCTCAGGTCGACGATCTTGGACCTCAGCTCGACGAACAAAGATTATCTAGTCGACGAATATATCTTCTAAGCTCGACGAACTCTGGATCCAGGTTGACGAATTCTGTTCTCTACTCAACGATTTCTGTGAAGTTCTCGACTTGGATATTTTCCTCCCTCTGTCCTTAATTTATTGCAATAATTCATGAGTAATCAATGCTAAATATTCTCTGAATATTACCATTACACGCAACATTGATTATGGATTTCATCAGGATTATTGAATGCCATTTTTCCATGGGACAGTTGGGGAAATCAATCAATGCAAATATTCTCCAGGCCGTCAACATTAAATGAACGAAGAAATTCAAAATTCAGAAGAAAGATTTCACAGGAAATATAAAAAGGATTTTTATTCTTCCTTCCAGCGGCACACACAAGACAACAATACGTGTTTTCTTCCTTCTTCTCAGGAGAACACGCAGAGCACAATAGAGTAACAACAATCATACAGTAATAGAGAACAAGAAGCCCTAGCCCTTGACTAGAGAAAGAATAGCAAGCTGAAGAAGAAGAACAACCATTTAAATCAAGAGTCTTCTTCTGTCTTCATCCCAGGATTCTTCAAAGGACAACAATTACTATATCAGTCAAGAAGCACCTGTGAAAGGAAGTCGCATGAAGTACTAGAGTGGTAGTCCAGGAAAATACCCTTGTGCTGCTTGTGCTATTGGGTTATACCTCTGAAAGGGAGTAGTAGGAAGTACTGGAACAGAAGTCTAGTAAATACCCTTTTGTATTCTTGATGTTCATGGGTGGTACATGTGAAAAGGAGTAGTAGGAAGAACTGGCGTGGTAAGCCAGGAAAACACCTTTGATGCTTATGATATTTGTGGGGTTGTACCTTCGAAAGGGAGTAGCAGGAAGTATTGGATTGGATGTCCAGGTAAGACATTCTGATGTTGTGATACGCAATGGGTGGAACTGCAAGTACTGGTGTGCCCAGTAAAACACCCAGGCTTTATGCTAAACAGGTAAGCAGAAACGACCCGCGCCTTTTATTTAGCTGCGAGTACGCTGTGCTCGGTGATGGCAAGGTGATTTAAGCAATGGGGGGTGGATGATCCGACTTGCGTTATGTCCGTCAGATGTGAGACTAGAAAGTGTGGTCTGTTGGAGCGTATAACGAGAGTCTTAGGCCTACACGCTGTGATACAATGGGGGCTACGGGCCAATCCCGGTTCACTAAGAGTATAATCTCCGGTTGTACGCCATGGAGTAAATGCTCAATGTTTTACCGTTGGGTTGCGACCCTGATACGGTGGTGGGCAACTGGTTCGCCAGTATACCAAGAATGTGCCCTGAGTGCACAGACTGTCGGGCTGTGTGGCTGACAGTTGTGATGGAATGTATGTGCGTGAGAGCACAATATATGAATATATATATATCTGCCTGTGAAATACTATGCCTGCAGGGAAGAAATACCACTGCCCCGGGAAAGGGGTATGGTTGTTATAAAATTGGTCAGCTGAATGCTGACCGTTGCCTTGTTTGCCACCGTTGGATGGAATGTCCTTGCATAGGTGCTAGAGAACCAAGCGGGACACGTAAAGGCTGAAGGCCCTACTGTTTCTGTTGCTGCGGCTACCGCTAGCCCTTGAAGCTAAAGCAAATGCTGTGTTTTATTTATATGTGGCTGGCTTGTGTTTTATTTATATGTTGTTTATATGGTGGACATTCAGGGTGGCATTCAAGTTAAGTGTTATAGGCTTCCGCTAGCATGCATATGTGTTAGGATGCGCAACTCTGGTATCACTCGGTAACTTCACCACCTATTTTGTGGTATATGCTGTGGGGCTCCGGCCAGACCTTCTAGTATATACTATATGAACGGACGGGGTTGTTTCATTTTTTATATCAGCTGTCTCGGTCTTTCCCTTTTGAATTCATGGTCGAATTCTTTTGTGGGGTGGCGAGCACGTGTCCGTGCACACAGCATTAACACGATTGAACTCTTGAATGTCCACGTAGGAATGCATGCAAAGCCACCTGTTTTGGGAACCTGTGCGTTCCTGGTATTGTTTTTGGCAATATGTTTGTTGCTTACTTGTGTATTTTTTGACTGTAGGCGACTAGTGCGACGGCGTGGCAGTAGGAACCCCACCATTCGATGGGAAGCATGACATCAACTGTGGTACCAACATCTCCTCCATCGATAGAAACGGCTCGACTGATTGCTGATGTGGTTTTTGCAATACTCAAGGCTTAAAATGAGGAACAGGTGCAACCCTCTGACCCGGTCATGCGTTCTCTACTGGTCAGTGTAAGTGAGCAGTTGGCCAGGGGAAACACATCAGTTTCATCGGTGAATGTGTGCTTGAGCCAAGGAGAGGACACGGTTGAGGAGTATTTTCACGCATTTGTTGCAATGAGACAACGACCAGAATTTGTGTTTGAAATCGTAGAGATGAAGATCAATCGATTTTATGATGGGCTCCGTTAGGAACTTCGTTTCTTGTTGATGGGTCCTAAGCTATTGGGATTCCAACCATTGGTGGAGTCAGCTAGACTATTGGAAGTGGACTTGACAAGAGCCTAACAAATGCCTGCGGGAGCCCAGCAATATGTTTGTTGCACTTGTTATACTTGTGGCGAGAAAGGACATATTGCCCGAGACTGTTGAGATAGTGCTCAGCAGCCAAAGATGCAATACAAGTGTTACATATGTGGTGAAGCAGGACATAAAGCCCGAGACTGCCGAAGTGACTCTTAGATAAGGAGGAACTGTCGACTTGATATATATATAAATACTTGTGCTACTCATGTACATGTGGATTAGGCAGGTGTTGTTTGTACAATATGCAGTGTTGCTTAGCAGTTTCCACTGCTACGTTTGTGCTATATGCGTACAATACATGTATGTATGGAATAAATGTGTTTGTACGGTAATCGTGAATATGAATAGACAGTTGATTTTCCATTACATGGGGACCATTACGCCCATCATTGTCAGGAGTGGTTGACAAATGGTTGAACACATTAGAGGAGCATCTTATGCAAAAACGGGAAAAGCAGTGGTGAAGTCCTCTGCATCCCAGGCGCACTCCTACGCCTTTATTCTTGGCCATTAAGCATAGTGAAGTTGGCACAAGTGATAACATCATTGCTTGCTTTTCTCATTGCATACTGTGTATGTAGCTTGTGTGTGTGATGTGATTTGGAATATACTGGTGAGAGCATTTTTGATCATGGATGGATGTTCTTACTGAATGATGTGTTTGGACGCATCTGCACTGCCGCTATGGGAGCTTGCGGATGTGTTATGTTTCCTAAGGATCTTCCTGGGCTATCACCCCAGTGAGAGATCAATTTCTATTCTATTGGTCCCAGGTACGAAACCTGTGGGCCCGCTCACTATATCACGTCACGCCAAAGGAATGGCTGCGTTGAACCTCCAATTGCAAGAGTTGTTGGCGCAGAGATGTATACGCCCAAGTATGTCACCTTGGAGCGCACCTATTCTTCTTATGAAAAGGAAAGACGGTGATTTGTGCGTATCGATTGATTATCTTGAATTGCCTAAGCTGCAAGAAACGAGGAAGCAGCCTATTCCATGAATTGGTCGATTAGTTGGTGGGATCAACCGTCTACTCTATGTTGGATGGGAAATCTAAGGAGTACCCGTGAAGCATGCGGGAAGACGACTTTTCACAGATCGCATTTGGCACACAATATGGTCATTATGAATTCACGGTAATGTCGGTTGAGCTGTGCAATGCGCCCTCGTTGTTCATGGACCTGATGCACTGAACGTGCCGAGAGTACCTGGACTTGTTTGGGATCGTGTGCATTACTGATCTTTTGAGGTACTCTCCTCTTAATCTAACGCTGATCACGAAAACCACATACAATTGGTGTTATAGACTTAATAAACTCGATGCCAAGGTCTCGAAGTGTGAGTTTTGGCTATCGTCGGTGACTTTTCTGGACTATGTGGTAAGGAGAGTATCCGTCAAAAACAAAGTGGAGCCATATATAAGTGGCTGGTGTTCTCTTCAGTGGCCGAAGCCAGAAGTTTCCTTGAACTGGCAGGCTACTATCGACGGTGTAGTGCAAACCTCTCACGGATTGCTTTGCCTTTGACCACACTGACGAGAAAGGATCAAAAGGTTGGTTAGCCGCCAGAGTGCGCGTGAACTTTGAAAGAACACAAGAGTCGACTAACCACGGCGCCTGGGCTGACGTCCCCATGTGGTATCGACGAATGTGAGATCTCTCGTGATACTTCAGAAAGCGGCTTAGGCTGCATTCCTCTACAAAATGGGAAAGTGATTGCTTATGGCTCACGCCAATTGCATCCCGGCCAAGACTTAGAGTTGGCAGCGGCGATCGCATTATCTTTATGGCGTGAAAGTGGCGATTTAGCCGGACCACAAGAGCCGAAACCTGTAAATACGACAACGAAGATGTGTGGAGTTCCTTAGGGACGACACCTTTGACATGCATTATACTTCCGGGAAGGGAAATGTAGTCGTTGATACCCTGAATTGGAGAATTCTGTCAAGGGTAAAGTGGCTACAAAGGCACCATGAACGGCTAATCCAGGAGTTGGAAATGTTAGACCTTTCTTATGTTGAAAAGAATGCTACATCCGGTGCATGTTTGAACTGGACGGAGCTACAACATGACCTTGCGGACAGGGTTCGACAAGCAACGGAACTGGATGAAAGTCTCCAACACTATCCTAAAGTTGGGCCAGATGGCAAAGGCTTTTGAGACGACGGTCTTTTGTGGAAAGAGGACCGGTTGTGCGTCCCAATTTGGGTATGTTGACAGAGGAGCATACGTAGTACTCCAATCACCCTGGGAGTACAAATATGTTCAGAGATATGAAGAAGTTATTTTTGGTTGCCAGAACTTAAAAGGAGATAGCATGTTAGCTCATGCCACACTTGTGTGTTGGTGACAGCAGAATGCCACAAGCCTGGCGATTTCTTGAACTCGTTGCCGATTCTGGAAGGGAAGTTTGCTATGATTTCAAAATGGATTTCGTGCACGAGTTACCGAGATCTCAACACGGGACTAATTTAGACTGAGTGATTGTAGACCGGTGGATGAGAGTGGCATACTTCCTTCCGAGCAAACGGGACATTCCGTGAAAATGTTTGGCACAATGTTATGTTGAGCAGAGTGTACGGCTACACAGTGTTCCTTAGAGCATCGGAAATGAGTGCGATGTACGGTTCACATCAACTGATTGGAGGTTAATCCATCAGCTGTGAGCATAAAGTTGGCATTCAGTACGGCCTTTCATCCCCAAACGGATGGCCAAACTGAGAAAACTAACAGGACTATGTAAAATATGCTCCGGATGTATGCCCTGGACTTTGGGACGAGATGGGAAGATCAACTCTATCTGGTGGAGTTTGACTACAATAAGAGATACCAAGCGAGCATCGTTATGGCACCGTATGAGGCTCTATAGAGTCGGAAGTGTCGTACACCGTTATCCTGGATAGAAGCAGGCGAAGTCAGAGTGTATAGATAGAAAGACATTGAGGAGGCGAGCTCGACGATACTCACTACTTGTGCAAGGCTACTGATAGCCCAAGAGTGTCAAACGAAATCCTACAACGCCAAGTATCAGAACATGGAGTTCGCGGTAGGCGATGGAGTATACTTGACGATCAAATCCTTCAAAGGCGTATCCAGGATTCGACGCCTAGAAAACTTGAGTGCACGCTACCTTGGTCCGAATTGGAGAAGCTACATCTTGGCTAGCTCTTTCGGCAGACTTTGGTGGATTCCAGGATGTATGTCACATCCCTGTGCTTTGGAAGACCGTTAATGATCCAGCCCAGGTGATCGAGAATGATCGTGTGCCGGTGGAGTATGGGCTAACGACGAAAGTTCAGCCCTTTTGGATCGAGGATCGCGCTAATAAACAGTTACAGAACAAGACGATCGGGATGGTCAAAGTCCGGTGGGACAATTGCGGCCGTAAAGAACTCACATGGGAGCAAGAGCAGACCATGCGAGCTGAATTTCCCGAGCTCTTTATGTAACTGTTATGCAGTGTGTCTCACGTTGTACTACACGATTATGCAATGAAATTCGTGTATTGACCTCCTTCATGTGTGCAAATTTCGGGGACGAAATTTTTTTAAGGAGGGGAGGGTTGTAACACCCCAAATTCCAGAGGTAGGAAAAATTGGGTGACACGGCCTACGACACGGGCGTGTCCCAGGGTGTGTCCGTCTAGAGTGAGTAGTGTTGAAATTTGTGAAGTGGAAGTGGTTGACGGGACAGGCTAGGCGGACTGGGCGGACTATTGTGTGCGGCCTGGTGGAAAGTCTAGTGGAAGCCGGCTGTTCTTCTGAGCGGGTTGCACGAGTAGTCCACAGACTGTGCGGCTGGTATCTGCGGATAGGGCGTTGGCTGATTGATTTAGCCAAGGAGCGGCCTGAGCAGATACAGGCTTGCGGATTGGTGCTTTTCTCAGTGGCCTCATTTCAAGCTTGTGCTAATTGGCGGTTTGGCTCATGTCCGCGGGAAGCTTGCGGACTGGCTTGTCCGCAGTTTGGGCTGTTGCGGACTGGGCTTAGAGCTTGGCTGAGGCCTTGTCGAGCTCTGGTGTTACAGCAGGTGCCTTGCTGTGGAGGTCGTTGGTGGACTTGTGTGTGGAGTCCGGGAGATTGGCTGCTGCGCTGGGCAGGTGTGTGAGTAGCTTGCGGACTACTGCCGGTATGTGCTAGGGTTTGTGGCGGACGAGAGTTTATGTCCGCCATGCTCGCATAGACTTTGATGGTTTTGGACTTGGTCACACTTTGTGCCAAGACCATGGTGTCCGCAGTATCCGCCAAGTCCGCTGTTGACCGGGCGGACTTGCTATCTGCCTTTGGTCGTGGACTTGTGGCGGATTGAGGCTTGAGTCTTGCGGACTGCCTCGGGTTTGTGCGGATAGCCATTGAAGGGGGTTGCTGTCCTGCAGTGGTTGGTGGTAGGCTTTGCGGGCTGATGCCTTATCCGCATAGCTTAGGAGGACTGAAGTTGGTTCGCCAATGTTTCCTTGCTCCTGGCGGTTTTCCTTCGTATCCGGCTAAGTCCTTGCGGACTCGGCGGACAGTGTTTTGCTATCGCGCGAGCTAGGGCAGTGTCTCTATCTCTAGGGCGGTGACCACACTCCTCACCTCGCCTATAAATAGGACCCCCCTGGCAGGTCTACAGTAACTTGAGTGAACATTAAGTTGGGTTCGGCAAGGAGCTGCAGTCTCAGTTTGTCTGTCCGCGCGGATTGATTCAGGGCTGACGGTTTGTTGTGTGCAGGTCGCACGGGTAGCTTCAAGGAGCCAGGAGTTTGGCTTTGACTTCGGTCAAGCACTTGGAAGTTGTGCGGTCTCTGCGGATTCAGCAGGAGGTCGCTCTACGGATTGTCAACTCTGTTTCAACTTTGCCAGCTTCAATAACCTGTCCGCCGGCTTCAGGCGGGTAGGGGGTGTGTTCCTCAGTTCATCGTCAGCAGGAGACGAATAACGGTGTGTCCGCGCGGCCTCGCGGCTTCGGCAGACTCCGTGGCTATTCAGCGGATTGCAGCTTAAGTTCGGGCGATCTCAGCGGACTCGGTGGCCTCGGTGACCTCGGCGGCCTCGGTGGACTCCGGTGCTGTCCGCCCGGCTTGTTTTTTGGTGCTTTCTATTTTTAGCTGTTTATACTAGCGAAATCATGTCTCGCTACATATACCTTGCCTTGTAAAGAAGTGAATGGATAAAAGATCTCCTTGTGCTTCCATTGTTTGTTGGGATTAGCCTTGTTCCTTGGTTTTCCGTTGGTTCAACGTGCGAACTGGGTAGTGCCGAAGATATTAATTTGGCGTTTGGGCTACCTTGCTGACCACGCTTGATAAAATTTAACATGGTATCAGAGGCAGGTTCAGTTGCATGAGCGATAGTCAACCAGTGTTGTTACTCAGTGCTTGAGTGGTGATCAACCTGTGTTGTTGCTCGGAGCTTCTGAAAGGTTGCCAATAGGTGTTGCAATGGAAGGGAGTTATGCAAGGGGTCTTGGCATTGAAGTCTTAATGCCGACTAACTTCAAGAAGTGGAAGTCGTACATGAAGAGTTATCTTCTTGGCGAGGAGCTGTGGGAAGTCGTCGGTGGTGATGACAGATAGGAAGTGACTGCTGCATTCGGTACTGCTGAGCAGGTTAGGCTCTGGAGAAGAATAAATGCTAAGGCAGAGTTCATTCTGAAGAGGGCCGTGTCTCCGGAACTATTTGATCACATCATTGGATGTGAGTCGGCTACTGATATTTGGACAACCATTGATGAGTTATTCAATAGGAAGAATGTGGCGCGGCTTCAGTTCCTGGAGAATGAGTTGGCCAGGGCAACTCAGGGAGACCTTTCCATCTCGAAGTACTTCTTAAAGATGAAGAGCTTATGTGCTTAGCTGTCGGCACTGGATCCTGATGACCCTATCTCTGAGGCGAAGATGAAAAGACACATTATCTGTGGTTTGCGGAAGGAGTATGTGGCCTTTGTGACATCTGTTCAAGGATGGGCTACTCAGCCGTCTTTGCTGGAGCTGGAGAATCTGCTTGCATCGCAGGAGAGCTTGGCAAGGCAGATGGCTGGAGTTAATCTGAATCAGGAAGGCAGCGAAGCTCTCTTCTCAGGCAAGAAGAAAGGATGGGAAGGGAAGAAGAAGAAGAAGGTGCAGGTCGTTGGTGAGAAGGAGACTTCAACTTCATATCAGCCAGAGAGGTGCAATGCTCCTAAGGACTGGAAGAAGAACTTGAAGTGCTACCTATGTCATCATCAAGGGCACTTCAAGCGGGACTGCAAGGTCAAAGTGCAGCCTGGGCATGCTGCGAGAAAGGAGGAAGCTTGCTTGAGAAGTGAAGAAGCAAAATGAGGTGGAGCCTTCATGACGGGCACTTGTGTCCGGGCCTTGTCTGTTGAGGACTTCAACAGGGAGTGGATCGTGGACTTCGGGTGTGGTCATCACCTCACCGGAGACAAGTCGAAGTTCACCTCCATGCAAGCATACTCAGGTAATGAAGCTATTATCACTGCTGATAATACTGTTTATGCAGTAGAGAAAGAGGGGGTCGTGTCTTTGGGTAGTGATCAGGGGCAACTCACGTTAAGGAGTGTGTATCATGTGCCGGGCATGAAGAAGAATCTCTTCTCGGTGACCAATGCGGTGGACGCTGGTTATCACGTTCTGTTTGGGCCAACAGACGTGAGATTCCTTCGCAACGTATCAGTAGTGAAGGCTGATGTTGCTCATGTAGGGAGGAGGGTGAAGAACTTGTTTGTTCTTGCCACCAATTCTTATGTTGATCGTATGAGGGCCAATGATAGCGATGCTATCTGGAATGAGAGGCTGGGGCATGTTGGCATGGATAAGCTGAAGGCGATGGCTAGTAGAAGTTTGGTGAGGGGGTTGCCTAAGTTGTCTTCCTTTGGTGACGGGCATGTTTGCACGGGCTATCAATATAGTAAGGCACATCGCCTTCCGTTTGATAAATCTCAAACAAGGAGCAAGAAACCATTGGAGTGTATTCATGGCGACCTGATGGGACCGACGGTTACTGCCAGCCTTGGTGGAAGCAGATACATGCTTGTCTTGGTTGATGACTACTCAAGATATACTTGGGTGTACTTCTTAAAGAAGAAGTCGGAAGCCTTCCGTTTGTTTGTGGAGTTCAAGGAGTTGGTAGAAGGCCGGCTTGGCTTGCGAATTAAGAAGCTTAGATCTGATAACGGGGGTGAGTTTGTTTCCTCTGAGTTTTCTAACTTCTGCAGGAAGCACGGGATCCAACGAGAGCTTACTTGTGCTCACACTCCACAACAAAATGGGGTAGCGGAGCGGAAGATCCGTCATCTGACAGAGACCTGCAAATGCTAGCTTCATGCAAAAGATATCCCAAGGTCCTTTTGGGCGGAGGGGATGTCTTGTGTTGCTTATGTCATCAACAGGATGCCACTCAGCCCTATCAACATGAAGACTCCTTTTGAGATGTTGCTGAAGGAGAAGCCGAGTGTTGGACACCTTCAGGTGTTCGGTTCAACTTGCTACGTGCATGTCCCGAATGCTTCACGGACAAAGCTGGATGCGAAGGCAAGGAAACCTGTCTTTGTTGGCTACGATGAGCGGAAGAAGGGATGGAAATGCATCGACCCTGTGACGAAGAAGTTCATGGTGTCAAGATACGTTGTCTTTGACGAGCTGACGTCATATGGAGGTGGCTCAGTTAAGCTAACCGGGAGTAGCAAGGTTGATGAAGCACCGGTGGTGGCTGCTGAAGGCTTGAAAGAGGAGCTTGTTGTTTCATCAACAGCTCCTGTTGCTTCTAACTCCGAGGCTGAGCCTTCTGGCTTAGGAAGCAGGGGGAGCTCTGCTCAAAGCTTGCCCTAGGTAGGAGTTGAGCCAGAAGAAGCAACGGAAGCAGTGAGCAAGGAGCCGACCCTTCGGAGATCGAAGAGGGTTGTTAAGCCACCGGCTCGGTACTGTGATGGGAATGCAGTGAGCTTTGTCTCCTGCTTCTTTGCAGGTCCTCTGGATGAGCGAGATCCTGCAACCTTCAACGAGTCCACTAGAGTGAAGGAGTGGGAAGATGCCATGAAGGAAGATATTGATGCTCTGAAGAAGAATGAAACCTGGGACCTTGTGCCCAAGGTTGATGGCATTACTCCGGTTACTTGCAAGTGGGTGTTTAAGTTGAAGAAGAAGGCTGATGGGAGCATTGATAGGTTCAAAGCTCACCTGGTCGCTAGAGGTTTCTCACAACAGTATGGAGAAGATTATGAGGAGACATTCAGTCCAGTTGCGAAGATGACTTCAGTTAGAGTGGTGATCGCCTTGGCTGCTTGCAAGGGATGGAGGTTGTGGCAACTCGATGTGAAGAATGCCTTTCTTTATGGAGAGATTGACAAGTACATCTTCATGGATCAGCCACTTGGTTTTGTCTCTGAAAAGCATCCGGACTATGTCTGCAAACTCAGGAACGCTCTCTATAGGTTGAAGCAAGCTCCTAGAGCGTGGTATGGGAAGATTGCAGAGTACTTCCAATTCTATGGATACCTTGCTTCCAACTCGGATTCAAGCTTGTTCGTCAAGAAGAAGGGGGAGCTATAAGTCTTGGTCCTGCCGTATGTGGATGACATGATCATCACATAGAATTCGGAGGGGGAAGTAGCAAGGCTCAGGGCTGAGCTTGCTATACGCTTCGAGATGAAAGACTTGGGAGAGCTTCATCACTTTCTCGGACTTGAAGTGGAGAGGAAGGAGTACGGAGTTCTCATTTGCCAGAAAGGGTATGCAGTTCGCATTGTGAAGCGGTTCGGCATGGGCGAAGGGAAGAAGTGCTCTACTCCACTGGAACCTGGGCTGAAACTTCGACGAGATGAGGGAAGGGTTCTTCATGATCCCTTGGTGTTCAGGGCTCTTGTTGGGAGCTTGATTTACCTGACGATTACAAGGCCCGACATTGCTTATGGTGTTGGCCGAGTAAGTCGGTTTATGGCTGAACCAAGGAAATCTCATCTAGTGGCAGTGAAGGGTATTCTGAAGTATGTCAAGGTGACTTCTGACATGAGACTCCTCTATGGAAGGGACTCGGAGTTTGCACTGCTTGGGTACACGGATGCTGACTATGATGGTGATTCGGATGATCGGAGGTCTACTTCAGGTTATGTGTTCACTTGCGGTTCAGCTAGCATCTCGTGGTGTAGCAAGAAGCAGGACTCGGTGTTAGTCTCAACTACGGAGGCAGAGTATAAGGCTTCGGCCTTGGCTGCTCGGGAAGCCATCTGGTTGAGGAGGCTTATAGAGGATGTTCATGAAGAAGTGCAAGGACCAACTTTACTCCGGGGTGACAATGAGAGTGCTCTCAAACTGGTTAACAATCCAGTGTGTCACGCCAGGACTAAGAATATAGAGATTGATCACCATTTCATCAGGGAGAAGGTGTTGGAAGGGTCTCTGCTGGTCGGGCATGTTCGAAGTGAAGATAATCTTGCTGACATCTTCATAAAGCCACTGTCAAAGGGGCCTTTTAAGCGCTTGCGCAGTTTGCTGGGCTTGGTCACCACTTCCCACTTCAAGGGGGAGTGTTGAAATTTGTGAAGTGGAAGTGGTTGACGGGACAGGCTAGGCGGACTGGGCGGACTGTTGTGTATGGCCTGGTGGAAAGTCTAGTGGAAGCCGGCTATTCTTCTGAGCGGGTGGCACGAGTAGTCTGCGGACTATGCGCCTGGTATCTGCGGATAGGGCATTAAATGATTGATTTAGGCAAGGAGCGGCCTGAGCGGATAGAGGCTTGCGGACTGGTGCTTTGCTCAGTGGTCGCATTGCAAGCTTGTGCTGATTGGTGGTTTGGCTCATGTCCGCGGGAAGCTTGCGGACTGGCGTGTCCGCTGTTTGAGCTCTTGCGGACTGGGCTTAGAGCTCTTGTCGAGCTCTGGTGTTATAGCAGGTGCCTTGCTGTGGAGGTCGTTGGCGGACTGGTGTGTGGAGTCCGAGAGATTGGCTGCTACGCTGGGCAGGTGTGTGAGTAGCTTGCGGACTGCTGCCGGTCTGTGCTAGGGTTTGTGGCGGACGAGAGTTTATGTCCGCCATGCTCGCATTAGCCTTTGATGGTTTTGGACTTGGTCATACTTTGTGCCAAGACCATGGTGTCCGCAGTATCTGCTAAGTCCGCTGTTGACCGAGCGGACTTGCTATCTGCCTTTGATCGTGGACTTATGGCGGATTGAGGCTTGAGTCTTGCGGACTGCCTCGGGTTTGTGCGGACAGTCATTAAAGGGGGTTGCTGTCCTGCAGTGGTTGGTGGTAGGCTTTGCGGGCTGATGCCTTATCCGCATAGCTTAGGTAGACTGAAGTGGTTTTTCCAATGTTGCCTTGCTCCTGGCGGTTTTCCTTGGTATCCGGCTAAGTCCTTGCAGACTCGGCGGATAGTTTTTTTCTATCGCGCGAGCTGGGGCGGTGTCTCTATCTCAAGGGCGGTGACCACACTCCTCACCTCGCCTATAAATAGGACCCCCTGGCAGGTCTACAGTAACTTGAGTGAACAGTAAGTTGGGTTGGGCAAGGAGCTGCGGTCTCAGTTTGTCTGTCCGCGTGGATTGATTCAGGGCTGACGGTTTGTTGTGTGCAGGTCGCGCGGGTAGCTTCAAGGATCCAGGAGTTTGGCTTTGACTTCGGTCAAGTACTTGGAAGTTGTGCGGTCTCTGCGGATTCAGCAGGAGGTCGCTCTGTGGCTTGTCAACTCTGTTTCAACTTTGCCAGCTTCAATAACCTGTTCGCCGGCTTCAGGAGGGTAGGGGGTGTGTTCCTCAGTTCAGCGTCAGCAGGAGACAAATAACGGTGTGTCCGCGCGGCCTCACGGCTTCGGCGGACTCCGTGGCTATTCGGCGGATTGCAGCTTAAGTTCGGGCGATCTCAGCGGACTCGGCGACCTCGGCGACCTCGGCGGTCTCGGCGGACTCCGGTGCTGTCCGCCCGGCTTGTTTTTTTGGTACTTTCTATTTTCAGCTGTTTATACAAGTGAAATCATGTCTCGCTACGTATAACTTGCATTGTAAAGAAGTGAATGGATAAAATATCTCCTTGTGCTTCCATTGTTTGTTGGGATTAGCCTTGTTCCTTGGTTTTCCGCTGGTTCAACGTGCGAACTGGGTAGTGCCGAAGATATTAATTTGGCGTTTGGGCTACCTTGCTGACCACGCTTGAGAAAATTTAACAAATAGTCGACGAGTGGTCGACTAAAGTCGGTCGATGATTGTCGAGTGTAAAGTACATGGCCAGTGACACGGGCATGTCACAGGGCGTGTCCTCGCGGGTCGACAAATTTTCAACTCGATGAAGTTGAGCTGGTGCGTGTCTAGTACCGTGTAGGGGCACACGGCCTGGGATTCGGGCGTGTCATAGGCCGTGTCCCTCTCGGGTTGATCTCGAGTTTGTCCAGCCTGAAGAACACGGCCACAGACACGGGCGTGTCGGAAGGCATGTCAGGTGACACGGCCCGTGATACGGGCATATCACAGTGGCGTGTACTGGATTGGATAAGTCGATTGAGCACCGCTTGAGGTACATAGCCTGAGACACGGGCGTGTCACAGGCCGTGTCAAGCAAAAATAGCCTTTTGTGGCAAAATCATTGTCGTCCATTTCTTCAGCTGTGATACAAGGGCTGAGGTGCCTCCATACTTCCTTAAGGCCGTGGATGAGAAGGAAGTTCTCATTTTCATTTAGGCCTTCATCTTTCTAAACTCCGAGAGAGAGAAAGAGAGGAAGAAGGAGGAGGAGGAAGAAGAGGTGGCCACCGATGGTGCTACGGGGTTCCGACAAGAAATCTGAGGCTAGCATTGTGGAGGAAGAGCTGTTGTGGTTCTTTCTAGCCAGCTAGGAGCTCATGGCGCTGAAACGGTCTTCAAGGGTAACGACTTTTCTTCCTAGCCATGTGAAGGCTTCCTTTTTATCATGTGCATATGATTCCCCCACCAGAGGGTGGGGTGTTATGGGAGTCTCTTGGGTTGATTCATAGAATCCCCAATCAGTTGGCATATAGATCCTGAAATGGAGTACGGAATATGGCATGCTGTGTGAAGCCCATCTTGATAAGTTGGTCTGGATTGGTGATGTTGAATATACGCACCAGAGAAGACTCCGTGATAAACATGTAGTTAGGATTCGAAGGGTTGCACCTGTGAAAGGAAGTTGCAGGAAGTACTGGAGTGGTAGTCTAGGAAAATACCCTTGTGCTGCTTGTGCTATTGAGTTATACCTGTGAAAGGGAGTAGCAGGAAGTACTGGATCGGAAGTCCAGGAAATACCCTTTTGTATGATTGATGTTCATGGGTGGTACCTGTGAAAAGGAGTAGCATGAAGTACTTGCGTGGTAAGCCAGGAAAACACCTTTGATGCTTGTGATATTTGTGGTGTTGTACCTGCGAAAGGGAGTAGCAGGAAGTACTGGATTGGACATCTAGGAAAGACCCTCTGATGTTGTGATACGCAATGGGTGGAACTTCAAGTACTGGTGTGCCCAGGAAAACACCCAGGCTTTATGCCAAACAGGTAAGGTGAAACCGACCCGCGCCTTTTTTTTAGCCACGAGTACGTTGTGCTCGGTGATGACAAGGCGATTTGAGCAATGGGAGGTGGATGATCCGACCTGCGTTATGTCCGTCCGACGTGAGACCAGAAAGTACAGTCTATTGGAGCGCATAACGAGAGTCTTAGGCCTACGCGCCGTGATATAATTGGGGCTACGGGCCAATCCCGGTTCACTAAGACTATAATCTCCGACTGCACGCCATGGAGTAAATGCTCAATGTTTTACTGTTGGGTTGCGACCCTGATACAGTGGTGGGCAACTGGTTCGCCGGTACCCCAAGAATATGCCCTGAGTGCACGAACTATCATGCCGTGTGGTTGACGATTGTGATGGAATGTATGTGCGTGAGATCACAATGTATGAATATATATATCTGCCTATGAAATACTATGCCTGCAGGGAAGAAATACCACTGCCCCGAGAAAGAGGTAGGGTCATTATAAAATTGGTCAGCTGAATGCTGACTGTTGCCTTATTTGCCACCGTTGGGTGGAATGTACTTGCATAGGTGCTGGAGAACCAAGCAGGAGACGTAAAGGTTGAAGGCCATGTGTTGTTGTTGCTGCTACTGCCGCTAGCCCTTGAAGGCGAAGAAAATGCTGTGTTTTATTTATATGTGGCTGGTCTGCGCGCCAATGTTCAAAACCACAGTTGTAAAGAGACTTGTAAGGCCATAAGGCCACCTGACTTTGTATTTGCTGACATTCCTTTTTATATAAATATGTTGTTTATATGGTGGACATTCAGGGTGGCGTTCAAGTTAGGTGTTATAGGCTTCCGCTAGCATGCATATGTGTTAGGATGCGCAACTCTGGTATCACTTTGTAACTTGACCACCTGTTTTGTGGTATTTGATGTGGGGCCCCAGCCGGACCTTCTAGTATATACTATATGAACGGATGGGGTTGTTACATACTATATCAGTCAAGAAGCACCTGGATACCTGCTGGTCAAGGCTGAAATATTAAAGGCCTACTCACCCTGAAGCAAAGCTCCATCCTTCCTGAACAAATCTATATCTCAGGGGGAGCTTTGTCAAAATCAAGATCCACTAAATTCTTCTCAGTTATATTTGAGAAAGAGAAGACATAATCACTCTCTCATCCCCCACTGTATAAAGGGTTCTTAATTCCCTTCAAAAGTTATTCCTGTTTGCAAGTCACCTGATCAAAAGACTTGAGGATTGATTTTTGAGAACTTGATCAAAAGCTCATTGGTGGTAGTCACCTGATCAAAAACCTGAGTGGATTCCTACCAGGGTGGTAGAAGAGTGGATGTACCCAGGTTGGGGAACCACTATAAAATTCTTATATTGTTTGGTTGCACTTTTTCTTTTGTTCTTGTTGTGGCTGTGTGGCTTAGGTTTGCTATATTTGTGATATCTGGTTTTACTGTGCATACATTAGTGCTAGATTAATTTATCTTAGGTCTATTTTTATTTACAGCAAAAATGTTTTTTAAGTTTTAAAGATACTCTATTCACCCCCCCTCTAGAGTATTTCAGATCTAACCCTTACTTTCAATTGGTATCAGAGCAAGTTTCCTTTGGTTGTACAAGCTAACCCTTGAACTAAAAGATCCTTTCTTAGATCTGACTTTTACTTCTATTAAGTTTATATTCACAACATGGCACAGAACAAAGACTATGCAAGCACCAGATCTCCAGTGTGCAACCTAAATAGGTTTGCCATCTGGAAGGCAAGAATTAAATTATATATGAACTCTATTGATGAGGATATTTGCAATTCTATCTTGACAGGTCCTCCTCAACCATCTACCTCTATAGCAACATCCAGTACTAATGCAGTTCCACCACCTGAGTGGATTGAAGCCCAGAAGAAAGCAAAGGTTGCTGATGCCAAGGCCATGAACATTTTGGCCCAAACAATATTTGATGACATTTTCCAAAAAGTGGCAGAATGCATATCAGCTAAGGCCATTTGGGACTCTCTCAACCAAATGGTTGCTGGATCTACTGATGAAAGGAAAGATAGAAGATGTAATCTCATATCCCAATATGAGAACTTCAAGAAAGATGAAGCAGAATCTGTTGTAGATATGTACAACAGGCTGAGCTCAATCATCAATGAGCTGAAGACCTTGGACAAGGACATCACCCTCACTGAGGTGAATGACAAAATCCTAATGTGCTTCACAAGCTCATGGGATTCAAGGATCTGGCCAATCAAGGAGGCCAGAAGCTTAAATGCGATTTCCACTAAATCTCTTTTGGGAAAGCTCAAGTCCTATGAGCAGCTCATTAAATCCAGAGAAGCAGCAGAGCAAAGGACACCTCCACCAGTCAGGAAAGAGCATAACCTGGCATTCAAGGCTACTGAAGAGACATAAACTTCAACAGTGAATGAAGAGTTAATGAGTCTGCTTGCCAAAAGATTCTATAAAATAGGCAAGGAAGGACTTTAGGAAGAAATCATCCAGGCAGGATGACAAGACAAGGTATGACAAAACCCTTACTAAAGAGATAGTTTTCTTTGGCTGCAGAAAACCTGGACACTTCATCTCAAAGTGTCCAGAAAATCAAAAGAAAAAAAAGGAGAAGAGAAAAGGATTCTAAAAGACAGCAAAGCAGCAGGCCTTCTTCCAGCAAATACAAGAAGAAGGAGAAGGGCTTTGTAGCAGAAAGTTGGAGTGAAACTGAGGATGAAACCATATCTTCAAGTTCCAATGAAGAAGAAGAAGAGGCAAGGGCCAAAGAAGTCTGCCTCATGGCCATTGATGCCTCCAGAAGTCAATCAGATGAAGAAGATACATATGAAAATGAAGAAGCTTTAGAAACAGAAGCTGATCAGGTGAAGAACTGTCCAGTTGTTAATCAACTATGGTATCTGGACAGTGGATGCTCCAGACACATGACTGGCAGCAATAACAACTTAAACAACTACAAGTCCAAGCTGGGACCAAAGGTTATCTTTGGTGATTCAAAGTGTGGCCAGTTTGAAGGGTATGGAGAAGTAAGGATTGGAGCAGTCACATTCAAGAAGGTGACTTATGTAAAAGGACTCAAGCATAACCTCATCTCTATCAGCCAATTATGTGATGAAGGTTATCAGGTACCTCACTTGTGTGAGAAAATGGGTGAATTAAACCTTCCACAAGAAGATATAGCACCCTCTCCTCCACAAGTTATTGAAGACAGTGAAGATGAATCTTTGGAAGAGACTGAACCTCATTCAACAGCAAACATAATTCCGCAAGAGGAATTAAATCCAAATACTTTTGCTGAACCAACTCCACCCATTGATCTTGTCACACTAAGGGATCACCCTAGATCCTAAGTGATTGGAGACATAACAGTAGGTGTACAGACAAGGCATCAACTCAACCAAGATGTCATGCAAGCCTATTTTCTCTCTCAAGTTGAACCTCAATCCATAAAAGATGCTGAGCAAGATCCCCACTGGATCATTGCAATGCAAGAGGAACTCAACCAGTTTGAGAGATGTAGAGTTTGGGATTTGGTTCCAAGACCCAAAGACTACCCAGTCATTGGAACCAAATGGGTATATAGAAACAAACTAGATGCCCATGGTGCAATTGTGAGGAACAAGACTAGGCTTGTTGCTCAAGGTTACAGACAGGAAGAAGGCATAGACTATGATCAAATCTTTGCACCAGTTGCAAGGTTAGAATCAATTAGAATCATTCTTTCCTATGCTGCCTACAAGAAGTTTAAGGTCTACCAGATGGATGTGAAAAGTGCCTTTCTAAATTGAGTGCTAAAAGAAGAGGTTTATGTTGAACAACCTTCAGGTTTTATCTCACCAATCCATCCTTCTTATATATTTAGATTGCATAAAGCCCTCTATGGTCTAAAGTAAGCTCCAAGAGATTGGTATGAGTCCTTAGCTAGCTTTCTGATAGAGCATGAATTCACTAAATGCATGGTAGATAAAATATTATTCACTAGGCACCATAAGGATAAAATCTTGTTAGTACAAATCAATGTGGATGACATCATATTTGGGTCTACTGACTCTAAACTATGCAAGAGGTTTTTTGACCTCATGCATTCTAAGTTTGAGATGAGTAGCATGGGTGAGTTCTCCTACTTCCTTGGTCTCCAAGTGAAGCAGCTAGCTGCCTGATGGCATTTTCATCTCCCTGGCTAAATATGCTAAAGAGCTTCTTAAGAAGTTTGGGATGGCTGATGCCTCAGCAAAGAAAACACCTATGGCCACTAATGCTGTAATAGATTCTGATCCACATGGGAAACCTGCTGACCAGAATTTATATAGGGGCATTGTTGGTGTAACAGCCCAATTTTATCAGCAGGCAAATTTTTAGGTGACACGGCCTGGGACACGGGCGTGTCCCAGGGCGTGTCCTGCTTGGGTGCGAGCCGTCGCGAGATCGACGAAAATCATTCGACAAACAGTGTTCGGCAGGAACACGCTAGGCGATACGGGCGTGTTGGAGGGCGTGTCTCCTTGCGTTCGACGAAAATTGCTGGACGATCGTCGAGTGTCAAGATGCTGTCGACGTTTGTCGAGTGCAGTGAACACGGCCTGTGACACGGGCATGTCACAGGGCGTGTCCCTTCGGTTCGACGAACTCAGCCTGATGATTTTGAGCTGGGGCGTGTCGAGTGCCGTGTATGGGCACACGACCTGGGACACGGGCGTGTCACAGGCCGTGTGAGTCTCGGGTGATTTTGGGATTTTTTTTTCGGCTGATAAACACGGCCACAAACACGGGCGTGTCTGAAGCCGTGTTGGGTGACACGGCCCGTGACACGGGCGTGTCCCATGGGCGTGTCACTGGAATGGATAAGTCGGTTGAGCACCGCTTGAGGCACACGGCCTGGGACACGGGCGTGTCAAAGGCCGTGTCAGGCAAAAATTAGGTTTTCTGGCAAATTTGTGGCAGTCCATTCCTTCAGCTGGGATCCAAGGGCTGAGCTTCTTTCCTATTTCCTTAAGGCCGAAAACTGAGAACATATTCTCATTTTATTAGTGCCTTCATCTTTATACAAGTTAGAGAGAGAAAGAGAGAGGAAGAAGGAGGAAGAAGAAGAAGGGCTGCTGCTGGTGGAGCTTAAGAGTGTCAAGCTGCGTTCCGAGGCCAGTTTTGTGGAGGAAAACCTCTTTCTAGCCAACTAGGAGCTTCATGGCACCGAAGAGGTCTTCAAGGGTAATGACTTTTCTTCCTAGACATGTGAAGGCTTCCTTTTAGCATATGTTTATGATTGCCCCACCAAGAGGTGGCTGATTTTGGGAGTCTTTGGATGGATGCATGAAATCCCCTTTTGTTGGTATATAGATCCGGAAATGGAGTACGGAATAGGCATGCTATGTGAAGCCCATCTGGACAGGTTGGTCTGGGTTGGTGATGTTGCATACGAATTGGAGAAGACTCCGTGATAAACGTGTAGTTTAAGGAGTCAACAGATTATGCCTGTGAAGAGTAGTAACAGGAAGTACTGGAGTGGTAGTCCAGGAAAATATCCGTGTTATGCTTGTGCTATTGGGTCGTACCTGCGAATGAGTAACAGGAAGTACTGGTGTGACCAAGAAAGACCCTTTGTGATGCTTGATGTCGTAGGGTGCCCACCTGTGAAGAGAGTAACAGGAAGTACTTGTGTGCCCAGGAAAGACCCCTGACATTTGTGATATTGTGGTTTCGTACCTGTGAACGAGGAACATGAAGTACTGGTGTACACAAGAAAGACCCGCTAATGTTGTGAGATGAATGGGTGTACGAAACATAACCAGGCTGAATGCCAAGAACAGGATTGGTGAGACCGACCCGCGCCTTTGATTAAGCCTCGAGTACACCGTACTTACTGAAGGCAAGCCGATTTGAGCAACGGGGGGTGGAGAATCCGACCTACGTTATGTCCGTCCGAGGTGGACCAGAAGGTGTGGTCTGTTGGAGCGCATAGCGAGAGTCTTAAGCCTGCGTGCCATGACACAATATATAACATCCCATTTCCAACTAGACCCCTAAGAGTGTTTTTGTCATGATTAGGTCATGACAAAACCCTAGGAAGCTCAAGAAGACCAAGTGAGCTTGGACATGAAGTTGGGAATAATCATGGTCTGCATATAGTAGGATTCTGAACAATAGTTTAGGATGACCATGGGGCTACACCTTGACCCCAAGACCCTACCACAACACCGCCAAACATTTTGGGAGGTCCATTAGAGACATAAGGACCCATTGGGGTCAATCAAAGAGACTCAGTTGACCCAAGTCAACCCCACCCATGCCCTCCTAACCCTAAAGTGAGGTCAGTGGGTCACCAAGGACACATTAGGTTCAGCCCTAGAGACCAAGTTGACCCAAGTCAACTTTGGCTCCTCATCTGGTCAAAGTACCCTTACTAAGGGTAGGTGACCTCCAAAGTGCAATTTAACCCTGCATAACTCTTCCTAGACCTCAGGGGAAGCCATGGGGTCACCAAGGACCCCTTGGGGTCAACCAAAATGGTCATGTTGACCAAGTCAACTCTAACCCCTAATATGGTCAAAGTGCCCTAACTAAGGGTCAAGTGACCACCAAGGTGTCCAACCAACCTTACTTAGGGCTTCCTAAACCTAACGTGAGGTCAATGGGTCACTAGGGACAAATTAGAGTCAAACCTAGTGGCTAAGTTGACCCAAGTCAACTCAAGCCCCAAAGTGGTCAAAGTGCCCTTACCAAGGGTCAAGTGACCTCCAAGGTCCAAGTTAACCCTACCCAACCCTACATAGACCTTAGGGGATGCCAATGGGTCACCAGGGACCCAATGGGGATAACCCAAATGATCAAATTGACCAAAGTCAACCCTAGCCTAAGCCAAGTCAAACCTAGCCCAAATGGGCTAACCCAAGCTCAAACCCATTTCCTCCACTTGGGCTAACCTCATTTTTATTATTAATATGATGTTATGGGCTGCCAATAGGCTAGGGAGATGAGCAAATTTGTTCATGATGACTAGGAGAGAGAAAGCTCCATTTTGCCCTTTAATGAAGGAGAGAGAAAGAGGGAGGAAGAAGCCATTCATGGCTTAGGGAGGCCAAGAGCCATATTTGATGGCTGATTTCAACTCCCATGAAGAAGGGGAGGAGTTTCCAGCAGTTTCTTGGCCACCCCAAGCCAGATTCACCCCCACACCACCTTGGCCGAACCATACCTTCATTGGACATTAATGGCCATTGATGTTTGGCCTCTCCCCTCCCCCAACTGATGATTTAAATACCATCAGTGACATGAGAGGAACCGTTCCCACCATTTACCTGAGGAATTCAAGCCACTTGACTGCACTGTTGTAGAAATCCAGCCGGCGGCACCACCAACATGGCAACCCGAAGATCGACTCGACTCCAGGCCACTAGAAAGGTCCTTCTCCTCTCCTTATCTCATGGGAAGATCGTAGAATTCTTTAGGTGCCAGGTTCGGGCTCAATTGAGCCTGATCCAAACCATGGATTTCATGGTTTTTCGGCAAAAAAGTACCTACTAGAACTGCCGGAAAATGCCTCTCTGGCGGCTGTGCCGCCGCCTGGCGATAGCCACCATCTCAACGGAGGTGGTGGTGGCGGTGGCCGGCCGGGGAGGTGGCCAGATCACCGGCGGCAGTGGCTGGAAAGAGCTCCAGGCGGGATAAATCCTGGCCGTAGGCTGGAGCTTGAAGATGACGGGATGTCGTCTATTCGTGCACCAAGATTCGTGCAGCAGATGTATTAAACCATAGGATATGATACAAGTGTTATTTAAATTCTGTCACACTTATGGCATTTAATGTTTTAAATTATTAAAAATAGTTAGAGCTCTGTATGAGAAAATAGTCAACACATGATTTGTATCCCTTTGGGTCTACTTTGTTTTAAAATTGGTTTGAACCAGTTTGGGTGCCTGGTTTGACCAGGGCACCCATTTTGGTGGGACCTATACCTAGGGCTAGGCAGACATTAAACTGAGTGCCCACACTTCATCCTTGGTCCAAACTAATTGAAATTTTGGCAGGAAGTCCAACCTAGCTATACCTAGGGCCTGCCCAAAATTCAAAATTTTTAGAGACACTTTGCCTAAAGTTTTTACTTTTATTTAATAATTCTACGGTATTTTAATTAAGTAGTCTAATGAACTCCAAACCCTCCCAAATTTTGGTGAGTGGTCCTGGCATCAATACCTAGCTCTGTACCAAATTTCAACTCATTTGGATAGGTTTTGGTTAGGGAATCACCAAACCCTAGTTTGGCCTTAAGGAGGTATTTTTGTTTAAAAGTGCACCATGGGCTTAGGGTGGCCACCTCCCCTCAACAGAGGCTGAGGTTTTGGACACTGACTTAGTATGCCCAATGTCACCCTCTTAAATAAAATGAGATGATTTAGGCTTGATTTACCTTGGGGTTCAACCTCAAACCCTAAGGAAGGACTTTTGGGGGTTGTGAAGGACATGGGGGCTAATGCCTTTGTATGACCTTGAAAACTCAGTAGAATTAAAGGTAGTGTAACCTAAGTTATCTGGAAGAAATCTTAAAGGACTGGGAGGAAGGTAGGCACCTCAAAACCCTAACCCTAGCTTTAGGGTAGAAGCACAATTTTGTAAATTCAGCCACTAAAACTTAACTAAAGGTTATGAAACTTGGGTAGCGTAAGTTTTAGACCATCTAGAACCCCTAGTAATTTTATTAAAATTTTATGGATTATATATCTGGAACTTTATTTGTTAAATACCAAAAGGCCCAAAATGGTGTTTTAATTAATTTGATTATTCTATGCATTGAAATCTGATGAAACTTGGTCAGAAGATAACCTAGGTCTATGTGAATATCCCTGAATTTTTTACAATTTTTAATGGATAATATTTAGTACTTCCTTCACTAGTTTCAAAAAGGGGCTCTGGTGGAATAAAATTATTTATAGATGATTTAACTATTGAAAAATCATGAGACTAAGGTATTGATAATTTCAGGCCAAAATATACTTGTAGGAATTTATTCATAATTTTTAGAGGGTCATTTACAGTACTTTCTTTACAAGTCCATAATTTTGAGATTTTTGATAATTAATTTATTCAGAGAATAATTCTTGCTGAAAAAATATGAAACCTGGCCAATGCTACGTTTAAGGTTATATCTACATAGTATAATTATTTCATAATTTTTAATGGATATTTTCTGTACTTGGTTTATAAACAACGAAAGATAGTAAATATTGCTAAAATAATTTTAGTGCCCTTTTAATGAAGGACAAATTGTGATACTATGGATTTACCATATTGAGATAACCTAATGTTTATCATAATTTTGTTAGGCATCTTGCATGTGTACTTAGGGTAGTTCATGTTCAATCTGGTAGCCTTGGGAAGCTTTAAGGAAAATAATTAAATACCAGATAAGTTAGGAAAATTATAATTTCCTGAATTTAGTCTATTTGTGTCATGATAAGTCTCCAATAAATAAGGTAGGCCTTTTGGATGAGTATTTGGATTATCTCCTGTCCGGACCGACATATAGCCTAGGATGATCTGCATGGGTAAATTGCAATAAGTCATGATGGGACATGTTGAAGGAGTTAGTCCTTTTGGATAGAGGTGGGTGAGCTCACCATAGAAGGATGGGAAGAGTGGTGAGGAACTGGTTTGGCTAGAGTTTAGAGGCACTCGGGTTCGATGAAAGATCGTCCTTCCCGAGGTGAGGTAGAGTCAAATCACCCTAGGATTAGCCTATCGTAATATGAGAAGGTAATGGGTAAGGGAATCAACAAATAATAATAATAAGTACCTTGCGAAAGGGAACGTTGGGCGTAATCCCAACATAGTTCCTAGTGCCCCTTGAGAGCCCTTCACAGGGAATACCGGGGGCAGTCCTGGGTTAACGTAAACTGTATTAACAAGCTGAAAAGAGTAACTTAGTAATTACGGTTGCACATTTCACGAACACAGATAGCATAGGTAGATAGTTGGAAGCTTCAGCTTGGATGGTTATGAGGCGGACGTTTTGGACCGGCGAGCTTTGGCTCGGTTGATATATGTGACGGACGTTTTTGTCCGGTGAGCTTTGGCTCGGTTGATACTTGTGACTGACGGGATGGCCCGGGGAGCTTTGGCTCGGTACTGATACGATAAATTTGCATGTGCATGAAAGGAAAGAAAATGAAGGTGGTGGGTCTTCGGTATTGGAAGGTCGATGCACTGACTCCAATACGCAAACTCAGCAAGTGTGGTTAGCACTTCGCCAACAGAAGTCCAGTGTGCCAGCCAGCGAGAGTACGCAGGAGTCCGCTTCGTGCACCAAGCATTGAGGCGTACGATAGGTCTGATCGGTAGTGATTTACTGGTTTAGAGGTGGGCGAGGCCCAACCCACCGCTTCCCTCTGCCACTACGGAGGTATCCTGGGAGGCGAGGCTCCAGAAAGGGGGAACTAAATGTCTTTGTGCACAGAGTCGGGTGTGTGTGTTGCACTTGCATGATCCATCATACCCACTTGCATGTCATAGCATAATCGATTCATTTAACCCTGACACCTAAAGTATAAGTGGAATGAGACGCTTATACTTTAGGCCCTGCAAAACGACCCCTTGGTCTATAAGCTTGTGTGGGCAAGTTTATAAATTAAGGTCAATTTTTGATATATATTTACTGCTGTTTGATAACCGACACCCCAATGTATAAATTGGTATGAAACTTTTTATACGATGGGAGCCTTGATGAGTCCACTATATATACCTATTTTCGGACTCATCTGGGCTAGTTTTCACACTGTTGCACTTCACTTTTAGTTCTTTATCGTTCCTATTTTATCTAATTTTTATTTCCATAGGAAGTGCACATTTATGCCTGTGGTTGTGTATTTTGTTATTTTTATAGTTTGTACTCCTTTTTGTGATTTCCTGGAATGTCTGCACATATCAGTGATTGGTTTTTCCTTTCGGTACAGGGGTCGTGTGCGTGTTCCGGGATGGTTGTGAAACAGGAATACTGCGCATGATTATGGGATCTAATGCGCACGACCACTGGTCGTGTGCCCCTGATCGTGCGCACTACTCTACGTTTTCTAGAATCAGCCTGGGTTAAGCGCACGACCACCGGTCGTGCGCCACTGATCGTGTGCATTGATTCCTCTTTTCTGGAGTCCTGTCTGGGTAATCGCACGATCATTGGACTTAGTTCGCACGACCACTGGTCGTGCGCCACTACTCGTGCGCATTATCCCAGTTCTTCTTCCTATTTTTCCATGCATGTGCGCACGAGCACAGGACATAGTGCGCACGACCACTGGTCGTGCGCCTGTGATCGTGCGCATTGTTTATTTCTGCTTTTGTATAAATAGTGCAGGTTCTGCCCTAATTCGAGATCGCTCATTTTCCTCCGCCGTTTTCATCTCCGAGGAGGGATTCCACCGTCCTCCTTCAATCTCCACACTAGGGAGGTGCTCCGGGCAAGCTTTCACCGCCAAATCCGAGCCGGAGCTTCCTCTCGGCCTTCTCCTTCATCCGTGAGCTTCAAGTAAGGTTTGACGCCATAGCCATCAAGCAAAGGAAAGCTAGCAAACTTCGTCCGCTATCGTGAGACGAAGAAGACGGGCCATTGGAAGGTGGTGACAGCCCTTCTCTATCCCGGACGCAGTTGAGGACCGAGCTTGCCGCACTAGCAATTGCTAGTGGCGTGCGTTGCGAAGAGGTGCTCACGACCCTCATTCCGCTGTTCTAACCACCTCAACCGCTAGCCTTCTCGTCCATCCGCCTAGTGATTCGGTGCATAGTGGCCCGACTAGTCTTCCATCTCACCTGGCGAAGCATCGCATAGCGGCGTTGCATAGGAGTAGTTGATAGTGTTTTATTTTCTTTATCCGCAATATCAAAGCCCCCATCGTTACCGCCGACCCTGAGGACTTCAATCTCAAGTCCTCCTCGAAACTAACTCCACCTTATTGTGTTCCTTGTGAGATCGATACTTGGGAAAACCCCCATTTTTTATTACTTGTGCGACCGGTTCACTTCCGTGATCTTAAGCATCAAGTTTTTGGCGCCGTTGCCGGGGAACACAGTCGTGTGAGTTTGTGGAGAGGGAGATAATAGATTGAAGCCCTTTTCCATTTGTGCATATCATTTTTTTATTTGCTTTTGTTATTAGAATTTTTATTTTGCTTATTTCTTTTTGCCCTTTTCTGATTTTTGATTTAGATAGCAGATCCGTGCTATTTTCATTTTAGCTGTGTAGCACTTTTTCAGCAATTATTTTTGTTCGTGCTGGATTCTGATGCTGAGTGTCGTATCCTTGACACTTTGCGCCGATCCATCGATGTCATTGCTGTTATGAATGCCGAGCATTGCATTCGGTGTTTGTTATGTCAAGGTGAGGGCCACATGTTGAAGGATTGCCCTCGTTTGTGCAAGCCTTCTCCCTCTGAGGGCGTGTGCACAACAACCTCCCGTTCGTGGAAGACTGTTGTGGACAGGCCTACCAGGGTGTTGTCTGGCCCATACACTGACATAACGCACTATGCTCATTCTCTACCCGTTGAGATTACTGAAGAATCTCTAGCCGCATACAGCTCTTTCATGGGTCCCTCGATCCCTTTTTATGAGCTTTCCTTGAGTGATGATGATCACTCTAGTGTTAGCCAACAAAAAGGGGAGCAGGAACTCATGGACGCTCCTATATGGGACGATGAGATTGTTCCGGTCGTCGACGGGGTGGCGTCAACGAATGATTTTGCGATGGGACCTGCTCATTCAGTGCTTGATTTTGAGAGCAGCCTTGCCCCTCCGCAATTTTTGTCGGATTGTGCTATTCCTCTTTCTTGTGAGTCGGTTGATGATGTTGTATCTGTTGATGATTCGGTGCCCGAGGTTGCGCCGAAGTGGGATGATGATTCCTCTATCTCCGACGGAGAAAGTGGATCTTCGGAACACTTTTACGCACCCCGGTGGGATGAGGAATACCCTCTTTCCGATGCAGAGGTTTGCACCTCCTTATTGGATGAGGCCGTTCCTCCTACCACCGTGGACCTTGAGTTCTCGGATTCCCCTCGGTATGACTCGTATGATACCGACGATGATCTCTGCTTGGATCCTTCTGAGAGTGATACCGGGATCACTCTCCCATTTTCTGATTCTTTTAGTTCTTCTTCTCTTTTATTACTTGATCCCCCTTCCTTATCTGAGCCTGTGCAGGATGAGTCTCCACAGGTACGTTGGGATGACGATGAGCTTTGTGCTCATGCCATTGTCATCGCCTCCTGCGGGCCTGTGATAGACGATACCTTGCTAGGCAAGGATTTCTTTTGTGATAAGATGAGCGAGGACCAGTGCTCCTCCTCTTCTTATTTCTTATTTCCTCTGTCTGCGAGGAGCAGGTATGATTATTTAGGTAGAGGGGTAACTGTTCTATCACCGTATCGGTACCCGTTACCGAAACGGATATTGGAACAATTACCTGTGCACTTTTTATTTCATAGGCCCATTAGCTAGAACTGTTTAGAATGTAATAAGTCGTGCTGGGATGACAATAACCCCAATACTTATCTTTCATTTTCTGCATTTTATTTTTCTTGTCTATTTTTAGTTTTAGCATTTCTTTTTGTATATTTTGTTTTGTTTTTGCGGAGCTCACCCCTGCGGGTATTCATAGCAAATTGCATTAGCGGGGTTCTGATTCTTCGTATGGCGGGCCTGCTTAAGGTTTCCACGCGTCTTCTGGTATGCTCACTAGTTGAGCATGGGGTAACCTCTTCCCTAAGCTTTTTATGATTTTAATTTCTCTATTATATGCTGTTTTGCTTAGTTTAAGTCTGGGGGAGAGATCTGTTACCTATTGCACGTACACATCTCATGTGCATACTAGAAGCCTTTATTGTTTTATTTTGATTAGTTCATTGCATCACACACCACTGCACCCACATGAGCGCGTGCTTAGCTTTTTGCGTGCTGCGAGTTAAACTCATTTCTTCGTTAGATTTTGGAAAATTATGGTGCTGACATAGGATTGTGAGACGGAGTAAAATGTTGACCTTGCTGTGCTCCTAGTCAACTGCTCTCGTCTCGTGTAGAAATTCGAGTAGATTTAATTTTTCTGTATGCTTATAGTTTTATATTTTTCTATTTGCGTAAAGACTTTTTATTCTACTCAAAAGTCGGTGAATCCGGTGTAAATCTGACGGTAGCTTAGGGATGTGTGTAGACGGCCGTTAGTTTCGTATTGCTCGAGTCGGGAGGATGGATAGTCTTTCTCGTTGGCTAAGAACTTGCCCCAAGCTATTCTTGAAGCATGGGTATAGGTTAGTCATGCATGAGCGTGATGTAGGCCATCATTTTGGCCCGGTTGAGCTTTGTACCATTCCTAACATCATATCCTCGCTAGCCCCGTTGTGACTACCCCTCCTTTTGATTCAACTCCACCATTATTTCACCAAAGCCTCATAGCCAATCCTAGTCGCACACCCAAGTTGAGCTTCAGAGTTTTACATTTTAATGTGGGATGTGATTTGGTGATTTTACTTGTGATTATGTGGATGTGCTCAAATGTTATATTTGCTGAAATTGCAAAAATAAAACGATGATTTAAAAAAAAGAGAGAAAAATATTTGTAAAGAAAAAAAAAGAAGTGAAAAGAAAAAGTTTAAATTGAAAATCTTTATGGAAATGTGATTATATTTGGAGTAGGCGGTGCACACACCCTGATGTGCCCGCGAACAGACTCTTACTGTGGTTGGTTCGGTGAGTCGATCGCCGCGGGCTCGCTCGGGTAGGCAAGTGCACCTATCGCAAGTAGTACTCGATATTCGGGGGAATACCGAGGTCGTATTGTTCTCGGGGTCGCGTTGACTATTCTTACTCCTCCGGGAGGACTATTATTTTACTGAAAGAAAGATGAATTTTTTTTTTTACTTAATAAAAGACGGAAAAGCAAAGGAGCGAAAAAACGATTTAGAAAATATTCGATGAAGGGTTAACGCTCGGCATCGAATCGGATTAAGACTAAAACAATTTTTAATAATAAAAAGACTTAGTTTTCAAATTAATAATAAGGCAACTTGGCCGTGGAGGTTCCACAAATGTGAGCGCACTTATCTCTAGGAATATTGCTCACCTGAACGTTAAGACTTTTCGACCGAACGTTAGTCCGACGAAGGATTCCTCTTAACGCCCGCTTTACGCTAAGAACCCCGCTATTGGGTGGGGAACCCAATCTGGTAGAATTACGCTAGTCCTCTCTCGAGGGTATGCACACAACTCTATTTACCCAGGGGTGATCGGTCCATATGCACGGCCTCTCGGCTAGCTAGCATATGGACTACGGAAATAGGGCCCACACATCGATTATGTGGTCCTACGCGTCGTAAACCCGGGGTAAACCCTAAGTGCTTAAATTAAAATGAAAATAAAGAACTTTAATTATTATAAATCATTTCAAATGTCCCAATGCTCTTCGATGCCGAGGCTAATAGCGATTAGCCACACATCGGTATGGGGACGGCTTATAATTTAGTGAGGCGCGAGTTCGAAATTAAACACTAAACGTTTATAAGAAAGGGACAAAAGAAAAATAACAACATTTAGAAAGCTAAAAAGTTAACTAAACGAGAACTCACGCACACTCCAAATTATAAATTAAACAAAAACTAAGTTACACATGAATGAAATTTGCATAATTAAAATTTGCGAGTCCCACTCAAACGAGTGAGGGCGGTAAATAAAGGCTGAAAATTGCAAGTTCTACTCAAACGAGTAGGACTGAAAAGAAAGCGAGTCCTACTCAAATGAGTAGGAGAAAATAAATGCGATTACAGGGCTAAAAAGTCCGGCCATTTAACTCAAGTGAGTAGGCGGAAAAAATAAAGAAAGAAAAATTGCAAGTCCTACTCAAACGAGTAGAACTGAAATAAGGTCCGGCCATTTAAACTCAAGTGAGTAGGCGGAAAAATAAAGAACGAAAAATTACAAGTCTTACTCGAACGAGTAGGACTGAAAATGAAAACGATGCGCCATTTGACTCTTAACGAGTAGGCGGAAATAAATGCACACGAACACACACACTCCATATGAAATTCAAGAAAGCAATAAAATTTAACACCTACACTCACACACTCTACATAATTTGAATTAAGCATTAAAATAAAGCATTAAAACAAAGCATGAAAATTATACACCTACACTCACACACTCTACATAATTTAAACAAAGCATAAAAATTAATACACCTACACTCACACACACTTCATGAAAATTTAAGAAGAACAAAAGAAAGTTTATTCTCATGCACTCACACACACTAATAACAAAGAAAAATTAAAGTTACCTAAAAATGAAAATAACAAGATTTCTACTCCTAAAACTTACCCAAAACACATAAAAGAACAAACAAAAAGAGAATGAGCAAAAAGTTTTACAAAATAAAGTCAAAATCAAAGGTGCTCAAAAATTAAAACTTTAACTTTTTCATGCTTAGGTTTTGCCAAAAACAAATAAAAAGAGAAAATTTCAATTTTTTGAAGACAAAAGTTTTTCAAAACAAATTAAAAATCAAAGTTTTTGGAAAATTAAAATACCAACATTTTCATTCTTATGATGTTATGAAAGTGATAAAAAAGTGAAAAAGAAGATGAAAAGAACAAAAGAGGTTTTACAATCCTAAAAGAAAACTAAGTAAAAAAAGAACAAATTCACTTTTTAAAATCTCTTTTATAGAATCATAAGGATGAAATCAAAATCTAAGCATGAAAACTAGTTAAAGGAAAAAGACAAGGAGAAAAAAAAGGGGAAAACCTAACATTCCTAAGCATGAAAACAAGTTAAAAACATGAATATTAAGCATGTTACACTCATACACACACACACACTTCATAAATGAAGAACAAAGATGAAACTAAGAATAAAAAGGAGAAGGAAAAGTGGGCACAAGTGTTCATTCCAAAGCCATATATGAAGAGAAAATTTAACATTTTATTTGATCAAAATGAAACTATTACAAGCTATTACAAGTGCTTAAACTAAAGCAAAACAAGATATGAAATAAAAAGGGGAGAAATCTCCTTACATAGCCTTGAAAATCACGGATGCAGCCCACAAAAAGACACTAACTTGGCCCAAAAATCTGAACCCTTGGACCTTACAGAACTGGGCTATTTATAGGAAAAAATTTCAAAGTACACGCCCTCGGTCACGGGCGTGTAGGGGGGGCGTGACAGTACTATTCATGAAGGCGGCTGGCGATTGGACAGCAAAGTTGACTTCGGGCTGAGTTCGCAGCAGTCCCGCCCTAGGTCACGGGCGTGACTATGGGCGTGACAGGGAGGTAGAACCGGGCGCGGGTTGCGTCAAATGTCCTTGGCAGCATCTTGTCGGGCCAGCTGGAAAGGTCACGCCCCATGTCACGGGCGTGACTATGGGCGTGACAGTTGGGGTCGACACTCGACGAATGTCGAGCGGAAAGTGTCGAGTCGAAATCGTTGAGCTGAAATTGGGTCACGCCCTTGGTCACGGGCGTGACACTGGGCGTGACAGTTGGTGTCGACACTCGACGATCGTCGAGCGGAATTCGTCGAGAGGAGAGGACACGGGTTTGGGTCACGCCCCGTGTCGGGTGACACGGGCGTGTCGCCAGGCGTGTCAAGCCTTTTCTTCAGAAATTTTCCGATTTCACGGGAAATGCACAGTCATGGCTCGGTCACCGGCGTGACCCATGTGTCACGGGCGTGTACTTCCCAAATTTTGGCAGATTTTGAAATTTTTCTGAAAAATCAAATAAAACAAGTTAGGAGAAAATTTACAAGAATAGGAACATTTTATTGAACAAAAATAAGTAAAAACGACGAAAATAAATGAAAATGACTAAATTAATGTGCATAAAAATACGCATATTTACAGTTCATCACACCCATTTGTTAAAAGTTAAGTCTGGGGGTGTGGTGCACCCGCATTTATTTTGGTTAGCTGATGGATTCCCTTCATACTAGCTCCTTTGGGTTAGGTGCATAGCCTTCTTGTTTATCCTTGTTCATCTCACCGAAACCCAAGCCCCATCTCTTCACCTAAAGTCCTACTGATTCGTGTGTGGACCAAACCAGTGCCGTGGAGAGAATGCGAAAGGGCAAGCATATGGTCACCGACATTGGTGGATTCCTTTGGAGGTTATCCAGAGCCCCGATCTTTGGCAATGCTCGTCTAGCGATTAGTCTACTTTCTCCCTACGCGTGACCGGATGATTAACCGTGATTCCATTTTTGAGTAATAATAAAATTCTGATACACATTGTGAAAAGTATAAACTATTTTGTATACTTAGAAATTTCTACTATTATATTTTTACGCGCGCGAGCATGCGACTTCGCATGGTACTTCGTATCGCAATTTCTTTGTTAACTAGTATTTTTCCCTATCTGCTTTAATTTTGTTTGCTCGGGACGCGCAAACAGCTAAGTCTGGGGGTTTGATGAGTCCACTATATATACCTATTTTCGGACTCATCTGGGCTAGTTTTCACACGGTTGCACTTCACTTTTAGTTCTTTATCGTTCCTATTTTATCTAATTTTTATTTCCATAGGAAGTGCACATTTATGCCCGTGGTTGTGTATTTTGTTATTTTTATAGTTTGTACTCCTTTTTGTGATTTCCTGGAATGTCTGCACATATCAATGATTGGTTTTTCCTTTCGATACAGGGGTCGTGTGCGTGTTCCGGGGTGGTTGTGAAACAGGAATACTGTGCACGATCATGGGATCTAATGCGCACGACCACTGGTCGTGCGCCCCTGATCGTGTGCACTACTCTACGTTTTCTAGAATCAGCCTGGGGTAAGCGCACGACCACTGGACATACTGCGCACGACCACCGGTCGTGCGCCACTGATCGTGTGCATTGATTCCTCTTTTCTAGAGTCCTGTCTGGGTAATCGCACGATCATTGGACTTAGTTCGCACGACCACTGGTCGTGCGCCACTACTCGTGCAAATTATCCCAGTTCTTCTTCCTGTTTTTCCATGCCAGTGCGCACGAGCACAGGACATAGTGCGCATGACCACTGGTCGTGCGTCTGTGATCGTGCGCATTGTTCATTTCTGCTTTTGTATAAATAGTGCAGGTTCCGCCCTAATTCGAGATCGCTCATTTTCCTCCGCCGTTTTCATCTCCGAGGAGGGATTCCGCCGTCCTCCTTCAATCTCCACACTAGGGAGGTGCTCCGGGCAAGCTTTCACCGCCAAATCCAACCCGGAGCTTCCTCTCGGCCTTCTCCTTCATCCGTGAGCTTCAAGTAGGGTTTGACGCCATAGCCATCAAGCAAAGGAAAGCTAGCAAACTTCATCCGCTATCGTGAGACGAAGAAGACGGGCCATTGGAAGGTGGTGACAGCCCTTCTCTATCCCAGACGCAGTTGAGGACCGAGCTTGGACGCGGAATGACAACCCGACGATTCCAACCGGAATCCTCAGCAAGACTTCGGATTCGGTCGATCTTTTGACTTGTTCTTGCTTTATTGTTGAACATTGGTTTTTAAACCTATTTATATTGATGAAGTGCAATGTGGTTGTTTATGTTATGTGTTTTATGTCTATGTGATTGCTATTTCATATTACTGCCTAAGTTGCTTGAGTTGCGCCTTATATTCCATCCACCATCCATCCACCCTTGCCGCACTAGCAATTGCTAGTGGCGTGCGTTGCGAAGAGGTGCTCACGACCCTCATTCTGCTGTTCTAACCACCTCATCCGCTAGCCTTCTCGTCCATCCGCCTAGTGATTCGGTGCATAGCGGCCCGACTAGTCTTCCATCTCACCTGGCGAAGCATCGCATAGCGGCGTTGCATAAGAGTAGTTGATAGTGTTTTATTTTCTTTATCCGCAATATCAAAGCCCCCATCGTTACCGCCGACCCTGAGGACTTCAATCTCAAGTCCTCCTTGAAACGAACTCCACCTTACTGTGTTCCTTGTGAGATCGATACTTGGGAAAACCCCCATTTTTTATTACTTGTGCGACCGGTTCACTACCGTGATCTTAAGCATCAAGCCTTGTAGAAGACCCCTTGGCGTATGTGTTCTCACATAAGTGAAGGTTACTTTTCATGTTTCAGGTTTTTTTCCATACCTATTATAGAATTGCTAGTATAGGTCCGCTGCTATCTGTCTTTGATTATTCTCCACCTTCAAGTCCTCCCCTTTCTTACTCTTTGCTCGGTGCCTAGGAGCCATGAGGGAAGGTGTGGGGGATGATAGGGCTTAGTCTTTTAGACTAACAGTTTTTGAACCGCATCATTTTGGGGAATCGTGGAGCCCAGTATGGAGAAGCAGCCCCAGAGACCGGTGCACTTGGAGATGGGGTAGTCTAGCTCCAGAGTTCTTACAACCAGGACCGTGAGTCTCGACCTTGAGTAGATGTTCTATTTTTGCTTCCGCATGAGTGATTTGTAGTGAGGACATGATGTACCGGGCATAAGCCCGTATTTTACTACTCTGATATATTGTTCTGTGGACACTCCCTTTGTGGAGATATATTTACTATGATATATGATTTTCTGTGGACTGCAAGTTTGCTTTTACCTTGTCTTGCTACTTTTCTGTGATCGAATTGGCCGGCAGAATCGGCGCTTTGTGGTGATGACCCTTCAGGGCGTGAAGGAGTCACTGCAAAACGACGGTTCTGGGCATAAGACCCCGGTGTTGTAAAAAAGAAAAAGGGGGGGGGGGTCTTACAAGTGGAATCAGAGCAGACCTCGATCGAAAAGTAGCAGTCCACAACCCAGGGTCACCGCTGCGCGAGTTTACTTTGGGGACAAACTAAGCAGCAGAAGCAGTGGTGTGCCCATATGAGGGGCACATGTAAATTGTCCACTTCTTATTAGGTATTGAGTCGATTACCTACTAATGTAGTTCGTTTTGCAGCCCCCATCTCAGCCCACCCCACAAGGCGGAGCTCAGTAGAATCCGGACATTGCACCACCTCCCCTGGTCCCCACTCCTTTCCTTCAGTCAGACATGGGGCAAACTCTTACAGCTATCCTTGAGGCCTTCCGGACTCAACGGGCTCCGGCCCCGCAGCCAAACCCGGGGGCAACTGGATGAGCACCTTCCGAGAACTCTCTCCCCCGTCCTACTTGGGGACAGAGTCGGCAGTGCGGACAGAGGATTGGCTGGATATTATGTACGAGATGCTGACCGGGATACGATGTCCCTGGGAGGAGAGGGTGGCTTTGGTGGCATCTTGCCTGGAGTCACATGCCAAGAGGTGGTGGAAGACGCTCTTGGACACGACGTTTTCCGATAGGGAGGTTGCGGAAATTACCTGGGAAGAATTCAGGGCCACGCTGTTGGAGCATTTTGTTCCGCAGTCGGCCAGGGATGAGTTAGAGGAGTAGTCCTTACAGCTAAAGCAGGGCACCAGGACGGTGGTGGAGTACCATCGGGAGTTCGACCATTTGGCTCGATATGCAGGTTCTTACCAGCTGGACGAAGCAGGATACATCAAGAGGTTCTATAAGGGTATGAAAGAGGAATTGAGGGAGGCCCTGTTGTTTGTATCCGACGGGCCTATCTCCCAGATTTTGGAGATGGCAAAGAGGATTGAGGCCGATTGGCACGCTACCCGGGGACGAAAATGGCCAGTGGAGGATCAGGGTCGAGGAGCAAGGAACGATCAGAGACAAGCCTGTATCACGGACGGGAGGAGGGTCGAGGACCAGCCTCATCAGGAGGCAAGACCGGGGACAAGGGAGCCAGCGGTGGTGGCCCCACCGCCTCTTCAAACACGGGAGGGACAGAGACCCGGGGGAATGGCATATCCCTCGCCGGAATGCTTCAATTGCCATCAGGTCGGGCACATCAGGAGGAACTTCCCCATGAGGGGGCACCACCTCTAGCACCACAGGGTGGCCCACCTGCTCAGCATTTTGGAGGCCGGGGTCATGGCCGAGGACGTGGTTACCAGGGAGGGGATCGTAGACAAGAAAGGGAGCAGGTGTATGCTTTGGACCTGGCGCAGCCTCGGAACCCAGAGCAGGTCATAGCAGGTACGCCAAGATATTTAAATTATTTAAATTGAATTCCCTTTCTCAATTGCCCAATAAGTATAACTGCACTAAGTAGAATAAATAGGAAGAAAACCCGTCATAAAATACTAAGACAATTAACCGTCCCAGGTATAGTCTTCATCAGCGGCAAGCCCGCCTATACTCTGTTCGATACGGGTGCCTCCCACTCATTTGTGTGGGAGGCCTTTCTGGAAGGGATGGAAGGAGTGGAACGGTTCACATGCCTGATGAGGAGGGTGCGTCTACCCGATGGATCAGAGATACTCACCTCTGCCCACTACAGCATGGAGGCGGAGATAGGAGGAAAGTCATTCGAAGTATCGACAACGGTCTTAAGGATGCCAGTCTTCGAGCTGATCCTGGGCATGACTTGGTTACATTGGAACCATACCCAGATTGATTATCAAGCAAAGAGGATCACCGTGAGGCACGGGGACTCTATCATCATCATCGAAGGTATAAGACCTGCTTCTCGTATACCCTTATCTTCAATGCAGACCGTTAAGGCCTATTTACAGGGGGAGGAGGTCTATGAGGTGCTGTTTGAAATGGCGGAGGCCACAGATTCTATAACGAATATCCCGGTGGTGTGGGATTTTGCGGACGTTTTTCCAGAAAAATTACCCGGATTACCCCCGCACAGAGAGCAGGACTTTCAGATACAGCTTGTGCCGGGGGCCAAGCCGGCATCCAAGGCCCCTTACCGGATGGCCCCAAGGGAGTTGACAGAGTTTCGGAGCCAGCTTCAGGAGCTAGTGGAAGCCGGTTTTGTCCGACCAAGCTCTTCACCATGGGGAGCTCCGGTATTGTTCGCAAAAAGAAAGACAGGACACTCAGATTGTGTATCGACTACCGAGTACTAAATCGGTTGACGGTCCGGAATACCTATCCACTGCCAAGGATAGACGAGTTGTTCGACTAGCTGCAGGGGGCGCAGTTCTTTTCAAAATTAGATTTGAGGTCGGGATACTACCAGCTTCGGATTCGAGAGGAGGATATTCAGAAGACTGCTTTTAGTAGAAGATATGGATTATTTGAGTTTACGGTGATGCCCTTCGGGCTCACGAATGCACCATCGGCGTTCATGACCCTCATGAACCAGGTTTTAAAGGAGTATCTAGATGTGTTTTTCATTGTGTTTATCGATGACATCCTCATCTACTCGAGAACGGAGGAGGAGCACGCTCGCCATCTGGCACTGACCCTACAGAGACTGCGGGAGAATCATTTATATGCAAAGTTTAGCAAATGTTAGTTCTGGCAGAAGGAGGTGGGCTTCTTAGGCCATATTATCAGTGGAGCCGGGTTGGCAGTGGATCCGGCAAAGATTCAGGCAGTTCGGGATTGGCCGCAGTTGAAGGCAGCCACCGACGTATGAAGTTTCCTAGGACTTGCCGGTTACTACTGGAAGTTCGTGGAGGGATTCTCTCGAATCGCCATCCCGCTCACATCTTTGACGAAGAAGGAGGTACCTTTCGTGTGGACCCCGTAGTGCCAGGTAGCTTTCCAAGAGCTGAAGGACCGACTCACCTCGGCTCCCATACTTGCTCTCCCCTCGGGGAGAGAAGGATTTCAGGTCTACACCGATGCTTCCTACCAGGGTATGGGAGCTGTACTGATGCAGAAGGGTCATGTGATTGCGTATGTGTCTCGCCAGTTGAAGAAGCACGAACAGAACTACCCGGTGCACGACCTTGAGATGGGGGCGGTCGCTTTTGCTTTGAAGGTCTGGCGCCACTATATTTATGGAGTCCAGTGCGACATCTACTCCGACCACAAGAACCTGAAGTACGTGGACACGTAGAAGGAACTGAACATCAGGCAAAGGCGCTGGGCGGAGTTCTTAGCAGATTATCAGTATGAGATGCACTATCATCCAGGGTAGGCAAACATGGTGGCCGACGCGTTGAGCCGAAGAGCTGCCACTTCCGAAGCCGGGCCCCAGGTTATGTCTATGGAGCTGGTGAGGAGATTGGAGGATATGCACATCACACTAGTGTCATCCGAGGATCCTGAGCTTTACATGGAGTATTTAGCTGCGATGAGTGCTACAAACGATATCCGCGACCGAGTCAGAGATGGGCAGAGGCGAGATGCCAAATTGGAGCCGATATTCCGGGCCTTGGAGAACGGTGCAGTAGGGGATTACACGATGAGAGACGGCTTGGTATGCTTTAGAGGTCGGACTTATATATCGGAAGGAGGCCAGGTCCGGGAAGATATCATGGCGGAGGCCCACCACAGCAGATACTCGGTGCACCCGGGGATCACGAAGATTACTGCGGACTTGAAGAAGACTATGTACTGGCCGGGCATGAAGAAAGATGTCACTCAGTTTGTGACCCACTACGAGGCGTGCCAGCTAGTGAAGGCAGAGTGCAAAAACCCCGCGGGTTTGTTGCAACCACTCCCGGTACCGGAGTGGAAGTTTGAAGACATTGCGATGGACTTTATTCACGGACTGCCCCAATCAAGGACGGGAAACGACTCGATTTGGGTCATCGTCGATCGGTTGACAAAGGTGGCCAGGTTCATTCCGTTCAGGAAGGATGATTCTGTGGGAGTATTAGTGCGGAGATTTGTGGAGCAGTTCGTTCGATATCACGGGGTGCCCAAGACGATCGTATCGGATCGGGATGGCCGGTTCACTTCCAGGGAGTGGAGATCCGTGCAGGCTTACTTAGGCACGCGATTGACCTTTAGCACCGCATTCCATCCCCAGACGGATGGGCATACGGAACGCACCAACCGGACGCTGGAAGATCTTTTGAGGCTATGCATTTTGGACCGCAGGGAACCGTGGGAGAAACTCTTACCCCTGGTCGAGTTCTCCTATAACAACAGCTACCAGTACAGCATCAGGATGGCACCTTACGAAGCTTTGTATGGAAGGAAATGCAGGACCCCACTTTCTTGCATTCAGGACGAGGATCCGAAGGTGTTGGGATCGGAATTTGTGGAAGACACCGAGGCTCAGGTGAGGCTGATCAGAGACAGGATGTTAGAGGTGCAGAGCAGACAGGCTAAGTACTATGACGCCTGACATCGTCAGGTGGAGTTTCAGGTGGAGGACCTAGTGTTTCTGAAGATCCGGCCCATGCATGGAGTTTCGCGGGTGCGTGGTCAGAGGAAGAAACTCAGCCCTAGGTATATGGGCCCTTACAGGATCCTGGAGCGGATCGGGCCCCTAGCCTACAGGCTGGAGTTGCCACCAGAGCTGGCAGCTCTGCACTACGTCTTCTACATTTTTCGCTGAGGAGGTCTCTACTACGCCCAGAGCAGCAGATTTTGACCACCGAAGGGCCGGTAGCTTCAGACCGGTCAGTTCGCTTAGAGTCGGTTCACATTGACGATCGATGAGTACGGATCTTGCGTCGCAAGAAGGTCCCGTTAGTCAAAGTCCTGTGGAGGAACCATGGCCAGGAGGAGCATACCTGGGAACCGCAGGACCTTATGCGATAAAAATACCCAGAACTGTTCAGTCAGGTATACCTCACGAACCCCATCAAGATGTTTAATTTATTTTCCTGCTTTAAAATAGTAGGGCTGCTCTAGGAAGAGTAGAGGCTAATCTTTTGTTTATTGGGATCTTGGCTTCATCAATTGAGCAAATTGGTCATAGATTTTGGTTTCCCTTTTAATCCTAATTTAGCGAACGTGGCGTCGTGATGTGATGTTACAAGTTTCTTTTCTTCGGTAGAAAATCTCGTAGGCCTAACCTTGATTTCGGGGACGAAATCTTTGTTTTGTTTATTGGAATTTGTAACATCCCATTTCCAACTAGACCCCCAAGAGTGTTTTTATCATGACTAGGTCATGACAAAACCCTAGGAAGCTCAAGAAGACCAGGTGAGCTTGGACATGAAGTTGGGAATCATCATGGTCCGCATATATTAGGATTCTGAACAATAGTTTAGGATGACCCTACCACAACACCCCCAAACATTTTGGGAGGTCCATTAGAGCCATAAGGACCCATTGGGGTCAATCAAAGAGACTCAGTTGACCCAAGTCAACCCTAAACCTAAATGGGTCAAACTAGCTACTAAGGGTCAATTGACCTTCCCCGAGCCAAGTGGACCCCACCCATGCCCTCCTAACCCTAAAGTGAGGTCAATGGGTCACTAAGGACACATTGGGTTCAGCCCTAGAGACCAAGTTGATCCAAGTCAACTTAGGCCCCTCATTTGGTCAAAGTACCCTTACTAAGTGTAGGTGACCTCCAAAGTGAAATTTAACCCTACATAACCCTTCTTAGACCTCAGGGGAGGCCATGGGGTCACAAGGGACCCCTTGGGGTCAACCAAAATGGTAATGTTGACCCAAGTCAACTCTAACCCCTAATATGGTCAAAGTTCCCTAACTAAGGGTCAAGTGGCCACTAAGGTGCACAACCAACCTTACTCAGGGCTTCCTAAACCTAAAGTGAGATCAATGGGTCACTAGAGACCCATTGGAGTCAAACCTATTGGCTAAGTTGACCCAAGTCAACTCAAGCCCCAAAGTGGTCAAAGTGCCCTTACCAAGGGTCAAGTGATCTCCAAGGTGCCAAGTTAACCCTACCCAACCCTACATAGACCTTAGGGGAGGCCAATGGGTCCCCAGGGACCCATTGGGGACAACCCAAATGATCAAATTGACCCAAGTAAACCCTAGCCTAAGCCAAGTCAAACCTAGCCCAAATGGGCTAACCCAAGCTCAAACCCATTTCCCCCACTTGGGCTAACCTCATTTTTATTATTAATATGATGCTATGGGCTGCCAATAGGCTAGGGAGATGAGCAAATTCGTTCATGATGACTAGGAGAGAGAAAGCTCCATTTTGCCCTTTAATGGATGAGAGAGAAAGAGGGAGGAAGAAGCCATTCATGGCTTAGGGAGGCCAAGAGCCATCTTTGATGGCTGATTTCAACTCCCATGAAGAAGGGGAGGAGTTTCCAGCAGTTTCTTGGCCACCCTAAGCCAGATTCACCCCACCCCCACCACCTTGGCCGAACCATACCTTCAATGGACATTAATGGCCATTGATGTTTGGCCTCTCCCCTCCCCCAACTGATGATTTAAACACCATCAGTGACATGAGAGGAACCCTTCCCACCATTTACCTGAAGAATTCGAGCCACTTGACTGCACTGTTGCATAAATCTGGCCGGCGGCACCACCACCATGGCAACCCGAAGATCGACTCGACTCCAGACCACTAGAAAGGTCCTCCTCTCCTTATCTCATGGGAAGATCATAGAATTCTTTAGGTGCAAGGTTCGGGCTCAATTGAGCCCGATCCAAACCATGGCTTTCATGGTTTTTCGGCAAAAAATTACCTACTAGAACTGCAGAAAAACGCCTCTCCGGCGGCTGTGCCGCCGCCTGGCGACAGCCACCACCTCAACGGAGGTGGTGGTGGCGGTGGCCGGCCGGGGAGGTGGCCGGATCGCCGGCGGTAGCGGCTGGAAAGAGCTCCAGGCGGGATAAATCCTGGCCGTAGGCTAGAGCTAGAAGATGACGGGATGCCGTCTATTCATGCGCCAAGATTCGTGCAGCAGATGTATTAAACTATAGGATATGATACAAGTGTTATTTAAATTCTGTCACACTTATGGCATTTAATGTTTTAAATTATTAAAAATAGTTAGAAGCTCTGTATGAGAAAATGGTCAACATATGATTTGTAACCCTTTGGGTCTACTTTATTTTAAAATTATTTTGAACTAGTTTTAGTGCTTGGTTTGACCAGGGCACCCATTTTTGTGGGACCTACACCTAGGGCTAGACAAACATTAAACTGAGTGCCCACACTTCATCCTTGGTCCAAACTAATTGAAATTTTGGCAAGACGTCCACCCTAGCTATAACAAGGGCCTACCCAAATTTCAGAATTTTTAGAGACACTTTGCCTAAAGTGTTTACTTTTATTTAATAATGATACAGTATTTTAATTAAGTTGCCTAATGACCTCCAAACCCTCCCAAATTTTGGTGAGTAGTCCCTGGCATTAATACCTAGCTCTGTACCAAATTTCAACTAATTTGGATAGGTTTTCGTTAGGTAATTGTACAATCCCATGTTCGTCGAACGGGCCCCACCTGGAAGATCGAGCGGACCCAGTCCCGCAACCCGCACCCGAGCAACAAGCAGACATGCGGCGATGTAACACCCCCTATCCGTCACATAGCATATAACAGTAGGTCCGGCCGGGGCCCAACGCCGTATGCCACAGACAGACCGGGTGGTTACTTATGGAAACCATCCAACCAATCTCAACGTCCTACACAGAGCATTCTAGCGGAAGCAGTTTATAAAAGTTGTAACAAAGAACCCAGCATTAAAGCATGAATGTCCACTAATTACCAAAATAGGAATGTTACAAAATACACCAGTACAAGACTTAAGCCCTTACAAATATGGTTCGCTTGATATTACATGTTTTACAAACCTCGGCACGCAGGCCGGTCATACATGAATAAAACAGTAAACACTTCCATTTGGGCCTTCGAGGGCCGGCTTCGCAAAAAGGGCTTTAGCCCGCTATTGACCGCTTGGTCCCGCAGCACCTGCAAGCAACAAACCACCGCACGGTGGCAAAACAAGGCAACGGTCAGCAATGCTGACCAAATTATAACGATCCCGCCCCCAACTCGGTGCGGCGATGCTCCTGTAACATCCCATTTCCAACTAGACCCCTAAGAATGGTTTTGGCCATGACTAGGTCATGACAAACCCTAGGAAGCCAGTAATGGGTCAAGAGATAGGGGACAAGAAGGTGGGGGATTCACCATGGTCTGCAAATAGTGGGAACTCTGAACCATGGTGTAGGATGACCATGGGCTACACCTTACCCAAAACCCAACCACAACACCCCTAATGCCTTGGGAGGCCCATTAGAGCCATAAGGACCCATTGGGGTCAAACAAAGAGGCTCAATTGACCAAGGTCAACCTAGCCCTAAATGGGTCAAACTAGCCTACATAGGGCCAATTGACCTACTCCTAACCTAGAGGACCCCACCTATGCCCTCCTAACCCTAAAGTGAGGTCAATGGGTCTCTAAGGACACATTGGGGTCAGCCCTAGAGGCCAGGTTGACCCAAGTCAACTCAAGCTCCTAATCTGGTCAAAGTACCCTTACCAAGGGTATGTGACCTCCAAAGTGCAGGGTAACCCTACATAACCCTTCCTAGACCTTAGGGGAGGCCAATGGGTCACCAAGGACCCAATAGGGTCAACCCAAATGGTTTTGTTGACCCAAGTCAACTCTGGCCCTAAAATGATCAAAGTGCCCTTACCAAGGGGCATGTGACCCCCAAGATGCCCAACCAACCTTACCCAAGTCTTCCTAGACCTTAAGGGAGTCCAATAGGTCACCAAGGACCCATTGGGGTCAACTCAAATGGTCATGTTGACCAAGGTCAACTCTATGCTAGAGTTAGGTCAAATTAGCCTAAATGAGTCAACCCAAGCTCAACCCCTTTTCCTTTTGAGTTAACCACAACATAATGAAATATTATGGGTGGAAAGGGCTGCCAATAGGCTGGGGAGTCAGCATGGTCAGTTTTGGTGACTAGGAAAGAGAGAGAAAGCTTCATCCCACACTAATGGAGGAGAGAGAAAAAGGGGAAGAGAGTTGAAGGAGGAGATTGGCCAAGGAAAGGCCAATGGTCCCCATTGATGGCAGCATTCATCTCCTCCAGTGAAGGGGAGGAGTTTCCAGCCGTTTTCCTGGCTGTCAAGGGGCGGTTACAGCCTCCACCATCATGGCCGAGACAAGCCTTTAATGGCCATGATGGCCATGGCAGTTTCTCCCATTCTTCTCCCCCTCTGATGATTTAAACACCACCAGTGAGCTTGGGGGAGGATTTCCCAATCCTTAACTGAAGAAATCCGGCGAGTTTACTGGGAGGTTGCAGAAATCCGATCGGCGGCGCCACCACCATGTCAACCCGCAGATCCGCTCGTCTCCAGGCCGCCAACAAGGTCCTCCTCCTCCTCTTTTCTCATGGGTAGATCTTAGGTTCCATTAGGGCTGAGGTTCGGGCTCAATTGAGCCCGATCCAATTCAGAAAATTCATGGCTTTCGGCCGAGAAATTCTTGGTTGGATCGCCGGAATCCTCCCCTCCGGCGGCTGTGCCGCCGTCTGGCGATAGCCACCACCTCAACGGAGGTGATGGTGGCGGTGGCCGGCCGGGGAAGGGACTGGGTGGCCGGCGGCAGACGTTTGAAGTCGGCGCAGGAAGGAGCAATCCTGGCCGTTGGCTCATCGGGGACGATGACCAGATGCCGTCGATCTGCGCCAAGATTCGTGCGGCATCAGATTAGATACTATAGGAATTAAATAAGAAACATTTCATTTCTGTCACACTGATTGTATTTAATGTATTTAATTTTTAAAAATACTTAGGGACCCTGAATGGAAATCTGCCCAACATGAAAATTGTAGCTTAGGGTGTCTAGTTTGTAGCAAAAATTGTTTGGACCCTTTTTGGCCACTGGTTAGACCAGGGTACCCTTTTTGGTAGGACCTATACCTAGACCTAAACAGAAATTAAATTTGGTGCCCACACTTCATTCCTTGTCCAAACAAGTTGAAATTTGGGCAGTGAGAAGGTCTTAGGCATATCTAGAACCTGTCCAAAATTTAGAATTTTTGGAGAACATTTTTCGATAGTTTTTAGAAAAATTTAATAAATCATGATTAATTTAATTATGTGACCTAATTAATTTAAAACTCCCCAAATTTTGGTGGGTGGCCTTAGATGTCATGATAGGTATAGGGTTAAAACTTTAGCTCATTTGGAGATGTTTAGGATAGGTAATTTACCCACCCTATATATGACCCTATAAGGGTATTTTGGTCAAAACCACTATTTGATGGTTGAGTGGCCAAATTCCCTCATCAGAGGCTGAAATTTTGGCCACTGATATACTTTGACTTGTTACACTCACTTATGAAGTTTGGAGTGGTTTGGACTAGGGTAGCCCTAGAATCTTAGGGTAGGCCCTTTAGGGTAAATTTCTAGGGTTGAGGAATTTGGGGTCAAAAGACCTTGGATTGGCTTGAAACTTGGGACAGATGTCCATAGGGTTACTATGGTCCTGTGGTTAAAATTTTAGGGCATTTGGAAGAATTTAAACCCCTTAAATCTATAACCCTAGTTTAGGGCACTAGCTTTGAAATCATAAGTTCTAATACCAAAACCTTCTGAAAGGGCTGAGTTTTTGAATGGGTAGTTGTTTAGGGTATTTACATCTCTGGAAATTTATAATAAATTTTGGATGAATAGGTTTGGTACTTTATTCACAAAGTCATGTTTTACAATTTCCACTTAGGAATTTTTGGAGATAAATATACTTGATTAAATCTGATGAAACTTAGCAAAGGGGCTTGTAATAATGGTACCCATCTCTGTAAATTCTTATGAAATTATTGAAGAATTATATTTAGTAGTTGCTTCTTTAATTATTTAATTCTATGGAACTTTGGTAAATTTAATAATGACATTTAGATGGTCTGAAAAATTTTAATTTCTTCATCATGATGTTTCTAGTCCCTTATGAAGCCCTAGTAATTTTTACATAATTATTGGAGACATATTTGTGGCACTTCCTTCATTATATTTGATCTTGGGAATTATTTTCAATAAATCTTTTAGAGGTCAAGAACTATATGGAAAATTATGAACATTGGCAACCAATAATATTTCTCTGTTATTTAGTGGATAAAAATTTTAGGAGGCCATTACCTTAGCAAATCATATGGTTCATGTTCAAATTGACTGTGGCCTAGCTGTTGAGGAAAATTCAATAAATAGTAGATTAATTAGGAAAAATATAATTTTCTGAATTTAGACTATATTTATCATAATAGACCTCTGGTAAAATTTGTAGAGTTATTGGAGGAGAATTTAGAGTATCACCTATTGAGTACATCATGTAGCTTAAGTGGTCTGCATATAGCAAAACTGCAGGATTTCATTTGGATGTGAATTAGGGCACGTATGATGGGTCTTGATGGTTTGCTGCAAGAACAAGTGGAATGGGCTGCATCTTTGGAAGATGAGTGAGTAGGGAGTGGTTTTGTCTAGGGTTTAAAGGCGTTCGGGTCCGACGAAAGATCGTCCTACCCAAGGAGAGTTGGAGTCAAATCACCCTAGGATTAGCATATCGAAACATGAGAAAATAATGGGTAAGGGAATCAACCAATAATAAAATAAGTACCTTGCGAAAGGGAACGCTGGGCGTAATCCCAACACAGTTCCTAGTGCCCCTTGAGAGCCCTTCACAGGGAATACCGGGGGCAGTCCTGGGTTAACGTAAATTGTTTAACAAGCTGAAAAGAGTAACTTAGTAATTAGGGTTGCACATTTCACAGACACTGATGGCACGGGATGTTGGTCCGGGGAGCTTCGGCTCGATTGTTTGTGACGGACGTGTTGGTCCGGGGAGATTCGGCTCGGGTTTTGATTACGCTAAACTTGCATGTGCATAAAAGGAATGATACTAAGGTGGTGGGTCTCCGGTATTGGAGGATCTTAGCACAGACACCAATCCGTTGACTCGGCAAGTGTTGTGATAGCACTTCGCCAACAGAAGTCCGGTGCGCCAGCCGGCAAGAGTACGCAGGAGTCCGCTTGTGCACCAGCGTTGAGGCGTACGATAGGTCTGACCAGTAGTGCTATACTGGTTTAGAGGTGGGCGAGGCCCAACCCACCGCTTCCGTCTGCCACTACGGAGGTATCCTGGGAGGTGAGGCTCCAGAAAGGGGGAACTAAAGGTCTGTGTGCACAGAGTCGGGTGTGTGTGTTGCACTTGCTTGATCCATCATACCCACTTGCATGTCATAGCATAAGCGATTCATTTAACCTTCGACACCTAAAATATAAGTGGTATGGGACACTTATACATTAGGCCCTGCAAAACGACCCCTTGGTCTATAAGCTTGTGTGGGCAAGTTATAAATTAAGGTTAATTTTCTTTACATATAAATATAATGCTGTTAATAACCGACACCCCAACGTATAAATTGGTATGGGACTCTTTATACGATGGGAGCCTTGCAAAAGACCCCTTGCTTATATGTACCCATATAAGTTAAGGTCACTTTACTTTACTTGTTTACATATATGATTAGTTACTATATAAATTGCTAGATTTAAGTCCACCGTCACCTGCATTTGATATACTCTCCACTTTCAAGTCCTCCCTTTCTTCCTCTCCGCTCGGTGCCTAGGAGCCACGGGGGAAGGGGTGGGGAATGATAGGACTTAGTCTTTTAGACTAACGGTTTTCGAACCACATCATTTAGGGGATCGCGGAGCCCAGACTGGAGGAGCAGCCCAGAGGTTGACACGCTTGGAGATAGGGCAGTCTAGCACAGGAGTTCAGACAGCCGGGACCGTGAGGCCCTTACTCTAGTAGTTTTTATTTTATTTCCTCATGAGAGATCTTGTAGTGAGGAATTGATGTATCGGGCATAAGCCTTATTTACAGTGCTTGGTTTTGTGGACTCTCCCATCGTGGAGATATTTTTACTTGATGTGATATTTCTGTGGACTTTTACTTAGAGTTGTGCTGCGCATGATGTTACTCTAATTTTGTTACTATGCTGCGATCGAATTGGCCGGCAGAAACGGCGTTTTGTGGTGATGTCGCTTCAAGGCGTGAAGGGTCACCGCAAAGCGGCGGTTCTGGGCATAAGACCCCGGTGGCGAGAAAGAAAAAAAAAATGGGGTCTTACAAGTGGTATCAAAGGAAACCTCGATCGACAAGTAACAGTCCACAACCCCTGGTCCACCCCCGCGCGAGCTTAGTTTGCGGACAAACTAGCAGCGGAAGCAGTGGTGAGACCATAAGGAGGAATCACTTGTAAAATAGTCCACTTTGCATATAATTGAGCTGATTACCCACTAATATAGTTTGTTTCGCAGCCTCCAGCTCAGCCCACACCACAAGGCGGGGCCCAGCGGACTCCGGACGTTGCACCACCTCCCCCGGTCCCTACTCCTTTCCTACAGTCGGAGGTGGGACAGACGTTGACAGCCATTTTGGATGCTTTCAGGGCTCAACAGGTTCTGGCTCCGCAGCCAAACCCGAGCGTCAACTGGCTGAGTATCTTTCGAGGACTCGCTCCCCCATCCTACGGTGGGACTGAGTCTGCCGTCCGGACAGAGGAGTGGCTAGATATCATGTACGAGATGTTGACTGGAATCAAGTGCCCGTGGGAGGAAAGGGTGCCCTTGGTCGTGTCTTGCTTGGAATCTCATGCTAAGAGGTGGTGGAAGACTTCCCTAGATACGATTTTTGCTGACAGGACGGCTGCGGAGATAGCTTGGGAGGAATTCAAGGGCGCTCTATTGGAGCACTTTGTTCCGCAATCAGCCAGAGATGAGCTGGAGGACAGGTTTTTGCAGTTGAGGCAAGGGAGCAAGACGGTGGTGGAGTACCACCGAGAGTTTGATCATTTAGCCCGGTTTGCAGACTCATATCAGTTGGACGAAGCTGGGTATACGAAGAGGTTCTACAAGGGCCTGCGGGAGGAGTTGAGGGAGTCCTTACTATTTGTATCTGACGGGCCCATCTCCCGGATTTTGGAGATGGCAAAAAGAATCGAGGCGGATTGGCTTACTACTCGGGGCCGGAAGCGGCCAAATGAAGACCAGAGCCGGGGAGCCCGAAATGATCAGCGGCGGGGCCGCATCACAGATGGAAGAAGGGTAGAAGACCAGCCTCATCAGGAGGCGAGACAGGAGATAGGAAGACCAGTGTTGATGGCTCCACCACCAGTTCAGAGGCGGGACGAACAGAGACCCGGGGGAATGGCGTATCAACCGCCAGTGTGCTTCGATTGTCACCAGGTGGGGCACATTAGGAGGAACTGTCCCATGGGGAGGGCACCCCCACCAGCACCACAGGCTGCCCCACCAGCGCCATACTTCGGAGGCCGGGGTCGTGGCCGAGGACGTGGATACCCAGGTGGCGATCGTAGACCGGAAAGGGAGCAGGCGTATGCCTTGGATCTGGCACAGCCTCGAAACCCGGAGCAAGTCATAACAGGTATGACAAGAGTTTTTTTTTTAAAAATCATTTAAATAAAAAAAAAATTCCATTATCTCTGCTGTAAATTTCTAGAACTTTTCAAAAAAAAATGATTAAATAGGAAGAAACTAGTTACAGAATCCTAAGACGTTTAACCGATCCAGGTATAGTGTTCGTCAGCGGCAAACCCGCCTACACATTGTTCGACACGGGTGCTTCGCACTCGTTCGTATCAGAGGCTTTCGTGGAAGGGCTAGAAGGCGTAGAACGATTCACAGGCCTGACGAGGAGGGTGCGCTTACCTGATGGATCGGAACTATTCACCTCTGCCCACTGCAACATGGAGGCGGAGATTGGCGGGAAGCCATTCGAAGTGGCGGCAACGATTCTTAGAATGCCAATCTTCGAGTTGATCCTGGGCATGACATGGTTGCACTGGAACCATGCCCAGATTGATTGCCAAGCGAAGAAGATCACAGTGAGGCATGGAGACTCGTTTATTGTCATCGAAGGTATAAGATCCACCTCTTGTGTGCTTTTATCTTCAGTACAGGCCGTTAAGGCCCACCTACAGGGGGAGGAGGTTTACCAGATTCTGTTTGAGATAGAGGAGGCCAAGGGGGCCATGACAGACATCCCAGTGGTGCGGGACTTCGTCGACGTCTTCCCAGAGAAATTGCCAGGACTACCTCCGTGTCGAGAGCAGGATTTTCATATAGAGTTAGTGCCCGGAGCCAGGCCGGCGTCTAGGGCCCCTTACCGGATGGCCCCGAGGGAGTTGGCGGAGTTCCGGAGTCAGCTGCAGGAACTTGTAGAGGCAGGGTTCGTCCGGCCAAGTTCTTCACCGTGGGGAGCCCCGGTTCTGTTTGTCAAGAAGAAGGACGGAAGTCTCCGCCTATGCATAGACTATCGAGCGCTGAATAGACTCACGGTTCGGAATACCTACCCACTCCCACGAATCGATGAGTTGTTCGATCAGCTGGAGGGAGCACATTTCTTCTCGAAACTTGACTTAAGGTCAGGCTATTATCAGCTGCGGATCCGAGAAGAGGACATTCCGAAGACCGCTTTCAGTAGCCGATACGGACTGTTCGAGTTCACAGTGATGCCGTTCGGGCTCACGAATGCACCATCAGCATTTACGAGCCTTATGAACAGGGTGTTCAAGGAATATTTGGACGTATTCCTCATCATCTTTATTGACGACATCCTTGTCTACTCAAAGACGGAAGGGGAGCACGCACGACACCTGACCTTGACATTGGAGAGGTTACGGGAGCATCAGCTGTACGCAAAATTCAGCAAATGCCAGTTTTGGCTAAAGGAGGTGGCCTTCTTGGGCCATATCGTCAGTGGGGCTGGGTTGGCGGTAGACCCGGCCAAGATTCGGGCCGTTCAGGATTGGCCACCATTGAAGACGGCGACAGATGTACGGAGCTTCTTGGGACTTGCCGGGTACTACCGGAAGTTTGTAGAGGGATTCTCCCGGATCGCGCTCCCTCTTACGACTCTGACGAAGAAGGAATCCCCTTTTGTTTGGACACCACAGTGCGAGGCAGCCTTCGTGGAGCTGAAGAGTCGGCTCACTTCGGCTCCCATCCTCGCTATTCCGTCAGGAAGGGAGGGATTCCAGGTGTATACCGACGCCTCCTACCAAGGGATGGGTGCCGTTCTGATGCAGAACGGGCATGTGATAGCTTATGCCTCTCGACAGTTGAAGATCCACGAGAAAAATTACCGGTCCACGATCTGGAGATGGGCGCAGTAATCTTCGCCTTGAAGATTTGGCGGCACTATCTGTACGGGGTTCATTGCGACATCTTCTCCGACCACCAGAACCTGAGATACGTGGACACGCAAAAGGACCTCAACATCAGACAAAGGCGTTGGGTGGAGTTCCTGACAGATTATAAGTATACTATGCACTACCACCCCGGGAAGGCGAACGTGGTGGCAGATGCGTTGAGCCGGAGAGGAAATGCTTCAGGGAAGGGACCTCAGCTTATGTCTATGGAGCTGGTCCGGTCTTTCAGGGACATGCAGATATCCCTAGTATCCGAGGACGATCCAGAATTATACATGGAGTATCTGGCGTCGATGATCGCTATTGATGATATCCGGGACCGCATCAGGGAAGGGCAGAAGACAGACCCACGGACGGAACCGATATTTCGAACCTTGGAGGAGGGTTCGACAGGGGATTATACTCTGAAGGATGGGCTATTGTACTTCAGAGGAAGGATTTATATACCCGCAGGAGGTCAGATCCGGGAGGATATCATGGCGGAAGCACATTGCAGTAGGTATTCGATACACCCGGGAATCACCAAGATGATGGCCGATCTGAAGAGGATGATGTTCTGGCCAGGAATGAAGAGGGATATTACGCACTTCGTGACCCATTGCGAAGCCTGCCAGTTGGTGAAGGCGGAATGCAGAAACCCCGCGGGATTGTTGCAACCTCTTCCAGTGCCAGAATGGAAGCTTGAGGATATTGCGATGGATTTTATTCATGGTCTCCCCCGATCACGAGCGGGAAATGATTCGATATGGGTCATCGTAGATCGATTGACGAAGGTGGCTAGATTTATACCAGTCAGGAAGGACGATTCAGTGGGGGTTCTGGTTCGGAAGTTTGTGGAGCAGTACATCCGCTATCATGGAGTACCCAGGACGATCGTGTCAGATCGGGACGGTCGGTTTACATCCAGGGAATGGCGGTCGGTTCAGGCATACTTGGGCACTCGACTGACTTTTAGCACCGCCTTCCACCCTCAGACGGATGGGCAGACAGAGCGCACAAACCGGACACTGGAAGACCTGCTACGTCTATGCATCCTAGACCGAGGAGAGCCTTGGGAAAAGATGTTACCGATGGTGGAATTCTCGTACAACAACAGTCATCAGGCCAGCATAGGCATGGCCCCCTACGAGGCTCTATATGGACGGAAATGTAGAACCCCACTCTCTTGGATTCAGGACGAGGACCCGAAGGCTTTGGGATCGGATTTTGTTGAAGACACCGAGGCTCAGGTGAGGTTGATCAGGGACAGGATGTTAGAGGCACAGAGCAGGCAGGCCAAGTATTATGACGCCCGCCATCGTCAGGTGGAATTTCAGGTCGGGGACCGAGTGTTTTTGAAGATCCGGCCTATGCATGGAGTTTCTCGGATGCGTGGCCGAAGGAAGAAGCTCAGCCCCAGGTACATGGGCCCTTACAGGATCCTGGAGCGGGTAGGGGTCCTGGCTTACAGGCTGGAGTTGCCACCAGAGCTGGCAGCTCTGCATGATGTTTTCCACATATCCTCGCTGAGAAGGGCTCTACTACGCCCGGAGCAGCGGATTACGACCACCGAAGGGCCGGTAGCTTCGGACCGATCTGTTCACTTGGAGCCGGTGCGGATCGATGATAAAGGGGTACGGATCCTGCGACGCAAAAAGATTCCCTTAGTCAAGGTTCTGTGGAGGAACCATGGCCAAGAGGAGCATACTTGGGAGCCGCAGGATCTGATGCAACAGAAATATCCAGAGCTATTCAGTCAGGTATACCTCTCAGACCCTCAAGATGTTAATTTATTCTCCTGCTTTAATTTACTAAGGGCTGCTCTAGGCAGATAGAGGCTTATCTTTTGTTTATTGGGGGCTTATCCTTGTTTATTGGGATCTTGGTCTGCCGACTGGGCGAAATGGACATAGATCTAGGTTTCCCTTTAAACCAATTTTAGCAAACAAGCCGCCATGCTGGGATGTTACAAGGTTCTTTTCTTCGGTAGTAAGTCCCGTAGACTCAACTTTGATTTCGGGGACGAAATCTTTGTTTTGTTTATTGGGATTTGTAACATCCCATTTCCAACTAGACCCCTAAGAATGGTTTTGGCCATGACTAGGTCATGACAAACCCTAGGAAGCCAGTAATGGGTCAAGAGATAGGGGACAGGAAGGTGGGGGATCACCATGGTCTGCAAATAGTGGAACTCTGAACCATGGTGTAGGATGACCATGGGCTACACCTTGACCCCAAAACCCAACCACAACACCCCTAATGCCTTGGGAGGCCCATTAGAGCCATAAGGACCCATTGGGGTCAAACAAAGAGGCTCAATTGACCAAGGTCAACCCTAGCCCTAAATGGGTCAAACTAGCCTACATAGGGCCAATTGACCTACTCCTAACCTAGAGGACCCCACCTATGCCCTCCTAACCCTAAAGTGAGGTCAATGGGTCTCTAAGGACACATTGGGGTCAGCCCTAGAGGCCAGGTTGACCCAAGTCAACTCAAGCTCCTAATCTGGTCAAAGTACCCTTACCAAGGGTATGTGACCTCCAAAGTGCAGGGTAACCCTACATAACCCTTCCTAGACCTTAGGGGAGGCCAATGGGTCACCAAGGACCCAATAGGGTCAACCCAAATGGTTTTGTTGACCCAAGTCAACTCTGGCCCTAAAATGATCAAAGTGCCCTTACCAAGGGGCATGTGACCCCCAAGATGCCCAACCAACCTTACCCAAGTCTTCCTAGACCTTAAGGGAGTCCAATAGGTCACCAAGGACCCATTGGGGTCAACTCAAATGGTCATGTTGACCAAGGTCAACTCTATGCTAGAGTTAGGTCAAATTAGCCTAAATGAGTCAACCCAAGCTCAACCCCTTTTCCTTTTGAGTTAACCACAACATAATGAAATATTATGGGTGGAAAGGGCTGCCAATAGGCTGGGGAGTCAGCATGGTCAGTTTTGGTGACTAGGAAAGAGAGAGAAAGCTTCATCCCACACTAATGGAGGAGAGAGAAAAAGGGGAAGAGAGTTGAAGGAGGAGATTGGCCAAGGAAAGGCCAATGGTCCCCATTGATGGCAGCATTCATCTCCTCCAGTGAAGGGGAGGAGTTTCCAGCCGTTTTCCTGGCTGTCAAGGGGCGGTTACAGCCTCCACCATCATGGCCGAGACAAGCCTTTAATGGCCATGATGGCCATGGCAGTTTCTCCCATTCTTCTCCCCCTCTGATGATTTAAACACCACCAGTGAGCTTGGGGGAGGATTTCCCAATCCTTAACTGAAGAAATCCGGCGAGTTTACTGGGAGGTTGCAGAAATCCGATCGGCGGCGCCACCACCATGTCAACCCGCAGATCCGCTCGTCTCCAGGCCGCCAACAAGGTCCTCCTCCTCCTCTTTTCTCATGGGTAGATCTTAGGTTCCATTAGGGCTGAGGTTCGGGCTCAATTGAGCCCGATCCAATTCAGAAAATTCATGGCTTTCGGCCGAGAAAATTCTTGGTTGGATCGCCGGAATCCGCCCCTCCGGCGGCTGTGCCGCCGTCTGGCGATAGCCACCACCTCAACGGAGGTGATGGTGGCGGTGGCCGGCCGGGGAAGGGACTGGGTGGCCGGCGGCAGACGTTTGAAGTCAGCGCAGGAAGGAGCAATCCTGGCCGTTGGCTCATCGGGGACGATGACCAGATGCCGTCGATCTGCGCCAAGATTCGTGCGGCATCAGATTAGATACTATAGGAATTAAATAAGAAACATTTCATTTCTGTCACACTGATTGTATTTAATGTATTTAATTTTTAAAAATACTTAGGGACCCTGAATGGAAATCTGCCCAACATGAAAATTGTAGCTTAGGGTGTCTAGTTTGTAGCAAAAATTGTTTGGACCCTTTTTGGCCACTGGTTAGACCAGGGTACCCTTTTTGGTAGGACCTATACCTAGACCTAAACAGAAATTAATTTTGGTGCCCACACTTCATTCCTTGTCCAAACAAGTTGAAATTTAGGGCAGTGAGAAGGTCTTAGGCATATCTAGAACCTGTCCAAAATTTAGAATTTTTGGAGAACAGTTTTCTATAGTTTTTAGAAAAATTTAATAAATCATGATTAATTTAATTATGTGACCTAATTAATTTAAAACTCCCCCAAATTTTGGTGGGTGGCCTTAGATGTCATGATAGGTATAGGGTTAAAACTTTAGCTCATTTGGAGATGTTTAGGATAGGTAATTTACCCACCCTATATATGACCCTATAAGGGTATTTTGGTCAAAAACCACTATTTGATGGTTGAGTGGCCAAATTCCCTCATCAGAGGCTGAAATTTTGGCCACTGATATACTTTGACTTGTTACACTCACTTATGAAGTTTGGAGTGGTTTGGACTAGGGTAGCCCTAGAATCTTAGGGTAGGCCCTTTAGGGTAAATTTCTAGGGTTTGAGGAATTTGGGGTCAAAAGACCTTGGATTGGCTTGAAACTTGGGACAGATGTCCATAGGGTTACTATGGTCCTGTGGTTAAAATTTTAGGGCATTTGGAAGAATTTAAACCCCTTAAATCTATAACCCTAGTTTAGGGCACTAGCTTTGAAATCATAAGTTCTAATACCAAAACCTTCTGAAAAGGGCTGAGTTTTTGAATGGTAGTTGTTTAGGGTATTTACATCTCTGGAAATTTTATAATAAATTTTGGATGAATAGGTTTGGTACTTTATTCACAAAGTCATGTTTTACAATTTCCACTTAGGAATTTTTGGAGATAAATATACTTGATTAAATCTGATGAAACTTAGCAAAGGGGCTTGTAATAATGGTACCCATCTCTGTAAATTCTTATGAAATTATTGAAGAATTATATTTAGTAGTTGCTTCTTTAATTATTTAATTCTATGGAACTTTGGTAAATTTAATAATGACATTTAGATGGTCTGAAAAATTTTAATTTCTTCATCATGATGTTTCTAGTCCCTTATGAAGCCCTAGTAATTTTTACATAATTATTGGAGACATATTTGTGGCACTTCCTTCATTATATTTGATCTTGGGAATTATTTTCAATAAATCTTTTAGAGGTCAAGAACTATATGGAAAATTATGAACATTGGCAACCAATAATATTTCTCTGTTATTTAGTGGATAAAAATTTTAGGAGGCCATTACCTTAGCAAATCATATGGTTCATGTTCAAATTGACTGTGGCCTAGCTGTTGAGGAAAATTCAATAAATAGTAGATTAATTAGGAAAAATATAATTTTCTGAATTTAGACTATATTTATCATAATAGACCTCTGGTAAAATTTGTAGAGTTATTGGAGGAGAATTTAGAGTATCACCTATTGAGTACATCATGTAGCTTAAGTGGTCTGCATATAGCAAAACTGCAGGATTTCATTTGGATGTGAATTAGGGCACGTATGATGGGTCTTGATGGTTTGCTGCAAGAACAAGTGGAATGGGCTGCATCTTTGGAAGATGAGTGAGTAGGGAGTGGTTTTGTCTAGGGTTTAAAGGCGTTCGGGTCCGACGAAAGATCGTCCTACCCAAGGAGAGTTGGAGTCAAATCACCCTAGGATTAGCATATCGAAACATGAGAAAATAATGGGTAAGGGAATCAACCAATAATAAAATAAGTAACCTTGCGAAAGGGAACGCTGGGCGTAATCCCAACACAGTTCCTAGTGCCCCTTGAGAGCCCTTCACAGGGAATACCGGGGGCAGTCCTGGGTTAACGTAAATTGTTTAACAAGCTGAAAAGAGTAACTTAGTAATTAGGGTTGCACATTTCACAGACACTGATGGCACGGGATGTTGGTCCGGGGAGCTTCGGCTCGATTGTTTGTGACGGACGTGTTGGTCCGGGGAGATTCGGCTCGGGTTTTGATTACGCTAAACTTGCATGTGCATAAAAGGAATGATACTAAGGTGGTGGGTCTCCGGTATTGGAGGATCTTAGCACAGACACCAATCCGTTGACTCGGCAAGTGTTGTGATAGCACTTCGCCAACAGAAGTCCGGTGCGCCAGCCGGCAAGAGTACGCAGGAGTCCGCTTGTGCACCAGCGTTGAGGCGTACGATAGGTCTGACCAGTAGTGCTATACTGGTTTAGAGGTGGGCGAGGCCCAACCCACCGCTTCCGTCTGCCACTACGGAGGTATCCTGGGAGGTGAGGCTCCAGAAAGGGGGAACTAAAGGTCTGTGTGCACAGAGTCGGGTGTGTGTGTTGCACTTGCTTGATCCATCATACCCACTTGCATGTCATAGCATAAGCGATTCATTTAACCTTCGACACCTAAAATATAAGTGGTATGGGACACTTATACATTAGGCCCTGCAAAACGACCCCTTGGTCTATAAGCTTGTGTGGGCAAGTTTATAAATTAAGGTTAATTTTCTTTACATATAAATATAATGCTGTTAATAACCGACACCCCAACGTATAAATTGGTATGGGACTCTTTATACGATGGGAGCCTTGCAAAAGACCCCTTGCTTATATGTACCCATATAAGTTAAGGTCACTTTACTTTACTTGTTTACATATATGATTAGTTACTATATAAATTGCTAGATTTAAGTCCACCGTCACCTGCATTTGATATACTCTCCACTTTCAAGTCCTCCCTTTCTTCCTCTCCGCTCGGTGCCTAGGAGCCACGGGGGAAGGGGTGGGGAATGATAGGACTTAGTCTTTTAGACTAACGGTTTTCGAACCACATCATTTAGGGGATCGCGGAGCCCAGACTGGAGGAGCAGCCCAGAGGTTGACACGCTTGGAGATAGGGCAGTCTAGCACAGGAGTTCAGACAGCCGGGACCGTGAGGCCCTTACTCTAGTAGTTTTTATTTTATTTCCTCATGAGAGATCTTGTAGTGAGGAATTGATGTATCGGGCATAAGCCCTTATTTACAGTGCTTGGTTTTGTGGACTCTCCCATCGTGGAGATATTTTTACTTGATGTGATATTTCTGTGGACTTTTACTTAGAGTTGTGCTGCGCATGATGTTACTCTAATTTTGTTACTATGCTGCGATCGAATTGGCCGGCAGAAACGGCGTTTTGTGGTGATGTCGCTTCAAGGCGTGAAGGGTCACCGCAAAGCGGCGGTTCTGGGCATAAGACCCCGGTGGCGAGAAAGAAAAAAAAAATGGGGTCTTACAGCTCCTTCCCTGCATTTCATTAGCATAAGTGAGCAATATATATATATATCCATTTCATCACAGACGTTGGCTCGCACGGCCACACGCCCCGTGCTCTCGGGGCACATTCTCGGTGAACCGGTCGATGTCACGTCAATTAAAGCCATAGACATTCCGGACTCACCACCGCCACTTTGACGGCCAAACCTATGAGCAGTTTGTCTTCCTGGCCTGGGTCACGATAATTTAAGCCATTGACCACCGAAGACCCTAATCTATGCCAATAGCAAGTGCCACGTGCCTTTAGGTCTCTTTAACCGAACGACATAGAACGTGTACAGTTCCATCTAACCTGTGCTCACATCGTAATGACAATTTAAGCCATTTGTGCGGGTCAAACTTCCACTGAGTCCAATTTCCATCACAATTCACATAACCTGGTTATGTTCAAGTTGGCTCTCAGGCCACCAAGTTGGCAAGATCTCGTATCCGCCCAGTTTTCCGGGTGCACCTTTGGGTTAGTCCCCAAGGCTCCCTGCTGCAATCTACCGCGTAGAAAACCCGAAAAACAATCCATAGCACGGAGTCTTCTCCGGCATTTATGCAATGCAACATCACCGATCCAGACCAACATGTCCGGGTAGGCTTCACACATCATGCCTATGTCCGTTCTCACTTACGGACTCTAAACAACGGGGACTTCACATATCTACCCGAAGGAACGCCTCCAACTCTCCGCAAACTCGCGAGAGCGGGCTTCCTATGCAAAGAAAGAGAGCTACTCATGCTCAAGATGAGGATCGTTACCCTAGCGTTCCTCTTTGGTGCCATTGAAAAGTAAACGGATGAAAAGCACCGCACTAGCTTTGCCTCCGTGGATCCGGAGTCGGCTCGCGATTCGGAGCTTCGAAGCTCCTCCAATGGCCGGATCTAGCTCCCTCTTCCTTCCTTGGCTCTCCTCTCTCTCTAAGGTTTTAGAAAGATGATAACTTATGAAAAATGAGGGTTTCTAAGTACAATCCCGGGTATATCCCTTCAGGAACCACCCCCAGCCGTTGGATCTCAAAATAAGGAAACGAACGGCTTTGATTCGGGACTGAAATGCCCAATCTGGACCGAACACGGCCTGGCACACGCCCGTGTACAGGGTCGTGTGCCTCATTCGCCGTCAAAATCGGCTCGCCTGGAACCTCACATGGGTATGGAACACGCCCGTGTTTGAGCTGACACGCCCGTATTCCACCTGACACGGCCGTGTGGCCGACCGTGTACCCCCATCATTTTTCCCCGAAAACAACCCGAGCACTGCACAGGTTATAGGACACGCCCGTGTCCTTACCCGTGTTACCTCAACACGCCTGGACCCCAGGCCGTGTACACGGTCTCGACACTCGACACTTCGTCGAGCGAAGATCGTCGACCTGATGACACGGCTTGTGACACGCCCGTGTCCTAGGCCGTGTGCCTTGTCTCGACACAATGTCGAGACCAAAGTGTCGACTTCCCGGGACGAGTGTCGACACGGGTTGACACGCCCTGCGACACGCCTGTGTCGCAGGCCGTGTGCCATGTCTCGACACTTCGTCGAATGCAGAGTGTCGACTTCGCAGCTAAGTGTCGACACGGGTCGACACTCCCTGCGACACGCCCGTGTCGCAGGCCGTGTGCCCAGTCTCGACACAATGTCGAGACCAAAGTGTCGACTTCCCGGCTGAGTGTCGACACAAGCTTGACACGCCCTGGGACACGCCCGTGTCCAAGGCCATGTGTCTGCAGCCAAAACCCAAAACTGGCCCAAAACGTCCCCCGTCGCTCTTTTGAGTTTCGGGGCACTACACGACGAGAGGCTGGTCCGCTCCCGCTCGGTTCAGGCGAGCGAGCCGAGTGCTCGAGGACTACCCTCCCCCTCCCGCTCGCTCAGGGAATCGTCGACCGGAGCGGGGGGTGCTATTCGTCGAACCGGTACTCGCGGATGGGCTCGACGCACCGCGAGCTGCGAGCCGTTCGGAGGGTCACAATGGCCGCCAGTCCGTCCCCTATACGTGACCTGGCCACTTATTCGCCTCGGCAGAGGACTGGCGGGTCGCGGTGGTCCGGCTCGCATTCGCCCAAGGAGATTAGGCGAGCCGCTGGAGCTAGGTCGCGCCCGCCTCTCGTAGAGAGGGATTGATGGCGAGCTGACCCCCCCCATGGGTGCAAATAACTGTTCAGAACAGCGGAGCCACGCTGTTGGCAGACCAGGTTGGACTGCGCATAGTTGTCAGGAACAGCAGAGTTTGGCTGTTGGCAGGCCCAACCAAGGGCTTTTTGGTATTTTCAGGTCAGTTCTTCTGGTTATTGGCAGTTCAGATTCCAAAAACTATAAGTAAGACCCAAGGGGTACCTCAGAAGGCACGCTTTTAGTGCCTCCCTACTCCAATTTTCAAGTGCTTTCTAAGGGTACCTTAGCTCAGCATCAGGCTAAGGAGGGGACCTCCCTGCCGAGCCCTTGGGTCTGTTTCTCCTTGTCTTCTTTGTTGTTTTTCTTGCAGGAGTGAAGTAGGCAAGAGACCACCCCTTCCCCAAGGATCGAATTCCACAGGAAGCTGGATTCCAGTTTCAACATTTTGGTGCGGTGAGCGTGGAACGTCGTCAGTGAAGAGAAGCTTCAGCGAGTTCAATGACAGGAGGACAGGGATCTGACAGGCAGAACTCGCCGCCCCCCGCAACTCGCAATGGTGGGGATGTTGTAAGACTTCAGGAATGAGGTGCTGGGCCTCGTCAAGTTCGCACTCAGCATGCGGGCCGAGTGCTCGACTCCGGCAGCCCAGATCGCGGCCGCCCCCTCTTTGGGCGAGGACGCTCCCGGCAGGCGATCTGGGAAGGAGGTGGCCGAGGAAGGCCGGGGGTGCGAGCTCCCCGGGCGCGAGCTTTTCCCCGGCTCGACAGTACGAGGCCGGTTCGGCGAGCTGGGCTCGCGAGACTCGCCGGCCCGCCCGGTGGGGGGAGGCAGTCCTTTCAGCGAGCTGGTCTCCTCAGCTCCAGTTCCAGATGGGTTCAGAGAACCCGAGATGTTCTACTACACCGGGAAGGGAGACCCGGTCTAGCATGTCCAATGGTTCGAAGATGTGGTCTCCATCCGTCAGATGTCGGACGGATTCAAATGCCGACTCTTCGCCACCACCCTCCGGGAGAAGGCAAGGGAATGGTTCCACCAGCTACCGGCCAGCTCCATCTACTGCTTCGAGGACCTGCGCTGAGGGTTCATGCTGAGGTTCACTACCTCGAAGAAGAGGAAGAAGGAGTCCGAGTCTTTGTTCCACATTAAGCAGGGGGTGAACGAGACGTTGGGGAGCTATGTGGACCGATTTCAGGAGGAAGTTACTCAGGTCCAAGAGATGCCGGGCCATAGTCTGATGATGGCCTTTACCCTGGGCCTGCAGCAGGGTTTCTTCCGAATGAAGCTGAAGAGAGTCCTTCCCCTGTCATACGAGGAGTTGATGGAGAGGGCGGCGAGAGAGGTTGACGGGGAGGCGTCGAACCCGGAATTTGCAAGGAAGCTGGCCAGGTGGGCCACGGAGGAAGAGAAGGAATCAAGAGGAGGGAAGGGACATGAGGAGAGAAGAGAGGAGCCTAGGCAGAGGTAGCAAAGGCAGCTCCAGTGGCAGCAGCAGCTGAGGTGGGGCCATCAGGAGCCCGACCGTCGGCTGGGCTGGAGACCTGAGTGGCAGGGGCAGGGGCCACAGAGAGGGTACTACGGAAGGGGTCACTACCAGGGGAGGCAAGATCAGTTCCACCCTCCGGGCTGGAGGCAGGGCCAGAGACCCCGGCTCCCCGATCAAGAGGAGGCCATGGCCATAGCCTTGGGAGCAAGGAGGGGGATTATGAGGAGGAGGAGAAGAGAGGTCAGGGTGGAGCTGCCCTATTGCGACTTCCATCAGGAAGAGGGGCACGCCACAGCCACCTGCCCGGAGTTCCTCGAGATGAGAGGGAATAGGGAACAACAATAGCAGCAGCAGCAGGGCAGGCAAGAAGTGAGGATTGAGGAGGTCCTGCCTCGGGTGGAGGAGGATCGTTGCGAAGACCGGGTGGATGTTGGAACCCGAGGGGGAATCAGAGTGATCCACGGGGGAGTAGGGGTCGAGGATTCCCGCAAGGCAAGCCTCCACACCATGTATCGGCGAAGCGTCACCTCCACATCTCAAACCCCACCCCCGGAGGAGAGGATCACTTTCTCTAGGAGTGATATGCCAGACCACAAGGACCCATTTTGCGATGCGCTGGTCATCAAGGCAGCCATCGAGAATTTCACTGTCTCTCGGATCCTCGTGGACAATGGGAGTTCCGTCAACGTCGTCTTCAAAAAGGCATTTGACGCGATGAAGGTGGAGGCAAAGAGGGTGCTAGCCTCGGATGGGCCCTTGTTCGGGTTTTCAGGAGAAAGGAAGGAAGTGGAGGGAGGAGTAGGCCTCCATGTCACCTTGGGGGGGCAGTCCCGAAACTGCAGGTTCGTCATTATGGACGCCCCCAGCAGCTATAGCGCCATCTTCGGGAGGCCCCTTATCAGCGCCTTCCGCTGCGTCCCCTCATCCTTCCATCAGTGCTTGAAATTCAACGCTGAGGGGGTCTAGGTCAGGGTCATGGGGGACCCGAAGGTGGCGCGGGAATGTTATGTCACTGCGGTGAACACCATCTCTTGGTAGGAGAGAGCTGAGGAGATGGGGCGAAGAATGGAGGAGGCCGAGCAGGGAGCAGGAGGGGAGGAGCTGGAAATGAAGGACTGCGCAGAGGAGGAGGCGGCAGGAGGAGATCTGGAGGAGGTGGCCGAGGTAAGGGCCGTGGGAGAGGAGGTGGAGGAGGTCCCCGTTTCGGAGGAAGGGGATGCTGAAGGATGGGGGAGCAGTCCAGGCTGGAGGCTGCAGAAGAGGTGATGGAGCTGGAGGTTCTCACCCGGGAAGGCAGGATGGAGAAGATTCGCATTAGCGGGGGGCTGACCCCGGAGGACCAAGGCAGGATGCTGGAGTGCATCTAGAAGAACGTCGACATCTTCGCTTGGAACGCCGTAGAGATGCCGGGGGTTGACGCGGATGTGGCTTGCCACCGCTTCAACCTGGACCCAGGAACACGCCCCGTTCAGCAGAAGAAGAGGTCCACTGCGGACAAGCTGGCGGAGCCCATCAGGGAGGAGGTGGCGAAACTCCTCAAGGCCGGCTTCGTGTCTGAGATTCAGTACCCCGGCTGGGTCTCCAACGTGGTAATGGTTAAAAAAGGAGACGGCCGATGGAGGATGTGTATCGATATTTCCCTACTTAATAAAGCTTGTCCTAAGGACTGTTATCCTTTGCCTCGAATCGACGCGCTGGTTGACTCAGCAGTCGGTTTTTCTGTAATGAGTTTTTTAGATGCTTTTTCAGGTTATCATCAGATCAAGATGCACCCCCCAGACATCAAGGATGTCTCGTTCATCACAGGGGATGGATGCTACTGCTACAGGATGATGCCCTTCGGGCTGAAGAATGCCGGGGCAACCTACCAGAAAATGATGGATATGGTCTTTAAGGAGCAGAGGGGGAGGAATTTGGAGGTGTATGTAGACGACCTCATGATCAAAAGTCGGGATGAGGACTCCCACCTCCGGGACCTGGAGGAGACCTTTGCCACCCTGCGCAAATACAAGATGCGATTGAATCCCCTAAAATGTGTCTTTGGGGCCAGCAGGGGAAAGTTCTTGGGGCACCTCCTCACCCCCGCGGGGGTCGAGCCGAATCCGGATAAGGTCAGGGCCATCTTGGAGCTGGGGTCCCCGCGGAATGCTAAGGAGGTCCAACGGCTGACGGGGAAGCTAGCAGGGCTGGGTCGCTTCCTTTCTCGGGCAGGGGAGAAGTGCTCCCCCTTATTCAAAACGCTGAGGGGCGGACAGAAGTTCGAATGGACCAAGGAGTGCGAGGAGGTGTTCCAGGCCCTCAAAGTGCAGTTGACACAGGCACCCCTGCTCCAAGGGCCGAAGGAGGGGGAGGACCTGTTCTTATATCTCTGGGTCGGGGCGGAGGCCTTGAGCTCGGTCTTAGTTCGTGAAGAGGGGAAGAGGCAACTCCCTATTTACTACGTGAGCCGGGTCCTAAGGAAGGCCGAGCTCCGGTATTCGATTTTGGAGAAGCTATCCTTCGCTCTGATCATCTCGGCCCGGAGGCTGCGACCTTACTTCTAGGCACATTCAATCCGAGTGGTGACCGACCATCCTCTCCGCAACATCTTTGAGGGGGTGGAACATTCAGGCAGGCTGGCTAAGTGGTCGGTGGAACTGAGCGAGTTCGATGTCTCCTTCGTTCCGCGCCTCTCGATTAAAGCTCAAGCGATGTCCGACTTCTTGGCCGACTACGTGGTTGAAGTGGCGGAGGAAGAACTCACCCGCCCGACTCCTTAGAAGGTGAGGGTGGATGGTGACTCGGGGAGGCATTCCCTAGGAGTGGGGGTGATCCTGGAAAGCCCTCAGGGGACTCGAATCGAGCAGACGGTGGTGGTGCACATTCCCATTACCAACAACCAGGCCGAGTACGAGGCCGTGATAGCAGGGCTTCGTCTAGCCAGGGAGCTAGGGGTGTTGGACGTGGAGGTCCTTACTGACTCCATGGTAGTGGCTTCCCAGATCAACGGGGAGTTTGAGGCAAGGGAGCCCACCCTGCGATCATATTTGGCCAAGGTAAAGGGGGTCATAGGCACTTTTCAAACTTTCACCATCCGACACGTGCCCAGGGAGGAGAATGAACAAGCCGATCAGCTAGTAAAGCATGGGCCCCGGGTGGGGGGTACCATCACCGACCTGTTCCGCCACTCCATCGAAGAGGGAGAGCTCATGGAAATTGATCAACAAACTTCGTGGATGGACCAAGTGGTGGCTTTCCTCTCCACGGGAGAGTATTCGGAGGGGGCAGATAAGAAGAAGCTAAGGCACAAGTCAGCGTATTACCTCCTCCAGGACGAGCAGCTGTACAGGAAGACCCTCTCAGGGATGCTGGCTCGCTGCGTAGCCGGGGGCGAAGTGCAGAGGATCTTGGAGGAGGTCCACTCTGGGGAATGTGGGAGTCATTCCGGGAGTTCACAAGGAGGTGCCATAAGTGTCAGCTATTTGCCCCCCTCCAGCTACAGCCGGCCCAGCGACTCAAAAGTATCATGGCCCCCTGGCCCTTCGCAATTTGGGGAATGGATTTGGTCGGGCCATTCCCCCAAGCCAGTGGTCAGAGAAGGTTCCTCCTTGTAACGATTGACTACTTCTCCAAGTGGATGGAGGTGAAGGCGCTGGCCAAGGTGACCTCCCAGGTAATCAGGAATTTTGTTTTGGGGGAGATCATCTGCCGCCATGGGCTGCCCCAAGCCATCGTCACGGACAACGGGCCCCAGTTCGCCAGCGCCGAATTCACCAGCTTTTGCGAACAGCTTGGAATCGACCTTAGGTTCGCCTCGGTCCATCACCCCAGGAGCAACAGGCAGGTGGAGGCCGCAAATAAGATCATCGTCAACCTCCTCAAGAAGAAGGTGGAGAATTTGAAGGGGAGCTGGGTGGAGCAGCTTCCCGCAGTTCTTTGGGCCCTAAGAACCACCCCCAACACGGCTACCGGAGAGACCCCCTTCAAGCTCTCCCACGGGTGCTAGGCAGTGCTCCCTTCGGAATTTGAAGTCCAAACACCCAGAGTCGTTGCGGACAAAGAAGGCCGAGAGGAGTGGCAAGCGGAGAACGAGGAGGAGTTGAGACTCTCCCTTGACATGGTGGAGGAGCTGAGGGACCTTTCCGCTATCCGGCAGGAGGAAGTGAAAAGGAGAATGGCCAAGTACTTTGACAAGCATGTCAGGGTGAAACAGTTCGTGGAAGGGGATTTGGTGCTGAAGAAGGTGGATGCGGCAGGTAGGTCAGCATCCGTAGGAAAGCTCAACCCCAGCTGGGAGGGACCATTCATTATAAAAGAAGCTTTGAAGTCAGTAGGCTATCGACTCCAAAATATAGAGGGCGAGATCCTGAGTCACACCTGGAGTGGTGACGACTTAAAACGTTTTTTCCCCTGAAGCAAGTAAGCGATACTTTTATTATAATACATTTCTTCAAACACTCCAGTACTATCGTAGCTAGCCTGCATAGAGAAATGGAATGTGTTTGGACCCCGAGAAGATCCCGCTGCCAGGCTCTCACCTAGCTGGCAGGGCCGGAAGTCACTCGGTATCATCCTTGGCCTCGAGAAGATCCCGCTATCGGGCTCTCACCTAGATGGCAGGGCCGTAAGTCACTCGATGGAATGTGTTTGGACCCCGATAAGATCTCGCTGCCAGGGTCTCACCTAGCTGGCAGGGCCGGAAGTCACTCGGTGTCATCCTTGGCCTCGAGAAGATCCCGCTGCCAGGCTCTCACCTAGCTGGCAGGGCCAGAAGTCACTCGATGGAATGTGTTTGGACCCCGAGAAGATCCCGCTGCCAGGCTCTCACCTAGCTGGCAGGGCCGGAAGTCACTCGGTGTCATCCTTGGCCTCGAGAAGATCCCGCTGCCAGGCTCTCACCAAGCTGGCAGGGCCGAAAGTCACTCGATGGAATGTGTTTGGACCCCGAGAAGATCCCGCTGCCAGGCTCTCACCTAGCTGGCAGGGCCGGAAGTCACTCGGTGTCATCCTTGGCCTCGAGAACATCCCGCTACCAGGCTCTCAACTAGCTGGCAGGGCCGGACGCCACTCAATGGAATGCGTTTGGACCCCGAGAAGATCCCGCTGCCAGGCTCTCACCTAGCTGGCAAGGCGGAAGTCACTCGGTGTCATCCTTGGCCTCGAGAAGATCCCGCTGCCAGGCTTTCACCTAGCTGGCAGGGCTGGAAGTCACTCGATGGAATGCGTTTGGACCCCGAGAAGATCCCGCTGCCAGGCTCTCACCTAGCTGGCAGGGCCGGAAGTCACTCGGTGTCATCCTTGGCCTCGAGAAGATCCCGCTGCCAGGCTCTCACCTAGCTGGCAGGGCCGGAAGTCACTCGATGGAATGTGTTTGGACCCCGAGAAGACCCCGCTGCCAGGCTCTCACCTAGCTGGCGGGGGGGGGAAGGCCACTCGACGGTGTTGATTAGGGGCTGGAGTCGCGAAGGTTAACCGAAAGGGGGGGTCTAGCGTAATCATCCAGCCCCCAAAAAGACGGCCGAAAGGAGGCGAGAACCCGCGAGAAATCTGTTGACACAGGCGAGCGACGAACCGGGTCGCCTCGCTTGGCGGGCGAGTAGCCACCTCAGTGGGGCTGGGCCGCAGAGGCAGGTCGCCCCGCGTGGTAATAGCAAGTATGCATATGTGGCAGGCGGGGAAGCATTTAAAAAGAGCATTAATAGATGAAAACCACAGTCTAGGCGCGGCTCACGCTTACATCCCAAAAAACTAAAAATACATGGTGTATACATCTAATAAGAAAATGACAAAGAAGCGAGTGCGATGCAAGATCCCGGGCGGGAAGTCCTAGATGGGCTGGAAGGACTTATCCCCGGGATCCGACACAGGGAGGAACAGCTCTGGCACCACGTCGCCCGCCGAGAGTTCCGCGACCTCACTCTTGAGGAGATCCGCACGTCGCAGCATCTGCATCGTGTACTTCGCGGCGCTGGCAGCATTTTTCTGCATCAGCACCTCCAACTCGTAGTCAGAATGGTGTTCGAGCGGGCAGCCCCTGTTATCCGGCGGAGGGACAGCGACGACAGCCTCCAGCTCGCACACCCGCGCCTCCAGCGCCGACTTCTCCTGGCCAAGGGCGGCGATCTCAGCACCAATCCGCATTGCCGTCACCGCATCCTGAGAGAAGGAAAGAAAAGCGTAAGGCGGATTCGCGAGAAGGAGCGGTGATCAGGAGTAAGTACGTACCACCCCTCCCAAGTACTGCGCGAGGGTCTCCTCGGCCGCGTCGGCCCGCTTCATCTGGAGATCCACGTCCTCCTGAGCAAGTTTTCGGGCCTCCTCCTTCTCGTCCGCCAACTTCTGGAGGGAGGTGGCGTTCCGCTCTATCTGGGTGCAGCGCCTCCCAACCATGTGGGCCAACTCCAAGCCACGCAGTTGGGCCCGCGCGCTCTCATGCAGCAGTACTCGCGTTGCCTCCTTGTCATAGATAGCTGCGTCCTCTCACGAGTAGAGTCCGAAGGAGAAGTTATAGGCCTCCTCGCCGATGGTATCCTGCTACATCCAACTCGGCAACAGGGTCGAGACCACCGCGCGATTTGACTCCTTGTCCCATGACAGAAGTGGAACATCGAGCTCCTCCAGGTACTTTTCGCTGTAAACGAAGTTGCGGTGCCCTCTCGGTACCGGCTTCGCAGCAGTTTGCGACCCGTCCGGCGGCGTAGAAGTGCCCGCCGCCCCGCCAGGGGTGTCGCTGGTCGAAGCGACCAAAGGGGGAAGACCATCGGCCGGTTGATCCGCCGGGGCCTTACCTTTTCTCTGGCCCCCGGAGAGTTGCTGCCCCGTAGTCTTCGCCATCTTGGGCGGGGGAACGGGCTGTACGCTGCCCGGCCGCTTCTTAACAGGGACTGACGGGGCGTCGCGCTGAGCGGCATCAGCGGCCTGAGCCCGGGCGAGGACCCCGGGTGGAATCCGAGCACTCTCGTAGGGGGGATGAAGGGGAACATCCCGCTCGCCTGCCAAGAAGAGAGGGTAAGACCAAAGAAGAAAAGAGTAAGGCAGAGCAGTGGCGAGTGGCAAACCTCCCCCAGGCGGGACGACAGCAAGGTCATCGAGGTTGCGGCGCAAGTACGCGACCTGGAAGTTCTTCCCGGCGAAGAACCCGCACAGGTCGGCTTCGTGGCCCCCTAGGCTGGGCGGGCGGTAACTCGCCTCGCTGAGCTGCACCGGCAAGAAGGGGACGTTGCCGAAATCCCCCTTGACGAACAAGAACTTCTTGAGCTAGTTGTGACTCTTATTAACGGTCTCCCGCACCTTGAGGTGGGCGCTGGAGAAGTAGGCGGTCTCGTCCCGGTTCGCGCGGAAGGAGAATAGTTTGCGGAAAACCGCGAGACTGAACTCGACCCGCTCCTCCCGCAGAAAGCAGGCGAACCCTACCATGACGACCACAGAGTTCGGGGTCATCTGGCCTAGGAAGACCCCGAAGTACTTCAGCACCTGACGCACCTCGGGCCATAGGGGGAGCCGAAGACCCACCTCAAAGTGAGCCAGGGTTATGGCGAGCTCGTCCCTGGACAGATCGTTGATTTTCTCCCCCTCCCCAGGCCGTCTCGCCGAAAATCCAGGCGGGACGTGGTCGCCGAGGGTATCTAAGTACTCGAGCTCAGAGAGGACGGCATGGGGAAAGTCGTGCGCCGAGAAGGTCCAGGCGCATTTGATTCGCCCATCCGCATCGCTGCCGCCGCCGCCCATTCCGCTGAACTACCACTGTCGAGCGGGATAGATCCAGAGAGCGAACGCGGGCCGTGCTTCGCAGATAGCAGGAAGATGGAGAGTGCTTTGAAGTGGTGGGAGGATAAGAACCGGCAAAGCCTATTTATAGGGAGAAAGAAAGGGCGGGAAATTTCCCGCCGACAGGAAAGGTGCGTATAGCAAAGGTCAGGCCTGACGGTTCGACTTCCCGACGCGCAACCACCCCGCCAAGGCCGTTCAGGTGCGGGTCTCGCCCGATCGCACCCACGCAAGAATTAACCGGGCGAGTCTCGGCCCGCACCCGCCCAGGATTCTGAGCGAGCCGGGGAGACTCCTGGCTGGCGAGCCCCCTCGGCCCGCTCCCGCCACGATCAGGATGGCGGGTTGAGCGAGTCCATCCCCTGACCTGCCCAAGCACCCAGGGGGAAGGCGGGCGAAGGACGCGGGTGCACTCGAGCCCGCCCCGCAGAGAATAAAAACAGCAATATGGTAATTTTGACGTGCATCAGAAATCAAAAATTAGGCCCACAGGCGGGCAACGAGAGTCGCAAATCATTACAGATACAGAATAAGTCTTCGAAATAGTAGCAACCCAGTGACATCCCGCGGACAGGGGAGGAGGAAGGGTGGATCAGTATTAGATCCACTTGTTGGGTACATTGGTTAAATGTACCTGATTTGAAGAAGCCTCACCCAACTCAATGATATACATCATAATGTATTTGATGTATGTTGAGTTTACTTGTGCAGGTTAAGTAATTACTGGACTGAAGCAAAAAGTTTCTAAGTCCATGTGTCGACACCCAGAGGGAAAGTGTCGACACTCAATAAGACTTGTGTCGACACCCAGACAAGCAGTGTCGACACTTGGAGTCATTGTGTCGACACCTGGGATGCAGAGTCGACACCAGACACAAGGAGCTGTGTCGACACTCAGTGAAGAAAAGTGCAGACAGAAAGTGTCGACACTTAACAGCAGTGTCGACACCCAGTGAAGCTGTGTCTACATCAGAAAGTGTCGACACAAGGAGCTGTGTCGACACTCAGCAAAAGTCAGCAGAGACTAAGTTAAAGTGTCGACACCAAGAACAATGTGTCGACACTCAACAGAAGAGTCAACACATGAAGTAAATGTCGACACCTAGAACAATGTGTCAACACTCAGCTGAAGACTCTACACTTGAAGAAAGTGTCGACACATGGAGCTGTGTCGACACTTAGCAAAGAACAGAAATATCACCAAAATATTCTAAGTACAAGTGTCGACACTAAGGGAATGTGTCGACACTAAGCTGAAGTCTCAACAGAAGAATCAAGTGTCGACACAAGGAGCTATGTCGACACTCAGCAACTATCAACATTGAAGACTATGTGTCGACACCAAGAAGCAGTGTCGACACTTAACAGATTCAACACAAGAAGTTGTGTCGACACAAAGGAGATGTGTCGACACTTAGAAGAATTCAGCAAGTTACAGAAGATCAAGTACTTGTGTCGACACTCAATTTCAGTGTCGACACATGCAGAAGAATCTGTGTCGAGACGTAGTATCTACAACACAAGGAGTTGTGTCGACACCTTGTAGACTTGTGTCGACACTTACACAACTGGTGTCGACACTTGGTCTATAAGTGTCGACACTTAAAGACAGAAAGTCTCGACACTTTCAGACAGTTAGAGATTTTCAAGAATTGACTGGATGACTTGACAGCTGCCATTCCAGCCGGTCTACAGCACCTGTCAGAGATGTCAGAATTCAGTTATGGACCGGACCAGCCGGTTACCATGAAGAAGGCCTATAAATAGGCTCATACAGTTTACAGAAACTGTTGTTGAGAAGGTGGATCAGATTGTTGTTGAACAAGTTATTAAAGTGGTTCACAGAGTTATTGATCAAGTATCAAATCAAGAAGATCTAGCTGTGCAGATCTAAGAGGTTGGAGAGAGGGCTCCATCCAAGAAATCAGCCGTTGGAACTAGGCTGAGAAGAAGGGTTCAGATTTATTCTGGATCTTAAGAAGCAGAGATCAAGGATCAACTGCAGGAGGATTCATTCTTATTCAGTTCTACTTTCAAGAAGCTTTGAAGAAAGCTAAGTCAGATTGAATCCAGCTGAGTTCTTCCAAGAACTCATCAAGAAACTCTCAACTCCCCTCTCTTGTTTCTGAGTTGTTGAGTTATTATTTCTATAAACATTTTTATCTGGTAGGATCCTTTGGATCTGAGTGAATTGTAAGCCTGTAATTATAAAGGCTGAGGGTAGGGCTTGAGAGCCTGAGTGTAGGAGATTGAAATCTCTGAGTGTAGGCCTTTTGTGGCTGAGTGTAGGCCTTGTTGGCTGAGTGTAGGCCTTTGTGGCTGAGTGTAGGCTTTGGGAAAAGCTGAGTTGTAGGGCCTTGGGCCTGAGGTGTAGGAACCAATTTGGGTTCTGAGCTAGTGGAGAAGTTTGGCCGAATCTAGTACACTGCTAGATAGGCGAAGGGGGAAAGTGGATGTACCCAAAGCTTGGGGAACCACTATAAAACACTGTATCTGCTGTGCTGTGATTGTGTTTTGCTGTGTGATTGCTGTGATAAAGTAGAGTAGATTATGTGATATAAATGTTTGCTGCCATTAAAGTTTAAAAAGGATTAGGTCACCTATTCACCCCCCCTCTAGGTGTTTAGGTACCATATCTTTCAAGTGGTATCAGAGGGAGGTTCGTCAAAAAGGACTAACAGTCTAAGGAGATCCTGAGTGGCAGATTCAGTCTAAGTCAAAATACAGATTCAAGAAAATCAAGAACCATGGGTTCCTCTGAAAATCACAAGGAATTGGGTTCCATGAAATTGCATATATGCAGGAAAGAGATCTTTGGGATCTGGAAGGAAAGGGTAAGGCTATTTATGGAGGCCTTAGACCCTAGAATCTACATCACAGTAAAGGAAGGGCCTTATGTGCCCATGAAGATATCTGTTCTAGATGCAAATCAGAGAACTCCAAAGGATTTCTCTGAAATGACTAAGGATGAGATTGTCCTATCCACCATGGACAAGAGGGCACAAAACATTATAGTGAGTGTCATAGATGATGCAACATTTCAGAATCTTATACACTGTAAGACAGCCAAAGAGATGTGGGACACTCTTATTGTGTATATGAAAGGATCTGAAGAAGTTAGACAAGATAGAAAATCCTTGCTAAATCAGGAGTATGAAAGTTTTAGACAAGGAAAGGGTGATAGCATAACTGAATGCTATAAGAAGTTCTACAGAATAGTGAATGAACTCATGTCTTATGGAAGAGAGTTCAGTAACTATGAACTAAATGACAAGTTCCTAAGGTCCCTAACCAAAGATTGGGACACCAAGATCTGTGCCATTAGAGAAATGGCTAAGTTGGGGGAAATTCCTCCTCCTACACTGTTTGGCAAATTGTTATCATATGAAATGCAATTGATAGTGAGGAAAGAGGAGGAGAAATCAACAAGAACTGAGCACAAGGAAAGAACAGTAGCCTTCAAGACAGAAGCCTCCAGAAAGTGCAGGAATAAGTCATCAACTCCACCTCCAAAGGTAGTTGAATCAGAGTCAGATGAGTCAGTCAGCACCAAATCTGCAAGCAGTGAAAGTGATGAAGACTTTGCTGCCTTCACTAGACACTTTCAGAAATTCTTGAAGAAGAAACAGTGGAGGTCAAGGCCTTCTACTTCAAAAGGAAAAGAAGATTTTTATTAGGATAAAAAGGCTTCAAAGAAAGACAGGAAGAGGACAAAATCTAGCAAGGCAACTGGTTCAAAGATAGTATGATATTGCTGCAATAGACAAGGCCATGTTATTGCAGATTGTCCTGAAAAGAGAAAAGAGTCTAGTGACAAGAAAAAGACTCATTTTAAAGGCAAGAAAGAGAAGTCTTTTGTTGCCAAGAAGGAGAAGAATTTATCAGATATCTCTTCTTCAGAAACTGAGTCTGATGCTGAAGCTTATATAGGGCTGTTTGCTGAAGAAGAAGAAGAAGAATTCATGCAGATAATGGAGTCTATTTATGAACAAGAAGACTGCCAGTGCCAAGGACTGATGGCATTGACTGAGAGTGACAAAATCCTAGAGCAGCCAGGACCCAGAAAGGTACAAAGTTCAACTTTAAATTCAGTTTCTTGTACCAGTACAGAATCAGATTCATCTTCATCAAGTGATGAAAGTGTATCTGAGTCTGAGGAAGACATTCATCAGCTTATAGATGAATATAAAGTACTGTTGCAAGCTTACAAGAAAAGCAAGTCCCTAGCCAAAAATCAGGCAAAAGAAATTGCTGATCTTAAAGCTGCTGCAACAGATTCTGAGAAGCTATTTGATCAAAAGCTAAATGAGATAGCCAGGCTGAAACACATAACAGTGATTCAGATGGGGACTATCACCTTTAAGAATGATCAAATCAAGAGTCTGGAGATCAATCTTCAGAAAGAGAGAGAGCTTGTTGCTAGGTTTTCTAAACCTAAGTCAGTGCTACCTTTAATTGATGAATTTGTTCATCATAAAGGCAAGGCTGGACTGGGTTTTATTAGACCTGCAAGGACTGAGCAGTCCAAGCCCAAGTCCAAGGGCAAAGCTCCAACATTCAACAAGTCTGCTGTAGATAAGACAGCAAAGACAGTACCTAAGCAAAGGTACAATAAGTTTGAATGTTGGTGCTGTGGCAAAGTTGGCCATTTTGTAGTGGACTGTTGGCACAATGCTAGTGCCAAAGTGAGTACCAAACTACCTGTTGGAAAGCCAGTAGGTAGCTTTGTCAGATTGCAAACTAACAAGTACCAAGGACCCAAGAATTCTTTGGGTTATAAGGTTCATTAATCTGTTTTGCAGGTGAGTCCAAGTGGCCATACCCTAACATGGTACTTGGACAGTGGATGTTCCAGACATATGACTGGAACTAGAGGATTACTAAAGGACTACATACCAATAAAAGATGGTCCAAAAGTCACCTTTGGTGGTTCTGAAAAAGAAATCATCAAAGGATTTGGTAACATTTCTAGCAACTTGGTTACCATTACTCAAGTGGCTTATGTTAAAGGGTTGAAACACAACCTAATAAGTATAAGTCAATTAAGTGATGTAGGGTATGCCATCTCATTTGTTAAAAATGGTTGTCATATCAAGAGGTCAAGTGATCAAGAGATCATTTTGACAGGTTATAGGAAGAGGAATGTCTACTGCTTAGACATTATGGTTGAGAACAATGGTTCTCCAGTTTGTCTTGTAGCTGATGAGACAGTCACTCATTATGTCAAATGGCACAAGAGGCTAGCCCATCTTAACTACAAGACTATTAGCAAACTCTTTAGCAAAGAGTTAGTGAGGAATGGTCCTCAAGTTAAGTGTGTTAAAGATGGTGTTTGCTCAGCTTGTCAAAAGGGCAAGCAGACTAAATCCATCTTTAGAAGCATAAAAAACAAAGATGCTGTGAGGTGTTTATACCTCTTGCACTTGGATCTCTTTGGTCCAATGCCAGTTCATAGCTTAGGTAGGAAGGTCTATACCCTTGTAGTTGTAGATGACTACTCAAGGTTTTCCTGGGTGTTCTTCTTAAGACAGAAATCTGAAACACCTAGTGTCTTCCATAGCTTTGTCAAGCAAATTCAGAATGAACTAGACAGTACAGTGGTCAAGATTAGAAGTGACCATGGTACTGAGTTTCAGTCTGATAGCATGACAAAACTATGTGATGAATTTGGGATATTTCAAGAATTCTCTTCACCTAGAACACCTCAGCAAAATGGCATTGCTGAGAGGAAGAATAGAACCTTGATAGAGGCTGGTAGGACCCTACTAAGTGATACATCACTGTCAGAGTATTTCTGGGCTGAGGCAGTTAACACTGCATGCCATGTTATAAATAGGGCTACCATCACTAAAAGGCTTAACAAGACCCCCTATGAAGTTGTGAAAGGCAGGAAACCAAACTTATCCTACTTCAGGATCTTTGGTTGCAAATGCTTCATACTTAACAATGGGAAGTCTTACTTAACTAAGTTTGCTGCCAAGTACCAAGAGGGAATTTTTGTTGGGTACAGCAATAATAGTAAGGCTTATAGAGTCTACAACTTGTCTACATAAGTTGTAGAAGAATCTGTGCATGTAGTTTTTGATGAGACTAAACTTATTAACAATGAGTTGTCTAGTACTGTATGCAGCCCCACAGGTTTAACAAAGAAAATGGACAAGCTTACTATAGAAGAAGTACCTGCTGCAAGACAGCAAGTAGAGGAGAGTAGCTTTTGTCCAGGGGGAGAACTACATGTGCCAATTGCTGATGGAGTACAAGGAATACAACATGATGGAGATGCTGAAGAGGTTCAACCAGAAGTTAGGATGCCTCCAGCCAACAGGCATCTTAGAGATCATCCAGTAGAGCAGATTATTGGAGATCCAAGACAAGGAGTACAAACCAGGAGCAGATACATGAATGCAGCAATCTACTCCAGTTTTCTATCACAAGTTGAACCTAAGAAGTTTGAAGAAGCAATACAAGATCCACAATGGACTGAAGCAATGCAAGAAGAGCTTAATCAGTTCAAGAGGTGCAAAGTTTGGGAACTTGTTCCTAGACCTAAAGACCACAATATAATTGGAACCAAGTGGATCTACAGGAATAAGATGGATGAACAAGGGGTCATCATTAAGAATAAAGCAAGATTGGTTGCTAAAGGATACAGGCAAGAAGAAGGTATTGATTTTGATCAAACCTTTGCTCCAGTGGCCAGACTGGAAGCCATAAGGATGTTCTTGGCCTATGCAACCTATCAAGGATTCAAGATTTACCAAATGGATGTCAAGTCAGCATTCCTAAATGGTAATCTTAAGGAAGAAGTCTATGTGGAACAGCCTTCAGGTTTTGTTGATCCAACTCCACCTCATCATGTCTATAGACTTAGGAAAGCTTTATATGGGTTAAAGCAAGCCCCTAGGGCTTGGTATGAAACCCTATCTAGTTTCCTCATTGAGAACAAGTTCTCAAGGGGGAAAATAGATAAGACTCTATTCCTTAGGGAATCTAGAGGCAAAGTTATACTAGTCCAAATATATGTAGATGACATTATATTTGGGTCTACTAAAAGCAGCCTTTGCAAAAAGTTTGCAAAACTTATGCAAGGTCAATTTGAGATGAGTAGTATGGGAGAGCTGAAGTTTTTCTTGGGTCTCCAAGTTAAACAGACTGAAAGTGGTTTATCCATATGTCAGTCCAAGTTCACCCTAGAACTCATAAGGAAGTATGGTATGAATTCATCCAGCACCATAAAGACTCCTATGGGGTCAAGTATGTCTCTTAGCAAGGATGATACAGGGAAACCTGTAGATGAAACCTTGTATAGAGGGATAGTTGGCTCCCTATTATACTTGACTGCTAGTAGACTAGATATCATGTATGCTACATGTGTCTGTGCAAGGTATCAAGCCTGCCCTAAAGAGTCTCATTTGACAGCAGTCAAAAGAATATTGAGATATCTAAAGGGCACTCCCTATCTAGGCCTCTGGTACCATAGGAATGGAGATTTTGATCTAACAGGTTATTCAGATGCAGACTTTGCAGGATGCAAAGAAGATAGAAAAAGCACTACTGGAACCTGTCAATTCCTAGGTGGGAGACTAATTTCATGGAGTAGCAAAAAGCAAACCAGTGTGGCTATCTCCACTGCAGAGTCAGAGTATGTGGCTGCAGGAAGTTGCTGTGCTCAACTTTTGTGGATACAACATCAGCTAGAGGACTATGGATTTCAGGTAAGTAGAACTCCACTTTTCTATGATTCTACTAGTGCTATTTCAATAGCTAATAACCATGTATCCCATAGTAGAACAAAATATATTGAAATTAAATATCATTTTCTTAGGGAGCATGTAGAAAGAGAAGATATTTTATTAGAATATGTTAAAATTGATAATCAAGTAGCTGATATGTTTACTAAGCCCCTAGAAGAAGCTAAGTTCAATAGATTTAAAATTGAACTAGGTATGATAAACTTAGAGTAAGTTTACAGAATTGAAATTGGCTAAGTAAAAAGGTGTCGACACATAGACAAGTCTATGTCGACACAGAATAGTTGGTGTCGACACTTCAGGAAATAGGTGTCGACACATCTAGGAAGTTGGTGTCGACACTTCAGAATGTTAGTGTCGACACATGCCAAGTAGGTGTCGACACATCCAGATTGGTGTCGACACTTAGTATTTACTCAGAATTTTCTAAGTAAAGTCTCGACTATGTGTCGAGTTATGTGGTGTCGACACATAAACAAGTGTCGACACATAAAATCTGTTGACTACACTTGTGTCGACACATATGTGTCGAGACATTATAAGTCAGTGTCGACACTTATTGCCAGTGTCGACATATTTTAAGTTAGCTGTCCCGCCTGTTCATCTTCAAAATCAGAAAGGTATAAATAGGGTTTTGTCTTTGTTTGTCGACACGCTTTCAAAGTTTCGAGACCAAAACTACTGTGTCGACACCTCTCTTCTCTAAAGACAAATTCTACAAACCCTAATGGCGCCTAAGCTTGAGGAGAACGTCAACGAAGAATATGAGCTGGTGCGCGGCGCTTTCAGTGATGCAGATCAAGAAATCAAGTCTGTCGTAACCCTAGTCGCAGATTCAGGGTTAGAGTATTTAGTTTCTGAACCTACAAAGATATGGAAGAAGGAGGTTCTTGAATTCCTAAATGGAGCTGAAGTGGATGAATCTGGATACAAAATCAAATCCAGAGTTCATGGAACTAAGGTTAAGATATCGCCAAAGAGCTTGAGGAAGGTGCTTCAATTGCCAAGAACTCAAGATGAAGATGAAGTTACTGCATCCAGGACCAGGGAAGCTCTAACCTGGTGTGGATTTGATCCTAAGATGAAGATAGGTTCTGTTTTTAACAGGAAAGGCATGAACAACCAAGGCAAATTCATGTCTGAAATTGTTGGAAAAGTGTTACTCAGCAAGCCAGGAGGGCATGACAGAGTGTCTGCCTATATGTTTGGAATAATGACAAGGATAATCTTTACTCTGAAAACAGACTGGTCTATAGTCGTTTATGAGAAGATTAAGGAGGGCTTGAAGAAGCCCAACCTGGGCAGAATCATTAGTCTTTATCTTGCTGGTGTAATACCTGAAGTAATGAGTACTGCTGCTGGAAGTAAAATAAACCACATGAGGAAAATGGACATGAGATTGTTTTCAAGATGGGACAGGGTGTTGTTAAAAGAAATGCCAACCCCTGAGAAACTAGTTCCTGAGAAAGAAATTCCACCTAAGAAGAAAAGGAAGACTGCTCTAGTGGCACAAGAGTCCACTAGCAGTTCTGATAGTGAAGAACAGGTTGTCTTCACTCCAGATGACCATGAGGAAGAGCCTACTGAAAAGACTCCTACTCCTCAAGAGGTTGCTGAGATCCAGGGGGAGCTGCCTCAAGCTAGCCCCATCCACAAGGATCAAAGCCAGGGGGAGCTTCTAGTTATAGAAGAACCCTCTACACTGGAAAGTGAACAAGCCACCACCATCATACTAGAGGTACTCACTGATCTAAATACTTTAGAATTTCTTATAGAAGATGCTGATTTGTCTGATGTTCATCAGCAAACTCAGCTGGATAGTCAAGATCCAGATGTTGTTATAAAAGAAACATCTGTTGTACAAGCAGTGGTTCCTGATCCAGTGGTTGAAGAGCAAAGAATGTCTCCAGTTCATTCACCACCAGAATACACCATGGAAGATTTATTTTTAAATCTAGATCAACATGACTTTGACATGGACAAGGCTACTGCTGATGAAGAGAATGCTGCTACTGAGGGGGAGCAAATGCACATTATGGAAGAGCCTGTAAGGCAGGAAACTGAGAAGGCACCTGAAGTGCAGAAAGAGAAGTCTCCTAGCCCCAAGGAGAGGGTTGACATAGCCAGCTCCTCAGAATCTGAAGATGAGGAGGCTACTAGGGCTAAGCAAAAGAAACTCTATGTATTCAAAAGAAGAAGCCAAAGTTATAAGAAGGCTTTACAATCCATTGCACCACAGCCTATAGTTCAGCAAGTTCCAACTGTTGATTATAGTGCTTTAATGGTTGCACTGCAGATAAAATTGGATGAGCAAAGGCAGGCCATTGAGAAGTATGTAGATGAAGGGCAGAAAACATTGCAATTTGATCTGGCCCAAGATATCAAGTCTATAAGGTTTGAAATGAACCTTAACAAGAAAGAGATGACAGATTGTTTCCACAAGGGTGGCAATGCAGTGGTGTACTTGGCAACCCACCAGGAAAAAGATAAAGGAACAAGTGGATGACATAGCATTGAAGCAAGGGTATGTGCTTGAAAATCAGCTAAGAATGAATGACAATTTGACGGCTTCCCATAATGCTATTGTCACTGAGTTAAAGAACAAGGCTGCTGAACCTTCTACTTCCAATGCTACTATTAAAGCTGAATTTGACAAAGCCTTTCAAGAAGAAATTTCTGCTGTTAAGACTGCTATCCAAGCCTCCCAGAAAGCCATATCTGACCAACTTCAAAAGCTCAAACCATTCTTTAAAGATGGAATCAGATACTTGGATAGTCAAATCAGATTTCAAAAGGATGATGTCAGAGATCATATGGCTAGAGAAGTCATAAAGGGGGAGAGAGTGTTAGTCAAGGCAAGCTCTGACCATGCTAAGTGGATATCAAATTCCATCAGAGCTACACTTGGGTATCCTCCTCTGTGTGATGACAATGATGTTGCTGAATCTGGCATTAATCCTGCCTATCTTGGAGGTGAGCAACCAGAAGTAGCTCAGGTCATTTATCCACCTCCAGATTTTGAAATGATTCATGCTGAGGTACAGACCATGTACATCCCATCTGGGGGCAAGGACAATGTCCATATTGAAAAGGTTGTTCAGCCTATATCAGAAGCCATGCAAGAGGCATTGCAGAAAGAGGAAGAGACAAGGTTGTCTAAGAAGAGGTTTAGGGAACAAGCAGAACAAAGGCCAGACTTTGAACAGTGGAACCCTACCTCTAGAAACATAATATTAACTGCCTGGAAAGCTGCCAAGGATAACACTCATGACAGGAAAAAGTGGTTCTCTAAAGCTGAATGGAGAAAGCATGAATCTAGACAAGAGGCCATTGTTCAATACAGAAGGAAGGCAAAGATGGGAAAGCTACCTCCTACAGCTCAGGAGCCTAGCAAGTACTTTCCAAAGCCATATCACTATTTTGAGAGGCAGAAGATCAAAGCTGAAGAGCTTAAAAAGAAAGATCTGAAAGGCAAGAAGCCTGTTGATGCTGAAACTGCTGATGCTGCTGTCCAAGCTAAAGTCCAAGCTGGCAAAGGAATAGTTATCAAGGAACCAGAATAGAAATAGATTAAGAATTTACTTGAAGATTATTTTGTAATCTTTTGAATGTAAAACATTTTTGTGAACTACTGAAAATGTATAAGACAAATGTTAGAACAATATATGATCAATATATTTCATGTTTGTTCTGTGAATGTGTCTATGTCTATTTCTTATTTGTTCTGAAATGATGAATTTGTATACATGTGAAATTAATACATGTTTATGTTTACCCTGCTGAATATAATCCTGCTTTACATCATTTTGTAATTTTAATTATAAATGGTGTATATCATTGACTAAGAGTTATGACTTCTCCAAATAGGGGGAGATTGTTGGGTACATTGGTTAAATGTACCTGATTTGAAGAAGCCTCACCCAACTCAATGATATACATCATAATGTATTTGATGTATGTTGAGTTAACTTGTGCAGGTTAAGTAATTACTGGACTGAAGCAAAAATTTTCTAAGTCCATATGTCGACACCCAGAGGGAAAGTGTCGACACTCAAGAAGACTTGTGTCGACACCCAGACAAGCAGTGTCGACACTTGGAGTCATTGTGTCGACACCTGGGATGCAGAGTCGACACCAGACACAAAGTGTCGACACAAGGAGCTGTGTCGACACTCAGTGAAGAAAAGTGCAGACAGAAAGTGTCGACACTTAACAGCAGTGTCGACACCCAGTGAAGCTGTGTCTACATCAGAAAGTGTCGACACAAGGAGCTGTGTCGACACTCAGCAAAAGTCAGCAGAGACTAAGTTAAAGTGTCGAAACCAAGAACAATGTGTCGACACTCAACAGAAGATTCATCACATGAAGTAAGTGTCGACACCTAGAACAATGTGTCGACACTCAGCTGAAGACTCTACACTTGAAGAAAGTGTCGACACATGGAGCTGTGTCGACACTTAGCAAAGAACAGAAATATCAACAAAATATTCTAAGTACAAGTGTCGACACTAAGGGAATGTGTCGACACTCAGCTGAAGTCTCAACAGAAGAATCAAGTGTCGACATAAGGAGCTGTGTCGACACTCAGCAAGTATCAACATAGAAGACTATGTGTCGACACCAAGAAGCAGTGTCGACACTTAACAGATTCAACACAAGAAGTTGTGTCGACACAAAGGAGATGTGTCGACACTTAGAAGAATTCAGCAAGTTACAGAAGATCAAGTACTTGTGTCGACACTCAATTTCAGTGTCGACACATGCAGAAGAATCTGTGTCGAGACGTAGTATCTACAACATAAGGAGTTGTGTCGACACCTTGTAGACTTGTGTCGACACTTACACAACTGGTGTCGATACTTGGTCTATAAGTGTTGACACTTAAAGACAGAAAGTCTCGACACTTTCAGACAGTTAGAGATTTTCAAGAATTGACTGGATGACTTGACAGCTGCCGTTCCAGCCGGTCTACAGCACCTGTCAGAGATGTCAGAATTCAGTTATGGACCGGACCAGCCGGTTACCATGAAGAAGGCCTATAATTAGGCTCATACAGTTTACAGAAACTGTTGTTGAGAAGGTGGATCAGATTATTGTTGAACAAGTTATTAAAGTGGTTCATAGAGTTATTGATCAAGTATCAAATCAAGAAGATCTAGCTGTGCAGATCTAAGAAGTTGGAGAGAGGGCTCCATCCAAGAAATCAGCCGTTGGAACTAGGCTGAGAAGAAGGGTTCAGATTTATTCTGGATCTTAAGAAGTAGAGATCAAGGATCAACTGCAGGAGGATTCATTCTTATTCAGTTCTACTTTCAAGAAGCTTTGAGGAAAGCTAAGTCAGATTGAATCCAGCTGAGTTCTTCCAAGAACTCATCAAGAAACTCTCAACTCCCCTCTCTTGTTTCTGAGTTGTTGAGTTATTATTTCTATAAACATTTTTATCTTGTAGGATCCTTTGGATCTGAGTGAATTGTAAGACTGTAATTATAAAGGCTGAGGGTAGGGCTTGAGAGCCTGAGTGTAGGAGATTGAAATCTCTGAGTGTAGGCCTTTTGTGGCTGAGTGTAGGCCTTGTTGGCTGAGTGTAGGCCTTTGTGGCTGAGTGTAGGCTTTGGGAAAAGCTGAGTTGTAGGGCCTTGGGCCTGAGGTGTAGGAACCAATTTGGGTTCTGAGCTAGTGGAGAAGTTTGGCCGAATCTAGTACACTGCTAGATAGGCGAAGGGGGAAAGTGGATGTACCCAAAGCTTGGGGAACCACTATAAAACACTGTGTCTGCTGTGCTGTGATTGTGTTTTGCTGTGTGATTGCTGTGATAAAGTAGAGTAGATTCTGTGATATAACTGTTTGCTGCCATTAAAGTTTAAAAAGGATTAGGTCACCTATTCACCCCCCCCTCTAGGTGTTTAGGTACCATATCTTTCACCACTTCCATCTGCCCCGTCGTTGCGTTCCGGTTCGCGGCGGCACGCGAGGATAGTGATAATCGCGCACCGCCACCAGCTCCTGCTGAGCCAGGCCAACTTGTTCCGAGGCACTCCTTAGGCGCTCCTCGGCCCGCGTAATGTGCACGCCGGGCGAAGTGACCTCGCCACCTTCTGCTGTGCGCGGGGCCCCCTCCAGGGCCGCGATCCGAGCCTCGGTGTCGGCCTTGTCTTGGTCGACCCTCTTCACGAGCTCCTGAAGCAACAGAGTATGTTTCTGGAATAGCCGCGTCACCTGCCTCTTCATCCCCACCACATCAGTCGGGTCGCCCAGGTAATCTGAAACATCATCCACGTCAGGCAGAGGTGAGTACCCTTCACTCATCTCCGTTTCGTAGGAGATCATGTTGAAGCCTGCAAAAGGGCGATTCAGAAGGAACGAGCGAGGACAAGTCAAGCGCTGAGCACGAGCTTACCAAGGATTGGCACGTCGTCCATACCGATGGAAGGACGAGAGGAGCCCGGCCGACCCTGAAAGGGATCTCCCTCGAAGGCCGCCAGAGATTTCCCTAATCCGGGAGGAACTGGCGAGCGAGGGGTGTTCGGGGGTGGGCGGTCCAGACCTGAGGGACTAGCAGCCCTCTCAGACGACAAGGGAGGGGGGCGATCATCCCCCCCCCCCGTACTTCTCGTCTTCACGGGGCAATGCCTGCAAGACAAAGGATCAGAAATGTAGCAATAAGCCGAGAAGGAAGGTCGCGTACCTCAGAAGCGACCTCCGGGAAGTTATTCACCGGGGACCGTCTCACAATCTTTCCCTTTACCGGCCTAAAGAGAGGGCCGGGTGACCCACACACTAACCAAGGGGCGGCCTCAAGGGCTTCCTCCCGAGTCTTCTGGCCCGCGGCCGCCAGGCGGGCTCGCACCTCTTCGCTGACCGGCATCAGGAAGCTGCAGTCCGCTTGAAAAACAAGATGGTCTGGGGAGACCCCCACCCCCTGGGCTCAGTGGTATATTTATAGCAGAATATTGGGGCCCCACCAGAAGATTCCCTGCCAGCTCAGCACAGTACTCGCCGAACACGCGGGTTGGACGGTTCTTTCCGAGCTTTATCAAGCTCAAAAAGAGCGGGGATTGTGTACAACCCCGTGTTCGTCGAATGGGCCCCACCTGGAAGATCGAGCGGACCCAGTCCCGCAACCCGCACCCGAGAAACAAGCAGACATGCGGCGAGAGGCTGGTCCGCTCCCGCTCGGTTCAGGCGAGCGAGCCGAGTGCTCGATGACTCCCCTCCCCCTCCCGCTCGCTCAGGGAATCGTCGACCGGAGCGGAGGGGGGGGGGGGGAGGGGGTGCCATTCATCGAACCGGTACTCGCGGATGGGCTCGATGCACCGCGAGCTGCGAGCCGTTCGGAGGGTCACAATGGCCGCCATTCTGTCCCCTATACGCGACCTGGCCACCTATCCACCTCGGTAGAGTACTGGCAGGTCGCGACGGTCCAGCTCGCGTTCGCCCAAGGAGAATAGGCGAGCCGCTGGAGCTAGGTCGCGCCCGCCTCTCGCGGAGAGGGATTGATGGCGAGCTGACCCCCCCATAGGTGCGAATAACTGTTCAGAACAGCGGAGCCACGCTGTTGGCAGACCAGGTTGGACTGAGCAATACCTGTCCGAAACAGCGGAGTTTGGCTGTTGGTAGACCCAACCAAGGGCTTTTTGGTATTTTCAGGTCAGTTCTTCTGGTTATTGGCAGTTCAGATTCCAAAAACTATAAGTAAGACCCAAGGGGTACCTCAGAAGGCACGCTTTTAGTGCCTCCCTGCTCCAGTTTTCAAGTGCTTTCTGAGGGTACCTTAGCTCGGCATCTGGCTAAGGAGGGGAAGCGCTCTGAGATCTTCCGGGTGTGTGGTGGGACCTCCCTGCCGAGCCCTTGGGTCTATTTCTCCTTGTCTTCTTTGTTGTTTTTCTTGCAGGAGTGAAGGAGGCATGAGACCACCCCTTCCCCAAGGGTCGAACTCCACAGGAAGCCGGATTCCGGTTTCAACAGTAATCACCAAACCCTAGTTTGGCCTTAAGGAGGTATTTTTTGTTTAAAAGTGCGCAATGGGCTTAGGGTGGCCACCTCCCCTCAACAGAGGCTGAGGTTTTGTACACTGACTTAGTATGCCCAATGTCACCCTCTTAAATAAAATGGGATGATTTAGGCTTAATTTACCCTAGGGTTCAACCTCAAACCCTAAGGAAGGACTTTTGGGGGTCAATGCCTTTGTATAACCTTGAAAACTCAGTAGAATTGAAGGTAGTGTAACCTAAGTTATCTGGAAGAAATCTTAGAGGACTGGGAGGAAGGTAGGCACCTCAAAACCCTAACCCTAGCTTTAGGGTAGAAGCACAATTTTGTAAATTCAGCCACTAAACCTTAACTAAAGGTTATGAAACTTGGGTAGAGTAAGTTTTAGACCATCTTGAACTCCTGGTAATTTTATTAGAATTTTATGGATTGTATTTCTGGAACTTTATTTGTTAAATACAAAAAGGCCCAAAATGATGTTTTAATTAATTTGATTATTCTGTGCATTGAAATCTGATGAAACTTGGTCAGAAGCTAATCTAGGTCTAAGTGAATATCCCTGAATTTTGTTGCAATTTTTAATGGATTATATTTAGTACTTCCTTCACTAGTTAAAAAGGGGCTTTGGTGGAATAAAATTATTTATAGATGATTTAACTGTTGAAAAATCATGCGACTTAGGTACTGATGATTTCGGGCCAAAATATACTTGTAGAAATTTATTCATAATTGTAGAGGGTTATTTACAGTACTTTCTTTACAAGTCCATAATTTTGAGATTTTTGATAATTAATTTATTAAGAGAATAATTCTTGCTGAAAAAAATATGAAACCTGGCCAATGCTACTTTTAAGGTTATATCTGCATAGTATAATTATTTCAAAAATTTTGGATGGATATTTTCTATACTTGGTTTATAAACAACGAAAGATAGTAAATATTGCTAAATTAATTTTAGTGCCCTTTTGATGATGGAAAAATTGTGATACTATGGATTTACCATATTGAGACAACCTAATGTCTATCATAATTTTGTTAGGCATCTTGCATGTGTACTTAGGGTAGTTCATGTTCAATCGGGTAGCCTTGGGAAGCTTTAAGGAAAATAATTAAATACTAGATAAGTTAGGAAAATTATAATTTCCTGGATTTAGTCTATTTGTGTCATGATAAGTCTCCAGTAAATAAGGTAGGCCTTTTGGATGAGTATTTGGATTATCTCCTGTCCGGACCGACATATAGCCTAGGATGATCTGCATGGGTAAATTGCAATAAGTCATGATGGGACATTGTGAAGGAGTTAGTCCTTTTGGATAGAGGTGGGTGAGCTCACCATAGAAGGATGGGAAGAGTGGTGAGGAACTGGTTTGTCTAGAGTTTAGAGGCGCTCGGGTTCGACGAAAGATCGTCCTTCCCTAGGTGAGGTAGAGTCAAATCACCCTAGGATTAGCCTATCATATATGAGAAGGTAATGGGTAAGGGAATCAACCAATAATAATAATAAGTACCTTGCGAAATGGAACGCGGGGCATAATCCCAACATAGTTCCTAGTGCCCCTTGAGAGACCTTCGCAGGGAATACCGGGGGCAGTCCTGGGTTAACGTAAACTGTATTAACAAGCTGAAAAGAGTAACTTAGTAATTAGGGTTGCACATTTCATGAACATAGATAGCACAAGTAGATAGTTGGAAGCTTCGGCTTGGATGGTTATGAGGCGGACGTTTTGGTCTGGCGAGCTTTGGCTCGGTTGATATATGTGACGGACGTTTTGATCCGGCGAGCTTTGGCTCGGTTGATACTTGTGACAAACGGGATGGCCCGGGGAGCTTTGGCTCGGTACTGATTCAATAAATTTGCATGTGCATGAAAGGAAAGAAAATTAAGGTGGTGGGTCTTCAGTATTGGAAGGTCGATGCACCGACCCCAATACGCAGACTCGGCAAGTGTGGTTAGCACTTCGCCAACAGAAGTCCGGTGCGCCAGCCGGCAAGAGTACGCAGGAGTCCGCTTCGTGCACCAAGCGTTGAGGCATACGATAGGTCTGACCGGTAGTGCTTTACTGGTTTAGAGGTGGGCGAGGCCCAACCCACCGCTTCCGTCTGCAACTACGGAGGTATCCTGGGAGGTGAGGCTCCAGAAAGGGGGAACTAAAGGTCTGTGTGCACAGAGTCGGGTGTGTGTGTTGCACTTGCATGACCCATCATACCCACTTGCATGTCATAGCATAATCGATTCATTTAACCCTGACACCTAAAGTATAAGTGGAATGAGACGCTTATACTTTAGGCCCTGCAAAACGACCTCTTGGTCTATAAGCTTGTGTGAGCAAGTTTATAAATTAAGGTTAATTTTTGATATATATTTACTGTTGTTTGATAACGGACACCCCAACGTATAAATTGGTATGAGATTTTTTATACGATGGGAGCCTTGCAGAAGACCCCTTAGCGTATGTGTTCTCACATAAGTGTAGGTTACTTTTCATGTTTCAGCTTATTGTCCATACCTATTATAGAATTGCTAGTATAGGTCTGTTGCCATCTGTCTTTGATTATTCTCCACCTTCAAGTCTTCCCCTTTCTTCCTCTCCGCTCGGTGCCTAGGAGCCATGAGGGAAGGGGTGGGGGATTATAGGGCTTAGTCTTTTAGACTAACGGTTTTTGAACCACATTATTTTAGGGAATCGTGGAGCCCAGCATGGAGGAGAAGCCCCAGAGACCCGCGCGCTTGGAGATGGGGCAGTCTAGCTCCGGAGTTCTTACAGCCAGGATTGTGAGTCTCGACCTTGAGTAGATGTTCTATTTTTGCTTCCGCATGAGTGATTTGTAGTGAGGACATGATGTACCGGGCATAACCCCGTATTTTACTACTCTGATATATTGTTCTGTGGACACTCCCTTCGTGGAGATATATTTACTATGATATGTGATTTTCTGTGGACTGCAAGTTTGCTTTTACCTTATCTTGCTACTTTTCTATGATCGAATTGGCCGGCAGAATCAGCGCTTTGTGGTGATGACCCTTCAGGGCGTGAAGGATTCACCGCAAAACGGCGGTTTTGGGCCTAAGACCCCGGTGTTGTAAAAAAGAAAAAGGGGGGGGGGGGGGGGGTGGGGTCTTACACAATGGGGGGCTACGGGCCATCCCGGTGTAGTAAGACTAGAACTCCGTCTGCACGCCATGGAGTAAATGCTCAAGAGAGTTACCGTTGGGTTATGACCCGGATACGGTGGTAGGCAAGTGCTTTGCCAGAACACCAAGAATGTGCCCTGAGTGCACGGACCGTTGGGCCGGGTGGCTGACGGTTGTGATGGCATGTGTGTGTAAAAGCACATTATATGAAATATATTGCCATGCTTGTGATATGATATGCCTGCAGGGAATATTATCGCTGCCCCGAGAAAAGGGGTAGGGTCGTTATAATTGGGTCAGCTGAACGCTGACCGTTGCTTCTATTTGCCACCGTTGGGTGGATTGTCCCTATACAGGTGCTGGAGAGTCAAGCAGGATGCATAAATTTTGAGGTCCTTGCTGTTGCTGCTACTGCTACTGCTAGCCCTCGAAGGATATTTGGAAATGCTTGTTGTGTTTTATTTTATTATGGTCAGCCTGTGCACCAATGTTGACGCCACTGTTTGAAAGCCTTGTAAGGCCATAAGGCCAACGATGATTACATGTTGTAAGACATTCCTATATGATATACAATGTGGAGTTGTTTTATCGGGTGGACATTCAAGTGTGGAGTTCAAGTGTTCGTAGGCTTCCGCTAGAATACTTTGTGTTAGGTGCGCTGCGTTGCTCTTATATCATCCCGTACCTTCACCGCCTGTTTTGTGATATATGCTGTGGGGCCCCGGCCGAACCTTCTAGTATATACCATATGAATGAATGGGGTTGTTACATTTTTGGTATCAGCTGTCTTGGTCTTTCCCTCTCGAAGTCGTGGTCGACTTCTTTTGTGGGGTGGCGAGCATGTGTTTGTGCAAACCACATTTCTATGAGTGAACTCCTGAATGTCTATGATAGGAATGCAAATTGTTGTGTTTGGGGAACTTGTGTGTTCCTATTTTGTGTTGTTTGCTTGTGTAAGGCCGCTAATGTGTGTGTCTTGTCCACCTTTAGGTGAGACGGAGTGGAGCTGGGCAGTCAGATCCCCAGCATTCTGATGAAAGTACGGCACTAGCCGAGGTGCCTACACCTCCACCGTCTGCGGAATATGTGCATTTATTTGCTGAGGCTTTATTTGCCATGTTCCAAGGCCGGCCATTTGGGCAGGAACAACCGGCTGGGAGGCCAGAACAGGTAGCAGCAAGGCCTGAACCTGTAGTGGATGTGGCTCCTCGAGCGGCAAAGAAGCAGCTGACGCGGTTTATGAGTTTCCACCCGCCTACATTTTCGGGAGCGGGAACTCCTACACAGGCTGAGGATTGGTTATCGCGCGTTAAGCGAATCATGACGGTGATTGGATCGGAGGAGCATCAGAAAGTCACCTTAGCTACCTTCCTACTTGAAGGAGAAGCTAGATTGTGGTGGGATGAGATGGAGTTGCATCACTTGGCGGGTCGTCCCTTAACCCAAGTATCGATGGAAGAATTCTCCCGACTCTTCCTCGCGAAGCACCTTCTTGCGGCGCAACGGATTTCCATGGAGAATGAATTCCAAAGGCTGACGCAAGGTGATAGCAGTGTTGACGCGTACCTGCATGAGTTTACTCGCTTAGGGAGGTATGCAGGTTCTATTTTTGCTGATGAGCAGAGGAAGACAAATCGGTTCTATGAAGGACTGAGGGACAAGCTGAGGTTCCTGGTTTCTAGTTCTGTGAACCAAGGCTTCCAGGCGTTGGTCGACTCTGCGAGCGCCCTGGAAAAGGATATGAAGAGGGTGCAGGGGAAGAGGGCTTTGGATGTGACGCAACCGGAGTGGAAGGTGCCCCGATCTGGGAAATCATTTTATAAGAAGAAATGGGGCAAGAAGTCCAAGACAAGTGGACAAGATCCTTTATCAGTTGCAACGGGAGCAACGTCGGGGGCTACCTCAAAGCCGGATACTCGTATATACTATAATTGTGGCCGGGTGGGGCATATCGCTCGAGATTGTCGGGTGCCGCCAAAGAGTGAAAAGAAGGCGGGAGCGTCTTATGCGGAAAAAGGAAAGGCGGTGGTGGATTCCTCTGCCTCTCAGGCGCAACCCCGGGTCTACAATCTTGGCCTGCAGGAGGCCATCAAGCAGAGTGATGTCATCATAGGTATGAGTTTAGTTTTGCATATGCTATTGCTTATATGCTTTGCTTAGTGCATCTGTGTTTGTGGTTTGTGTGTGTGACATGATTGTCACAGGCTTTCTGATGATTCGGGACACGCTGGCGTGAGCACTGTTTGATACGGGTGCGTCACATTCTTTTCTGTCTAGCGAGTTTATAGCGCGACTTGGGATACCTAGTCGTGCAAAGACAGATAGCGTCAGATTGGTGTTGCCGAATGGCTGTTGGATGTTTGCGGATCAAGCTTGCGATGTGGCGGTCCAAATAGGAAGTCGGGATTTCAGTTTGACTGCTTCTGTATTGCCGATATCGGAATTTGACGTGATTTTTGGGATGGATTGGCTTGCGAAACAGCATACCTTGATTGATTGCCAGTCCAAAGAGATCACATTGGGCCAGAATACCGAACATGAGACAAAGTTCGCGGGTATGCGAGGAGTGAGCGGGACGTTGATGTCTGCACTCCAGGTAGTCAAGGCTGTTCGGAAGGGTGCGGAGTGTTATTTCGCACTGATTCAGGCTGTTGTGCCTAAGGCCAGTGTGTGCGAGGTTCCGATTGTGGCGGAATTTACAGATGTGTTTCCCATGGATCTCCCTGGGCTACCACCCCAGCGGGAGATTGACTTCACGATCGAGTTGGTGCCAGTTGCGAAACCTGTGGCCCGCTCTCCATATCGCGTCGCGCCGAAAGAGACGGCTGAGTTGAAGGTCCAACTATAAGAGTTTCTGGAGCAAGGTTATATACGCCCAAGCATGTCACCTTGGAGCGCGCCTGTGCTTTTTGTGAAGAAGAAAGACGGTGGGTTGCGGTTATGTATTGACTATCGTGAACTAAATACGCTGACCGAGAAGAATAAATATCTGATACCCTGGATTGATGAGTTATTCGATCAGCTGGTGGGCTCAACCGTCTATTCGAAATTGGACCTGAAGTCTGGTTATTACCAGTTGAGAATTCGGGAAGGTGACATTCCCAAAACCGCTTTTGGAACGCGTTACGGGCACTATGAGTTCACAGTCATGCCATTTGGACTGTGCAATGCGCCCTCGGTGTTTATGGATTTGATGCACCGCATGTTCCGAGAGTACCTGGATCTGTTTGTGATCGTGTTCATTGATGATATCCAGGTGTACTCGAAGTCAGAAGCTGAGCATGAGACTCACTTGTAGTTGGTCTTGAATACGTTGAGGCAAAATCAGCTCTATGTCAAGTTCTCGAAGTGCGATTTTTGGCTATCGTCGGTGGCTTTTTTGGGCCATGTAGTGAGTGGAGCAGGCATTGCAGTGGATCTCGCAAAGATAAGGGCCATACAAGAGTGACCGATGTTATCTTTTGTGGCCGAGGTCAGGAGTTTCCTTGGACTTGCGGGCTACTACCAAAGATTTGTGGAAAACCTCTCGTGGATTGCTTTGTCGCTAACCACGTTGACGCGAAAAGATCAGAAGTTCGTTTGGACGCTAGAGTGTGCACGAGCTTTTGAAGAGCTGAAGGTTCGGTTGACCACGACGTCGGTGTTGTCTTCACCAAGTGGGATCGATGGATTTGTGATTTATAGTGATGCCCCAGGGAGCGGCTTAGGCTGCGTTCTTCTGCAAAATGGAAAGGTAATTGTTTATGGCTCACGCCAGCTGAAGGTGCATGAGCGACATTATCCCGTCCATGACTTGGAATTAGCGGCAGTGATTTTTGCACTAAAGTTGTGGCGACACTACCTTTATGGAGTGAAGGTGGAGATCTATACAGATCACAGGAGCCTAAAGTACCTATTGGAGCAGAAAGACTTAAACATGCGACAACGAAGATGGTTGGAGTTCCTTGGGGACTACACTTTTGAGATTCACTATACTCACGGAAAGGGGAATGTTGTCGCGGATGCTTTGAGTCGAAGGGCTCCGGCTAGAGCGAGTTGGTTACCAAGGCATGATGAACGTCTTATCCAGGAGCTGGAAGCATTAGAGATATATTGTATTGACATAAATGCCACTGCCAATGCATGTTTGAACTGGATGGAGGTGCAATGTGACCTTGCGGACCGAGTTCGACGGGCAACAGAGTTGGATGAAGATCTCTTACGCTATGTTAACGAAGGGCCAGAAGGCAAATCCTCCTGGAATGACGGTCTTTTGCGAAAAGAGGGCCGTTTGTGCGTCCCGAATGTGGGTAAATTGAGGGAAGAACTGATGTATGAAGCACATTATATAAAGTATTACATTCACCCCGGGAGCACGAAGATGTTCAATGATATGAAAAAGCTATTTTGGTGGCCAGGGCTAAAGAGAGATGTTGCCCTCTATGTGGCCAAATGCCAAACATGTGCGATGGTGAAGGCGGAATGCCAAAAGCCGGGCTGTTATTTGAAGTCGCTGCCGAACCCAGAATGGAAATTTGATGATATTTCCATGGATTTTGTGCACGGGTTGCCGAGATCGCAGCGAGGAAATGATTCCATTTGGGTGATTGTTGACCGGCTAACTAAAGTGGCACATTTTCTCCCAAACAGGCGGGATGATTCAGTCGAAAGTTTGGCAAAGTTATAGTTGACCAGATTGTACGGCTTCACGGTGTTCCTCGGAGCATCATCAGTGATCGAGATGGGTGATTCACGTCAAATGATTGGAGGCTAGTTCACCGACTGTTGGGCACGAAATTGACTTTCAGTACGGCCTTTCATCCCCAAACGGATGGCCAAACTGAACGTACGAACAGAACGAGGGAGGACATGCTTCGAATATGCGCCCTTGACTTCGGAAAGAGATGGGAAGATCATCTCTATATGGTGGACTTTGCGTATAATAACAGCTACCAGGCGAGCACTGGGATGGCACCATTTGAAGCGTTATATGGCAGGAAGTGTCGTACTCCCTTAGCTTGGGTAGAAGCGGGCGAAGCTCGAGTTTATCAACCAAATGAGGTTGAGGAAGCAAACTCAACCATACTGACTATTCGAGAGAGGCTACTTATAGCCCAAGGTCGTCATGCAAAGTACTACAACGCCAAGCACCGGAACATGGAATTTGCGGTTGGCGATTGGGTCTACTTGAAGATCAAGCCCTTCAAAGGTGTCTCCCGGATTCGACATTTGAAAAAGTTGAGTCCAAGATATTTGGGTCCCTTTGAAGTGGTTGAGCGAGTTGGAGAAGCGGCATATCAGCTAGCTCTGTCGGCAGACTTGAGTGGATTACATGATGTATTTCACATCTCGGTGCTTCGGAAGGCCGTTAAAGATCCAGCTCAAGTGATCGCGAATGATCGTGTGCCGGTGGAGTATGGGCTAACAACGAGAGTTATACCCATTCAGATCGAGGATCGAGCCGAGAAACAGTTGCGGAACAAGACGGTCAGCATGGTGAAAGTCCGGTGGGACAATTGCGGCCGTGATAAACTTACATGGGAGCGAGAGCAAACCATGCGAGAAGAGTTTCCCTAACTGTTTTTATAATCCGTGGAGAGCATGTTGTTGTAACATAAAAATTTTACTGTTATAATGATTTGGTTGCTGATTGCTGGTTGCCTTCCTGCGTCTTAATTTCGAGGACGAAATTTTTTGTAGGAGGGGAGGGTTATAACAGCTCAATTTTATCAACAGGTAAATTTTTGGGTGACACGGCCTGGGATACGGGCGTGTCCTGCTTGGGTGCGAGCCGTCGCGAGATCGACAAAAATCGTTCGACGAATAGTGTTCGGCAGGAACACGCCAGGCGACACGGGCGTGTCGGAGGGAGCGTCTCCTTGCGTTCGACGAAAGTTTCTCGACGATCGTCGAGTGTCGAGATGCGGTCGATGTTTGTCAAGTGCAGTGAACACGGCCTGTGACACGGGCGTGTCACAAGGCGTGTCCCTTCGATTTGACGAACTCAGCCCGACGATTTTGAGCTGGGGCATGTCGAGTGCCGTGTATGGGCACACGGCCTGTGATACGGGCGTGTCACAGGCCGTGTGATTCTCGAGTGATTTTGGGATTTTTTTTCAGCCTGATGAACATGGCCACAGACACGGGCGTGTCTGAAGCCGTTTTGGGTGACACGGCCCGTGACACGGGCGTGTCCCGTGGGTGTGTCACTGGAATGGATAAGTCGGTTGAGCACCGCTTGAGGCACACGGCCTGGGACACGGGCGTGTCAAAGGCCGTGTCAGGAAAAAATTAGGTTTTCTGGCAAATTTGTGGCCGTCCATTCCTTCAGCTGGGATCCAAGGGCTGAGATTCTTTCATATTTCCTTAAGGCCGAAAACTGAGAACATATTCTCATTTGATTAGTGCCTTCATCTTTCTACAAGTTAGAGAGAGAAAGGGAGAGGAAGAAGGAGGAAGAAGAAGAAGGGTTGCTGCTGGTGGAGCTTGAGAGTGTCAAGCTGCGTTCCGAGGCCAGTTTTGTGGAGGAAAACCTCTTTCTAGCCAACTAGGAGCTTCATGGAACCGAAGCGGTCTTCAAGGGTAACGACTTTTCTTCCTAGCCATGTGAAGGCTTCCTTTTGGCTTATGTTTATGATTCCCCCACCAAGAGGTGGCTGATTTTGGGAGTCTTTGGATGGATGCATGAAATCCCCTTTTGTTGGTATATAGATCCGGAAATGGAGTACGGAATAAGCATGCTGTGGGAAGCCCATCTGTACAGGTTGGTCTGGGTTGGTGATGTTGCATACAAATCAGAGAATACTCCGTGATAAACGTGTAGTTTAAGGAGTCAACGGATTATGCTTGTGAAGAGTAGTAGCAGGAAGTACTGGAGTGGTAGTCCAGGAAAATATTCGTGTTATGCTTGTGCTATTGGGTCGTACCTATGAATGAGTAACCGGAAGTACTGGTGTGACCAGGAAAGGCCCTTTGTGATGCTTGATGTCGTAGGGTGTCCACCTGTGAAGAGAGTAACAGGAAGTACTGGTGTGCCCAGGAAAGACCCCTGACATTTGTGATATTGCGGTGTCGTACCTGTGAACGAGGAATAGGAAGTACTGGTGTACCCAAGAAAGACCCGCTAATGTTGTGAGATGAATGGCTGTACGAAACATAACCAGGCTGAATGCCAAGAACAGGATTGGTGAGACCGACCCGCGGCTTTGATTAAGCCGTGAGTACGCCGTACTCGGTGAAGGCAAGGTGATTTGAGCAATGGGGGGTGGAGGATCCGACCTGCATTATGTCCGTCTGACGTGGACCAGAAGGTGTGGTCTGTTGCAGCGCATAGCGAGAGTCTTAGGCCTGCGCGCCATGACACAATGGGGGGCTATGGTCCATCCCAGTGTAGTAAGACTAGAACTCCTGCTACACGCCATGGAGTAAATGCTCAAGAGAGTTACCGTTGGGTTATGACCCGGATACGGTGGTGGGCAAGTGCTTTGCCAGAACACCAAGAATGTGCCCTGAGTGCATGGACCGTTGGGCCGGGTGGCTGACGATTGTGATGGCATGTGTGCGTAAAAGCACATTATATGAAATATATTGCCATGCTTGTGATATGATATGCCTGCAGGGAAGATTATCGCTACCCCGAGAAAAGGGGTAGGGACATTATAATTGGGTCAGCTGAACGCTGACCGTTGCTTCTGTTTACTACCGTTGGGTGGATTGTCCTTGTACAGGTGATGGAGAGCCAAGTGGGACTTATAATGGTTGAGGTCCTTGTTGTTGCTGCTGCTGCTACTGCTAGCCCTCCAAGGCTATTTGGAAATGCTTGTTGTGTTTTCTTTTATTGTGGCCGGCCTGCGCGCCAATGTTGAGGCCACTGTTTGAAAGCCTTGTAAGGCCATAAGGCCAACGATGTTTACATGTTGTAAGACATTCCTATATGATATACAATGTGGAGTTGTTTTATCGGGTGGACATTCAAGTGTGGAGTTCAAGTGTTCGTAGGCTTCCGCTATAATGCTTTGTGTTAGGTGCGCTGCATTGCTCTGATATCATCCCGTACCCTCACCGCCTGTTTTGTGATATATGTTGTGGGGCCCCGGCCGGACCTTCTAGTATATACCATATGAACGGATGGGGTTGTTACAGTTGGGTCCCTATTATAACTTACAGCTAGCAGAACTGATATAATGTTTTCCACATGTCTTTGTGTTAGGTTCCAAGTGAACCCTAAAGAATCTCATCTAGTTTTTCTAAAAAGAATTTTGAAATATATAAAAAGTTGTCCTAGTCTAGGCCTTTAGTATCCTACTGAGTTAGAATTTGATTTAACTAGATATTCAGATGCTGATTTTGCTAGATACAGGGTAAACAGGAAAAGTACCTCAGGAACTTGTCAATTCCTTGGTATGAGATTAGTGTCTTGGTTCTGCAAGAAACAATCATCTGTGTCTACATCAACAGCTAAAATAGAATATATAACAGCTGGCAGTTACTGTTCACAGATGTTGTGGATTTAGAATCAACTCCTGGAATATGGTTTCAACTTAAATAATTCAACTCTATTATTTGATAACACAAGTGTTATATCCATAACACAGAATCCAGTCCATCACAGTAGTACTAAGCATATAGACATTAGACATCATTTCATTAGAGAGTGTGTAGACAAAAACAAAATAAAACTTGTCTATATCTACACTGATTTACAAAGAGCTGATATTTTCACCAAACCCTTGGATGAAAGGAATCACTTGTTCTTTATAAATCAGCTGGGTATGATCAATGGAGAAGCCTTGATTTAACTTCTGTCTGCACTCGACGAATTCTTCAAAGATCGTTGAACGGAGTTCGATGAACTGGGAAAAGTTCTTGAGATATTCGTCGAACGAAGATCGACGAACTCTCTGTGAGTGAAGTTGTTTTCGTCAAACGGAGACCGACGAATCTACTTCAGAAAACATTCGTCGAACGGAGCTCGACGAAATGTCTTCAAATCTTCTGACTGAGCTCGACGAATTATTTAACTACACTTTATTTCGTTGATCTCAGATCGAAGAATTATTTATTTTTGGTGGAACGAAGTTTGTCGTTTCATATTCCGGAAAATCTTATATCTAGGTTTTCTTCGACCTCCGTCTCACGCTTTCAGTTCCCTTGCACTTGATCTTCATTTTTCTCTTGCAGGTGAACTAATGGCGATTCCAGCGGGAAGCCTTGCGGCAATGAAATTTGATACAAGATTCGATGTGGACTTTGAATCATTTCAACATTCAGACCCTATATTTCTGGACATCCTGCAACTCCTTGAAGAACAACAGTTGAAGAATCTGATGTCCACCAGGATCAAGATATCTGGCGCTGCGATCAGAGAGTGGGTCTATACTTCTTCCACTACAGATGAGAACTCTATGACTGGCACAATCTCTAGTAATGTTGTTCCACTTACTCCCGCCGTTCTAACAGAAATTTTTGGATTAATTAACGGTGAAGAAGAGTTAGAAATTGATATTAAGGAATTTGATGTGATGCTGAGTATGATGGGGTATGCTGGAGAAACCCCAAATAAATTGCTGAAGAAACACCTATCTGCCGAGTTCAAATTTCTAGCAGACATTGTGAGGAAAGTGTTGCTGGGCAAACACACTGCATATGATTACATAACCAGGCACCAATTCCTTGTAATGTGTGCTGTGGTAAACAAGAAGAAGGTGAACTAGGCTCAGATTCTGTTTGAGCTGATTAAGAAGAAAAACAATAAAAAGGAAGTTTGTTTTGGTAGAATTCTAGGAATCTTCCTGAAGGAAAAGGCTGCTGAATCACTGGTCTCCCCGACCATATTCATCAATGCCTCCAAGAGGATCACCTGTGCCCCTTTTAGCAAGTGGGAGAGGAGCATCACACTACAACATTTTTGGTCTTTAGCAACACCTGACTTGGCAACAGTTATAAAAATGTTGCCTAAACTTTGTTAGAAAACAGTTTAGAAGTGTTGCAATAGATTTACATGTTTAGGCAACACTTTCTATGCAACATTCAAAAAACTGTTCTTTATTCCCTTATATGTAACATTTTAGACATGTTGCCCTTGAGGATTCACTTTAGACAACAATTATGATATTTTGTCTTCTTAAAAATTAATTTGCAATATTTTTAAAGTGTTGCCTAAAGAATACTTTATGATTAACCAAAATATGAACATAGGACACATTTTTGAGATTTTGTTAAAAATCGTTGTCGCTAGTTTTCTATATAGCGACCTTGTTAGATTTTTAAATTTTGTTAAAAATCATGACTCCACATTTATTGAGACATTTTAAAAAGGGTCATTGTTGTTAGTTTTCTATGTACCTACTCGGGATTTTAATTAACTTATATCGGGATTTAAATTTGTTCAAGTTGTGGAACACTTCCAGTTCTCTTGTTTCTCACACCGGTTTTGCCCACGTAAGTTTAGAGAAATCAAAAATAGTGACTCCACATTAATTAATTAACCTAATTAACCTACCCACAATATTTTTCACGGCTCATCACCTCAGCCGCACGGCTTGCACTCCAAGCTTCTCTTTTCCGGGTGTGAGAATATCTGCCCGTTTTTCGTTCGAATCAAAAATAATAACTCCACATTAATTAATTAACCTAATTAACCTAAACCTACCCGCACTCCATTTCACGGCTCATCACCTCAGCCGCACGGCCCGCACTCCATTTATCAGAAACATTTTCCCCCCGATACCTAACTCCAAGCTTCTCTTCCTCGGCGACGATAGGCTTCTTCCCCGGGCGCGGCTACTGCACCGCGTGGATCTTCTTCCCCGTCGACGCCGGAGTGCAAAATCATTTTCTTCGTCGACGACACAGTCTGATTGCACTGACCTAGCTTCTTCCCCGTTGATGCCGACAGTCCGATTGCACCGAACCGACGACGAAATCCGTCGGAATTTCTCCGTGGGATACCTAGCGCAGGGTTCTTGCAAATTCTCTGCATATCTTGTGCTACCGTTCTCCCTATCGCTGAGGTATACCCGTTCTCCTACATATCTTGTGTCCGGTACCTAGCCCATTTGATTCCATTTTTCATGTGCTTAAATTTTGAAATATTGAGAGATGGGATTCCATTCTTCCTGTATATTGTACGTGTGTGTTGTAGGTGTTTATGTGTGTTGTTGTGTTGTATGTGTGTTGTATGTGTGTGTGTGTGTGGTGTGGTGTATGTTGTATGTGTGTGTGTGTTAGTATTGTGTGTGTGTTGTGTGGGTGTGTTAGTGTGTTAGTGTTGTAGGTGTGTTTTTGTGTTTGTTGTTATTGTGTTGTGTGTGTGTGTGTGTGTGTGTGTGTGTGTGTGTGTGTGTTGTGTGTGTGTTGTATAGTATGTGTGTGTTGTATTTGTGTTTGGAATGTGTGTGTTGTATGTGTGTGTGTCTGTTGTTGTTGTTGTATTGTATGTGTGTGTGTTATAGGTGTGTGTTGTTGTATGCATGTGTATGTGTGTGTGTGTGTGTGTGTGTGTGTTTGTTTGTTTTGCTGTATGTGTTTGTGTGTGTTTGTGTGTGTTGTATATATATGTGTGTTTGTTGTTGTGTTGTATGTGTGTGTGTGTGTGTTTGTGTGCGTTGTATGTGTTTTTTGTATGTGTGTATTGTAGGTGTGTATCTGTGTTGTTGTTGTGTGTGTGTTGTGTGTGTGTGTGTGTGTGTGTGTGTGTGTGTGTGTGTGTGTGTGTGTTGTATGTGTGTGTTAGTGTTGTGTGTTGTGTGTGTTGTGTGTGTGTGTGTTTGTGTGTTTGTGTTGTATGTGTGTTGTAGCATTGTAGGTGTGTTTTTGTGTTTGTTGCTATTATGTTGTATGTTTGTGTGTGTGTGTTTGTGTGTGTTGTATGTGTGTGTTTGTGTGTGTTGTATGTGTGTTTGGAATGTGTGTGTTGTATGTGTGTGTGTGTGTTGTTGTTGTTATGTTGTAGGTGTGTGTGTTGTTGTATGTGTGTGTGTGTTTGTTGTGGTCTATGGTGTATGGTGTATGTGTGTGTGATATAGCTTCTCTCTCTCAAATAATTTTTCAGACATAAATTATCTTGCAATGTTTTATACTAATGGTTTTCTTTTCAACATATCGGCGAAGAGCACATGCACAGTTCGTTGAATTTCAGTGAACTGGACGTGCAATTTGCTTAATTGTAGCGAAGAACACGTGCAGTTCGCTGAATTTCAGCGAAGATGCAAACTATTCTCTCTCAACATGCATGTAATGTTTTAAGAAAGAACATGCAATTCTTCTTTTGTAAATTTTGCTTTGATAATATAACTCAATATAATTTTTTTTTGTTTAGGTACCACCATTTTTCATTATTCAAAAGATAAAATATGATGAAAAAGGATTGGATTTTTTTGCCGCGTTATGGTGAAGATTATATTAATGGTGTTAAACATTTCTTGGATATTGCATTCAGTAAAGGGTTGTTCGAAGGAGAAGAGATTTTATGTCCATGTGTTGTTTGTTGCAATGGTATTTGGAGAAAAAGAGATATGGTGTTTGACCATTTGGTAAGTAAGGGATTTGTAAAAGGATACAATGATTGGATTTATCATGGAGAGGATATTAAACGTATGGATCTTGATCAAGAAACTAATGATGATGTCTCATCTAATGATATCAATGGATTATTATTTGACACATTTAAAGATGTGTTTGAAGAAAATGGATTATACGAAGGACCAAATGGAGATGCAAAGAAGTTTTATAAGCTTGTTGAGGAAGCAAAAAAAGAACTATATCCTGGTTGTAAAAAATTCTCTACATTATCTTTTAGTATTCATTTGTATTTACTGAAATGCCTGCATGGATGGAGCAATGCATCATTCACATCTCTTTTAGAGTTATTGAAAGAGGCTATACCTGATTTGAACATCCCTATCTCTTTTAATAAAACAAAGTCTATGATTAGAGACGTGGGATTAGATTATAAAAAGATTGATGCATGTCCTAATAATTGCATGTTATTTTGGAAAGAACATGAGAAAGATGACAAATGTCATACTTATGGCAAATCTCGTTGGATTCTACATCCTGAAGTGAATTGTGAGTCTGAGAAATCCAAGAAAGCTCACAAAATTTCTGCAAAAGTGTTGAGATATTTTCCTTTAATTCCAAGACTAAAACGACTTTACATGTGTTCAAAAACTGCTGATTCAATGAGGTGGCATGTAGAAGAACGTTCAAAAGACGGCAAGTTAAGGCATCCTGCTGATGGACAGTCATGGAAAGACTTTGATGTGAATCACCCAGCTTTTGCAAATGAAACTCGTAATGTAAGACTTGGATTGGCTAGTGATGGGTTTAATCCATTTGAAAATATGAGTCTATCACATAGCACATGGCCTGTGGTATTAACAGTGTATAACTATCCTCCAAATTTATGCTTGAAGCCAGAGAATCTTATGATGTCTTTGCTTATTCCTGGACCGCGATCACCTGGAAATGCTATTGATGTGTTCCTACAACCATTAATTGAGAAGCTAAAGATATTGTGGGATGCCGGAGTAGAAACATATGATGTTTCCAAAAATCAAACATTTCAGATGCGTGCTGTACGTTTGTGGACAGTTAGTGACTTTCCTGCATATGCTATGTTATCTGGTTGGAGCACTAAAGGAAGGTTCGCATGCCCTGCTTGTCATTATGAAACATCTTCTCGTTATTTGAAACATAGTCGAAAGATGTGCTACATGGGTCATCAAGTATTTTTGGATGTGAATCATAAGTGGCGTTCTGATAAAGTTTCTTTTAATGGGATGACAGAATATAGGTCTGCACCTTCCATGTTAGATTCAAAAAACATTTTAGAAGATTTACAAGACTTTTCTGACATATTCAAGGAGAATGATAAGAAGAAAAAATTTGGTCCGTGGAAGAAAAAATCTATCTTTTGGCAGTTGCCATATTGGAACAGTATTACTTTACGCCATAATTTTGATGTCATGCACATTGAGAAAAACATATTTGATAATATAATTGGGACACTTTTAGAGATTGAAGGAAAGAGAAAAGATCATGCAAAGGCTCGTTTGGACCTACAAGATATGGGGATAAAAAAGAAGCTTCATTTGAAGGCAACAAGTGATGGCAAGAAAACTCAACTCCCAAAAGCTTGTTTCTCCCTAACAAAAAATGAGAAATCTATCTTTTGTGGTGTTCTAAAGAATGTAAAATATCCTGATGGGATAGCCTCTAATATTTCTCGATGTGTTCATGTTGATGAAGGAAAAATATCCGGGTATAAGAGTCACGATGCACATATTATATTGCATTACTTGCTACAAATAGCAATAAGAGGTATAACTCCTAATCAAGTTGCAATTCCATTAATTAGGCTTTGTTCCTTCTTTCGTTGCTTATGTCAAAAGGTCATTGATTTGAGAAGTTTAGATCATTTAGAAATGGAGATGAGTGAAATACTTTGCCAGTTTGAAAGAATCTTTCCTCCTAGTTTTTTTGACATAATGATCCATTTACCTATTCACCTAGCAAATGAGGTTAGATTAGGTGGGCCAGTTCAATTTCGATGGATGTATTATATGGAAAGATATTTGGGTGAATTAAAATCATTTGTTCGTAATAAGAGTCGCCCAGAAGGCTCTATTGCAGAAGCATATTTGGCGAAGGAGTCTTTGACATTTTGTTCTCGGTATTTATCTAGTGATGTTAATACACGCATCAATAGAGTGGCACGAAATAATGAATTTTATATTAATGGACATCATATTGGGGGGAGAAGTCTCAGTTCTCTTGATCATAAGTTACTAAACAAAGCCCATGGTTATATTTTGTTCAATTCTGATGAAGTTCAAGATTACATCAGGTACTATCATCATTTACTTATTACAATATTTAAAAAAAATAATTTAACATTGGTAAATAATCTTGACTTATTTATTTTATAGGGAACATGAGGTTTATCTTCAAAATTGCAAAAAAAGAAGTACGTGGAGCAAAGGTAAAAGTCAAAGAGATGATTTCATTCAATGGTTTGCAACACGTGCCATGAATGATGATGTTTCGGATTTCATAAAAGAGTTGTCTCGGGGGCCAAATAATATTTCAAAAATATATTCTGGGTATCTTATTAATGGATATAGATTTCATACAAGACAACGCGATGCAAGGCGAAAAACCCAAAATAGTGGGGTCACTTTGGAAGCGGTAACCCAAAGTTTTAAAAGTGTTAAGGATGAACATCCTGAAAAGATATGTATGACATATTATGGAGCAATAAGTAATATCATTGAGGTAGATTATTATGGACATTTGAATCAAGTGTTATTCAAATGTGTTTGGTTTGAATCTGAAGAAGACAAATATGGGATGACTTGCGTTTATTTTAATAAAGAATGTTACAAGAATGATCCATTTGTCCTAGCATCTCAAGTGCAACAATGCTTCTATGTCGAAGATCCTTTTAATAAAAATAAGCAGTATGTTTTGAAAATACTTCCAAGGGACTCATTTGATATGGGAGATAATACAAATTTAAATACTCAAGAAGCACTTGAGGTTCCAATAAATATTGTTCTATCAGCAGATGATGTTGAAGTTGATTTGGCTAGGGAAGATTTACCAGATGATATTATTGAAATGTCTTTATCTGAAATTCATGTTCAACACAAGGAGCTCGATGATGAAATCATTTTTGAAAGTGAAAATGAAAGTGATTATGACTTTGTTTTTAGTAATAATACAATCTAGGTAATGTTTTTTTTTATTAAATACCGTTTGTTCGAATTATTGTATAAGCATATATTAAATATTAAAATGTGTTTAATATTTGATTTTATCATTACAGAAATGAAGAAAGCAAAAAGTGGTTTTGATGTAACTATTCAGGCAAGGTCCAGTATTGAACTGGCGAGAAAATTTCGTCAGGTTAAACAGGAGAAAGCTGATATTTTGCATAGAAAGCTTCGTGAAAGAAAGGGCAAAAATATTCAAGAAGATGTTGAAGTTGTTGAACCAAAAAAAAAATTGGTATGTAGAATATTCTCTTTTTTATATTGTGTCTATTTACTTTAGATTGTCTTATTTTATTTATTCATTAAATAGCTAAAGATCTGCATCCAAAGAAGCTCCAAGTTGAAGAAACTGCATCCATTATACAACATTCCAATCAACATCAAGCCCATCAAGTAACAAGGAATAGGAAACGTCCTTCAATGTTGATTGATGACTCTGTTGGAGTTTATGAGATTTCTCCTAAAGGAAGAAATCAACATGATCAAATTAAGCCTCCTATAAAGGTGAATCAAAATCAACCTTCATTAAAAGTGAACAAAAAACTACCACCATCTAGAAAACTAGATTTTGGGCATAGTGAGACAAATGAGTTACTTCGGGTTGATGGAGCTCTCAATCAAGAAGATGTTGAAGTTGTTGAACCAAACAAAGAAATAAGTATGTAGATTATTCTCTTTTTATATTATTTATTTACTTTAGATTGCCTAATTTTAATTATTCATTAAATAGCTAAAGATCCGCATCCAAAGAAGCTTCAACCTGAAGAACATGCATCCATTATACAACATTTAAATCAACATCAAGCTCAATAGGTAGAAAGGAATAAGAAATGTCCTTCAATGTTGATTGATGACTTTGTTGGGGTTTATGACATTTCTCCTAAAGGAACAAATCAACATGATCAAATTCAGCCTCCTATAAAGGTGAATCAAAATCTATCACCATCTAAAGAAATTCGGGAAGAGCTTAGTGGGAGAAATGAGTCATTACTTCAGGCTGATGGATTTCTCAATCAAGAAAATGTTGAAGTTGTAGAACGAAATAAAGAAATTGGTATGTTGATTGTTTTTTTTCTTATATTGTGTGTATTTAGTTTAGATTGTCTTATTTTAATTTGTTTAAGCGCTCCACTATACAATGAAATTAGGAGTAAGGATCAAAAGAACTCGTGGAGAAACAATGTGCAAAAACATTCACGCAAGAAATTTAGAGGAGCGAGTAGAAGTTACCTTAAATGAACACGGTCAACCAATAGGACCTACTGACAGTGTCGTGTCAGACTTAAGTCTCTTTTTGGGCACATTGGCTAGAAATTCAGCATTTTGTCCATTAATTTACACAAGTTGGGCTTCCATGCCAGATGAGAACTTAGAGCGTGTATGGAATTATACCAAGGTAAACATACATATATTTTGTTCTCTTAACGTAATTTGTATAATTATTTACAAATATGGATCGAATAACCTTTTTTTCATTTTTTGTAGTAAAAGTTTATTTTACAAGATGATGCAAAAATTGGGTAAAGTTCACTGTTATAGATGCTTGGAGACGTTACAAACACATTATTAAGAAGAATCATTTTTTGAAGTATTCCAACATGACTGATAGGATCAAAAATTGCCCCATAAAGATGTCAGAGTCTAAATTTAAAAAGCTTTGCAATTTTTGGAGTTCGGAAACTATACAAGTTAGAGTAATAATTATTTTTTAAGTTATAGTAGAAAATATATTTGTATATATCTTTTCTCATTTTTAAGTTAATGTGCAGTCAATCAGCAAAAGGAATACTCAAAGCAGGGCTACACAAAAGTGGAGGCATCGAATGGGCCCCAAAACCTTTGCTATAATTCGTGAAAGAATGGTAATACATTAAATTCCACTCACATCCTTTGCATCTCTAGCTCTCAATTTTAATTCTTGAATGAAGTTTTTACGCATAGACAATTATATTGTGTATATTTGACTCACATCCTTTGCAGAGAGCGTCAAGCTCCTCATGGGACCTCACTGAAATCACGCTTAATTTAAGCGTGCTGCAGGTGCAGCTCGCTGAATTTCATTAGGCGAGGATGCTCCACTTTTTACCAGAGTTTTAGCCACTTTTTGGGAAATCATTTTTTTCTCTGCTGTGATAAAGTTCTTATGGTCACCTGATTTTTTTAGCTCCCCTTTGTACTATAATTTGGCGCAAGATTCTTTATTCTGAATGGAGCTTCTTCCCTGCCATTGACACTGATCACACCTGCAGTGACATTTTGTTTGAGAAAATAGTGCATTCATGTAAATGCTACTTGCGCTTTTTTACAATTGTGTTCACAACTGTTGTCACTCACCACTTGATTTCATTTACCCAAATGCCACTTGCATTTTTTATAACTGTGCATACGCGGTCTCTACCAAAAGGTTTGTAAAATGTTTTTGAGCACTTTAGGATTGTTGAGTCTTGTATTATTGCAAGTTGATGATATTGAATTGATGTCACATGCTAATGAATATTGAATCATTGAATTGTAGCTGGTACTTGCAAATCTGTGTATGAGAAAATATTATTGGATGAAATATTCATCTTTTCAATTTCATCATTCTTGATATGTATATATATAGAGAGACAGAGAAATAATGCTTTTGATAGGTTGTTGGTATTATGAAATTGAATCCAAGCTCGAATCTAAATTTGATAGGGGAGAATGTTGACATGCACCTGCAGCTCGCCGTAATTCAGCAAGCTACACCTGCAGCACGCTGAAATTCAGCGAGCTGCACCTGCAGCACGCTGAAATTCAGCGAGCTGCACCTGCAGCACGCTGAAATTCAGCGAGCTGCACCTGCAGCACGCTGAAATTCAGCGAGCTGCACCTGCAGCACGCTGAAATTCAGCGTGCTGCACCTGCACAAGGTGGATAGTTTGCAGAAATCATTCATGTACTCTGATCATAATTCAACTATTGAAACTATTACATCATCAAATAACTTAGTGTCACAACCACCAACCTCTAACCACAACATCACACACTCTACCAATCATGTTCTCCTATACTTGTGTGCATACCTCCCCGCCCCCCACCACACACACACACAACTTCTAATAACAGCAAATGACAATCAACCACTGCACATACTACCACATTACAATAAATTGCAGTGAAAGTAATACACGCCCACTAACATATAACCAACTCAATTTATAAATCATAAAAGCTGTTTAGCAGATTTTGGCCATGCATGTGCACATAAGAATGTGACTCGTAGATTAGCCAGTCCTATTAAAATTATAAATCATTCTCTTCATGCATGGATTGGAGCGCGCTGCACCTGGTGCAGCGCGCTGAAATTCAGCGCGCTGCACCTGCAGCGCGCTGATTTTCAGCGCGCTTCAGGTGCAGCATGCTGAATTTCAGCGCGCTTCAGGTGCAGCACGCTGAATTTCAGCGTGCTTCAGGTGCAACACGCTGAGCCAAATGGTTATAAATTGTTATTTTTTTGCTGTACTGACTGAAAGTTTTAAACTTCTGTTGCTTATATTTGAAGAACACTAGTTCGTAGTCTTTGTTTCCAAATTTTGAAGTGGTGTATGCTTTCATTTTCTTGACTATTTGACTTCAAGCACTCTAAAACAAGGTGGATAGTTTGCAGCAATCATTCATGTACTCTGATCATAATTCAACTATTGAAACTATTACATCATCAAATAACTTAGTGTCACAACCACCAATCTCTAACCACGACATCACAAACTCTACCAATCATGTTCTCCTATACTTGTGTGCATACCTCCACCCCCCCCCCCCACACACACTTCTAATAACAGCAAATGGCAATCAACCACTGCACATACTACCACATTACAAACGGCCACTATCACATTACAACCAACAACTATACACACTACCACACAACAATAAATTGCAGTGAAAGTAATACACGTCCACTAACATATAACCAACTCAATTTATAAATCATAAAAGCTGTTTAGCAGATTTTGGCCATGCATGTGCACATAAGAATGTGACTCGTAGATTAGCCAGTCCTATTAAATTTATAAATCATTCTCTTCATGCATGGATTGGAGTGTGTTGCAGGTGCAGCACACTGAAATTCAGCGCGCTGCACCCGCAGCGTGCTGAAATTCAGCGCGCTGCACCCGCAGCGTGCTGCACCCGCAGCGTGCTGCACGCAGCACGCTGAAATTCAGCGCGTTGCACCCGCAGCGCGGTGAAATTCAGCGCGCTGCACCCGCAGCGCGCTGACCCGCAGCGCGCTGCACCCGCAGCGCGCTGCACCCGCAGCGCGCTGAAATTCAGCGCGCTGCACGTGCAACACGCTGAGCCAAATGGTTATAAATTGTTATTTTTTTGCTGTACTGACTGAAAGTTTTAAACTTCTGTTGCTTATATTTGAAGAACACTAGTTCGTAGTCTTTGTTTCCAAATTTTGAAGTGTTGTATGCTTTCATTTTCTTGACTATTTTACTTCAAGCACTCTTGCACAAGGTGGATAGTTTGCAGCAATCATTCATGTACTCTGATCATAATTCAACTATTGAAACAATTACATCATCAAATAACTTAGTGTCACAACCACCAACCTCTAACCACGACATCACACACTCTACCAATCATGTTCTCCTATATTTGTGTGCATACCTTCCCCCCCCCACACACACTTCTAATAACAGCAAATGACAATCAACCACTGCACATACTACCACATTACAAACGGCCACTATCACATTACAACCAACAACTATACACACTACCACAGAACAATAAATTGCAGTGAAAGTAATACACACCCACTAACATATAACCAACTCAATTTATAAATCATAAAAGCTGTTTAGCAGATTTTGGCCATGCATGTGCACATAAGAATGTGACTCGTAGATTAGCCAGTCCTATTAAATTTATAAATCATTCCCTTCATGCATGGATTGGAGTGTGCTGCAGGTGCAGCACGCTGAAATTCAGCGTGCATCAGGTGCAGCACGCTGAATTTCAGCGTTCTTCAGGTGCAGCACGCTGAATTTCAGCGTGCTTTAGGTGCAACACGCTGAGCCAAATGGTTATAAATTGTTATTTTTTTGCTGTACTGACTGAAAGTTTTAAACTTCTGTTGCTTATATTTGAAGAACACTAGTTTGTAGTCTTTGTTTCCAAATTTTGAAGTGTTGTATGCTTTCATTTTCTTGACTATTTGACTTTAAGCACTCTTGCGTTTGTATGCTTTCTTTTTATTTGGAATTGCGACATGTGCTAGCTTGATGAAAATACATGACGTGCTTAGACATTAATGAGATTATGACTAAAGATAGGGGAGAATGTTGACATGCACCTGCAGCACGCTGAAATTCATCATGCTGCACCTACAGCACGCTGAGCCAAATGGTTATAAATTGTTATTTTTTTGCTGTACTGACTGAAAGTTTTAAACTTCTGAGTGCTGTGTTTGTTTGCTGTGCATGGTCATTCACCTCTTCACAAGTCCTTCAATTTCTATGATAGATAGGCAAAACTTGCTGGAGATATTTTTCAGCTTGGACCCAAACCTAAATTTGTTTGCTTGCATGATTATATGCGGTCAAAAAATAATCGCATACAACTAAAGAATGGTTGCATGTCGCTGATTATGTGCAGTTTGTTAATTATGTTCAGTTTACTGATTGTGTTTAATTTTCAATATTTTTTTATGCATCTGTAGCGTTCAAAAATGAAGAGAGACCCCACTCAAGCTGAAGTTTTTATTGAAACTCGAAGTAGCATTAGTGGAAAGGAGCTGGATTTAGAAACCAACAATGCAATTGTGAGTTATTTTTTTAATTAAGATCAAATATAATTTACTTATTTTGTTTTATTTAAAAATCAACTATTCAATTTAATTGTTATCAGTCTCAACTTCAAGAGACTATGAATAACGGGAAAAGTAATGTCGAAGCATTTAAAATTATGTTTGGGAAAGAACATCCTGGATCAATGCGTTGCTTTGGAAAAGGAATTACACAAACAGCTTTGAAGCGAAAGGAAGACATTGCGGCTTTAAAGAAAGTACATAATGAAGAAGTGGCTTTGTTGAATGAAAAAGTGCAAAATGTGGAAGATACACTTAATACTCTAAAAGGGGTACTTAAGATTATGCTTCAACAAAGCAAGCCCGTTGGAATTGATGTACAATCATTGGAGAATCTATTAGGTTCATCTCCAGGGGATGCAAATAGTGGACAGAAGAGAGACGGGCTACCACATGCACATTCTTCTACATCAACACACGTTCCAAACTATGGAGAGGTATAATGTTGTAGATTTTCATACAATATATTAAAATACTTTTATATGTTTACAATTTTTTATCTATATATTGATTTTGATGTCATTATATTTATATATATATTATTTTACTTTGTGCATAAAGTTCTTGAAGATGGCCGGAAAGACAAATGAGAAGTTGCAATATGATCGATGACTCCATATCATGAAGATCATTTGATGTTTAAGTTGATTTAGATAATTTTGTTTGTGTACTGTAATATTTAAATATTTTGATATATTTTGGTAAAATATGAGGCTACTAATGACTTGTTTAATATTTAATGATAAAACATGTGCAAAATTGTTATATATTTATGTGTTTTAAAAAATGTCTCATTATATAGGCTTCGTTTGGGAGGACTTATTTTCACTGGTCAAGCGGTTACGATCACATGAATTGGACCGTAATTAAGGTCTGGTTCATGCGGTCATAACCGCTTGACCGGTGAAAATAAGTCCCCCCAAACGGAGCCATAATCTGTTTGGTTTTGAAGTTTTACTTTAATTTCATGTTCTTTTTAAAATTTTTATTTTTTTTATTAATTAAATAGTTTTGGCAACATTTATTAAATGTGACTTTAAACATTTTGAAAATGTTGCAATAGGTCCATGTAAAAACTGTTGCCTTTACTAGGGATATATGCAACAGTTTCATGTAATGTTGCCTAAACATGTAAAAACTGTTGCCGTAGGTCTTTGGTAACACGAGCATAGGCATACACCCCTATGGCAACAGTTTTTAATGTTTTGGCAACACTTTACAGTATTAGGCAACAGTTTTTAAATGTTGCTAAAGACCAAAAATGTTATAGTGTCACCAAGCCCTCCAAGGCTTCCTCCTCCTCCTCCACCAGGCCTTCTGAGAGTACCAGGGCTGCTCCAGCCACTTCCCAACCTGCTGAAGATATCCCTCCTCCACCTCCATCACCTCAAGCAATCACAACTCAACCTCAGATGGTACAACAACTCCCCTCCACAGTTCAAACCACCATTCACACTCCTACACCTCCCTTATCCCCGGTACATACATCCTCAACTCATATTCACTTTCCTACCACCCCTCCATCCCAACATGGTACACCAACTAACTCTCCACCTTCCTCTCCCTTACCCCATCATCTGGCTAACATCCCATTTTCACTCTGCCCACTTCCCCTCCTCATACTTCTCCCTCTACAGACATCCACATGATAGATGTTTTACCTCCTCCTCCACCATCATCTTCCATCCCTCCCTCTTTTTCCAATGAAACACCTTCTGCCACACCATCTGCCTCTCTGCCATTGGACCCCACCATTATGTCATCTCTCATTGCACTTCTTACTCCCCTCCTCAAAATAATTATAGCAGAGGCTATTTCACCTCTTACTACCTCCATATCTTCTCTGGCTGATAAGATATCTATTATTTCTGCTCCTCCCTCTTTAGTTAGGAGCCTGGCTCCAGTGTACACTGAAACCAGGCAGGGGGAGATACTCAATGAAGAAGTTGTAGTAGAAACAACAGTATATGCAGCAATAATAACAGTAGCAGTAGAAACAACATCAGCTTCAGCAGTAGAAACATCAGAAAAAGAAGCAGCAGAAGCAGATGCAGATGTTGATAAAGATTTATTTGATTTCCTTAATTTTATTGAGTCTAATATGGACCGGGATGAGCAAATTCCAGAGGAAATAAACACTGCTGGTGATTTTATCATAAATCCCACAGTTAATCTCTAAAAGGTGTTGAGCAATTTTGATACAACTTATTTTAATAATCTTCCAGAGTACAATATTAAGTTATCTATGGCTATAATCCCCTACACCATGGCTATAGTCCCTTACACCTCTCCCATTAGCCCCAAGGTTGTCATGCAACTTAAGGCTACTTTTGCCATACCAGGGGCTCCTATCCTGCCATCTCCACCTAGAGCTGATCCCATCATTATTTCATCCCCTCCAAAAGATAATTCTGCTCATACCTTCATAATGGATGATTCACCAATGCCTGATCATGATGCACTGATCATGGCAGATATAGAAGAAGAAAATAAAACAGTGGCTGAAAGTACTGTTATGTATAGCCCTTCTGCTCCAGCTCCAGCTCCATGCAGTTCTCCTCCTCCAGCTCCTACTCAGGCTGAAAGGCCCATTGATAAATCAGTACTAAAGGCCATTGATGTCTTATATGATACTCCTCAAGATTCTGATGATGAGTATGATGATGAGTCCAAGAAAAAGAAAGTGTCTAAGAAGATGAAAGCTCCTCCACCTCCTGCCCCAAAACCAAATCCAGCAAATGACACTCCTTATTATATACTCCAGAAGATTACACCCTATAAGGGCATGCCAGCATGGATGTGGCTGTCCAAAAATCAACTGAAAGAAAGGAAGAAAAGCAGGAGATATTCCCCACCTCCTCAAAGATACAGATAGGATCCTCCTCCTCCTCCACCACCTGCTGCTGGTGCTTCCAGTTCTTCAACTCAGAGGACTACCCAGTTTCAAACCTATCAAAGACATCAGGGTAGGTCCTCCTCTTCAGGAAGCAGCCAACAAAGGCATTATTCTTTTGGCAAGCAGCAACATCGACAACTTCAACAACAACAATTCACTGAACATCAATGCAAATATTATCCAGGCCGTCAGCATTAAATGAAGGAAGAAATTCAAAATTCAGAAGAAAGATTTCACAGGAAATATAAAAAGGGTTTTTATTCTTCCTTCCAGTGGCACACACAAGACAGCAATAAGTTTTTCTTCCTTCTTCTCAGTAGAACACACAGAGCACAATAGAGTAACAACAATCATACAGTAATAGAGAACAAGAAGCCCTAGCCCTTGACCAGAGAAAGAATAACAAGCTGAAGAAGGAGAAGAACAAACATTTAAATCAAGAGTCTTCTTCTGTCTTCATCCCAGTATTCTTCAAAGGACAACAATTACTATATCAGTCAAGAAGCACCAAGATACCTGCTTGTCAAGGCTGAAACATTCAAGGCCTACTCACCCTAAAGCAAAGCTCCATCCTTCCTGAACAAATCTATATCTCAGGGGGAGCTTTGTCAAAATCAAGATCCACTAAAGTCTTATTAGTTGTATTTGAGAAAGAGAAGACATAATCACTCTCTCATCCCCTACTGTATAAAAGGTTCTTAACTCCCTTCAAAAGTTATTCCTGTTTGCAAGTCACCTGATCAAAAGACTTGAGGATTGGTTTTTGAGCACCTGATCAAAAGGTCATTGGTGGCAGTCACCTGATCAAAAACCTGAGTGGATTCCTACCAGGGTGGTAGAAGAGTGGATGTACCTAGGTTGGGGAACCACTATAAAATTCTTGTGTTGTCTGGTTACGTTGCACTTTTTCTTTTGTTCTTGCTATGGCTGTGTGGCTTAGGTTTGCTGTGTTTGTGATATCTGGTTTTGTTGTGCATACATTAGTGCTAAATTAATTTATCTTAGGCCTATTTTTATTTACAGCAAAAAGTTTTTTAAGTTTTCAAGATACTCTATTCACCCCCCCCCCCCCCCTCTAGCGTATTTCAGATCTAACCCTTACTTTCATGCGCGACCTGAAAACCGAGTTCGCAATAATTGATCTATGCTCAACTTACTGTTCACTCAGTTACTATAGAAGTGTCGAGGGGGGGGGGGGGTGGAAGGGGCTATTAATAGGCGGGGTGAGGATTGTGATCACCGCCCGAGTGAATAGAGTCACTACCCTAGATCGCAGATAACACAAATCTAGTCCGTCGAGTCTGCAAGGACTAAGCCGGACCAGCCTAACTTGCCAGGAGCCAAGTCAGAAAGCCAGTCCGCCACCAGGCGGACACCGCACTAGGCCGCACACATCGCATCACGCAGACACAACAACTTCCCACTCACTACTAGTTTGCATGCTACAAGCGGACATGGCACCAGCCCGCACAGCTCGCAAACACCACTTCAGCTCGCCACATGAGGCCACGACCTACAGGCAGATCGCCCAATCAACAATGGACTCTGCGGACACTGCGAACACCCTGGACTTGTCACAAAGTGTGACCAAGTCTAGCATCAGCAAACAACTTGTGCGAGCTCGGCGGACACGAAGCCAGACCACTATCCCCAAGAACAGTCCGCCAATATGAATGCGGCTATCACCCGCCGCATCACAAGAGATAAATGGAAGGACCAATGCTGATCTCATGACCTCCACTCTATCTGCCACAGTGGACTCCTTGGGCTCCAACTGAGTCTTCCATAATCTTGCAGACTCACAACCAAACCGCCCGGTTACATTAATAACAAGCTATCTACAGAACTGCAGGACAAGCTGTCTGAACACACCATCAGTCTGCCATAGTTAGACCGCCCAGGCCACTCCAATAGTCCCAGGCCACCAAGTCTATCCAGGCTACTAACCACCCAGGCCGCAACATTTGTCCACCCAGGCCTCGGGCTCAGACCGCCCAGACTACGCGATCTGATTAATCAACCTCTTTCACTTCATATTTTTCAACACTCCCCCTTGAAGTGAGAAGTGATGATCAAGCCCAATAGTCCTCGTAACCGTGTAAAAGGCACCTTCGGCAACAGCTTCGTGAAGATGTCTACGATGTTGTCCTCATTCCGCATATACTCCACCATCAAAGATCCCTCCAACACCTTCTCCCGTATGAAGTGGTGCTCAATCTTGATGTGCAAGGTCCGTGCGTGACAAACTGGATTATTTACCAGCTTCAGGGCACTTTCATTGTCACTGCATAGCAGAGTAGGACTACACACTTCTTCATTGACTTCCTCTACTAATCTCCTGAGCCAGATGACTTCCCGAGCTGCCAAGGCCAAAGCCTTGTATTCTGCTTTCGTAGTAGAGGCGGACACTAAGTCTTGCTTCTTGCTGCACCAAGAAATACTCCCTGATCCACACATGAAGACGTAACCTTAGGTTGACTTCCCGTCAACCGCATAAGCAATGTTTGGCATTGTAATCGTCAGGTAAATAAGACTCCCAACTAGAACCCAAAAAACTAAAGGATTCGGAAGAATCCTCCCCTCATCCCACAGAAGTTTGATGCCTGAATCAAATGGAGTAAAGCTACTCTTCACCTCCTGCATACTGAATCGCTGAATGATCCGTTCTGCATAGCCCTTCTGGTACACGAGTATGCTGCTCTCCTTCCTCTCCACCTCAAGTCCAAGGAAATGGTGGAGTTCGCCCATATCCTTCATCTCAAACCTGGTAGCTAGCTCTGCCCTAAGCCTAGCTACTTCCTCCTTGGAGTTCCCCGTGATGATCATGTCATCCACGTACAACAACACCAGGACTAGAAGCTCCCCCTTCTTCTTGACGAACATGCTCGAGTCTGAATTTGAAGTCAGATGTCCGCAGAACTGGAGGTATTTTGCAATCTTCCCATACCAGGCTCGAGGAGCCTGCTTCAAGCCATAAAGGGCCTTCCGGAGCTTGCAGACGTAGTCCGGATGTTCTTTAGATACGTAACCGAGTGGTTGATCCATGAAGATGTCCTTGTCAATCTCCCTGTAAAGAAAGGCATTCTTTACATCCAGCTGCCACATTTTCCAACCTTGGCTTGCCTCCAAAGCTATCACCACTCGTACTGAAGTCATCTTCGATGTTGGTGCGCGGAAACAACACCTAGGCACAGCTAACACGGAGGGGAGTGTTCGGTCTCACAGGCTAGGAGTGGAAGAGGGAGGAAGGAAGCTTCTGAGTGCTCGAGAGTGGAGCAAGCAGCTTGTCTAGGAGTTGCGGGGATAGAGGTGAGGCTTGATTAACAGGGAAGGTTGATCAAGAGAGGAGGAGGTTGATTAGGAGCTGTCGAGCAGACGGTTAATTGGACGGTTGTACTTGCAGGTTGGTGCCGAGAAGAGCTGAGCTGAGCTAGGAAGAAGAGAGAAGGGGCCGCTAGCAGCGACAACAGCAGACTTCGCCCGCCGCGACTTAAATGTCACTCTTGCGACGGGCTTTCCTTTTATTAATGGAGAGAGTTACAAGCTTGCTAGTACACCTTCACAACAAAGCAATAAAGGAGTACAAAAAGAAGCTGGCGGCTAAGGAAGAAGATTTCCAGGAGGGCGTGCAGACTGAAGATCTTAATCGGCAGGCCGCGCGGTTAAGGGAAAACGGGAGACCGCGCGGACTGTAGATCAAAGGCCAGTAGGCCGCGCGACTTAAGCAGAGAAGGGAGCGTGGTCTGAGAATCGATGTCCGCAGGAGCACTTTGGCGACGACCCCTCGGCGACGATCCTTGATGCTGAACCCCCTGAATGAGAGGCATGGGGGTCTATTTATAGGCCCGGGGAGGTAACAGCTTGCGGTGACGTTACCCCCGGTGAGACGGTAACTTGAGCGAGATGGAGACGGAGTCCACCGAGTCCGCAACAGGCTGCGTGGACTGGAAATCGATATTGAGGTCGGTGCTGCTGATGGCGAGCTGAGATGTTGAATGGCAGACTGTTAGTGGAGTCTGCAGAATCTGCCACTGCTGGGCTGATTGAGTTGCGAAGGAATGCGAGCTGGAGAGTGCCCGCGGAGTCTGGCGAGTCCGCACTGGGCTATGCGGACTTGGACTGCATTCTGGAGGATCTGCTGCCTGGTGGACTGGAAAGAGATCGCCGCTACTGACTGAGTCCGCGCCATGACCGCGGACTGAGGAGGGGTTGTAACTGCTGCTGGAGAAGAGTTGGTGCTGGCTAAGGAGATGCAGACTGCATTGCGAACCTGCAAAGTCCACCGAGTCCGCGCCTGCTCGCGAGTTGAGTCCGCTTATGTTGGAGATGGAGAGCCTGACTGTTGTGGCTGCTGGGGTTCACCACTGAAGGTGGACTGGAAGTCTTGACCACACTTCGAGTCTGCCCAGCTCGCGAGTGACTTGGACTGCTGTTAGTCTTATCGGGTAGCCGGAGGTGGAGTCCGCGTCCCATAGGCGAGCTGGAGGAGTCGGTTGCCCACGCTGCTGGTGGCAAGGAATATGTGACCTGCTGTCAGCCTGTGCGGACAGGGAGTTGAGTCCGGCAGAGAGAGACCTGCGGGTACAGCCTTGCGGTTAAGCTGAAAAAGAGGGCGGCCTGCAGAGGCGGACTGCGGAAGTAGTCCGCAGACCCTGCCGACCAAGGGAAGGCGCGCGGCCTGGGGGGTCAGACCGATGAGACCGCGCAGGCCGCGCGGCCTGAGCAGACAGAAAATTCTGTCCGCCCAACCTAGGGAACCACGACCTCCAGGACGAACCCGGGGCAGGCCGCGATGAGCGAGCTGGCTCCCTTGGGAAGGATCGCCGATTTCGGGGTTAGCATAATCCACACACTTTTTTAAGTTCTGAATAGAACTTCGAAAAAGTTGGAGACCCACGAAATTCATGATCCACCCCAATGGAAAGAGAAGGGGGCAAGGAGAGATAGAACTTGAAACCTCTCCTTAGGAGTTTGGTGCTGCCTGTCTATTTTCCTGCAAGAGGAAAGTTAGGGTAGGCATGTATGGGTGGTTCATCGAGTGTGTACCTGAGTTCGCCTTTGCAGAACGAAGAAGGTGTATCTTCCAGTAAGTTCTGTTATCCTCTGCAAAAAAGGGAAGGATGAAGAGTATACGAGAAGAAAAATGAGTTTCAAGTACCTGGAAGGAACTTGCAAGTCTTTGCTGATTTCTGCAAAAGAAGAGTTAAAGGTATGCACTGTATATAAAAGTAACTTGCAAGTACCTGTGAAGAAACTCGCAAGTGTTGGTTGATCTCTGCAAAACAAGAGTTAGGAACAAACAAGGTATATGTGAGTAGCTTGCAAGTACCTGTGAGGAAACTCACAAGGGTCTACTGATCTCTGCAAGAAGAGAGTTAGGAGCAGGCAAAACATGAAAATAGCTTGCAAATACCTGAACGAGGCTTGCAAGTGTCTCCTAACTACTGCTAAGAAAAGAGTGAGTAGCAGACGTAGAATAATGAATTAAATGCAAGTATCTGGACGAGACTTACAGGTGTTTGCTAATTTCTGCAAAGAGAAGAGTTAGGAGTAAACATGTAAATGAAAGGAGCTTGCAAGTACCTGGCAGAGGGCTTGCAAGTGTTTGCTAATCTCTGCAAAGAGAAGAGTTAGAGGCAAACATATATATGAAAGAAGCTTGCAAGTACCTGTGGAGAAGGCTTGCAAGTGTTTGCTGCTCTCTGCAAGAAAAGAGTTAGGAGCAAACAAGATATATGAAAGTAACTTGCAAGTACCTGTGAAGAGAAGGCTTGCAAGTGTTAACTGTTGATGAGATAAGGTCAATATGACCAAATAGCTGAGAAAATGCCTGATGAATTCTTTATCGTGAAGCACAGATCAATAAGTCGAGCGTTAACTGTTGACATGGCTGGATGGGCATGATCAGATTGGCAGAGAAGTAACTTGACGAATTCTGCCAATCTTAACTAGATTGCAATAGTAGGGCTTGATGATTGAGGAGAATAAGATTCTTTGATCAATGTTTGATACCATTAGATTTGGTGAGAGTAGTGAATAGCTCTATGAATCTTCATCTGATAGCGCTTAAGCAGGTAGTGAATAAGAGATGAGAGTAATAGAGCTTGTACGAGTAGAGAGCTTGTAAGTCACCATCCGATGGAGCTTTGAGCAAGTAATGTATAGAAGACGAGCATAAGCAAAAAATGATTGCTAGAAATCCTTTTAGTAGGTTGGATTAACCTATTCACCTATGAAAGAAGGCAATTGACAAAAAGAGGTACTAGCTACACTCCCTTGACAGAGCACAAAAGGGATACATGCGCAAAAAATCCTAAGAAGGAAGCGACAGATGCACTGCTCTCTTGCCTCGGGTACAATCATCACTGATTAATGAGACTAGTTGCGCCAAGTGGCCTATTGCTTGTCTATGGATTGATCAGTGGAGTTGTGGGAACCCGCGAAGGCACGGATCGAGAGTACCATAGAGTGTTCGGCCATCATATCTATGAGATGATGAAAGAGACAAGGCTATGCTTGATCGCCATTGCTTGTCAAGCAAAGATCACCGTAACTGTAATGTATCCTTTGCAAAGCACACCAGAGCTAACACATGGGGATCCCCTAGCACACACTCTGTGTCAGATGCCGGCTAGGATCCAAAGTCCCATATTCCTCCGCATGAGAGTTGGATAGCCCCCACTGCACATATGCGGACACTTCCCGTGATATGTGGTCATTGTGGCCTTATGCCGGAATCCAATCTCAAGAGTGCCTATAGCAAGACTCGGTGATATCTCATTGGCGTAGTGATCCCTTTGGCAAAGAGAAAAGATAGAGAAGGAGCATCACAAGCAAGGAACTGTATCAGTATGAGATCTCTGATAAAAGCTTTGTTGAAAAGCAAGAAAGAACACTGAGAAGTGTTTGGTTAAAATTAAAATGTCTGAAAAGCATGAAGAGTAATATAAGCGTAACCGATAGTTGGTGTGAGGAGCTTTGAGGACTCATGAATGTGATGGGTCACCCTTCTGGAAGATATGTTGAATTTTACTCTCCTTCAACATTTCTTGCACTAATCACCGAATAGCTCTGCAATCCTCTGTTGCATGACCCTTTTATCTGTGATACTCACAGTATTGGTCAGTGTTTTTGCCCTTCCAATCAGCAGGCTGAGGGCCCATACTGCTTGTTTTGCTCTTGATGGTGGGAGTTGCCCCACCCAATGTGTTATCAACTTTAGATCCTTTGCATTGGAAGAGACGTTGGCGACTTTGGAAGCATCTTCCTTTCTTTGCTTGCGTTGGAAGATACTTTGGGGGAGAGTTTGGAGGTCGTTTGGTAGGGAGCAAAACCTCTAGGACTCTCTTCCTCCCAATGGGAAGTTCATGTGATTTCACTTGGTGATTGGAGGCGTACACGGTTGTTTGAGGGCTGAGTTTGCAGACACTTTCTTTTTGCTCGGTAACTGGAAACTGCACAGCAACTGTGGTCTGGCTGGATGGACAACTTGTCAGATAAGCATAAGGGCCAACTGGTAGAAGAGTTGGCATATTAAAATGTGAATTCCCCACATCCGGGTTGATTGTAGCAACTGGTGCTACTACAGGTTGAGAGTCTAGTCCCTGAATTATAGTGGCTAGGGTGTCATTGATCGCTACTATCGGCTGGGAAGTTTCCCGATGTAACTGCAAGAGGGCTTCCCAAAGAGCATCTTCACTGGTAGGAGGAATGTTCTGAGAGGGTTGGCGGTCTGACATGGCTAACTGTCGCTGTTCACCATCTGTTCGGATCTGAAGGTCGCGTGTTAATTGTTGGTGCGCGGAAACAGCACCTGGGCACAGCTAACACGGAGGGGAGTGTTCGGTCTCACAGGCTAGGAGAGGAAGAGGGAGGAAGGAAGCTTCTGAGTGCTCGAGAGTGGAGCAAGCAGCTTGTCTAGGAGTTGCGGGGATAGAGGAGAGGCTTGATCAACAGCGAAGGTTGATCAAGAGAGGAGGAGGTTGATCAGGAGTTGTCGAGCAGATGGTTAATTGGACGGTTGTGCTTGCAGGTTGGTGCCGAGAAGAGCTGAGCTGAGCTAGGAAGAAGAGAGAAGGGGCCGCTAGCAGCGGAAATAGCAGACTTTGCCCGCCGCGTCTTAAATGCCACTCTTGCGACGGGCTTTCCTTTTATTAATGGAGAGAGTTACAAGCTTGCTAGTACACCTTCACAACAAAGCAATAAAGGTGTACAAAAAGAAGCTGGCGGCTAAGGAAGAAGATTGCCAGGAGGGCGCGCGGACTGAAGATCTTAATCGGCAGGCCGTGCGGTTAAGGGACAATGGGAGACCGCGCATACTATAGATCAAAGGCCGGCAGGCCGCGCGACTAAGCAGAGAAGGGAGCGCGGTCTGAGAATCGGAGTCCGCAAGAGCACTTTGGCGACGACCCCTCGGCGGCGATCCTTGATGCTGAACCCCCTGAATGAGAGGCATGGGGGGCTATTTATAGGCCCGAGGAGGTAAAGGCTTGCGGTGACGTTAGCCCCGGTGAGACGGTAACTTGAGCGAGATGGATACGGAGTCCGTCGAGTCCGCAATAGGCCGCGCGGACTGGAACTCGGTATTGAGGCCAGTGCTGCTGATGGCGAGCTGAGACGTTGAATGGCGGACTGCGAGTGGAGTCCGCGGAATCCGCCACTGCTGGGCTGATTGAGTTGCGAAGGAATGCGAGCTGGAGAGTGCCCGCGGAGTCTGGCGAGTCCGCACGGGGCTATGCGGACTTGGACTGCATTCTGGAGGATCTGCTGCCTGGCGGACTGGAAAGAGACCGCAGCTACTGACTGAGTCCGCGCCAAGACCGCGGATTGAGGAGGGGTTGTAACTGCTGCTGGAGAAGAGTTGGTGCTGGCTAAGGAGATGCGGACTGCATTGCGAACCTGCAGAGTCCACCGAGTCCGCGCCTGCTGGTGAGTGGAGTCTGCTTATGTTGGAGATGGAGAGCCTGACTGTTGAGGCTGCTGGGGTTCACCACTGAAGGCGGACTGGAAGTCTTGACCACACTTCGAGTACGCCCAGCTCGCGAGGGACTTGGACTGTTGTTGGTCTTGGCTGGTAGCTGGAGGTGGAGTCCGCATCCTGTAGGCGAGCTGGAGGAGTCGGTTGCCCACACTGCTGGTGGCAAGTAATATGCGACCTGCTGCCGGCCTGTGCAGACAGGGAGTTGAGTCCGGCAGAGAGAGACCTGCGGGTACAGCCTTGCGGTTAAGCTGAAAAAGAGGGCAGCCTGCAGAGGCGGACTGCAGAAGCAGTCCGCAGACCCTGCCGACCAAGGGAAGGCGCACGGCCTGGGGGGTCAGACCGCTGAGACCGCGCGGCCTGAGCGGACAGAAAATTTTGTCCGCCCAACCTAGGGAACCACGGCCTTCAGGACGAACCCAGGGCAGACCGCGATGAGCGAGCTGGCTCCATTGGGAAGGATCGCCGATTTCGGGGTTAACATTCGCCACAGGACTAAACGTCTCCTCATAGTCTGCGCCATACTGTTGCAAAAACCCCTGAGCTACAAGGTGAGCCTTGTACCGCTTGATGCTTCCATCTGCCTTCTTCTTCAGCTTGTAGACCCACTTGCAAGTAACAGGAGTAACGCCATCCACCTTGGGCACCAAGTCCCGAGTTTCATTCTTCTTGAGGGCAGCCATCTCCTCATCCATGGCTTCATCTCACTCCTTTACTCCAGTGGCCTCTTCAAACTTTGAGGACTCCCACTCATCCAAGGGGACTGTGAAGAAACAAGAAATGAATCTCACTGTGTTTCCTTTGCAATACCAAGCTGGTGACATAATGGTCCTCTTTGATCTCCGAAGAGGCTACTCCTTGCTCACCACCTCCACTGTTTCTTCAGCACCAACTCTGTTACCGGGCACACTAGGAGCATCGCTCCCCCTGCTTCCCGAACTAGAAGCTTCTGCCCCAAAGCTTGAAACAACCGGAGCTCCTGGTGACACAGATAGCTCCACCTAAAGCTCTTCAGTAGCTTCCTCCTGCCCTTCATCAACCCTGCTCTCATGCAGCTCAACAGTGTCACCTCCATACAATATCATCTTATCAAAGACAACGTCTCTTAAAACAAAAAACTTCCTTATCGTAGGATCCATGCACTTCCAGCCCTTCTTCCGCTCATCCTAGCCCACAAAGACGAGCTTTCGCACCTTCGCATCAAGCTTGGTCCTCTGTGCATCTGAGATATGAACATAGTAGGTTGATCCAAACACCTGATGGTGTTCCACACTCGGCTTCTCCTTGAACATCATTTCCACGTGTGACTTCATGTTAATCGGACTTAGAGGCATCCGATTGATGACATAAGTTGCACAAGCCATTCCTTCTGCCCAAAAGGACCTTGGAATGTCCTTTGCATGAAGCCAACACTTTCAAGTTTTCATCAAGTGACGGATCTTTCACTCCACTACTCCATTTTGTTGTGGAGTATGAGCTTTAGTAAGCTCCCTCTGGATCCCATACTTCTTACAAAAATTAGAGAACTCAGATGAGACAAAATCACCACCGTTGTCTAATCTAAACTTCTTGATCCGCAAGCCAAGTTGGCCCTCTACCAGCTGCTTGAACTCCACAAACAATTAGAAAGCTGCCAACTTCTCCTTCATGAAATACACCCAAGTGTATCTTGAGTATTCATCAATCAAGAACAACATGTATCTGCTGCCTCCAAGACTAGCGGTAACTGTTGTCCCCATCAGATCACCATGGATGCATTCTAATGGTGCCTTGCTCATTGTTTGTGACTTATCAAACGGAAGGTGATGAGCCTTACCGTACTGACATCCCACGCAAACGTGGCCATCTCCATAGGAGGACACCTTCGGCAAGCCTTTCACCAGGCTCCTTATCGACATAGCTTTTAGCTTGTCCATTCCCACGCGCCCTAGTATTTCATGGCAGATAGTCGCGCTATCATTAGCCCTCATCCGATCAACATAAAAGCTTGTTGATAAAACAAACAAGTCTCCTACTCTTCTCCCTACATGAGCAACATCGGCCTTAATGGCTGATACGTTGCGGAGAAACCTTACTTTTATTGGGCCAAATAAAACATGAAAGCCCGCATCAACTGCATTAGTCACTGAGAAGAGATTCTTCTTCATGCCAGGAATGTGGTACACACTCCTTAAAGTAAGCTTACCATGAGCACTATCCAAAGAAACAACGCCCTCCTTCTCTATAAAATGAACAGAATCATCAGCTGTAATAATTGCTTCATTACCTGAGAATGGTTGCATAGATGAGAACTTCGACTCGTCTCCAGTGAGGTGATGACCACACCCTGAGTCTACTATCCAGTCATCTTGGTTTTCAATGGTGGGAAGAGTAAGAACACACGTGCTTGTCAAGAAAGCTCCTCCCCACTCGGCTTCCTCAGTAATGGAACAAGCTCCCTCCTTGTCTGCAACATGTCTAGGTTACAACCTGACCTTGCAGTCACGCTTGAAGTGACCTGCCTGATTGCACCTATAGCACTTCAACTCTTTCTTCTAGTTCTTCTTAGGAGCAGAGCTCTTCTCTTGCTGATAAGAGGTTGAAGGTACATCCTCAACATCAGGCTTCTTCTTCTTCTCCCATCTCTTCTTCTTCTTCTTCTCCCATCTCTTCTTCTTCTTCTTATCAGTGAAGAGAGATTCACTACCTCTTTCAGAGATAGATACCTTGACCATCTACCTAGCCATGCTCTCCTGTGACACTAGCAGATTTTCCAGCTCCAGCAAAGAAGGTTGAGTTTCCCACCCTTGCACAGAAGTCACAAAGGTAACATACTCCTTCCGCAGACCGCGAACTATATGCCTCTTCAACTTTGCTTCAGAGATGGTCTCATCAGGATCCAATGCTGATATTTCAGCGCACAGGTTTTTCAACTTGAGGAAAAACTTTGAGATGGAAAGATCACTTTGAGTTGCCTTAGCCAACTCATTCTCCTGAAATTGCAGCCTTGCCACATTCTTTTTGTTGAACAAACGATCAATGGTTGTCCAAATCTCCGCAGCAGACTCACATCCTAGGATGTGATCAAAGGGCTCATGTGAGACAGCCCGTTTGAGAGCAAACTCTGCATTTGCATTAGTTCTTCTCCAAACTCTCACCTCCTCAGCAGTACCAGTAGCAGCAGTAACTACTTGCTTGTCGTCACCACCCACGACCTCCCACAACTCCTCATCTAAGAGTTAGCTCTTCATACATGAGTTCCACTTCTTGAAGTTAGTCGTAGTAAGAAGTTAAATGCCAAGACCTCTTCCGTAGGCTACTTCCATTGTAAACCACCGCTGATCACAAAGCTTAAAGCAGCACTGAGCACAATCTAAGGTTGATCACAGCTCACTGCTCAAGCCACTATTCCCTCTGATACCATGTTGAAATTTCTCAAGCTGATCGCCTGGTAGTTCTGGTATCAAGCAACACTTCCAAAACTATCAAGCTGGCCACTTGATCAAGAGGAAAGCGAGAACAAGGCACCGGAACACTCTAACCATAAACTGAGCTATGTATCAGTAATAATGAAGTGCAAACATAGATCTTGCATTAATCAACTATCAATTTTTACAGTGCCAGGTATACATGGCGAGACATGATTTCGCCAAGTACAGATGAGAAATAAATAAGCAAAAGTAATCTTCAAGCCCGGCGGACTGCCTCGGAGACCACTGAGTCCGCCAAGTCCGCCGAGACCGCCAAGCTGATGCTGCTATCACTAATCTATGGAGTCCACACAAACTGCGGACAACTCGTTATTCTGCTGACGCCCGCTCTACAAGCCGCTGCCGAACTGAATGAACAGACTGCGAAGCCCGCCGAGACCGGTGACCTGGTTATTGAACTTAGACTTCAATTGATGGAGAGAAGAGTGGTTAGCCGCCAAATGTGACCTGCTGCAACCGCTGATTGTAACTGCAAGCTTCACTGCTTCCTGACCTTGATCAGAACCAGATGCCTGGCTTCACAGTGCTAGCCGCACGACCTGCAAACAGCAACCAATTAATACTTCTCAAACTGCGCGACCTGAAAAATCGAGTCGACAATAATTGATCTGTGCTCAACTTACTATTCACCCAGTTACTGTAGAAATGTCGGGGGGGGGGGGGGGGGTGCTATTTATAGGCGGGGTGAGGAGTATGATCACCGCCCTAATGAATAGAGTCACCCCCCCCAGCTCACAGCTAGCACAAATCCAGTCCGTCGAGTCAGCAAGGACTAAGCCGGACCAGCCAACTTGCCAGCTGCCAAGTCAGAAAGCCAGTTTGCCACCAAGCAGACACCGCACCAGGCTGCACACATCACAGCACGCAAACACAGCAACATCCCACTCACTGCGAGTCCGCACGCTACAAGCGGACATGGTACTAGCCCGCACAGCTCGCAAACACTGCTTCAGCTCACCACACGAGTCCATGACCAACAAGCAGATCACCCGGTCAACAGCGGACTCTGCGGACACTGCGAACACCCTAGACTTATCAAAAAGTATGACCAAGTCTAGCATCACCAAACAACTGGTGCGAGCTCGGCGGACAGGAAGTCATGCCGCTAGACCTAAGAACAATCCGCCAACATGAATGCGGCTATCACTCGCCGCATCACAAGAGATAAAGGCAAGGACCAATGCCAATCTCACGACCTCCACTATATCCGCCATAGCGGACTCCGCGGACTCCAACTGAATCCGCCATAATCTTGCGGACTCACTGCCAAGCCGCCCGGTTACATTAAGAATAAGATATATACAGAATCGCAGGCCAAGCTGTCTGAACATGCCACCAGTCCGTCATAGTCAGGCCGGCCAGGCCGCTCCAATAGTCCCAGGCCACCAAGTCCATCCAGGACACTTACCACCCAGGCCACAACATTAGTCCATCTAGGCCACGGACTCAGACCGCCCAGATCGCGCAGTCTGCTTAATCAACCTCTTTCACTTCATAATTTTCAACAGCTTACAAAAGAAATAATGCAAGGCACATTAGTTGTGGGTGAGCAATTTCTGATATCCTCAACAGAAATTTTGTCTATAGATGATACTGCTGCTGTTGCTGACCTGCATGCAAATGAAGGCATGGTAGAGGTTGAGGGGGAGATTCCATCTAAACTCCTTGCTCATGAAGTTCATGACCTAGTCTCCTCTGAATCTGAGAAAGATAAATCTAGTCATGAGAAAAGACACCCTTAGTACATACAGAGAATGGTTAGTCCAAGAGTGACTCTACACAAGGAGTAAGGAACATGCCAATATAGGAAGCTCTAGATGAAGGCACCTCTGTTAGAATAGATCAGAAGTCACCAATGTTCCTAGCCCAGCTAATGGGCATGCTGGATGAATAGAGGAGCGCATTAGAAAATTATATGGATGAAGCCCTTAAAGATATCAGAAATAATCTAGCCATAGAAATCAAATCAATCAGATTTGAAGTAAACCTACTAAAGTGTGAAACTATAAAGTTTTTCGGTAGAGCAGCTCCAGCTGTAGACTATACCATGGAAAAGTTGGATGTGTCAAGATAGAATATAGCCATTATCATAGAAAATCAAAAGATTCAGGCTCAGAACACTGTGACCATTCATGAAAATGATAAAGTTTTGAGGGATGAACAGAATACAGCTATCTTTACTAAGATGGAAGCCTGTACTAAGTTGCTTGATGACCACATGTTGGAAGTCAAAGCATTTTAATTCTGACTATATGAAGGCACCAAAAGCCAAGACTTTTGTACCTAAGGCAAAGGAGATGGAGAAGCCTATGTCTATTGCAATCAGGAGGCTTCCACCTCTAAGTATGTTGCCCCTACTAGACCTCGTATTCAAAAGGTAAAGCAGGAGTACAAGATAAGGTACAACAGGTTTGACTATTGGTGTTGAGGCAAAATTGGTCATTTGGGCGTAGACTGTTGGTTTAACCCTACCAATTTTGAAACTCCACGAGTTAACCATGCGAGACTGACCACTCACCAGGTTAATCTTCCTAGTGGTGGTAGGCTGACAAGAAACCAAGGACCCAAATCTGTTTGGGTTCCTATGGTAAAGTGATTTATGTTTTTCAGGTATGTCCAACGGCCAACAAAAATTCGATATGGTATTTGGACAGTGGATGCTCTACGCATATGACCGGGACAAGAATCATATTGCTTGATTATACCCTAGTCAAAGACGGGCCAAAAGTCATCTTTGGAGGGTCAGACAGGGGAACTACTAAAGGCTGCGATATGATATCCAACGGTATAGTTTCTTTCACTAAAGTGGCTTATGTTGAAGGATTATATCATAATCTGATATGCATAAGTCAGTATGTGATAAAAGCTACATCGTTGAGTTCTGCAAGGACAAGTATTTGATAAAATCATCTGCAAATTTGGAGACGGTTTTAGCAGACACTTAGAGCAGAAATATTTTCTTTTTAAATTTTCTATGTTTAGACAATTCTACCCCAGTATGTTTTTTTTTTGCAAAAGATAGTGCGTCCCTTGGTGATCAATGACACATGAGATTAAAACATATTAATTTCAAAACATTAAATATGATATTTTATCACAACTTGGTGCGCGATGACCTCGACATTAAGTGCCTTAAAGAGAGTCTGTGTCACGCATGTCAATTGGGTAAGTAGACCAGGGCTACCTTCAATGGTATTGTTGAAAAAGACTCTTCAAGAAGTTTATATTTACTTCAGATGGACTTATTCATTCTTATGCCAATTCACAGTTTAGGAGGTAAGGACTACACATTAGTAATTATTGATGATTACTCTCATTTTACTTGGTGTTCTTTCTGAAACGCAAGTCAGACACCTTCGACACATTCACAAACTTTGTTCGGCAAATTCAGAACGAATCGAACTGTTCAATGGTCAAAATCAGAAGTGATAACAGAATAGAATGCGAGTCTGGTGCCATGATAGAATTCCGTGGAAGTCAAGGTGTCTTTCATGAGTTTTCCTCCTCACGTACTCTACAACAAAATGGAGTTGCTGAGAGAAGGAATAGAACCATAATTTAAACATGTACAACTATGTTGAAGGATGCTTCACTTCCGAAGTACTTCTGGGCGGAAGCCATCAACACAACTTGCCACGTGCAAAACAGAGCACTAATCAACAAAAGCTATCGTATGACCCCCTATGAATTATTGAAGGGCAGAAAACCGATTGTGTCCTATTTTAGAATCTTTGGAAGTAAGTGCTTCGTACTTAATAATGGGAAGTATTACCACACGAAGTTTAGTGACAAATATTTTGAAGGTATTTTTGTAGGATATAGTAGTCATAGTAAGGAATATAGGATTTTTAATAAGAAAAATCTGGTGGTAGAAAAGTGCATAAATGTTGTATTTGATAAGACAAGCGTGCTCCATAACAACTCGTCTAGTGTTATTAGTGCAGGTGCAGGTACCAGTTCCAAGGAACTAAGTTTGGATGAAGTAGTCAAGGAAGATGCTCCAAGCTCAGTCAAGGTCGTCGATCCAGGCTTGGTGGATGAAAAACTTTTAGAGGAATAATTTCTTCAACCTATAGAGGATACACCAGATGTTATAGAATCTGATGGTGGGAGAGTAAGAAACCTAGTGTTCAGACACCTAAGAGATCACCCAGCTGATTAAATTATTGGAGAGCTAGGTGATGGTGTTAGAACCTGAAGAGGTACAACTAACGAGGTATTGCATCTTAGTTTTTTGTTTTAGGTTGAGCCAAAAAAGTTTGAAGAAGTAAACAAGGATGCCTCTTGGATCATGGCAATGCAAGAGGAGATCAACCAATTTGAATGATGTAAAGTCTGGGAGTTGGTGCCTAGAACCAAGGGACAGAACGTGATCAGCACCAAATGGATCTTCAGAAACAAGCTAGATGAACATGGAGTCATAATCAGGAACAAAGCAAGGCTTGTAGCTCAAGGTTATAAACAAGAAGAAGGGATCGAATTAAACTAGATCTTTGCTCCAGTGGTCAGGCTCAAGACAATCATGTTGTTTCTTGCATATGCTGACCTCAAAGGCTTCACGGTCTATCAATTGGGCGTGAAGTCAGCATTCCTCAACAGGAATCTGAAATAGGAAGTATACGTAGTGCAACCTCTAGGTTTTGTAAACTCAACTCACCCTGAACATGTTTATTCCTTAAGAAATCCCTATATGGCCTGAAACAAGCTACACGAGCTTGCTATGAGATGTTGTTTAGATTTCTTATTGAGAACAAGTTCACAAGAGGAAAGATAGACAAGACATTATTTCTTAGAGAAGTAAAATGCAAGATTCTGCTAGTGCAAATCTATGTTGATGACATCATATTTGGCTCTATAGAAGATAACCTTTGCAAGAAGTTTTCCAAACTTATGCAATGGATGTTTGAAATGAGCGGTATGAGAGAGCTGAAGTATTTCTTAGGACTTCAGGCGAAGCAATCTGAAGATGGAATTTTTATCTCTCAGACGAAGTTCACCAAGGAGTTACTAAAGAAATTCAAAATGGAGAACGCAACCTCAATGATGAACAATGAGTTCAACTGTGTCTCTGGACAAGGATGAGAAAGGGAAACCTTTTGATCAAACCAAGTATAGAAGCATAATTGGATCCTTGCTCTACCTCACTACCAATCGACCAGACATAATGTTCTCAACATGCATCTGCCCTAAATTTCAGTTGAACTCAAAGGAATCTCAATACGTCGTTCTAAAGTGAATTTTAAGATACATTAAGGGCACACCCAATCTTAGCTTATGATACCCAAGAAATAATAATGCCGAGCTAATTGGTTTTTCAGATGCCGATTTTGCAGGAAGCAAGGATGATAGGAAAATCACTTCCAGGACGTGACAATTCCTCAGAAGATGGCTTATTTCATGGACCAGTAAGAAGCAAAATTGTGTGGCAACCTCAACTGCTGAGTCAGAGTACAACTCTGCAAGTAGTTGTTACGCACAGCTTCTATGGATCAAGAATCAACTCGAAAACTACAACCTAAAGTTTAGAGAAATTCCTATGTATTGTGACTCCTTTAGCGCAATAGCGATCGTCCATAATTCAGTCTCTCACAGCCGAACAAAACATATTGAAGCTCGATATGACTTCATCCGGATGTATGCGGAGAACAAGGATATAGCCCCCAGCTACGTCCCGATGGATAAGCAGGTCACAGATATTTTTACGAAGCCGCTGGACGAGGCCAAGTTATTGTTCTTCAAAACATAACTAGGCTTGCTAAACAAGGAATGATGAGGAAGGTCAATAAGAGTAAATCAATTGGGTAATGCTACAGAAAGGAATAAAATTATCCTACGGCAAATTCGTCGGATTTCGTTCAAATAGCTCACATATTCATCAGATATTAACGGGATAATCACCGAATCTGACTCAGCTTCCAGCAAAACTTGCCGAACTGGACTTATGCCAAAATTTTCTATTATGATTGGATCCAAAGAGCGGTCGAATATCAGGTACGCGCCTTTCTAGGTCAAATTTAAAATTATATATGTATATATAATTAAGAGTTGGGCAACCACAATACACTTCGTTGAAACCAAAACAACGATATTCACCGAACAGCTTCTCCCGACCCTTCGGCTCCAGCGACTCGCTCGTAGTATCCCTCCCATCGATTTGTTTTCGTTGGTCGTCACCTAGATCAGTGACTAGAGGCAGATCTTTCCAAGTTTCAGCAAGCCCTATTCCAAGGTTTCTAGCACCGACTTCATCCAGCGATCACGATGAAGTGCTCACACTGATCCGACAGTAACAGCCCTCCATTTCAGCCGACAGTTCAATCCAGATTCAAGTTTATTCTCTAATTCTTCATGGCTCCTAAAAGCACCAATGGTCTACTAGGGGGAGGAGAACTAGTTCGAATAGGTTTTACCTCAGCCTCAGATGAGTTCATGAAAGTAATCCTCATGTTGGAGACAGCTGGACAATCCTTTGTCCTAGAACATCCTTGCAAGGATCTGGATAAGGAAGACCTCGAATTATTTCAAAATGCCAAGCTGTGATGTGAGGAAACCATCATCAAAAGCAAAGTTATATAGACCAAAGTCAGAGTGAAAGCTTCTCTCCTCACAAGGTCCTTGCAGCTTCCTACTTGTGAAGAAGCCGAATACCTCGACGAGGATGATTTTTCTAGAGCATTTTTATTTTGTGGACTGCCCCGAGGAACCAAAGCTGTAAAGAGGAAAGGAATGAACAAAGAAGGAAAGCTTCTATCAGATATCATGGGAAAAGTGCTCTTATGAATGGTTGGGTCCTATGACTATCTATCTATTGAGATGTTCAAGACCCTCGTAGGCGTTATCTGCAGAAAGAGAGTAGATTGGCGTACTCTGCTGTTTGAGAAGATCAAGGACATCCTTCACACACCGAGTTTGTAAGGATACTCAGCCTAACTGAATCAGATGGATCGAGATAAGTTTGATATGTCCAGGGGAGTTCCTATTCATCACTTGAATAAAATAGACTCTTCGATATTTTCCAGGTGGGATAAGAGGATCTTTAGGCCAGGGGGAGCCCAAGAGTTACCAGTGGAGGAGGAAGAACATACTTTTGTGTTCAGGATGCCTTCTCCACACCCCAGTGAAATTCCTGAGAGCTCGAAAGTAGGAATTGATTGGGAGATAGCTGTTTCACAAGTGGCCACTCCCAGAGTGCCCTTGAGTGTTTGTTTTGATGCAGTGACATATGTTCCAACTGCAGAGATCACAGTGCCAGATATTCCAGTTGCTGATGCCAAGTTAGAGTCTGCTGAGGTTGAAGATAATGTTGATGCTGATGATTATTTGGATGTCAATGATGATGAGATAGTTGCTGATGAGATTTTGGTCGTTACTGATGAGCCCAAAGCTACTAATAATGCTAATGATGGGTCTGAGCTAGTTTTAGTGGAGAACCTGATTGTTCCTCTCCCAGAAATTGTTCCTACCTCATCTTCTGAGGGGGAGGTGACTCAGTCTGTGATATCAATTGTTATTGAGATCAACATGTTTATCTGACAACTTGAGAAAAGAGTTACCAAGGAATGAGGTACTCCTCCAAATATTCCAGAGGAGGTACTTGAGGTTTTTGATGAGGAAGGAGATGCAGAGGAGCATCCTCCTATCCTAGTTACTGTAGAGTCTTTGTTGATTTCCAATGCTTGATTATCTCCAATCTATGAGTCTCACAGTGAAGATCTGCCTTCTTTCCCTAGTATTCCTTCTGATGATGTTGCCACCTCCAGTGCTGATTGTTTCATTTTGAAGACTATAGAGGTTATGTTGGCAAGACAACAAACACAATTTGAATCCTGCATGCAGAAGGTTTTGGACAAGGTCAAGGAAACTGAGCAAGACATTAACAATGGCCTTGCTGAAGTAAAAAAATCCAGGTGGAGCAGCTTGATGCCAAGCTGGATTCATTATTTGTTGAGGGTAGAAAAGCTATCAAGCTGAACATGAAAGGGCTCAAATATACTAAAGATATTATTGATAATGTGGATAAGAATGCAATGTCAATGATTGATACCCACAACAGATCGATGGCTCACTTTGACAACACTATTCCTACATATTTTGATGTTGTTATTGATGAAGTCAAAAAGGGGGGAGGAGGCTATGATAGCTAAGGTTGCTGCAGTTGAAGCTGCCGTGGTAGATAATTTCAAAAACAACGAATGACTACTTCTATGACAACTTTGTGTGGCTACATGGTCAGATGTTTGGATCTAAATTACCTACTGTGCCCGCTTATGTTGAAGTTCATCCTCCTAAGGATTACACTCAACATTTGACAGACACACATGAATTCTTTCAGGACACTTTTGTCGTTGCTGCTGAAGTTCAAATGGCTGAAGACATTCCTCCTACTCTAGTATACAAGAGAAGAAAGTATGGTGAAGGCCCATCTACTGTGAAATCAGACCCTTCCAGAGATCTGCCAGCCAGAGACAGGAAAATGGGTGAAGTATGGAGTCCAACTTCAAGAAAAATCATTCTAGACACCTTCACCCTGGTGGATCTTGGCAATGAAAACAGATGGAACTACTACGATCAAGAAGAATGGCATAAGTATGAATTGGCCTCTATCAAGAGAAGAATACATTTCAAAAATTACAAGTATGATGATTCCTTGCCTCCAGCCCCACCAAAGTATTATCCTAAGACAAAGGCTTATTTTGTTGGGCAGCGTCAGAAGAATCAAGGCGGACAGACCTGATGTTCATGTTATTTTTGTTATGATTGAGAAGTGGTTGTGGTTGACCTAAAAACTTTGAACTCTTATTGTTATATATATGATTTAAATTTTTGGCTAGAATGGGCGCAGTGTTTCTTATTTTCTTTAATTTATTAATCTTGCTAATTTCATATCTTATTATTATTTATTATGTGCAATTCACCTTAGCTTATAGGATTCTGACTTCTTCAAATAGGGGGACATTGTTGGGTATTGTATCCACAATAACCATGATTTGAAGAAGGGTCCAGCTAAGCTAAGATGAATAGTGATTGTATATTGAAAGTCCTTGATTTCAAGGATAGCTAAATCATCTAGAGTTGGTATGAATAGGTTTTTTAGTCCTTAGTGACTTATCTTTAATTTTACTTCTTTTAGGTGCTTTAATAGTTGGTTGGAATTTGATTTCAAGATATGTAACCTGCAACACAACAAACACATAAGGCACACACAAGATTTATAGTGCTTCCCCTAACAAGTGTACATCCACTTTCTCTCCCACCTATCCAACTATCTTGTTGGACTAGGCACTTCTCCAATACTCTGCTCCAAAGAGCTTACACCTCAGATCCCTCAGGATCTCTTAGTCTCCTCCAAGACTTACAGCTCTGCCACAAAGGCCTACAACTCAGTGATCAGTAGATAAACTACCTCAAGCAAAAGGCCCTACACTCAGGCTGGGAGGACAAACCTACCTCAGATTCACTAGGGATCCTACCTCAGAGAGAATGACTCTCCTACAATCTCAGGAACAAAGTCCCTGCCTTAGATCTACAACCAGATCCTACCTCAGGCATAAGTGTCTTATAGCTCATTAAGAATGAGTCACCTACCTCAGATTTGAAACCAAGTCCTACAGCTCAGATTCTTGATAGAATCCTACCTCAGAGTAAATTTGCTCCTACCACTCAGATCCAAAAGGATCCTACAAGATGGAAGTGGGTTGTATAGTTGATCTTAACACAAGAGATGTTTCTCTGTGCCAAGGTTCTGGATAGAGATAAACTCAGCCCCACTCTAACTCTAGGAAAATATTTCCCGAGTCTAATTTTTACCTGAACTAAGATATTCTCAGTCCTAACTTCTTCTTCTCAGCACCAGAGATTGTTCCTGCTGGAACTAAGAAGTGACTGCAGCAAAACTTGCTGCTACCTGGGCTAAGAGTATCCCAGCCCTACTTTCTTCACATCAACAAGGATGTAGATCTTCTGGATGCTTTGACTTGTGCTGGAAGTAACTAGCAGAAAACTGCTCTGCTTCTTCTTCCTTTCTTGAGCTGAGGAGATTCAGCCCTAACTTCTTCTTCACAGCCTCCAGTAAATGTTCTTCAGAGTTATACCGCTAGATCTGTGAAGAACATGCTGGTGCAGATGGAAAATGGCACCAGATAACTTTCTTTCTCCTCTTCAGACATCTATTCTCATCTTATTATAGTCAATGATGAAGACAAACAACTAACTTGTTGAGACTTTAGACCTGCAGTCTTTTTGCTCTCTGTTCTTCTCTTCACGAAAACAATGGCGATGAGGAAGAACAGTTTTTTCAAAAAAAACTTCTTCTTCTAACATAAGCCTTTTCCTTTTATTGATTGCAACACAACGACTATCTTAGCAGTGAGCCCCGCACCATTGATGGCCAGCTGCTATCTTGCTTTAATGTTAACCGTCGTATAGTAGCTCTGCGGCGCCTTTTGTCATGTACTGTAGCTTTGTCGCTAATGATTTGAATATGGTGGACTTGTTGACTTACTAACATCAGCACCTATGGACATAGTCAAAAATCAAGCTTCAGTAGAATAGGCGTTGAGTGAATGAGCTTCACTCAATGCCAAAGTATTTAGATAGAATTATATCTATCTAGGTGTTGACAACATTGAGTAAACAAGCCTCGCTCAACACATTATGCCTTAGCTTATTCTTCAGCATTTTTTTCATGCTTGGCGTTGAGAGCATTGAGTGAGCACTCCTTACTTAACGTCATGTACTATACCCAAGCTTTTTGTATTTTAGGCATTGAGAGCGTTGAGTGAGCACTCCTTTGTCAATACTTTCTGCCTTAAAAAATTTCCTACTTCTTCAGCATCTTAAGCATTGAGAGCGTTGAGTGAGCATGCCTCACTCAACGCTTTTTTGCTTTAGCCAAATTTTTTGAATCATGACATTAATAGCGTTGAGTGAGCACGCCTCACTCAATACTTTCTGCCTTAGTGAGATTTTTCTGCTCCTTGGTGTTGAGTGAGTAAGCTACACTCAACGCATTTGGATTTAGCCAAATATCAACACATATTTTCTGTGGCTTTGACTTATAAGGCAATACTCAACGAATATAGAGTATGGCGTTGAGTGAGTGATACTCTGTCAACGCTAGTGCACTTAGCCATTTTTTTCCCATTTCTCCTTAGGATCTAATTGCATTAGCGTTACTCACAGCCTTTTGTTGTGTGGCATTGAGTGAGTTAACTTCAATCAATACCTGTGGACATAGCCACATTCTCAGATTGCCACTACTTGGCTTTGACTGTATAGCCTTCACTCAGAGCTATAGGTCATCTAGCGTTGAGTGAATGACCTTCACTCAATGCCTATAGACATAGATATTTTTTATCTATCCACACCATATGTAAGTGTTTACCTGACCTAGCCAATTAGGTTACCTGTCCCAGCAATGTTACTAGGACATCCTGAAATCACTAAACTGCACAAGTTAGATCACCACATGCATATACATTGTTTGCTATGCCTTCTTCAAATCAAGGACATTGGGATCAATCGACCCAACAATCTCCCCCTATTTGAAGAAGTCAAAACGTATGCCAATGTATACACTAACATACTTATGCAACATATGCAAAAAATACTAACACTGCATTAATCAGAAAAATAATAAACATAATCATAACAAATGATATTCCATTTTGTTGGGTACATTGGAAAATGTGTACCAGATTTGAAGAAGACTCACCTTACTCAATGATATGCATCAAGGTGTATTTGATGTTGTTCTGAGTTTATATGTGCAGGTTAAGAAAATGCAGGAATGCAGGAAAAGTTTTTAAGTCCATGAGTCGACACCAGAAGAAGCTATGTCGACACTTATGAAGGCTTGTGTCGACACTGGAGAAAAGTTGTGTCGATACTTGGAGTCAATTGTGTCGACACTTGGAAAGGCTGTGTCGACATCATAAGAAATTGTGTCTACACACAGAGGCAGTGTCGACACACAGAAAAGCTTAGTCAACATTAACTGTGTCGACACACAGAGGCAGTGTCGACACATAGAAGACTTTGTCGACATCAACTGTGTCGACACACAGGACTTGTGTCGACAGATAGCAGAGTTTCAATAAAGCTGATTTTTGTGAAGAGAAGAAGTGACTGGGTCAACACACAGAACTAGTGTCGACACATTCTACAGAAGTTGTGTCGAGAAGTAGTGTCAACACCAAGGGAGCTATGTCGACACCACCAAGGCTTGTGTCGACACTTAGTCTACTTGTGTCGACACATGATGAAGTTCAGTCTCGACACTTTACTGACAGAAATAGAGTTTCAAGAAGTGACTGGTAGACTTGACAGCTGCCATTACCAACCGGTCTACTGCAACTATCAGAGCTGTCAGAAGTTTGTTAGAAACCGGATCAGCCGGTTACCCTGGAGGAAGTCTATATAAAGGCATTCTCCATCAACAGAAGACAATACAATAAGAATATTCACATACAGATACATACACTTAAAAACAGAAGAAGATTTTCAACAGAAGATCTAAGAAGACATTCTCAAGTGGTGATCTACTCTGAGTTTGTCAGGAGAATTCAAAGAAGAATTCAGAAGAATCTTCAGAAGAATTTGGAGAGAGAGAGATCCATCTATTCAAGTGAAGAAAGGGACTTACATCAACAAGTCTCTCAAGTGCAGATTCTGAACCAGTCTGCCAAGAAGAATTCAGATTGATTTCTGAATTTCAAGAAAGAAGCTGATTGAAGATCAACTTCAAAGGAGATCAACCCTACTGTGTTCAGATTCAAGAAGCTTTGAAGAAAGCTAAGACAGATTGATCTCTATCATCAGATTCTTTCAAGAACTGATCAAGAAACCTTCCATCCTTTCTCTCTCAATCAAGGTGGTGGTAAATTTTAGATTTACATCTATTTTCTGTAGGATCTTTTTAAGATCTGAGTTGTAAGCCTGATTTATAAAGGCTGAGTTGTAGGAGAATAAGTTCTCTGAGTGGTAGGCCTTGTTGAAGGCTGAGGTAGGGCTGTGAGCCTAAGATGTAGGAGATTTTCATCTCTAAGTTGTAGGCCTTGTTGAAGGCTGAGGTAGGGCAGATTGCCTGAGCTGTAGGAGTGTGGGCTCACTCTGAGTTGTAGGAGCCTTGTTTGGGTTCTGAGCTGTAAGATCTGCGGATCTGAGGAAAAGGAAAGAAGTTGGGCCGAATCTAACACACTGCTAGATAGGCGAAGGGGGAAAGTGGATGTACCTAGAACATGGGAAACCACTATAAATCAGTGTGCAATCTGTGATTGTGTGTGGTTTTGTTATTTCTATGTTGTGGTAGCTGTAGAACTGTTTGATTTAATTTGATTATCTGAATTAATATTCTTCCTTAGAAGAAAAAGGAATTGCACCTATTCACCCCCCCCCCCCCCTCTAGGTGTTTAGGAACCAATTCTTTCAAGTGGATCAGAGGGAGGTTACTCAAAGAAAGACTTAATAGTCTGAGTAAGATCTGTAAGGCAGATTTAAGTTAAAGAAGATGGGTTCAGGAGAAAACCATAAAGAACTTGGTTCAATGAAGTAGCCTGTCTGCAGGAAGGAAATCTTTGGAATATGGAAGGAAAGGGTCAGACTATTTATGGAGGCATCTGATCCTAGAATTTATATAACAGTTCAGGAAGGACCATATATTCCAATGAAGGTTTCTGTTCTTGATGCTAATCAAAGGATTCCTAAGGATTTTTTAGAAATGACTAAGGATGAGATCATCTTGGCTACAATGGATAAAAGAGCACAGAATATTATAGTGAGTGTCATAGATGTCTCAACATTCCAGAATCAGATTCACTGCAAAACCTCCAAGGAGATGTGGGACACATTGGTTGTCTACATGGAGGGTTCTGAAGAGGTTAGGCAAGGTAGAAAGTCTATGCTTAATCAATAATATGAGAGTTTCAGACAAGCCAAGTATGATAGTATAACTGAATGTTATAAGAAGTTCTACAAAATTGTAAATGAATTAATGTCCTATGGAAGAATCTTTAGTACATATGAGCTGAATGACAAATTCCTTAGGTATTTGACTAAGGATTTGGATACAAAGATCTGTGCCATAAGGGAAGTGGCCAGACTGACAGAGATTTCACCTCCAACACTGTTTGGCAAATTGCTGTCTTATGAGATGCAACTGTTAGCCAGAAAGGAGGAAGGGAAAAATATAAAGGGTGACTATAGAGAAAAGTCAGTGTCCTTCAAGGTAGAAGCCACAAGGAAGAATAGGAGGATGTCCCCATCTTCTCCTAAGAAAGATGCAGAAGTGATCTCAGAAAATTCTGATAATCACAGTTCAGATAGCAGTAATTCTGATGAAGACTTTGCTGCTTTCACAAGACAGTTTCAAAGATTCTTAAAGAAGAAGCAGTGGAAATCTAAGCCATCCTCATCTCAGTCCAAGGATGACTATTATCAGAAGAGGAAATCATCCAAGAAGGACAGGAGTGGGACAAAGCCCAGCAACTCAACAACATCAAAGATTATTTGCTATTGCTGCAACAGACCTGGACATGTTGTGGCTGACTGTCCAAATAAAAGGAAGAAGTCTGCTGATAAAAAGAAGTCTCAGCACAAGAGCAAGAAGGAGAAATCCTTGGTAGCTAAGAAAGAGAAAATTTGGACAGATCAATCAACTTCAGAGTCTGAATCTGAGGGTGAGGCCTATATTGGTTTGTTTGCAACAGAAGAAGAGGATGAGTTCCTGAAATTACTGGACTCTATCTATGAGCAAGAAGACCATCAGTGCAAATTACTGATGGCTGTGTCTGAAGAAGACCAGTGCCAGGATCAACCTGGTCCCAGTAAGGTAAAAAGTTTATCTGTAGATTCTGATTACTACACTGGGTCAAAATCAGATGCATATGCATCAAGAGATGTGGAGGGTCTGAATCTGAAGGAGATATTCATCAGCTTATAGATGAATATGGGGATTTGTTGCAGGAACTTAAGAGAAGCAAAAACCTGGCCAAAAATTAGGCTAAGGAAATTGCAGCTCTTAAGTTGGCTGCATTTGATTCAGAGAAGTTGCTGGATCAAAAGATGAATGAGATTGCCAAGCTAAAAAACATAACAGTTATTCAGATGGGAACAATCACATTCAAAAATGATCAGATCAAAAGTCTCGAAGACAGACTTCAGAAAGAGAAGGAGATAGTGGCTAGTTTCTCTAAGCCAAAATCTGTCCTACCCTTAATTGATGACTTTGTTTCTCAAAAGGGTACGACAGGAATAGGCTTTAAGAGAACTGCATGGGCTGCCTAGTCCAATAATAAAGGCAAAGCCGCAGCACAAAACAAAAGATCTGCTGCCAACAATATAGCTAAGATTGTACCTAAAAAGAGGTATAATAAGTATGAGTGCTGGTGCTGTGGCAAGATAGGCCATTATGCCTTATAGTGTTGGCACAACTCCAGTATCAGGAAGGATAGCATTCTACCTGTTAGAAGAGCTGCAGGCAGATTTGTCAAGTTTCAGGCTAACTTGAACCAAGGACCCAAAAGTTATTTTGGTTCCAAGGTTCAGTAATCTTTGTTGCAGGTGATTCCAAGTTGTCATGCCCCGATATGGTACTTGGATAGTGGATGTTCCAGGCACATGACTGGAATAAGAGGATTACTGAAGGACTACTCACCAATATTGAATGGGCCTAAAGTAATCTTTGGTGGTTCTGAAAAAGGAGTCATCAAAGGGTTTGGTAATATTTCTAACAACTTAATCACTATCACTCAAGTGGCTTATGTGAAGGGTTTGAAACACAACCTAATAAGCATAAGCCAGCTGAGTGATCTAGGAAATGACATTTCATTTGTCAAGAATGGGTGTCATATCAAGAGTTTAAGTGATCAAAAAGTCATATTGACTGGCTATAGAAAAAGAAATATGTATTGCCTAAACTTTGAGTGTGAGAATAAAAATTCTCCTATCTGTCTTGTGGCTGATGAGAAAGCCTCTCATTGTGTCAAATGGCACAAGAGGCTAGCTCATCTTAACTACAAGACTATTGGACAACTCTTTAGTAAAGAGTTAGTGAGGAATGATCCTCATGTTAAGTGCTTTAAGGATGGAATATGCTCAGCTTGTCAAAAAGGCAAGCAGACCAGATCCTCCTTTTATAGCCTAGAAACCAAATACTCAGTGAGGTGCTTATACCTCTTGCATATGGATTTATTTGGTCCTATGCCAGTTCATAGCGTAGGTAGGAAGGCCTACACTTTTGTGGTTGTAGATGACTATTCTAGATTTTCATGGGTATTCTTTCTGAGGTAGAAATCTGAAACCCCAAAGGTCTTCTGCAATTTTGTCAAACAAATTCAGAATGAATTAGATAGTTCAGTGGTCAAAATTAGAAGTGACCATGGAACTGAATTCCAATCTGAAAGTATGACAAGGTTGTGTGAAAAATTTGGGATCCATCAGAAATTCTCCTCACCTAGAACACCTCAGCAAAATGGTATTGCTGAAAGAAAGAATAGGACATTGATTGAGGCTCGAAGAACACTATTGAGTGACACTACTCTCCCAGAATATTTCTAGGCTGAGGCAGTAAACACTGCATGCCATGTGCTCAATAGGGCTTCCATCACCAAAAACCACAAAAAGACACCCTATGAGGTTATGAAAGGCAGAAAACCAAACTTATCCTATTTTAGGATCTTTGGTTGCAAGTGCTATGTGCTTAATAATGGCAAGTCTTACCTAACTAAGTTTGCTGTCAAATCCCAAGATGAGATATTTGTTGGGTACAACAATAATAGTATGGCTTATAGGGTCTACAATTTGGCTACTCAAGTAGTAGAAGAGCATGTTCATGTCATATTTGATGAATCGAGACTTATTAACAGTGAGTTGCCTAGTAGTTCTTGTAGCTCTACAGGTATACAGCAGAAGATGGACCAGCTTACTATCAGAGAAGATCCAACTGTAAAGCAGGATGAGGAAAATGGTAGTTGCTGTCCAGGGGGAGTACAAGACACTCAAGAGGCTGACGAAGACCATGAGGTGCAGCATAATGAAGAGATTGAAGAAGGTCAAACTGTTGATAGATTACCTCCAGCAGTTAGACATTTGAAGGATCATCCTGCACACCAGATCATTGGTGATCCAAGATAAGGAGTACAAATAAGAAGCAGGAACTTAAACACAGTTCTTTGCTCAAGCTTCTTATCTCAACTGGAATCCAAGAGATTTGAAGAAGCTATTCAATACCCACACTCGATTGATGCTATGCAGGAGGAGTTAAATCAATTCAGAAGGTGCAAGGACTGGGAGTTGGTTCCAAAACCAAAGGGCCACAATGTCATAGGGACAAAGTGGATATATAGAAACAAGCTTAATGAGAGTGGGATCATAATGAAGAACAAGACAAGACTAGTTGCCAAAGGATACAAGTAGGAAGAGGGCATAGACTTTGATCAGACTTTTGCCCCTGTGGCAAGGTTGGAAGCTATCAGGCTATTTCTAGCCTATGCAGCATATCAAGGCTTCAAAGTGTTCCAAATGGATGTTAAGTCATCATTCTTAAATGGAGACTTAAAAGAAGAGGTTTATGTAGAACAGCCCTCAGGTTTTGTTGATCCACTCAATCCTAATTATGTTTATAAACTTAGGAAAGCTTTATATGGGTTGAAACAAGCCCCAAGGGCTTGGTATGAAACCCTGTCTACTTTCCTCATTGAGAACAAATTCTCAAGGGGGAAAATAGACAAGACTCTATTCCTTAGAGAATCCAAAGGAAAGATCATCCTAGTCCAAATATATGTTGATGACATAAAATTTGGTTCTACTGAAAACAACCTTTGTAGAAAGTTTGCAAAACTTATGCAAGGGAAGTTTGAGATGAGCAGCATGGGAGAACTTAAGTTCTTCTTGGGACTCCAAGTAAGACAGATTGATGATGGCCTGTCCATATCCCAGTCTAAGTTCACCCAGGAGGTAATTACGAAGTATAGAATGGAGTCATCCACTACCATGAGATCTCCTATGGGGACAAGTATGTCTCTAAGCAAAGATGATGTAGGGAAACCTGTAGATGAGTCTTTGTATAGAGGAATAGTTGGCTCCCTCCTTTATCTGACTGCTATTAGACCAGACATCATGTATGTTATATGTGTTTGTTCTAGGTACCAATCCTGCCCTAAATAATCTCATCTACATGCTGTCAAAAGGATTTTGAGATATCTTAAGGGCACACCTAATCTAGGCCTTTGGTATCCTAGGAATAGAGATTTTCTACTAATAGGCTATTCAGATGCAGACTTTGCAGGATGAAAAGTAGATAGGAAAAGCACAACAGACACCTGTCAATTTCTAGGAGGAAGATTGGTGTCATGGAGCTGTAAGAAGCAGACTAGTGTGGCAATTTTCATAGCTGAATCTGAGTATGTTGCTGTAGGAAGTTGCTGTGCACAGCTGTTGTGGATACAACATCAGTTAGAAGATTATGGTATTCAGGTAAGTAGAATTTCATTATTATGTGATTCTACTAGTGTTATTTATATTGCTCATAATCCTATTTCTCATAGTAGAACAAAGCATATAGAAATAAGATACCATTTTCTTAGAGATCATGTAGAGAAACAAGATATTTCTTTAGAATTTGTTAATACAGATTTACAACTTGCTGACATGTTCACTAAGACATTAGATGAAACTAAATTCAATAATTTCAAAATTGAATTAACAATATTAAACATAAATTAGTTTAACAAGTTTGGCTAAGTAAAATTGTGTCGACACAAAAAGTTGTCTGTGTCGACACATAGTAGATGATGTCGACACTCCAAGAAAGTGGTGTCGACACATCTAGAAAAAAGGCGTTGACTCTTCAGAGAAGTTGTGTCGACACACCAGAAGTTGTGTCTGTAACACCCCCTATCCGTCGCATAGCATATAACAGTAGGTCCGGCCGGGGCCCGACGCCATATGCCACAGACAGACCGGGTGGTTACTTATGGAAACCATCCAACCAATCTTAACGTCCTACACAGAGCATTCTAGCGGAAGCAGTTTATATAAGTTGCAAAACAAGAACCCAGCAACAAGCATGAATGTCCACTAACATGATAATAGGAATGTTATTACAAAATACTCAAAAGTCGGCCTTAAGGCCTTACAAAATGTTTCACTTGTCTTTTACATGATTTACAAACCTCGGCTCGCAGGCCGGCCATACATGAATAAAACATAAAACATTTCCACTTGGGCCTTAGAGGGCCAGCTTCGCAAAAAGGGCTTTAGCCCGCTATTGACCGCTTGGTCCAGCTGCACCTGCAAGCAAACAAACCGCCGCACGGTGGCAAACAAGGCAACGGTCAGCAATGCTGACCAAATTATAACGATCCCGCCCCCAACTCGGGGCGGCGATGCTCCTTTCCTGCATTTCATTAGCATAAGCGAGCAATTATAACCATAGCCATTTCATCACAGGCGTTGGCTCGCACGGCCACACGCCCCGTGCACTCAGGGCACATTCTCGGTGAACCGGTCGATGTCACGTCAATTAAAGCCATTAACATTCCGGATTCACCACCACCACTTAGACGGCCATTCCTATGAGCAATTCGTCTTCATGGTATTGGTCACGTCAATTTAAGCCATCGACCACCGAAGACCCCCATTTATGCCAACGGCGAGTGCCATGTAACTTTAGGTCTCTCTAACCCGAACGACATAAAGCGGGTACGGCTCCATCTAACCCGTGCTCACATCGCAACGGCAATTTAAGCCATATGCGCGGGTCAAACTTTCACCGAGTCCCATTCTAACACAAGTCACATAACCCCGTTATGTTCAAGTTGGCTCTCAGGCCACCAAGTTGGCAAGACCTCGTGTCCGCCCAGTTTTCCGGGTGCACCTTTGGGTTAGTCCCCAAGGCTCCCTGCTGCAATCTACCGCGTAGAAAACCCAAAAAACACCCAATAGCACGGAGTCTTCTCCGGCCTTATGCAATGCAACATCACCGATCCGGACTAACATGTCCGGGTAGGCTTCAACCAAAATGCCTATGTCCGTTCTCTCATACGGACTCTAAACAACGGGGACTTCACATATCTACCCGAAGGAACGCCTCCAACTCTCCGCAAACTCGCGAGAGCGGGCTTCCTATGCAAAGAAAGAGAGCGACTCATGCTCAAGATGAGGATCGTTACCCTTGCGGTCCTCTTTGGTGCCATCAAAAAGTAATCGGATGGAAATCACCGCACTTGCGTTGCCTCCGTGGATCCGGAGTCGTCTTGCGATTCGGAGCTCCGAAGCTCCTCCAATGGCGGATCTAGCTCCTCTTCTTCTTGCCTTAGCTCTTCTTTCTCCAAGGGTTTGGATAGAGAACAAGTGGAAAAAGTGAGGGTTTTCTAAGTCAAAACCCGGGTATATCCCTTCAGGAACAACCCCCAGCCGTTGGATCTTCAGTCAAAGAAATGAACGGCTTCGATTCGGGACTGAAAATGCCCAATCTGGACCGAACACGGCCTGGCACACGCCCGTGTCCAGGGCCGTGTGCCTCATTCGCCGTCAAAATCGAATCACCTGGAACCTCACACGGGTATCGAACACGCCCGTGTTCGAGCTGACACGCCCGTGTTCCACCTGACACGGCCGTGTAGCTGGCCGTGTACCCCATGATTTTCTCCCGTTTTCAACCCGAGCACTGCACGGGTTCTAGGACACGCCCGTGTCCTTGCCCGTGTCACCTTGACACGCCTGGGCTCCAGGCCGTGTACAAGGTCTCGGCACTTCGCGGCTAAGTGTCGACACGGGTCGACACGCCCTGCGACACGCCCGTGTCGCAGGCCGTGTGCCATGTCTCGACACACTGTCGACACCAAAGTGTCGACTTCGCGGGACGAGTGTCGACACGGGTTGACACGCCCTGCGACACGCCCGTGTCGCAGGCCGTGTGCCGTGTCTCGACACAACGTCGAAGCACTGTGTCGACTTCACGGCTAAGTGTCGACACGGGTCGACACGCCCTGCGACACGCCCGTGTCGCAGGCCGTGTGCCCAGTCTCGACACAATGTCGAGACCAAAGTGTTGACTTCACGCCTTAGTGTCGACACAGGCTTGACACGCCCTGGGACACGCCCGTGTCCCAGGCCGTGTGCCTGCAGCCAGAACTCAAACTGGCCCAAATTATTCCCCTCTGCTCCTTTGAGTTTCGGGGCGTTACAACTCTACCCCTCTTAAAAGGATTTCGCCCACGAAATTACATAAAGGGAAAAACATGTACAAAACAAAATTTGTACCTGAGCGGAACAACTCCGGATATTCGTCAAGCATCGTCTGCTCTCGCTCCCAAGAGAGCTCCTCACGACCGCAATTGTCCCACCGGACTTTGACCATCCTGATCTCTTTATTGCGTAGCCGCTTGACCTCCGAGTCCTCAATCCGCACGGGCTTGACTTTTGTCGTTAGCCCACTATCCACCGGCACTTGATCGACCGCGATCACTTGCGTAGGCTCTTGCACCGCCTTCCGAAGCACCTAAATATGGAATACATCATGTAAACCACTTAGCTCCACTGAAAGCTTCAGCCGATAGGCCGCTTCTCCTACTCGCTCCAGAACCTCGAACGGTCCAAGGTACCTCGGGCTTAGCTTTTTCAATCGCCGCACCCGCGAGACACCCTTGAACGGCTTGATCTTCAAGTATACATAATCGCCCACAGCGAACTCCACGTTCCTGTGCTTGGCATTATAGTACTTTGCTTGCCGGTCCTGAGCGATAAGCAACCTCTCCCGAATGGTTCTTACCAACGAAGTAGCATCCTCCACTTCCGATCGCTTATACAACTTCAACTCGCCCGTTTCTAACCAAGACAACGGCGTGCGACATCGTCTACCATAAAGGGCCTCGAAAGGCGCCATCTGAATACTTGCTTGGTAGCTGTTGTTGTATGCGAACTCCACCAAATAAAGGTGGTCCTCCCATTGCTTTCCAAAGTCCAAGACACACATGCGAAGCATGTCTTCCATCGTTCTATTGACCCTCTCGGTCTGCCCATCCGTTTGTGGATGGAAGGCTGTGCTAAACTTCAGCTTTGTTCCCAACATTTGCTGCACCAGCCTCCAATCATTGGACGTGAACCGCCCATCTCGGTCACTCACGATGCTACGGGGCACACCATGAAGCCGCACTATGTTATCCACATAAAGCTTTGCCAGCTTCTCCACCGGATCATCCTTCCTATGCGGAATAAAATGCGACACCTTTGTTAATCGATCGACCACCACCCAAATGGCGTCGTTCCCCTTCTGCGACCTTGGCAAACCATGCACAAAGTCCATAGAGATGTCGTCGAATTTCCACTCCGGAATAGGCAAGGACTTAAGAAATCCTCCCGGCTTTTGGCACTCCGCCTTTACCAAGGCGCAAGTTTGGCACTTCGCTACATATAGCGCCACATCCTTTTTCAAGCCCGGCCACCAAAACAGTTTCTTTACATCACGGTACATCTTCGTGCTCCCCGGGTGAATCGAGTACTTGGTATGGTGCGCCTCGTACAACAACTCCACCCGTAAACTGCCCACACTTGGGACGCACAAACGACCGTCTTTCCAAAGCAATCCGTCCTCCACGACGAATTGGGAATTTGACCCATCCAGAGCCTCTATCATGAACTGCTTCATATGAGCATCCATATCCAAAGCCTGCCGAATCCGATCAGCCAGGTCATATTGGACTTCAGTCCAATTCAGCACTGCTTCAGCACTAGATTGTCTATCCACACAAACAATCTCCAACGCCTCCAGCTCCTGCACCAACCGCTCATCATGCACTGATAGCCAATTCGCTCGAGCTGGGGCTCGGCGACTCAACGCGTCCGCAACCGCATTCCCTTTACCAGGCACGTAGTGGATCTTGAATGTATAGTCCCCCAGGAACTCCATCCACCTACGCTGCCGCATATTCAGATCTTTCTGATCTATAAGATACTTCAGGCTCTTGTGATCGGTGTAGATATCAATCTTCACACCGTACAAATAGTGTCTCCACAGCTTCAAGGCAAAAATCACGGCCGCCAACTCCAAGTCGTGGACCGGATAATTCCTCTCGTGCACTTTTAGCTGTCTCGAGCCATAAGCTATCACGCTGCCGTGCTGCAATAGCACGCAACCCAAACCGCTGCCCGAAGCATCGCTATATATCTCATAGCCTTCGGTTCCAACCGGCGAACTCAGCACAGGCGCCGTGGTCAACCGACACTTTAACTCCTCAAAAGCTCGCGCGCACTCCGGCGTCCAAACGAACTTATGATCCTTCCTCGTCAAAGTAGTGAGAGGTAACGCTATCCGCGAGAAGTTCTCTACGAAGCGCCTATAATAGCCGGCAAGCCCCAAAAAGCTCCGGACTTCTGCTACCGTAGCAAGCTCAGGCCACTCCCGTATCACAACAATCTTCGCCGGATCCACAGCAATACCCTCTCCACTCACTATATGCCCGAGGAACGCCACTGAGGATAGCCAAAACTCGCACTTCGAGAACTTGGCATACAGCTGATTTCTCCTGAGTGTCTTTAACACCAAATGGAGATGCTTGAAGTGATCCTCCTCACTTTGCGAGTACACCAAAATATCGTCGATGAAGACGATCACGAAATGGTCCAAGTACTCCCTGAACGTTCTGTTCATCAAATCCATGAACACTGACGGCGCATTAGTCAGCCCAAACGGCATGACCGTAAACTCATAATGCCCGTATCTCGTACTAAACGCTGTCTTCGGGATATCACTCTCCCTTATCCGCAGCTGATAGTACCCAGACTTGAGATCTAACTTCGAGTACACCGTCGACCCGACTAACTGATCGAAGAGATCATCAATCCGGGGGATCGGGTACTTGTTCTTCTCAGTCAGCTTGTTTAGCTCCCGATAATCAATACACAACCTCAAGCTTCCGTCCTTCTTCTTAACAAAGAGGACCGGTGCGCTCCAAGGCGAAGAACTCGGGCGCACATACCCTTGCTCCAACAACTCTTGTAGTTGAACTTTCAGCTCTGCCATTTCCTTAGGCGCTAGCCGATACGGAGATCGTGACACAGGCTTTGCACCTGGCACTAGCTCGATAGTGAAATCTATCTCCCGTTGAGGCGGGGCTCCAGGAAGATCTGCGGGGAACACATCAGGGTATTCCGATACCACTGAAATACAATCCATCGCGGGCTTCGGCTTTGCAACCTCCACTAGTGTAAAGAACAGTTCTGCTCCGGCACGAACCGCCTTCACCACCTGAAGAGCAGACATCAACGTCTTGCTCGACCCCTTTAAGCCCGTAAAAGTCGTCTCACGACTTGCTCCCAGCTTTACTTCCTTGCTACCGCAATCTATATGGGCCTGCTGCTCCGAGAGCCAGTCCATTCCAAATATGACGTCGAACTCCACCAACGGAAGTAAGGACGCCCGCAGGTCAAACTCCTGCTCTCCAATACGAGTCTTAACCTCGCAGATTCTATCCGCTCGCATCGAACACCCATTTGGCAACAACACATCCAACTTATCCTTCGCCATCGAAGAAGGTACTCCGATGCGTAATATAAATCCTTCGGACAAGAAGGAGTGTGAAGCTCCCGTATCAAAGAGTGCTCGTGCCGGATTTTCACAAATCAACACAAATCCTAAACAAGTAGTGGTAAGGTAACATGTGCATAACAAGCATATAAAGGAATTGACTTGCTATAAATTAAACCGTACCTGTCACCACGTCAGCTTGTTTAATGGCCTCCTGTTGGCCAAGATTGTAAACCCTTGGTTGGGCCGGAGCATAATGGGATGCGGTCGATTCCACCGCCTTGCCCTTCTCTTCATAAGTAGCTCCAGGCCTCCTTTCGGACTTAGGACGTCCGCTCCAACAATCACGGGCAAAATGCCCCGTCTTGCCACAAGTAAAACACGCACCCGGGGTCCGACCCGTAGTCGCCCCAGAAGCGCCAGAAGGATCTGGACCCGAAGTCCTATGCTTCTTGAAAGTCCTCCGATAGCCTGACTTTGAAGTAGTCGGCACTCTGAACTCAGATTTCTTTTCACCCAAGCTTTTCTTCGCTTGTACACTCTTCATGTCCTTCTCCAAGGACCGGGCAGTATTGACCAAGGTTAAGAAACCCTGCGTCATTGGCCCCGACAGTAACAATCTCGGCTCATCCCTCAAGCCTTCATAAAAACGATTAGTCTTGCGCTCCTCATCCATGATGGTAGAGCTAGCATAACGACTCAACCGCGTAAACTCGTGGAGATATTCATCCACGCTCCTCTCACCCTGCACCAACTTCAGGAACTCATTCTCCATTGAAATCCTCTGAGTAGAAGGGAGGTATCTTGCTAAAAACAATTCCGAGAACTCTTCCATCGGAACGTCTATCAGTTGTCTACCTCGCAGATGATGCAGCTCCAAACCTTCCCACCACATCCTCGCTTCACCGTCCAGCAGGAACGTAGCAATGGTGGTCATCTGCCACTCCTCCGTCTCCGTCGCTGTCATGACTCTCTTCACCCTAGAGAGCCAGTCTTCAGCTTGAGATGGGGTTCCCAACCCCGAGAATAACGGAGGGTTAAAGCTCATTACATGCTTCAACTGCCTCTCAGTCGCCCTCCTTGGCACTATTGGTTCTACAACCACTTGCTCCATCCTCCTCGGCTCCGCCTCTTGCAGAGGTACTTGCTCCATCACAGGAGCGGGCTGCTGCGCTTGCCTCCCAGGCTGCGCATTGATCACGGCCAACACCGCTTCAGCCACCAATCTTATATTTTCAGCCGACAAAGGTGTTGCGGGAGCAACTTCCGGTGCACTACTTGCCTCAGAAACTCGGCGTTCTGACGGCCCAACACCACTTCGGGTCACCTATAGTGGTACAAAACACAGTTAAGCGACCAAATAAATTGCAAACAGCAATTATAGGAACACGCAGGTTCCTCAAACACGAGTATTTTCATTCCTAAGTGGACATTCATGGGTTCTTTTTACGGTTATAACGATGACGCACACAATGTGCTCACCACCCCTTAAAAAGAATTCGCCCACGAATTCAATTCAAGCCCAACCAAAACCAGTAGTCTGATACCAAATTGTAACACCCCCTATCCGTCGCATAGCATATAACAGTAGGTCCGGCCGGGGCCCGACGCCATATGCCACAGACAGACCGGGTGGTTACTTATGGAAACCATCCAACCAATCTTAACGTCCTACACAGAGCATTCTAGCGGAAGCAGTTTATATAAGTTGCAAAACAAGAACCCAACAACAAGCATGAATGTCCACTAACATGATAATAGGAATGTTATTACAAAATACTCAAAAGTCGGCCTTAAGGCCTTACAAAATGTTTCACTTGTCTTTTACATGATTTACAAACCTCGGCTCGCAGGCCGGCCATACATGAATAAAACATAAAACATTTCCACTTGGGCCTTCGAGGGCCAGCTTCGCAAAAAGGGCTTTAGCCCGCTATTGACCGCTTGGTCCAGCTGCACCTGCAAGCAAACAAACCACCGCACGGTGGCAAACAAGGCAACGGTCAGCAATGCTGACCAAATTATAACGATCCCGCCCCCAACTCGGGGCGGCGATGCTCCTTTCCTGCATTTCATTAGCATAAGCGAGCAATTATAACCATAGCCATTTCATCACAGGCGTTGGCTCGCACGGCCACACGCCCCGTGCACTCAGGGCACATTCTCGGTGAACCGGTCGATGTCACGTCAATTAAAGCCATTAACATTCCGGATTCACCACCGCCACTTAGACGGCCATTCCTATGAGCAATTCGTCTTCATGGTATTGGTCACGTCAATTTAAGCCATCGACCACCGAAGACCCCCATTTATGCCAACGGCGAGTGCCATGTAACTTTAGGTCTCTCTAACCCGAACGACATAAAGCGGGTACGGCTCCATCTAACCCGTGCTCACATCGCAACGGCAATTTAAGCCATATGCGCGGGTCAAACTTTCACCGAGTCCCATTCTAACACAAGTCACATAACCCCGTTATGTTCAAGTTGGCTCTCAGGCCACCAAGTTGGCAAGACCTCGTGTCCGCCCAGTTTTCCGGGTGCACCTTTGGGTTAGTCCCCAAGGCTCCCTGCTGCAATCTACCGCGTAGAAAACCCGAAAAACACCCAATAGCACGGAGTCTTCTCCGTCCTTATGCAATGCAACATCACCGATCCGGACTAACATGTCCGGGTAGGCTTCAACCAAAATGCCTATGTCCGTTCTCGCATACGGACTCTAAACAACGGGGACTTCACATATCTACCCGAAGGAACGCCTCCAACTCTCCGCAAACTCGCGAGAGCGGGCTTCCTATGCAAAGAAAGAGAGCGACTCATGCTCAAGATGAGGATCGTTACCCTTGCGGTCCTCTTTGGCGCCATCAAAAAGTAATCGGATGGAAATCACCGCACTTGCGTTGCCTCCGTGGATCCGGAGTCGGCTTGCGATTCGGAGCTCCGAAGCTCCTCCAATGGCGGATCTAGCTCCTCTTCTTCTTGCCTTAGCTCTTCTTTCTCCAAGGGTTTGGAGAGAGAACAAGTGGAAAAAGTGAGGGTTTTCTAAGTCAAAACCCGGGTATATCCCTTCAGGAACAACCCCCAGCCGTTGGATCTTCAGTCAAAGAAATGAACGGCTTCGATTCGGGACTGAAATGCCCAATCTGGACCGAACACGGCCTGGCACACGCCCGTGTCCAGGGCCGTGTGCCTCATTCGCCGTCAAAATCGAATCACCTGGAACCTCACACGGGTATCGAACACGCCCGTGTTCGAGCTGACACGCCCGTGTTCCACCTGACACGGCCGTGTAGCTGGCCGTGTACCCCATGATTTTCTCCCGTTTTCAACCCGAGCACTGCACGGGTTCTAGGACACGCCCGTGTCCTTGCCCGTGTCACCTTGACACGCCTGGGCTCCAGGCCGTGTACAAGGTCTCGGCACTTCGCGGCTAAGTGTCGACACGGGTCGACACGCCCGTGTCGCAGGCCGTGTGCCATGTCTCGACACACTGTCGACACCAAAGTGTCGACTTCGCGGGACGAGTGTCGACACGGGTTGACACGCCCTGCGACACGCCCGTGTCGCAGGCCGTGTGCCGTGTCTCGACACAACGTCGAAGCACTGTGTCGACTTCACGGCTAAGTGTCGACACGGGTCGACACGCCCTGCGACACGCCCGTGTCGCAGGCCGTGTGCCCAGTCTCGACACAATGTCGAGACCAAAGTGTCGACTTCACGCCTTAGTGTCGACACAGGCTTGACACGCCCTGGGACACGCCCATGTCCCAGGCCGTGTGCCTGCAGCCAGAACTCAAACTGGCCCAAATTATTCCCCTCTGCTCCTTTGAGTTTCGGGGCGTTACAGTGTCGACACTTAGAATCAACACACAGATTTTTTCGAGCGCAGAATCAACTGATCATCGAGTGCAGAATCGACACACAGATTTCGTCGAGCGCAGAATCGACACATATCGTCGAGCGCAGATTCAACAACACTTCGTCGACCTTCAAATCGTCGACTTCACGGGCTCTTCGTCGAACACGACCAAGACAGATAGAATTGGTGTCGACATATAGAAGTCAACACTCATTCGAGACATTAGAAGTCTGTGTCGACACATTAAGAGAATTTTGACGTGCCTTTTGAACTTATTTATTTAGAAGGGTATAAATAGGTCAACACCAAACCCTGTAGAGACGCTCTCCACATTTTCGAGAACAAAACCTTGTGTCGACAAATTCTATCTTCTCAATCCAGGATTTCTCTAAACCCCAATGGCGCCAAAGCTTGAATATAACGTCAACGAAGGCTATGAGCTGGTTCCCAATGCTTTTGATAATGCAGAACTCGAGATTAAAACAGTTGTAACCCTAATTGCAGAAAATGGTTTGGAATTTCTGGTATCCAAACCTATAAAGATATGGAAGAAAGAAATACTAGAATTCTATGGCGCAGCTACTTTACATTCGACTGGACTTAAAATCCAATCTACAGTTCATGGAGCTAAAGTTAAACTTACCTTGAAGAGCTTGAGGAAAACTCTTCAACTCCCAAGAACTCATGACGAAGAAGAAGTTACCTCATTTAAGACTAGGGAAGCACTTCAGTGGTGTGGATTGGATCCCACCATGAAGATTGGATCTGCAATACATAGGAAAGGGATGAATCTGCAAGGAAAATTCCTTTCTGAAGTGGTTGGAAAGGTCATTCTCTGCAAGCCAGGGGGACATGATATGGTTTCAGCCTATATGTTCAGCTTGATGACCAGGATTATCTTCAGACTGAACACAGATTGGTCTGCAGTAATCTTTGAAAAGATAAAGGAAGGTATTAAGAAGCCAAATCTGGGAAAACTCTGAGTCTATACTTGGCTAGAACAATTCCAGAAGTAATGGAATAGACTACTTGCCCAGTAATGGAATAGTCTTCCTCATTGGAAAGCTGCCATGGATGAGGAGATTGCTACTCTCACTGAACGGGGTACCTGGACCCTGGTTCCTCCTCCTTTCAACACAAATATTGTGGCTATCACTGGGTCTTTGTGGTGAAGTTCCTTCCTGATGGCAGTGTGGATCGTTACAAGGCTCGACTTATTGTCAAGGGTTTTACCCAAATTTATGGAGTTGATTACTTTGACACTTTCTCTCCAATTGCTTATCTTAGTACTATTAGGGTCCTTCTCATTGTGGCTGTCAATAGGGATTGGCCCATTTCACAGCTGGATGTCAAGAATGCCTTTCTTTATGGGATCCTCAGGAAGATGTTTACATGGAGTAACCTCCTGGGTATGTTGCTCAGGTGGAGATACGAGTATGCTGGCTAAAGAAGGCTATCTATGACCTCAAGCAAAGTCCTCGTGCCTGGTTTGACAAGTTTTGCGGCATTATTACGGCCATTGGTTTTACAAGAAGCTTAGCCGATCACTCCTTGTTCGTTCGGAAAACTACCTCTGGTCTGGTAATTCTTGTGGTTTATGTTGATGACATTCTTCTTATTGGCGATGACCAGGATGGGGTAACGTTGATAAATAAACACCTCCGTCAGCACCTGGTCACGAAGGATATGCGCTCCCTGAAATACTATCTGGGAATTGAAATCTCTAGGAAGACCAACTCCATGGTCCTTTCCCAACGGAAGTATACTCTTGATATTCTAAAGGAGGCAGGATTGACTGGTGCTAAACTTGCCCGTTCTCCCATGGCTATTGGGGAAGACAAAACTTAGACAGATGACTCGCCTCTTCTATCCAATCTTATGAGGTACCGACGTCTGGTGGGCAAACTCATTTATCCCATTGTAACCAGACCCGACATCTCTTATGGTGCTGACAAGGTGAGCCAGTTCATGCAAGCTCCTAGAGAGTGTCATCTACAATCTTCCCTGAGGATATTGGAGTATATTAAAGCAGCACCAGGGAAAGGACTCCTTTTTCAGAAGAATGGTCACCTAAGGGTTGAAGCATACTCTGATTCAAGCTATGCTGATGACAAAGGGGACCGCAAGTCGACATCAGGTTTCTGCACATTTGTTGGAGGCAATCTTGTGCGTTTGAAGAGCAAGAAACAGTCTGTGGTCTCCAAGTCCAGTGCAGAGGTAGAATATCGCAGTATGGCATCGACCACATGTGAGTTGAAATGGTTACGGGCTCTCATGCTTGATTTAGGAGAGGTGTACAACTATCATCTTCCTATGTTCTGTGACAATAAGGCCGCGATATACATCTCCAAAAATCCAGTCTTTCATGAGAGAACAAAGCACATAGAAGTCGACTGTCATTTCATTCGGGAGGAGATGTTGAAGAAACAGATTTGTACTCCATTCGTCTCTTCAGATAACGAGTTGGCAGACATCTTCACCAAGCCGGTGTCCGCTTCCTTTTTCCACATTTGCGACAAGCTGGGCATGATTGATATCTATGCTACAGCTTGAGGGGGAGTGTTTCAATATGGAGGTCAGGATGTCTATTGCTGTTCGGAGACTGGGCAGTCTACCGGTTTATTCTGGCCGGTCTGTTTGTCGAGCTGTTGCTGTTTGGTATCCCAGCGGTCTGTCGGTTTGTCTCAGCGACTTGGAGACCGGGCAGTTTAGCGGTCTCCTGCGGCGGCTTGATCTTTGTGGCGCTTGTTCTCTCCTCTTGTTGGTTATCGGGCAGTTAGCCGGCTTGTCTAACCGCCCGGCCTATCCGGTTTGCCTTTTGTAAAGCCGCATATACTTGTAAATTTTTAGTCACACATTGCTTAATTGTAATCTCTCTCATCTCCTCCATTTTATAAAAGGGAGGCTATACCATTGTAATTTATACCTTTTTTGGAAAATAAAGTTTATATTACTCCAATTTTTTGGTCTGTTCTTTTCTGTTCGCACATAACAGCTCAGCACCTTCATCGAGTTCCTCTACCTATATTGGATGACGCCCTGATTGCCCTACTTGATGAAGAGACTCGCCTTTGTCCTCCTGTGGATCCTCTGCCTCCTCCTAGGACCGACATAGTTCTTGCAGTTCGACTACAGGAAGACAATATTACCTGCAACTACTATAAAATGGTGGGCCGCATGAAGTTCGAATGCTCCACTCGTCCCCCACACCCGGATGACAACCACCGTAACAACCGTAGTCAAGGGCGTGGTCGTGGCCCAAGTTCAACTACCACTACTGCAGCTGCTACAGATCGACTTCAACATCTCGAGGAATTACTCCTTCAGTCACCGCTGCTTCAATACGTCAGCATTGTAGCTCAAATCCTGTCCGTCGCTCCTGGTACTACTGTTATTCAGTTTCCACAAACTGCGCCTTGATATTTTGACTCTGGGACCTCCTGCCACCTTACCAACGATTCCAAACCTCTCACCAACTGTACCTCGAACCCCACTCACCTTCAGGTCACCACTGATGGGGGCTCTGTCCCCATTATGCAGTCTCGCTCGATCACCCCAACCTCTGCTCCCTATGGTCACCTTACCATCTCCAACATTCATCATGCCCCTCGCCTACACATGAACCTCATTTTTGTTAGTTATCTTTGTGATCTCGACCTAACTGTTTTATTTTCCTCCTCTGATTGTGTTGTGCAGGATTCACGGAAGGCTCAGAGGATCGGATGTGGCCGTAGCACTATTGGCCTGTATTAACTAGAGTATCTTCATGTCCCACCACCAGTATATTCATCACCTTCTGTTCTCTCTGTTACCTCTGATGCTGACTTATGGCACAGATGTTTAAGTCATTTGTCTGGTGACCGACATCGAAGTATTATCTGCTCCGGAGCTTTGGGTCTTGTCTCCTCTTCCCCCCTCTCTGTCTGTATGGGCTATCTTTTTGGCAAAACACCTTGCTCTACCATTTTCCAGTAGTGCTTCTAAAACCACAACCCCCATTGATTTAGTGCATTGTGACATTTGGGTCCCCACCCCCAATGCCGCTCATTCTATATATCTTTATTATATTAGCTTTAATGATGACTTCTCTCGTTGCGTTTGTGTTTACTTACTATGACAATGCTCTGAAATACCCACTGTACATCACACATTCACCACTATGATTCATATTCAATTCGAGTGTCGCATTAAAAATTTTCATTCTAACTGCGCTTAAGAGTTTCTCTCTTCTTCCATATGCGACCTCCTCTAATCTCATGGCACCCTCCATCAACAGTAATGCCTGCACACCCACAAACAAAATGGGGTAACCTAACAGAAACATCGTCACATCATCGAAACTGCTTGTGCCCTTCTCCTCTCTGCCTCGGCTCTCCATTCCCTCTAGGTTGAAGCTGTTCTCACCGCAGTCCAACTTATCAACATCACTCCCTCCTCGATCATCTCAGAGGTCACTCCGTATGAATGACTGTACTCTCGCCCACCAACCTATGCACATATCTGTACGTTTGGGTGCACCTTCTTTGTGTTTCTTCCTGGTCTTGAGCGCACCAAACTCTCTGCTCGCTCGGCTTGTTACGTCCACTTGGGCCTCAGTCCTCACCACAAAGGATATTGTTGCTCTGACCCAATGACTTGTCGCTTCCATATTTCTCGTCATGTTTCCTTCCTTGAACATGAAATGTTCTTCTCTTCCTCCATGCCACACCCAACAACACCTCCCACAGTAATCGCTACTGCTCCACCACTCACTCTTCCTCTACTTCCTACTATACCCACCCATCCCAGGACCCACATTGCTCCCACTACACCATTACCACCTAACCCTACAGTTGAAAGCAGCAACAATGTGGGTCAAATCTGGCCCCGCAATCCGTGTCGTAGTTGAATGAACATCACATAGCACTAAGAACTTGTTAGGTGTAGAAATAGCAAAACACGAAATGGTGTCAGGCAAAAGAAAATTAACTTGAATCTTACCATCCGGTTAAAGAACTAAAGAGTCCACATGGAAAATAGACACAACAGTACTAACACTCCCCAACCCAAGAGAATATTTAATGGTAGGAAGAAACGACGGAGAAAGCCACTCAAGTGGAACAGAGACATACAGTAAAAAGTCCGGAAACTTGAAATAAAGTGAAACACACTGCGATATATAAAAATCTGAAATAAAGGCATGAAATCCGACGTTCTTCATAATCATGGATGGGTCGGCGTTCCTACGTATTAATTTATTAATGGAGCCAGAAGGCATCCGCTCAGGGATTGACCAGACTAAACCCAAATCACTAACTCTAGCGTCGGACAGTCTCGGAAAGGAGTGGAAGGGCATGCAACATAACTTAAGGTGAAATACTAACGTCCAAGATACATGAGGAGAGAATCCATGTGCTACATGACTAGACCCAAATGCGGAGGATAAGGGGGTTATGTCAGGTGGTACGGGAGCCTTATAATCATAGATGATTTTAATGTGCTCCGAATTCGCAGTTTTAGTTTTATATTTTAAATATTCACGCTTGGCATGAAGATATGCCAAGGGGAACCGCTCATCGTGAGAAATAGAGTTGGACGCTCCCAGATGTAACAGGATGTACGAGCAATACAACTCAAGGGACCCAACTAAAGTCACTAACGTGGGGGAATGAGGGTCATCAAAAGGTGGTGGGTAAATGTGTGCGACCGGGTGTGGTATATAAGTATTTTTAGGGGACACCACATCCAGAGGCATAATAACCAAAGAGTGAGAAACAGTCCAGGACAGAAACGTAGACGGACACGCAGAAAAATAAACAGTTAAATGTGACGCGTAGTCAGCTCTACGAGGTGCGGTGAATAGACCAAATACTACTGCACTCAACCTAGTAATATCTATATGCTGAGATAATTCCAATGTAGGAACTAATAAAGTGGGCGTCACACAAAAACTCAGACTAGGACTATCGGTTTCACGTCCTAAAAAGTCATCCAATGTGGGCAAATGAATAGGAGGAAAGGTTGGCAATATCAAACCCGGAATAACATCCAAATCAATATAATTTTCACACAATGGTGATATCATCAAAGAACTCTCAGCCGGGTGTACAAAATAATCGTCTAAAAATACACTTCCCTCAGATGATAAATCATCCACAATATCACTAGGGGTCATCATCACTCTCAGACTCCTCAGATAACTCAGATACAATCTCAGTGGGTGTAATCATAGGCTCTATCACGATGGGGATCATATCCTGGAGAGGGCACTCAATACTAGGGTGATCAGACACAATGCTAGTAGGGCACATAATAGGCAACGTAATACTCTCACAGATCGGAACGTAATCATCCCATACATCATCTTATAAATCACTAGGTATTCCTTCAATTTCAGAATCATCAGAATCATCGGGCACTAATGTACATGTCAGAATACTCTCACCTACGGGGTCATCCTCAGAATCAAGAGATACTACATCTACATCAGAATCCTCATTGGTTTCAATCATAATCTTAGGAGGCTCAGTCGTCAAGGCTAACGGAGGCAACACCCTAACAGTAACATTTTGGGAGTCCAACACATAAGACCTATTAGGACTGGTTTCCCTAAAAGTGGGTGGTGGTCCTATGATGGACTCTCCATTCTAAAACGAGCGAGTCTTATTCTTATGAATGTTGTGCTTCTCAATATCCAATGTAGCATTAAAAGTGGTGCTTAAGACGGTGTGACCATAACATAGTAATTTACCCTTGATGTAGGGGTTTAACCCCTTACGAAACCTAGAGAGGGCGAGCTCTGGCACCTCATTCACACCACACCTAACCATCATATCCTTAAAAAGACTCATATACTCGGAGACTGACTTATTCCTTTGTTTAAGGGTCTCCAAATCATCTAACATCTGCGTTCGATGGTACATAGGGGCGTATTGTTCTGTCAGTATGGCCTTAATGTCTGTAAAACCAATAAGTAATTTACCATTCTCGGCTTTCAGATGTCGTTCCTCATTCAACCAGAATATCTTACCTTTACCTAACAACTTTATTCTCGTCACTCGCATCTTATCTACATCAGTCAATTTGTACCACTCAAAGTAGCACTCTATTTCCTTAACCCAGTCAAGGAAAACTTGGGGACACCCTAAACCATCATAAGTAGGTGTCTTCCTTCTAGAATACAAGTCATAGGCCATTTTCTAGTGGGAACGGGATAGAAAATTTTACTCGAATCTGGTGCACATGCAATGAAATATGAACCCGACCCACTAAACTCTAGGAATGACTGAATTGTTCCCGCTTAGCAACTAGGGTAATAAATAAATGGTTTTGATTTTCTTGCTGAAAATATTATGAAGATTATTAAATAAGTTTTTGTTTATTTGTTTTGTAGAAAAATAAAAATTTAGGCCGCTATTTGCAGACCAAAATTAAAAATTTATAGTGAATTAATAAAAATAATGACTAAATAAAATAAAATATTTTTTTGATTTCTTACTAATAAATGGAGAATTTCGAGAATTTAATTTTTTGAATTTTGAGAAAAACTGAGAATTTTAAGTTGTTATTGGCAGACCAAAACTAAAAATTTTGTTTTATTATTTTGACATAGAAATATGCAAGTGTGTGTCGGCGAAATAATAAAAGGGGGAGGGTGCCAATTAGGAAATTTACGTGAACCTCCATATGATACCAAGTTGATGCAAGCCTAAGGTTTCTACGGTTTAAACTACGCGCACTGGGATTTCGACAATAAAATTAGGGTATGTAGCAAACAATATTTTCTCTAAACAATTCTATCGACTATTCAACTAATTTTAGCAACACACAAAACAAAAAACACTACCCCTTTTATTGATTGAACAAGGGTTATAGGTCATTGTTTGCTCAAGCGAATAGGACCCACACGATACAGACAATTAGTTATTCAAGTTAAATTATTCGCAAACATTCACAATTCCAATAAGAGAAAATCCGAGCTAAATTAGTGATTTAAAATTAAGTCCAAATAAATCCCAAAATTAATTAATATGCGGGTATAAAAAATCACTTGAACACAAGGGGAAATCAAGGGTGACAAACCCGATTTCTTCTAGTGTTCACGAGATCTACCCGTTCCAATTATACGAGAATGTTCGGAAGAATAACACGCTTAAAATTTAGATTTTTATTAGCACGATTTCAATATAAATCAGAACAATTAACTAGCCTTCTAATTCCACTAAAATCTCACAAATAATTCTAGAAGAAATCACACAAGAGATGTTGAAGAATCGTTACCCAATCCCAAGAAGTCCGTCCACAATATTGAGTGGAGGGAAGCGCTCACTACGGTGGATGATTTTCTATTTTTTCACGCATACCACGTGTAACACCCCCATCTGTCGCATGGCATATAACAGAAGGTCCAGCTGGAACCCGACGCCATATACCACAGACAGTCGGAAGGGATACTAAATGAATAATCAAACCAACCAACTAAGACTACTCGTCCTAATCACAGAGCATTCTAGCGGAAGATTTTAAAGTTGAAAGAACCCAAAATTAAATCCAACTATATGAATGTCCACAGCTACAACAACAGGAATGAAACCCCAAATACACAGAAACGGGTACATGGCCTTATGTCCTTACAAATGTTCACTTAATAAAGAGTGTTTTACATACATCGGCTCGCAGGCCGGCCACACATGATAAATATAAAAAAAACAGCTATTTTACGACCTTCTAGGGCCAGCACAGCAACATGGGCTACAGCCCGCTATTTGGCGCTCGGCTCCGCAGCACCTGCAAGCACATACCACCGCACGGTGGCAAATAAAGCAACGGTCAGCTAAAAGCCGACCAAATTATAACGACCCCGCCCCTTACTTGGGACGGCCGTGCTCTTTCCCTGCATAACATTAGCCCAACAATATATATAGCGCAATTATAATTCGCCACAGATGTAGGCTCGCACGGCCATACACCCCGTGCACTCAGGGCACATTCATGGTGAACCCTGACCCATCAGTGCATTCACCACCACCCCCAGGATGGCAACAACATGTGAGCATTTAGCCTTTCTGACCACCGTCTAAGGCTCCGACTATGCCAACGGCCAGTCCCCGTCTTCGGGGCTCTCGCACCGAACCACATAGCCTAGGTCCAATTCCACTTGCCCGTTGCTCACGCCGCATGTCCAATTTAAGTCCTTTGCGCGGGCCAAGCTTCTCTCGGATCCCAAATTTTCCAAAACAATCTCATAACCCAGTTATGATCAAGGTCGGTTCCCAGACCGCCAAGTTAGCAGAACACGTTTCCGTTCAGTTTTCCGGGTGCGCCTTGAAGCTAGCCTCCAAGGATCCCTGCTGCAATCTATCGCGTAGAAACCCGAAAAATCCAAAGCACGGAGTCTTCTCCGGCAAAACCACATGAAATGCAACATCACCGATCCAGACAAAACACGTCCGGGTAGGCTTCACACACAATGTCTATGCCCGTACTTACGATTCCGGGCTCTATATGCAACACAAGGGGGACTATTCCCGTCAACCCCAAGGAACACCACGCACTCACCGCATACTCGCGGGAGCGGGGTTCCCTATGCAAAAGAAAGAGCTTCAAATGCTCAAGTTGAGAATCGTTACCCTTGTAGTCCGTTTTGGCGCCATTGAAAAACTACGCGGTTAGAACTCTTCGCAATGACCTTCCCTCCACAGATCCGCTCTCCGATTTCGAAACGGTGCTCCGATGCTCCGCCGGCGGCCGGAAACCTCCTTCTTCTTCCTCTTCTCTCTCACTTTGGAAGGGGAGAACTTTGGAGAGAAAATGGGGAATTAACCTCCTATTCCCGGCCTTAACAGAACAGGATTTCATCTGGGCCGTCGGATCCTAATTAAAGAAAACGAACGGCTCAGATCTGCATAAAATTCTCCAGACCTGGGCCGAACACGGCTTGGCACACGGCCGTGTCCCAGGCCGTGTGCCTCGATCCAGGCACGATCGTCGAACTGAGAAATGCACACGGGCCAAGACACGCCCGTGTCTGACCTGACACGCCCGTATCGTGTTCCTCGACACGCCCGTGTTCGTGGGCGTGTCACGCATAACCACCACGGCAATGGACACGACCCATCAGGACATGGGTCAGGACACGGGTTGGCACACGCCCGTGTCGGATGACACGCCCGTGTCATCCGGCCGTGTTTCTGGCCGTGTCCTTCTCGGGTTGAAAACGGCCAAAAAATCACCAGCCAGACACGGCCTTGGACACGCCCGTGTCCTAGGCCGTGTACCCCTACAGGCACCAAAAACCTTTTTTTCGCGACCGACTCGCACACAACTTTCGGGGCGTTACAAATCTCCCCCACTTAAGGAATTTCGTCCCGAAATTAAGCAAAGGTACACAAAAGCTAAATGATACCTGAGTGGAATAACTCGGGGTATTCCTCCAACATAGCCTGCTCTCGTTCCCAAGAAAGCTCCTCACGTCCGCAATTATCCCAGCGGACTTTAACCATTCGGACCTCCTTGTTGCGGAGTCGTTTGACTGCAACATCTTCAATTCGTACTGGCTTGACCCTTGTTGTTAACTCATAATCAACCGGTACCTGATTGTCCGTAACGATCTGCGAAGACTCTTGCACTGCCTTACGCAACACCGATACGTGGAATACGTCATGCAGCCCACTCAACTCCGTCGACAGCTTCAACCTATACGCCGCCTCGCCAACACGCTCCAGGATTTCAAATGGTCCAAGGTATCTCGGACTCAGCTTCTTCAAGCGTCGAACCCTCGATACACCCTTGAACGGCTTGATCTTTAAATATACCATATCGCCAACGTTGAACTCCACATTTCTATGTTTGGCATTGTAATACTTTGACTGTCTATCCTGAGCAATCTTCAGCCTTTCCTGAATTGTCCGTATCATTGAAGTGGCATCTTCCACCGCTTGACGTTTATACAGCTTTGATTCGCCTGCCTCCAACCAAGACAACGGCGTCCGACACTTCCTCCCGTACAAGGCTTCGAAAGGCGCCATTCCAATACTTGCCTGAAAGATGTTGTTGTACGCAAACTCCACCATGTACAAGTGATCCTCCCAATGCTTCCCGAAATCTAGGACGCACATGTGAAGCATGTCCTCCATAGTCCTGTTGACTCTCTCGGTTTGGCCATCTGTCTGCGGGTGAAAGGCTGTGCTGAACTTTAGCTTAGTACCCAACAGACCATGCACCAACCTCCAGTCATTTGACATGAAGCGTCCATCACGATCACTAACGATACTGCGAGGCACACCATGCAATCGTACAATGTTATCCACGTAGAGTTTGGCTAACATTTCCACCGGATCCTCCTTTCTCACTGGGATAAAGTGCGACACCTTTGTCAACCTATCCACGACCACCCAATTGGCGTCATTTCCCTTCTGCAATTTCGGCAAACCGTGCACAAAATCCATAGATATGTCGTCAAACTTCCATTCTGGGATAGGAAGGGATTTCAAGAAACCTCTGGGCTTCTGGCATTCCGCCTTCACTAATGCACAAGTACGACACTTGGCCACATAAAGTGCCACATCCTTCTTCAAACCCGGCCACCAGAATAATTTCTTCATGTCTCTATACATCTTTGTGCTTCCCGGGTGGATTGAGTACTTGGTATGATGAGCCTCATACATCAATTCCTCCCGAATACTATCCGCACTAGGAACGCATAGACGACCGTCCTTCCTTAGCAACCCATCTTCAACCACAAACTGGGAATTTGACCCATCCAAAGCTTCATCTAAGATTTGCTTCATGCTGCTATCCAGAACCAAAGCCCGCCGAACTCTATCCGCTAGATCACACTGCACCTCTGTCCAAAACAGTTTCTCCTCGACACTAGACTGCTTATCGACGCAAGATATCTCCAATGCCTCCAATTCTTGGACCAATCTCTCATCATGTACTGATAACCAATTGGCTTGTGCGGGAATCTTACGAATCAACGCATCCGCCACTGCATTTCCCTTTCCAGGAACATAGTGTATCTTGAAGGTGTAGTCCCCTAAGAACTCCATCCATCTCCGCTGCCTCATGTTCAGATTCTTTTGGTCCAATAGGTACTTCAAACTTTTATGATCGGTGTAAATATTTACCTTCACACCGTACAGATAGTGCCTCCAAAGCTTTAGAGAAAATATCACGGCCGCTAACTCTAAATCGTGGACCGGATAATTCCTCTCGTGAATCTTCAGTTGTCACGAACCATAAGCTATCACTCTCCCATGCTGTAGTAGGACACAGCCCAAACCACTGCCTGAAGCATCACTATAGATCTCGAACCCTTCGGTTCCACTTGGCTAACATAAAATGGGCGTCGTGGTCAACCGCCTCTTCAATTCTTCAAACGCCTGTTCGCACTCCGAAGACCACACAAACTTCTGATCCTTTCTTGTCAACGTCGTGAGTGGTAGTGATATCCGCGAGAAGTTCTCTACGAAGCACCTGTAGTAGCCAGCAAGCCCCAGAAAACTCCAGACCTCTGCCACTGTAGTCAAAGTAGGCCACTCCCGTATCGCCACTATCTTCGCCGGATCCACAACTATTCCTTCTCCACTGACAACATGACCAAGGAACGCTATCGAGGATAACCAGAATTCACACTTGGAGAACTTTGCATACAACTGACTTTTCCTCAATGTCTCCAACAACATGTGTAAATGCTTGTAATGATCCTCCTCGCACCGCGAATACACCAGAATATCATCGATGAATACTATCACAAACTGATCCAAGTATTCTCTGAACGTCCTATTCATCAGATCCATAAACACGGATGGTGCATTCGTCAACCCAAACGGCATAACCGTGAACTCGTAATGCCTAAACCGCGTACTGAATGCTGTCTTTGGGATGTCGCTCTCCCTTATCCTCAACTGATAGTAACCGGACTTCAAATCTAACTTTGAATATACAGTTGATCCAACCAACTGATCAAATAGATCGTCAATCCTCGGGATTGGATATTTGTTCTTCTCCGTAAGTTTGTTCAATTCCCGATAATCGATACAAAGCCGCAAGCTCCCATCTTTCTTCTTAACAAAGAGAACTGGTGCGCTCCAAGGCGACGAACTTGGACGCACATAACCTTGCTCTAGCAACTCTTGCAGTTGCACCTTCAACTCTGCCATTTCTCTTAGAGCTATCCGATAGGGGGAGCGTGACACTGGTTTGGCACCCGGTACCAGCTCTATAGTAAAGTCTATCTCCCACTGAGGAGGGGCTCCTGGGAGATCATCTGGAAACACATCAGGATACTCGGACACAACTGGGATGCTGTCCAAACTAGGCTTAGGCGTCGAAGTCTGCACTAGAGTGACATATAGTTCTGCCCCAGACCGAACTGTCTTGAACATCTGAAGGGCCGACATCAGAACTTTCCCTGACCCTTTCATGCCCGCAAAAGTAGTCTCTTGATCAGTGTCCAGACCCAACTTAACTTCTTTATGGCTGCAATCAATACATGCACTTTGCTCCGAGAGCCAATCCATACCGAAAATTACGTCGAACTCCACCAACGGTAGAACCAACGCCCGCAAATCAAACTCCCGGTCTCTAATCCGAATCTTCACAACACAAACCCTATCCGCACGCATTGAGCACCCATTAGGCAACAATACATCCAACTTGTTTTCTGCCATCGAGAACGGAACTCCGATGCGCGATATAGGTTTTTCGGACAAGAAGGAATGTGATGCTCCCGTATCAAAAAGGGCTCTCGCCGGAAACCCAAAGATTAACACAAAGCCTAGCACTAACAAACGTAAGCTTACAAATACAAAGGTAACAACTATAAAAGTTAAATCACTGTAATTTAACTCATACCTGTCACCACGTCTGCTTGCTTAATGACCTCCTGCAGACCAAGGTTGTAGACTCTAGGCTGGGCTGGAGCATGATGGGACGCGTTTGACTCCACCGCCTTCCCTTTCTCCTCATAAGTCGCTCCAGGCCTTCTCTCGGACTTTGAACGTCCGCTCCAACACTCCCGAGCAAAATGCCCCGTCTTCCCACAGTTGTAGCAAGCTCCGGGGACTCGACTTGTAGTTGCCCCTGATGCATCAGCCGAAGGGGCTGAGTTCGAAGTCCTCCGCTTCTTGTTCAATCTGCGGAAACCTATCTTGTTACATGGCACCTTGAACTCGGTCTTCCTTTCTCCTGGGTCCCTCTTCTCTTGAACTTTCTTCGCAACCTTTTCCAACGATCGGGCCGAATTGACCAAGGCTAGGAAGCCCTGCTCCTTAGGCCCAGCAAGGAGTAACTGTAAATCGCCTCGAAGACCCTCATAAAATCGGTTTGTCTTCCTCTCTTCTTCTGAAAACATAGCACCAGCATAACGACCCAACCGTGTGAACTCATGCAGATATTCGTCCACGCTTCTGGATCCCTGAGACAACCCAAGAAATTGATTCTCCATCTCCAACTTCTAAGCAGAAGGTACAAATCTGGCTAGGAACAATCTTTAAAATTCTTCCATCGGCACATCCGCAAGTTGCCTTCCCACTAGAAGATGAAACTCCATCTCGTCCCACCACAGCCTCGCTTCACCTTCCAAAATAAAAGTCGCTATGGTGGTCTTCTGCCACTCCTCGATTATTGTGGCCGTCCAGACCCTCTTTATGGAAGAGAGCCAGTCCTCAGCTTGAGTTGGCGTTCCAACCCCATTAAACCTCGGAGGATTAAAGCCCATCATATGCTTTAACTGTCGCTCCGTAGTTCTTCTCGGCTCTACTAACCCCACTGCTGCGCGTTCCACCACTCTCGGCTTTGCCGCCCTAACCGGTTCTTGCTCATTCGCAGGATGTGCGCGATGCATTTGCCCTGCAGGTTGGGCATTTATCATTGTGAACACTGCTTCAGCCACCATCCTGATGGTTTCCGCTGAAGGAGGTGTAGCAGGCACGTCCCTTGGTGCACTATTTTCCGCTGATTGCGGACGCTCTGACTGAACAGCACCGCTCCTAGCTGCCTAAATTAGCAAAGACACACGATTAGACAACAAACAAATTGCTAAAAGCAATCATTGGAACACTCAGGTTCCACAAAACAAGTGTATTTTCCATTCCTAAGTGGACATTCATGGGTTCTTTTGATGTTATAACGATGACGCACACATGTGCTCACCACCCTTTAAAAGAATTCGCCCAAGAATTCATTTAAGCTTGACCATAACCAGAAGTCTGATACCAAATTGTAACACCCCCATCTGTCGCATGACATATAACAGAAGGTCCAGCTGGAACCCGACGCCATATACCACAGACAGTCGGAAGGGATACTAAATGAATAATCAAACCAACCAACTAAGACTACTCGTCCTAATCACAGAGCATTCTAGCGGAAGATTTTAAAGTTGAAAGAAACCAAAATTAAATCCAACTATATGAATGTCCACAGCTACAACAACAGGAATGAAACCCCAAATACACAGAAACGGGTATATGGCCGTATGGCCTTACAAATGTTCACTTAATAAAGAGTGTTTTACATACATCGGCTCGCAGGCCGGCCACACATGATAAATATAAAAAAAACAGCTATTCTACGACCTTCTAGGGCCAGCACGGCAACATGGGCTCCAGCCCACTATTTGGCGCTCGGCTCCGCAGCACCTGCAAGCACATACCACCGCACGGTGGCAAATAAAGCAACGGTCAGCTAAAAGCCGACCAAATTATAACGACCCCGCCCCTTACTCGGGACGGCGGTGCTCTTTCCCTGCATAACATTAGCCCAACAATATATATAGCGCAATTATAATTCGCCACAGATGTAGGCTCGCACGGCCATACACCCTATGCACTCAGGGCACATTTATGGTGAACCCTGACCCATCAGTGCATTCACCACCACCCCCAGGATGGCAACAACATGTGAGCATTTAGCCTTTCTGACCACCGTCTAAGGCTCCGACTATGCCAATGGCCAGTCCCCGTCTTCGGGTCTCTCGCACCAAACCACATAGCCTAGGTCCAATTCCACTTGCCCGTTGCTCACGCCGCATGTCCAATTTAAGTCCTTTGCGCGGGCCAAGCTTCTCTCGGATCCCAAATTTTCCAAAACAATCTCATAACCCAGTTATGATCAAGGCCGGTTCCCAGACCGCCAAGTTAGCAGATCACGTTTCCGCTCAGTTTTCCGGGTGCGCCTTGAAGCTAGCCTCCAAGGATCCCTGCTGCAATCTATCGCGTAGAAACCCGAAAAATCCAAAGCACGGAGTCTTCTCCGGCAAAACCACATCAAATGCAACATCACCGATCCAGACAAAACACGTCCGGGTAGGCTTCACACACAATGCCTATGCCCGTACTTACGATTCCGGGCTCTATATGCAACACAAGGGGGACTATTCCCGTCAACCCCAAGGAACACCACGCACTCACCGCATACTCGCAGGAGCGGGGTTCCCTATGCAAAAGAAAGAGCTTCAAACGCTCAAGTTGAGAATCGTTACCCTTGTAGTCCGTTTTGGCGCCATTGAAAAACTACGCGGTTAGAACTCTTCGCAATGACCTTCCCTCCATGGATCCGCTCTCCGATTTCGAAACGGTGCTCCGATGCTCCGCCGGCGGCCGGAAACCTCCTTCTTCTTCCTCTTCTCTCTCACTTTGGAAGGGGAGAACTTTGGAGAGAAAATGGGGAATTAACCTCCTATTCCCGGCCTTAACAGAGCAGGATTTCATCTGGGCCGTCGGATCCTAATTAAAGAAAACGAACGGCTCAGATCTGCATAAAATTCTCCAGACCTGGGCCGAACACGGCTTGGCACACGACCGTGTCCCAGGCCGTGTGCCTCGATCCAGGCACGATCGTCGAACTGAGGAATGCACACGGGCCAAGACACGCCCGTGTCTGACCTGACACGCCCGTGTCGGGTTCCTCGACACGCCCGTGTTCGTGGGCGTGTCACGCATAACAGCCACGGCAATGGACACGTCCCCTCAGGACACGGGTAGGGACACGGGTTGGCATACGCCCGTGTCGGATGACACGCCCGTGTCATCCGGCCATGTTTCTGGCCGTGTCCTTCTCGGGTTGAAAACGGCCAAAAAATCACCAACCAGACACGGCCTTGGACACGCCCGTGTCCTAGGCCGTGTACCCCTATAGGAACCAAAAACCTTTTTTTCGCGACCGACTCGCACACAACTTTCGGGGCATTACACCACGGATCCGCACCGGACGATGAAGATGCAAGCCATTCTTCCTTTGCAATAACCTTTGGAGTAAGAGAAATCCTTGGATGACAAAATATATGGAAAATGGAGAGAGAAAAGGTGGTGGGGAAAACTAAAATTGAGGGTGGTCGGTTTTGTGTGTTGGATGGGAAGAGAGGGCTCAGGTTGGTGGAGGAGGTGGTGGCCGAGTGGTGGAAAGGGAGGAAGGAGGGTGGCAGCTAGGGAGGTGGCCGGCTAGGGCTTTGGGGAGGGAAAAGGGGCCGTTTTTTCTTTGGGGGAGAAAGAAGTGGGCTCGGGTTGGGGTGGTGGAGGTGAGGGAGAATATTGAGGAGGAGAAAGGAGACAATAGAGAGGGGAAGGGAGGTGGCCGGCGGCCAAGAGGAGGAGACAGGGGCGGACCCACATATGGCCGAGAGTGGGCGACCGTCCACACTGAAATTTAAAAATACTATTTTTCACTAATAGAAAATAGATCTATCATGACAGATACATTATAAACTAATATATAGAAAGAAAATTATATTTATTAAAATGTTTTTCTTGGCATAGTTGGTAGAGTTATTTTTTAGTAATTTAGAGGCGTATGGTTCAATTCCTACCAACCACATTTTTTGTATAAACAAGGTTGTTATGCTATTGCTTAAATATTTTTTTTATAAACAAACTCTTGTTATTTAAAATAATATTAAAATTAATTTGTTGTTATATTGATGTTTAATTTTTTGTTATAAACAAATTCGTTATTATATTTTTGACAAAATATTTTATAAATAAATTTATTGTTATATTGTTTTTATATTTTATTTATAAATAAGTTTGTTATTATGTTGTTTCTTATTGTTTACTTAAACAACTTTTTATTATATTGTTGTCTATTTTTTATATAAACATATTAGTTGTTTAAAGTTTTTGTATATAAACAAGTTTTTTATTAAGTTATTGTATGAAACGTTTAAAATTTTAAAAAGATGATGATATTCAAATAATCCATAAATAATGATAAATTGAGATATATGATGCCGTTTTTCTCAAATTGATCAACTATCTTAAATAATTGTGTGATATTAATGTAATATAAACAATATATTACTGTAATATAGACATATTTAAAAGAAGACTGAGTCGATTTATTTTATCGAATAATTTTGTATTCCGCCCACACAGAATATAACTTCTGCACCACACAGAAAATTAACCACTCTTGATGGTTATATGCACTCATCTTACAAATGAAATGAAATAATCAAAAACAAAATATGATGGTTATAAGCACTCATCATAATACATGAAATGAAATAAACTCTTAAAATAAAATTGCTTAAAAATAAAGTTAGTAAAATATAAATGATAAAATATATAATTATAATTATGTAATTTATAATTATATATTTTATTTATTGGTGGCAGCGTACGTCGAGCAAAACATGTAGCGGCTGCGGCGTTGGCGAAGAAACATCTTGGTAGACTCCCATCTTCGAGCTTGCGGCAATGACCGTCCCAATCCACGAACTCTCTTTGACGGGGATCCACGGCCGCATCATCATCGTCACCATCACTAAAGGCCACCAAAAATCCTATCTGGTATTTGGACAGTGAATGCTCTCGGCATATGACCGAGACTAGAAGCCTACTCCAGAATTGCTCTCCAGTCAGGAACACGCCAAAGGTCATCTTTGGAGGCTCTGACAGAGGAATTACTAAAGGCTACAGTATGGTTACTATTGATAGTTTATCCTTCTCAGATGTGGCTTATGTTGAAAGATTGGAACACAATCTTATAAGCATAAGCCAATTCTGTGATAAAGGATATATAGTAGAATTTCATATAGATAAGTGCTTGATAAAATCGGTAGATAACTTGAAAACGATTCTATCAGGCACTCGTAGTAGGAATATATTTTGTTTAAATTTTATTTCCATAGACCTTTCTACGCTAGTGCGCTTTATGGCAAAAGATAGTGCGTCTCTTGGTGACCAATGACACAAGAGATTAGCACATATAAATTTCAAAACTATTAATAAATTATTTTCTTTTAATTAAGTACATGATGTCCCAAATGTCAAGTGCGTTAAAGATAGACCTTGTCACACATGTGTAAAAGGCAAGCAAACAAGGTCTACTTTTAAAAGCATCATTGGCAAAGACTCTAATAAGTGTTTACACCTACTTTATATGGACTTATTCGGTCACTACAAATTAGAAGTTTGAGAGGTAAGGATTATATATTGGTGATTATTGATAATTACTCTCGCTTTGCATGGGTGTTCTTTCTAAAACACAAGTCAGATACTTTTGATATCCTTACTAATTTTATCAGGCAGATCAAGAATGAATACATCTGCTCCATTGTCAAAATCAGAAGTGATAATGGAACAGAGTTCAAGTCTGGGGCCATGACAAAATTCTGTGAAAGCCTAGGTATCTTTCATGAGTTTTCCTCTCCTCGTACTCCTCAGCAGAACGGAGTAGCGGAGAGAAGGAATAGAACACTCATAGAGGCCTGCAAAACTATGTTGAGTGATGGCTCACTACCAGAATATTTCTAGGCTGAAGCTGTCAACACTGCATGCCACATGCAAAATCGAGCACTCATAAACAAGAAACATAATAAGACACCTTACGAACTACTAAAGGGCAGAAAACCGACTATTTCATATTTTAGAATCTTTGGTAGTAAATGCATCGTCCTTAACAAAAAAATGTTTTGTCCTTAACAATGGTAAGTATCACACCACTAAATTTAGTGAAAAGAGCTTTGAAGGTATTTTCATAGGTTATAGTATCCATAGTAAGGAATATAGGACTTTTAATAAGAAAACCCTGGTTGTAGAAGAATCTATTCACGTTATATTTGATGAGATGAGCTTGCTTCAAGGCAGCTCTTCTAATGTGTTTATTGAAGATGCAGGTTCATGGATAAAGGAATTAAACTTGGATGAGCTGACTGAAAAAAAAAGATCAAGAGTTCATCAAGATCATCAGTCCAACCCCAGTTGGAGAGGTTGATGGCCATAATGAAGATGTCATTCAAGTTGATGAAGTCACTCCAGTGGTTGAAGAAGCTCTAGATGCAAGGACTCTGGAGCTCAGACACTTGAAGGATCACTCAATGGATCAAATCATAGGAGATCCCCGGGATGGTGTCAAAACTCGTAGAGGTGCAGCTATTGAAAATTTATATTTGAGTTTTCTCTCACATGTTGAACTGAAGAAGTTTGAGGAAGCAAACTCAGACGCAACTTGGATAATGGCAATGGAAGAAGAATTGAATCAATTCAATCGTTGCCAAGTCTGGAAGCTTGTTCCAAGACTCAAATGTAAAACATCATCGGAACTAAGTGGGTCTACAGGAACAAGATGGAAAAGGATGAGACAATTATAAAGAACAAGGCTAGACTCGTCTCCAAGGGATACAGACAAGAAGAAGGAATCGACTTCGATAAGACGTATGCACTAGTGGCAAGGTTGGAGGCAATCAGGCTATTCATAGCATATGCAACACTTAAGGGTATCACTGTCTATCAGATGGACGTGAAGTCAGTCTTCCTTAATGGTGATATTATGGAAGAGGTGTATGTGGGACAACCTCCAGGTTTCGTTGATTCTAACTATCCTAAGCATGTTTATCTTTTATTTAAAGCTTTATAGGGTTTGAAACAAGCTCCACAAGCTTGGTATGAGACGTTGTCTAACTTTCTTCTTGAGAACAAGTTCACAAGAGGAAAGATAGATAAGTCATTATTTCTTAGGGAAATAAAAGGCAAGATTTTTCTAGTGCAAATCTATGTCGATGACATCATATTTGGCTCTACTAACGACAACCTTTGCAAAGAGTTTTCCAAACTTATGCAAGAGGAGTTTGAAATGAGCAGTATGGGAGAGCTGAAGTATTTCTTAGGACTTCAGGTGAAACAATCTGAAGATGGAATTTTCATCTCTCAGACGAAATTCACCATGGAGTTAATTAAGAAATTCGGAATGGAGAACGCAACCTCTATGAGGATTCCAATGGGTTCAACTATATCTCTGGACAAGGATGAGAAAGGGAAACCTTTTGATGAAACCAAGTATAGAATCATAATTGGATCATTGCTCTATCTTACTGCTAGTAGACCGGACATAATGTTTTCAATATATATGTATGCCAGATTTCAAGTGAACTCTAAGGACTCCCACTAAGCTGCTGCAAAACGGATTTTGAGATGCCTTAAAGGTATACCAAATATTGGCTTATGGTACCTAAAAAGTAATGATAGTGAACTAATTAGTTTTTCAGATGCAGATTTTGCAGGAAGTAAAGATGATATAAAGAGCACTTCCGGGACTTTGACAATTCCTTGGAAGGAGGCTCATTTCATGGAGCAGCAAGAAGCAAAATTTTGTCGCAATCTCAACGACCAAGTCAGAATACATTTCTGCCGGTAGTTGTTGTGCATAATTGCTATGGATAAAGAATCAACTTGAAGATTACAACTTGAAGGTCAAGGACATTCCTCTGTTCTACGAATCCTCCAGTGAAATCGCAATAGCCAATAACCCAGTCTCTCACAGCTGGACAAAGCACATAGAGCTACGGTACCACTTCATCCGGGAGTATGTGGTGCATGGAGACATCAACCTCCAATATGTTCCAACTGACAGGCAGATTACAGATATATTCACAAAGCTGCTGGACGAGGTCAAGTTCTTGTTCTTCAAAACAGAACTTGGCATGCCCAACAAGGAAGAATGAAGAAAAAGTCTCAAGCAAGTTCAAGATTGGGCTATGCTTCAACTTCCAAGAAAATTCAAGTGTGGACTTCATTTCTCGAGTACATCCCTTGTACTCGAGAACAAGAACTTACTTCTCGAGAATAAAAACTCTACTCGAGAACTTGACAAGTTCTACTCGAGAACAAGAAGAATTCTACTCGAGTATAAACTTCTTCTCGAAAACAATAGTCCACTCGAGAAATCAAATTGGAAATTTCTCTTCAAGTTCAAATGTTTCATATTGGCACCCGGGCACTTCACCGCCATACTCCGGGTATTTTTAGCATTATTTATGTCATTTATCATCAAGATTAAAGGAGAATATAAATAGAATTAGGTCCAAGAATTTTTTTTATTCCCGATTTCAAATCCCTCTCTCTCGAGCAAAAACTCTTCAACTTCTCCGTCTCCGCCAACTGCCGCAAACAAGCCTACCTCTCCATTCGCCGGCCAGCCAACTTCACTTTCTCCAAATCAATGGCATCTTCTTCCAAGTTAGGAATCGGTAGCAAACTCATCTCAATAGGAATCGGCAAAATTTTTGATGATTTCAGGAATGTTCTCATTTTACTCGACACCGTTGGATTATCGTTTGTTCTTGAATATTCCTACAAAGTACTCATTTCTGATGTAGAGTAATTTTTCCAACATGCCAAGATCAAGCGCAATGGAAAAGTACTGAAATCAAGGGTTCGAGACATCAAGGTAAAGATGATTTCCGCCTCTGTTTCAAAATTCCTGCGGCTACCAGTGATCGATGAAGAAGACTACTTAGTAGAGGCTGACTATGAAAGAACTTACAGTTTTTGTGGCCTCCCCCAGTCAACTCACACAGTTCACAGACAGTTTATGAATGCTGAAAGTAAGTTGCTGGCAGATATCATTGGAAACGTACTTCTCTGCCGCACAAGCTCTATAAGCTACATTACACCAGAGTTCTTTGATATTATGACTGCTTTGATATGCAGAAAGAAATTTCAGTGGGGCATGATTATTTTTGATAAAATTTAGGCAAGTATCAAGAGCCCAAATTATGGTAGAATCCTATCTCTGTACCTAAGCCAGATGATGTCAGATGTCTTTATTATGAATATGGGTATGGCCCTTCACCATATGAAGAAAGTCTCCATCTCCTCCATCCAAAGATGGGAGATTAAGATTCAGAAATCTGACCAAGCTCCAAAGAGGAATGAAGATGAAGTTAGGACTCCATCTCCTCCTTCTCATCAAATAACTGATCCAGTTATTGAGGGGGAGCCTGCTTCATCCATCCAAGTTCAGCCCTCTAAAACTCCCACTCTTGCCCCAATTTTTATAAAAATCCCTGCCCAAGTCACTCCACCTGCTGTCATTCATATAGTTCAAGAAGATGATACCTCTTCTCCTGCTGCTGCCATTACTATTTTAGATGAAAGTTTAACTCCATCTTCTGCTGCCACAACCACTTTTCCTCATACAGACAATTCAGAATTTATTGTTGAAGATCTACCAGATGCAGAAACCCTGACTGATGCTCGGGTTCATGAACAGATTCTGTCCATAGATGATGATATCAACAGGATGATAGAGGAACTTTCTTCTAAAGAGCCTTTATTCATTGTACCTAAAGAACATCCATCTTCTCCAGTAAAGTCTCCTCAATAAAAATCCCAAGAACCTGAAAAATCACCTGAACCTGGACCAGAAAAATCTCCACTTGAAGATATACATGATGAAGAAGTTGTTTCTATTCCTGATTCTGAAGATGAAACACCTGCTGAAGATGCCGAACCCCTCTTCCCAGTCTCCATTTCAACATTCCCTCCATACTAGACAAAGATACTGATGATGTAGTAAGTACAGTCAGCATAAAACAAACCTCTACCTCCACAGTCCTCATTGAAGAAATTGCCTTATGGACTGCTCCTATTCTATCTACTGCACCTCTTCAATCTGAAGCATTTCCTGAAGATACTATCTTAAGTAAGATTGAAGATATTCTAGCTGCACAAAGAAATTACTTTGATACTTCTATTAAAGCTGTAGCTGATAAAGTAACTGCTCTGGAAAAAGAGATGAGCCGAGGATTTGCTGAAATCCAAAATAATACTGATGAATTTAAAAGGCTTTTACAAATTAGAGGAAAAGCAATAGATCACACCATTACCAGCATTGGTGAGATAATGGAACAGTCAGTTACTCCTGCAAACATTCAAATTCAATTAGAAAAGAAAGCCCAAGAACGCAACTTCAAGACTTGTGAAGATGTTGGGCAGTTCAAAGAGGAAGTCATTAGCACCCTATCTCTAGAAGTCAGAAAGGGGGAGGATAAAGTTAAAGAATAGCTATAAAAACAAGTTCAAATAATGAAAAATCATTGGGATGATCAAATGAAAGAGATCCAAGCATCAGTGCTCAAAGAAGTTAAAAGTACAAAGCTTTACACATATGATACTGCAGTTTGGATGCATAATCAGCTTTTCCCTGATCTTTCAATGGATCCTTCTGCACCCCCTCCTGCTTGTCTAGATGTGAATAGGCCAACATTCTCTCCACCTCCTGAATACTTTGAAGGACCACCTCCTGAAACCTATGAGCAAGTATAGGAATCTGAATAAGCAAATATGCCTCCTCAAGTACCTCCCGAGATTCAGAAAGTTAAAAGAAGAAAATTTGGTGATGGTGCCTCTACTAGCAGATCAACTGTAACATCCCGACTTTTATTGGGCCACCAGAGCCTTAGTGGGCCCAATAAAAGTGGCTCGAACCCTACCCATGACCCGGTGGGAGATAACCCTAGGCAGGAAATAGAGCTAGAGACTTCGAATTGAGTTCTATCGATTCCTGCGACCTCATATAACCTAGATGGGTGCATTGGAACTTGTCGCGTCACAATTCGAGATCTAACGACAGATTTAGACACTTTGACCATTTTAGCGCGCTACGACGCGCAAATTTTGGACTTTCGCCAAACGAATGCCGATTCAACCTCAGTCGGTGGCGTTGGACTCGTGTGGTCAATACAAAGTCAACGGAAGTCATCCCAGTCAATTTCGACGACAATTGGTCAACTCGCGGTAAAATCAATCATAGTCGTGCACCGAAAAGCGTGCGCACACTAATTGTGACACGACACCCGAACTTTGACCCGACCCCGATAACTTAGACCCACTTTGACTTTGACTAGCAAGGGGGACCCACCTTAGGGTTGACTTGGTCAAACCACCCAAAAAAACCCATTTTTTGGAATTTTCTTCAAATGGGGGGCCCATCTCCCTCTTCATGACCACATAGGGTCTTGCCCCTCACCCACTTTGGCCCCGCCCCAACCAGCAAACAACCCACTACAAAGTGAAGGCCCATCCACTATCTCTCTCTCTCTCTGTCTCTCCCCCCACCCTAAAGCTCAAGCCCAAAGGGCTTAACCCCTTTTCCCCCATATGGGAGAAATCTCCCTGACCTCTAGCTGTCCTTAGACAGCTAGAGGGTGGAATTAATCCCTCCCTAAGGAGGGATTAATAGCACACCAAGTAGAGACGGGGAGACCCCTCCCCACTAGCCTATAAAAGGCCCCCTCCCCCTCTTCCGCCTCAAGCTCTCTGAGCAACTCCTTTCCCCCCTGCGAAACCCCCCGTCGGAGCCCAGGTGGCCGGAAAAATCCAATCGAAGGGGCCTCCCCTCCACCACTGCCACCTTTGGCATGGCCGACAAGGCCGGCCCCTCCCGAGCCCACCAAATTCAAGTGGAGACTTTCTCCCTCCCCTTCCCTATTCTAGATGTCATGCATGTGCCTCCCGACGGTCGGAGCACCGTCGGCGCCACCCGAGCCATGTTCCAGGCTGGGTGGTGCCTAAGGAGGAAAGATCCTCCCCCAGCGCCGGTGGTGACACTGGGGGAGTACTATACCACTGGGGACGGCGACCACCAGTGGCGGAGAGCGGCGATGCCGCCTTAAAACGCGGCTCCGTCGACACCCGCAAGACAGAGCAATGCTCTGTTTAGAGCTGGCGGCGGCGGCCAGCGGCGTAAGACTGCCGGGCCACCGCCCTGGTGCGCCGGCCGAGGGGGAGTGGTAGGTGGCCAACCACCTGAGGAGTGGGGGTGGAGTGGTGGCGCCGGGAGCAGAGCCCCCGCCACCCCAGGCTCTCGGGTTGGGTTTTCTGGCAACAGCCGGCGGCGCCAGGCAACCGGACAACCGCCCAGAGGGTCGCCGGCCCCCAGCGAGTCGATTGGGGCTAGCAACGGCGACTGGCAGAGGCTGGCCGGCGGTGGTGGACGCTTCCACTCTCCACACTGCAGGGAAGCACAGCGGTCGTTCGATCTCAAGATGAGATCAGACATGACAGCCCTGATTTAATTAATCCCCCCACCCCGCCTCCTCTTTTGTGCCCCCCACAGCAGATCCGTGGTCAATCCGCTGTAGGGAAGTGCTGGCTTAATGCCCTGTGTGGCTCGATCTCAGCTGCAGGATCCTTGTGATCTGCTGAATGCAGACCATTTTATTATCAGAAATTTGTAGAAATTTCTGGGCCAAACCTAGGCCCCTAGGGGAAAATTGATCAACATAAAAAAATGTTCCCCATGATGAGGGCAACAAAAAATTTGAGAATTTTTGGAGTTGAGTTAGTAGTTTTAAAAGCCAAAATAAAATTTGTTTTGCCAAATTAAAAACCCAAAATACTTTGGAAAATCATAAAAAAAAATTACTAGCCTCATTTCAGGCCCTCCTAAGGGTTGTATCAAAATTTGGGATCATGGGGATATATTTTGATATTTTTTCCTGATATTTGGAAGCCTAGGGTCGCGCTCGGAACGTATTCCGCTCATTTTCCCTCAAAGGTGGAAGTTGGAGCGAGCGACCACCCCTTTATAATCAAATAAGTAATTCAAACTATTTTATCGATGAGAGTGACTGAGGTAAGTGACGAAGCTCCGGGAATTCCGAGATTTCGTAAAACTGTCGAGCGCCTCGATTTTCGGGTAAATTGGGCATGCTCAGAAGGTGAGAGTACGAGTGATGAGTTAGGAGTTGTTCTTGACGACTAATAAGAATGTAACTCCTAACAGGCCCTTGATCCAATTAAGCCGTAATAAATATAGCGCAACTAAATTAATTGGATCCTAATAATTGATATAACCCAATGAAATCTCCTTTAAATCTGAGATGAAACTGAAGCCTCCTGGATGCAGTGATTGGACTACTAACCAGTTTCTTTGTGTTTTTTCCAGTCTCGTACTGGTCAAGCTTATTTCAATACTTTCAATTCAGTACTACTCCAGTCTCGCACTGTTCAAGCTTATTTCAGCACTTTCAATTCAGTACTACTCCAGTCTCGTACTTGTCAAGCTTATTTTAATACTTTCAATTCAATACTACTCTAGTCCCATACTGGTCAAGCTTATTTCAATACTTTCAATTCCGTACTACTCCAGTCTCGTACTGGTCAAGCTTATTTCAATACTGTCAATTCAGTACTACTCTAGTCCCGCACTGATCAAGTTTATTTCAGCACTTTCAATTCAGTACTGCTCTAGTCTCGTACTGGTCAAGCTTATTTCAGTACTTTCTATTCAGTACTACTCCAGTCTCGTACTGGTCAAGCTTATCTCAGTACTTTCTATTCAGAACTACTCCAGTCCCGTACTGGTCACAGTTCATTCTAGTACTTTAAATAAGCAGCATAATCACCACACTTGTCCTCATTGCAATTTACTATTATAATCCTCGATCCTGCTCTGACGAGCAATCGTTGTTAAAGATGAGCCTTAGTTGGGGATAACCGGAGTTGAAGTAGTCCTCCAGGTCTAGCCCCAAACAATGCGCTCCCACGCTCCTTGACGAAATTAGAGCTGAACGTCGTCGCCTGAAGTTTCAGCCTAGTAGGGCAGGCCGACGTAGACCCGGTGTGTATTATGATTTCCATTTGTTTGATTGTTGTAAATTGCTTGCGGTGAAATAGTGGCGAGTCAGTCCCTCCCGCAGACCATTCGTACCGGTGCGGGAAGGTCGACAACTCAAGGCGACGGGGAGATGGGTACCATTTGTGACCGGCCATTATATTATTCCCCATCAGGTTTTCCTCCGCTGGTCGGGCAAAACGATTTGTCGGATGTCGCTCACATCCAAGTGTACATAAGGTTGTACGTTAGGGCTTGGGGTTTTGCGGTACGACCACCCCCAGAAGTAGCAGGACTGGCCACTATCACCGACGGCCACATCAGTGAGGCCCGTGGGGCTAGCTTCCCTGCTGGAAACTGAAGCGGTCCAAACTATGTCGATATAGGGTTTATGTGCGCGGCTATGAATGCATGCGGTGTGTGCGCGGCTGTGAGTGCCTGCGATAGAATTCAGGATGTGAAAACCTGATGTGCTGATGAGCTAGTGGAGCCTTGTTATAACTGATTTATATTGCTTCTACTTTTTCCAGTTATACTATCCTACACTCTTTTATAGTTGCTCCTAGCTATACATATATGAAATATTGTGCTAATCCTCTCTTGCTTCGGCTATTTACTTTTGTTGGGTGGGTGTGTGCTCGTCCCCAGGATATGGATCCGGGGAGAAGATTTGTTTCCACTTAGTTCTGTGACTAACGTTTATCTAAATAACCATTCACAGGAAATGGAGCACCGTAGTGACCCGCTACCGCAGGAGATTACGCCAGCGCCTAGGACTACTCGAGCAGATGTACCCCCACCGTCCTCGGAGTTTATAGACGTGAGTACTGCCGAGTAGCATCGGGAGTGAGGGTGTGAGGATTATATGTAGTACATGCATAGCCCACGGGTTTATTTAAATGCTTAGGCTTCGGCCTTAGAACCTCTGTATTATTATATGATGTGTTATATATATCTGCAGTGGGTTCTTGTTAATGCTTTCACTATACTCTGATGGGTTGTGAATGTTGTGATTCGAGACCGAGCAAGACGGCCATCTAATGCTTAGATAGGGTGGATCGTTTCCCCTAAGGAGCACTGGGTGGACGTCTTGGGCCAGTAGTACCCCTACGGCTCGACCCGGGCAAAAGGTTTGGGGGGGGGGGTCTACAAATAGATCAGAGCGATCACGATTCATCCTTGTGGAGCAGTCTCAGGATCCCTTCGTCCCTCGCTTCATTCTGTGTTCGGGACGAACCTTACAGCGGAAGCCTGGTGTACTATAGTGTAGAGGCTTAGGGATTCTAGACTGTACGATAGTACGCCCATACAATGTTGTTTCTGCTTTGGTTGTCGTTTTTGCAAATTTCCCCTACTTTTGTAAAATACTGACACCCTTTCCTGTTACTTCTCCAGATACCAGAGTATAGTAACGGGGGATCCTCGTCCAGAGGATATGTTCCAGCTACCCCACCTCCAGACCCGGTCGCTCCCGCAGCCATACCGTTTTCCGAGACAAATATGGGGCAGACACTGACGGCTATTCTAGTGACTTTTCAGGCTGCCCTGGCACAGCCACCGGGAGACATGACAGCACCCATCGATCTGCTATCGACTTTCCGAGGACTGAGGCCTCCCCTTTCAGAGGTACGGAGATGGTCATCCAGATAGAGGAGTCGGTGGAGCGGGTGGAGGAGCTATTAGTGGGAATTTTGTGCCCAGTTGTGGCTGCAGTCTCTTTAGTGGGGACCCTTTTGAAAGGATACGTGAGGGATTGGTGGAGAGCGGCTAGTCGCTCTACTTTTCAAGGTCGCCCGTTGAGCGCGATTATTTGGTGGGAGTTCTCCGAGGCTCTACTATAGTTCTTCATCACGGATGTAGACCGAGCCACGCTTCAGGAGAGGTTCCTGCTCATTCGACAGGGCAACTGTATAGTGGAAGAGTACGAGAGAGAGTTTATACACCTGGCACGCTTTGCCCGGAATCTAGCTGCCTCTGACAGAGATAGAGCTTCTCGGTTCTTCCATGGACTACGAGACAACTTGAGGAAGGCCCTTATCATGCTCTCTCAGGCCACCTTTCACATCATAGCCACCCATGCGGTAGTATTGGAGTTGGACCAGCAGACAGTAGCTCAGCAGCGCAGAGGCCAGGTAGAGATTCCTTGAAACCAGAGGCGAGTTGAAGGAGTCGCTCCCCACAGACAGGATAGAGAACGCAGACAGCCCTATAGCCGCCCACCAGTACCCCCAGCACACCAGGCCATGCAGCCAGAAATCAGACCAGCTCCATCACCACAGCCCGCACCAGTGGCATGACGAGATGTTCCCTTCGCAGGGAACTGCTTCTTATGTCAGCAGTCAGGACATATGAGAGCTTTCTGCCCACATGCGACTGGGAGACCGGGATTAGGAGCAGTTCAGGGTGGACAGCCAGCACGGGGAGAGGGTCAGAGAGGCCGCAGAGGTAGAGCTAGCAGGAGAGGCCAGCTTGGCCGTGCAGCGCCCCTGGAGGCCTACGCACTGGAGTTGCAGCACAGACCGGCCCCCGACGTAGTTATAAGTATATACATTATGTGATAGGGAGATACCAGATCTTACTACTGATGTTGTATATTACTTGTATACATGTGCTTACATCTTATGTGTTAGTTAGATGATATATATGTATATACTTCCCATATCGTCAGGAATCTTGTTAGTAGAAGGACACCCTGCCAAGACCCTTTTCGACACAGGAGCAACACATTCTTTCATTTCCCATGAATTCATCGCAACAAAAGAGAACGTTATTCTTTCAACCGGACTATCTATATGAATCTATTTACCGGACGGGTCAGATATGACGTCTACGGAAAATTGCTCGTTCCAGGCTGTGCTGGGAGAAGTAGAATTTGATATCTATGCAACCATCCTAGCAATAACCAGATTTGACATAATTCTGGGGATGGACTGACTGGTCGAGCACCAGGCACAGATAAACTGTTCTACGCGTGAAGTTTGGCTACAGAACCCAAATAGCCAGAGCATCACGTTGACAGGTGTGCACTCTGTCTTGCGCATTATTCTGACTTCTACGCAAATTGTGAAATCAGTCCGGCAGAAGGACGAAGTATATCTTATCTATTTTGAGATGGAAGACAAAACCCAGGTGCTCGCCAAAGTTCCAGTAGTCTGCGACTTTCCAGATATTTTTCCTGAGTCCCTCCAGGTATTGCCACCCTAATAAGAGGTCGACTTTCAGATTGAGCTCATGTCCGGAGCACGGCCAGTATCACGAGCCCCCTACCGGATGGCCCCAAGAGAGCTGACTGAACTGAAAATCCAACTAGAGTAACTGATAGATGCTGGATTCGTCCGTCCTAGTTCCTCGCCCTAAGGAGCCCCGATGCTTTTCGTCAAGAAGAAAGACGAGACACTGCAACTGTGCATCGACTACGTGGAACTAAATAAGCTTATTATACGCAACACATACCCACTCCCTAGGATCGATGAACTGTTCGATCAGTTGCAAGGTGCATCCGTGTTCTCCAAGATGGACCTGAAATCCGGCTATTATCAGCTTCGAATCTGAGAGGAAGATATTCCCAAGACTGCCTTCAGCTCCCGATACGGTCTATATGAGTTCTTAGTGATGCCCTTCGGGCTCACCAACGCGCCATCCGCCTTATGGACCTGATGAATAAAGTCTTCGAACCCTTCTTGGATAACTTTGTCATCATCTTCATAGAAGACATCTTAATCTACTCGAAGACCAAGACGGACCATACTCGACACCTGCAGATGGTGCCATTAAAACTTTGGGAGCACTCTCTCTTCGCCAAATTCAGTAAGTTGGAGTTTTAGCTAGAAGAAGTTGGATTCTTGGGCCACACGATAAACAGGGAAGGAGTGACAGTAGATCAAGCCAAGATCCAGGCTATATAAAATTGGCCGCCACTCAGTACGGCTGTGGACATACGAAGTTTTCTCAGTTTTGTCGGGTACTACAGGAAGTTCGTCGAAGGTTTTTCCAAGATTGCTCTGCCCCTAACTACTCTCACCAGAAACGACATCGCATTCCGATGGACGCGGGAGTGCGAGGCTGCGTTCATCTAACTGAAGAAACGGCTGACTTCTGCGCCAATCCTTACGATCCCTACAGGGACCGAGGGATTCCAAATCTACACTAATGCCTCCCTGAAGGGATTGGGTGTTGTTCTAATGCAGCATGGCAAGTTAGTGGCCTATGCATCTCGGCAATTAAAGCCGCACGAATTAAATTACGAAGCACATGCTTTAGAGTTGGGCACCGTCGTCTTCGCCCTTAAAATTTGGAGGCATTATCTGTACGGAGTAAGATGTGAGATCTTCTCCGGCCACAAGAACCTCAAATATATCTTCACACAGAAAGAGCTGAATCTCCAGCAACACTGATGGCTAGAATTCCTATGCGATTACGACTTCGCTCTCCAATATCACCCCGGGAAAGCTAACAGAGTCACAGACAACTTGAGCCGCCAGCCAGCGATAGCCGGGAGTTGGATGGAGCAGATCCCTAAGGAGCTATTTCAGTCCTTGATAGACTTGGAGATTATCCTGGTTGCCCGAAGTGATCCGGAAGAGTACCATGCTCAGTTGTATTGGATGGAGATCCAATGCGACATCCGAGACCAGATACGTGAAGCTCAAAAGATCGACCCAGAGGTAATACCGATCATCCGATCTTTGCAAGGAGGGGCACAGGAGGATTATAACCTTCATGATGAGATTCTACAATTCAAGTATCGTATATTCGTTCCCGCTACCGGAGGAATTCGTGAAGAAATTCTGCAAGAGGCCCATCAGTCCAGGTACTCGATTCACCCTGACATGGTTAAAATGTACGTAGACCTGCGCAGGACCATTTATTGGCCTGGAATGAAAAGAGTTGTCACCAACTTCGTGGGCCAGTGTCAGACTTATAAGAAGGTTAAAGCCGAATGCCGCAGTCCAGGAGGCCTATTACAGCCCCTACCGATACCAGAATGGAAGTTTGAAGATATCTCCATGGACTTAGTCCACGGCCTACCTCGATCCCGCGCTGGGAATGACTCAATTTGGGTGGTCATATATCGACTCATCAAGGTATCGCGGTTCATTCCAAATCGACAGGGTGACGGAGTGGATATCCTGGCCAGAATGTTCCTAGAGCAAGTGGTCTGATTTCACGGAGTACCAAAGTCCATCGTATCAGATCGTGACGTGTGTTTCACATCTAAGTAGTGGAGGCGGGTACAAGCATACTTGGGAACCAAATTGGCCTTTAGCACCGCCTTCCACTCGCAGACAGACGGATAGACGGAGCGGACAAACCGGATGATGGAGGATCTACTTCGATTATGCATAGTGGAACACAATGGGCCGTGGGAGTAGCCATTGCCGTTAGTCGAATTTTCTTACAATAACAGCTAACAGGCTAGCATTAAGATAGCTCTATACGAGGCATTGTATGGAAGACGTTGCCGAACCCCGTTGACTTGGGCTCATGAAGAGGACCCGAAAGACTTGGGAGTGACTTACATTGATAACACTACGGCAACGATACGGCTAATCCAAGAACAATTGCGGGAATCGCAGAGCTGATAGGCCAATTATTATGATGCGCAACACCGACCGGTGGAGTTCAGCGTGGGGGAGATGGTGTTTTTGAAAATAAAGCCCATGCATGGTGTCTCCAGGTTGAGAAAGCAGAAAAAGTTAGATCCCCGCTACTTGGGCCCCTATCCGATGATAGAGCGTGTTGGCCCCGTGGCATATCGTTTAGCCTTGCCCTCAGAGTTGGGGAATCTTCACAATGTGTTTCATGTCTCTTCCTTGAGATGAGTACTTAGGCAACCAGAGCAACACTTTCCTACCCCACCGGTGCAGCTACAGTCAGATAGATCAGTCCAGTTCGAACCACACCCCCATCCATGGGGATGACGTCGCACCACACTTTATCGACATAGCTCTTCAACGTAAGTGGCACTAAACAACGCTTAGAAACCGCGATAGACATTTTATTCACCCACGCTATTTTATATGGCTGGGGGTGTGGTTCGGGGACTAGGTGCATACGAGTGACGGCATTTTCCGAAATGACATTCATGCAACTTCCGCTGTCTATTATTAACTTTCACCACTTTTCACCACATTTAAGATTCAAATAAAATATGTTTGTCCGATTGTGCTCATCCGGTGCACGCGGTGTGGCCAAGATACACCTCATAACCATCATATAAGACTCATCTTCGATATCACTCGGCTCGGCATCTGATTCACCGCCTGCTTCATAGACAAGCTCGGCAGGCTCAGACGTGGACTCTAACAGTGCCAGTGGCTTACTCTTTGTGGGACACTCACTAGAGTAGTGTCCTTGAATTCCGCACGAATAACAGGTAGCATTAGTCTTATTAATTCGTCCTATTGGAACTCTCTCTCCATTGGGATTTTTATTGTTCCTAGCGGTAATTACTATGGAACTTGAGTCAGTCGTTCAGAACTTTCCTTTGTCTCGCATGGATGACGAAGGTGGGGGTCCTAAGATGGATTTTCCTTTCTGGAATGCTCGACCCTTGGACTTGTAGGCATTGTGCTATTCTATATCCAATGCCGCATTGAATGTTGTGTTAAGGTCCGTGTGACCATAACGCAAAAGCTTGCCTTGGATGTCCACATTAAGGCCCTTACGGAAACGAGATAGTGTGACCTCGAGCATTTCTCGAATATCACAACGCACCATCATATCCTTTAGTCGTCCCATGTACTCCGCTACCGATTGGCCCCCTTGACGAAGGGTGGCTAGCTCGTCGAACATTTGGGTTCGGTGATACGCCGGGACATATTGGTCATGCAGGAGTGCCTTCATGGCAGCCCACCCAATTGGGGGTGCTCCATTCACGGTGCCTAGACGCCTCTCTTCGTTCAACCAGAACGTTTTGGCTCTACCCAGAAGTTTCATTCGTGCTACTCGTACCTTCTCAACGTCCGTCAGGTTGTGCCACTCAAAATAGCACTCAATATCCATGATCCAGTTTAGAAAGAGTTGGGGTTCACCCATGCCATCGTAGGATGGTGATTCCATTTTAACGGCCCTAGTTAAGTCGAACTCATAAGGGGCTCGGGGTGCATACTCATAATCCGGATCACGAGGGAGATTTTGTCGTTCTTCTCGTTGGTTGGCGGGATGGGTTGGCTGCCCCGGTCGATTTATCCCAAAGCCGGGATTTCGAGGCGCCGCCTGATTTACAGCCAACCCTTGTATTAACTGAGTGAGTGCATCGAACCTGGTGTTAAACTCTTCCCTAAGCGCCGCAATTGTTGCAGGAGCGGGCTCACCATCATCATGATGGTCGACCATGTGTGATGTGGATGGAGGATACTCCGTGCCAAGCCTCGTGCGCATGAACAACACTGATACAGGGTGCCTCACCTACACAAGAGACTGTTTGGACAAGAATTTTATAAATCAGGATTTTTATACGCTTAATGACTTGGAGAATGAAAATATTTTTTTTGACTTTTATGCTTAGAAAAAAAGTAGAAAATTCAGAAATTTTTTTGGCAATTTTTTTTGCAGAATTTTTGTTTTTGACTTTTGTTATATGCAGACCAGATGGTGGAAATTTTTTTTCAAATTTTGTGTCTACGAAACGTGCTCGACCAAGTGTGGGTCGACGTCCTAAGACCGGAAAGCGTAAGGACGGTGTCGATTGAGAAATCAACACGAACCTCGCTTTGATACCAAAATTGATGTAGGCTATGCCTTAGGGATCCTACACGGAGGGCGTGACTACGACCTTTACAACGTTAACGCTCCCTAACCCGCACACAAACGAAACGCAGCGAGCACAATTAATTTTATTTATCGTTCGTGCTAACATACGGGTAGCCGATCCGCAAGTGGAACGGAGAATGGCTATAGGCCAAAATCCTTTCCGGCTAAATTGGATAATATTGATTCCGGTCGAGCTTGGAGTTGTACCAAAATAGATCCACCCAAAAATAAATCACGATTTGAAAAAGTGGTAGGATCTATCCCAACAAAACAAAAGCGAGGAGCGCCAATCCTCTCGTTAGATCTTTCGGAAAACCAAATGAAAACCCAGATCTACTATTAGAAGCACCGCGAAAATTAACGATTCGATAGATCACGCAAAAGTCGTCCACCAAAAGAACTAGTCAAGAAGGAAAATCTCTTGTGTAGGAATTTTCATTACCCCGCTCGGAAATGTAGATCCGAGATGTTTGGATCCACCAAGACGACCGCTCTTCCTTTGGACCCACGGGAAACGCACCACGGATGAAGATCTTGCTCGTCTCCTTCGCTTTCACGCTGTGGATGATTACTCCAAAACCTTGGTTCTTCCTTGCACTTGATCCCTTTTCCTCCAAGGTGGCCGAAAATGTCAAAGGGTGAATATGATTTCGGTGGAGAAAGGTAGAGAGGTGGGAGAATGAGGGGTTGCTAGAGGGAGCGAGGAGTAGAAGGGGCGGCCAAGCAAAGAGGGAGAGGGGCGGCCGAACTCCTTGGGATGGAGCCTTGAGGGGGGCGGCGGCCAAGAGGAGGAGGGAAGGAGGATTAGGTTTAGGCAAGCAATTTTTTCTTTGATCTCAATAATAGTCCCATAACAAATGAAAATTTGGCCTTATATAAGTCTTACAACCATGTGGCTATTAGCAGCCCAAAATAAAATATTGTTCCGAAATGAAATGATAGAAAACAACATAGTTTCAAATACCACATATAAAAGATAAATGCAGACCACTAGTAAAATAAATTTAACTCTTAATTTTGTTGCGTGGGCGAAGATTGTAGCCGTGCTCGCTACGTCGCCGCAAGTCTTTTGTTGGAGGAGCATCGTCGTCATCTTCTGCCACGACAACACCGCCATGGACGTCGTCATCTTCTGCCACGGCAACACCACCATGGACGTCGTCTTCATCACCCAGTTGGCCGTCGTGGTGGCCGTCGCCATCAAACGGGTATGAGATTCCACATTGATCACCACTCGGATGCTTCGAGCGACAAAACATTCTCGAAGACACCCCCCCCCCCCCCCCCCGTCGCTCACGTTTGTGCATCCCGTAACTGTTGTTTCATGCGGTTCGCGAAGGAGACGAAGCGATATCCGGTCCGCTGCTGGCTAGAATCGCGTGAAACCTCTTCCTCCGCCTATGCCTTTGCTGTTTTTCATGCAGATTCGTCGTTTTGGATTGGAAAAAGGAAGAGCTGTCGCCCATTCCCTGTCTTCCCGCCGCTCGATCGGGAAAAGAAACAAATCGGCCGCTGCTTGGAAACGATCGGGACGGAAGAATGATCCCGCCATTCTTTACTGTTCGGGAAAGGAGGAGAAATAAAGATTGTCGCCGTTTGTGTAAGTCGATCCCATGCTGGTGAAGAAGGGAGAAAGAAGAACCCGTAGGCGCTCGTTCGTGGAAGGAAAAGCACGTCGCTGTTTCTGGTCGTTTGCCCGTCGGTTGTTGTTCTCTATTAGGAATAGCAAAAGCCTTTGTATTCATTAGTAAAACAAGGACCCTTGGGGTCTACATATAGGTGAAGAGGAGAAGGAGAAAACACCACAGGCGGTGTGGGACTAAACCTAAACCAATAAAGAATGTAAATACAATATAATATTAACATCTCCCCTCAAACTCACGGTGGATCATGAACCGAGAGTTTGCTAATAAGATATCTGAATCGAGCAGATGTGAGAGATTTGGTGAGAAAGTCTGCAATTGTTCTTCGGAGGCAATGAACGGTAGAGAAATGGTGTTGGCGAGAAACTCTTGGCGAGTGAAATGACAATCAATTTTGATGTGTTTCGTCCGTTCATGAAACACCGGGTTGGAGGCAATTTGTATAGCACTTCGATTATCACAGAGTAAGGGAGTGGGTCCGGATATGGTAACACCAAGATCACATAGAAGTCGGCGAAGCCGAACAATCTCAGCAGTAGTGGAGGCCGTGACACGATACTCAGCTTCAGTGCTGGAGCGCGCAATACAGTCCTATTTCTTGCTACGCCAGGAAATAAGAGAGTCACCCAGAAAGATACAAAATCCAGTAGTGGAGCGACGAGTAGTAACATCCCCCGCCCAATCAGCATCAGAGAATGCTCTAAGGGTGAGGGTTGAGGTGGCAGAGAGAAACAGGGACCTGATGGAGGTGCGTAGATAGCGAAGAATCCGGAGGACTGTAGCATAGTGAACCGAGCGAGGGGCGTGGACAAACTGACTGACAAAACTGACAGCATAGGCAATGTCAGGCCTAGTCATAGTGTGAAAAACCAACATCCCGACGAGGCGCCGATAGCGGGATACATCGGGAAGAGGTTCACCGTCAGTGGGGAGGAGTTTCAGATTGAGCTCGATCGAAGTGTAAACAGTTCGGGTGTCGGTGAGAGCAGCAGCAGAGAGGATGTCGGAAATGTACTTTTGTTGGGAAACCAGGATGCCACGTTTGGAGCGGGAGATTTCCAGCCTAAGGAAATACCGGAGGGGCCCCATATCCTTCATGTCGAACTGACTGCGGAGGTGCTGTTGAAGAGAGGCAATGGTGGCATGATCATCGCCAGTGATAATCATGTCATCGACATAGAGAAGGAGAATGGCACAGCCCTGGGGAGAAGTATGAGTGAACAAAGCATGATTAGTTTGTCGCTCAATGAACCCGACCTTGAGAACAGCCGTGCGGAAGCGCTCAAACCAGGCACGGGGGGCCTGTTTCAGACCATATAGAGCCCGACGGAGATGACAAACGTGGCTGGTTGGAACAGGAAGACCTGGTGGTGGAGCCATATACACCTCTTCTGCAAGATCACCATGAAGAAAGGCGTTGGTGACATCCATCTGAAGTAAGGGCCAAGCCCGGGTAGCAGCAACAACAAGTAAAGTGCGCACGGTTGTCATTCTTGCAATGGGCGCAAAAGTTTCATCGTAGTCGATGCCATGTTCCTAGGAGAACCCACGGTCAACTAAATGGGCTTTGTGTCGCTCAACGGACCCATCCGGGCAGGTCTTAATCTTGAATATCCATTTGCAGCTGACAGGAGTGACGGCAGGAGGACAGGGGATGAGGTCCCAGGTATGAGTTCTGTGGAAAGCCTGAAGTTCAACTTCCATGGCTTGCTGTCATTCGGGATGGACAACTGCCTCTTGGTATGACTGGGGCTCCCGGTGGGAGTGAAGAGCAGTGAGAAACGCCTGAAAGGCAGTGGAATAGGAGATAGCCGTGTGGAAGGCAGATGGAGTATACCTGGCAGGACTGTGGTCATAGTGAGCAGGTGGGAGGCGAAGACGAGCAGGGTTACGCCGAGGAGGAGCAGGATCCACATTCGAAGAGGTGGCCGGAGCGTAAGACGGTGTTGGATCATGAGCAGGAGCAGGAGAGGGAGCAAGTGGGGGAGGAGAGTCCTCGGTCGGAGGATTAGGTGGTAACGAAGTAGGAGCAACGTGACTCCTGGGATGGGTGGGTACAGGAGGAAGTAGAGTAAGGGTGAGTGGTGGGGCAGTAGGGGGTGGTATGGGTAGGGTGGGTGACGGGGAGGTGGCGAAAGAGAAGAACATATCATGTTCAAGGAAAGAAACATGACGAGAGATGCGGATGCGGCGAGTCACTGGGTCATAACAATGATAGCCTTTGTGTTGGGGACTAAGGCCCAAGTGGACACAACGAGCCGAGCGGGCAGAGAGTTTGGTGCGCTCGTGGCCAGGAAGGAGAACAAAGCAGGTGCACCCAAAAGTGCGGAGAGGGGCGTAGGTTGGTGGGCGAGAGTGCAGGCGTTCATATGGAGTGACCGCGGAGATTACGGAGGAGGGAGTGATGTTGATAAGGTGAACCGCGGTAAGAACAGCTTCGGCCCAGAGGGAATGAGGAGCAGAGGCAGAGATGAGAAGAGCACGAGCAGTTTCGATGATGTGTCGATGTTTGCGTTCAGTGACCCAATTTTGTTCGTGGGTGTGCGGGCAAGACTGCTGATGGAGGGTGCCATGAGAACGAAGGAGGTCGCGCATGGTGGAGGAGAGGAATTCCTGAGCGCAGTCGGAGCGAAAAATTTTAATGCGACGTCCAAACTGAGTATGAAGCATGACGGTGAATGTGTGATACACAGCAGGTATTTCAGAGCGATTCCATAAGAGATAAACCCAAACACACCGAGAGAAGTCGTCAATGAAACTGATATAATAAAGATAGCCAGAATGAGAGGCGATGGGAGTCGGGCACCAAATGTCAGAATGCACCAAATAGAAGGGGGTTGTGGTTTGAGAAGCACTGCTAGAAAATGGTAGAGCAAGGTGCTTTGCCAAACGGCAACCCGTATAGACAGAGAGGGGGGAGGGAGAGACATGACCCAAAGCTCCAGAACGGATAACACTTCGGAGTCGGACACCGGATAAATGACCTAAACGTCTGTGCCGCAAGTCGGCATCAGAGGTAACAGAAAGAACAGAGGGGGATGGAGACACGGCAGATGGAACGTGAAGATACTCCAGCTGATACAGACCACCAGTCCTACGGCCCCGTCCAATCCTCTGAGCCGTCCGTGAATCCTGCACAACACAATCAGAGGAGGAAAAGAGAACAATTAGGCCAAGATCACAAAGAGAGCTAACAGAAATAAGGTTCATGTGGAGGCAAGGGGCATGATGGATGTTAGAGAGGGTAAGGTGTCCAGAGGAAGCAGATTGTGGGGTAATCGAGCCGGACTGCTTAATGGGGACAGTGCCCCCGTTAGTCGTGGTGACTTGAAGGTGAGTGGGTGGTGAGGTACAGTGGATGAGAGTGGTGGAATCATTGGTGAGGTGGCAGGAGGCCCCAGAGTCAAAATACCAAGACGCAGTTGGGGGAGCCCGAACAACAGGAGTACCAGGAGCAACAGACAGGCTGTGAGCTGTAGGTGTGGCACCCTGAAGCAGGGGTGTCTGAAGAAGTAACTCCTCAAGACGTTGGAGATGATCTGTAGCAGCTGCAGCGGTGGGAGTTGAACTGGGGCCACTACGACGCCCCCGACCACAGTTGTTGCGACGGTGGTCATCAGAAGGTGGTGGATGGGTGGGGCATTCAAAATTCATGTGACCCACCTTTTTATAGTAGTGGCAGGTAATAGAGCAGTCTCGCGGTCGAACTGCAAGAACGGTGTCAACCCCAGGAGGGGGCGAAGGATCCAAAGGAGGATGAAGGCGAGTCTCTTCATCAAGAAGAGCAATCAGAGCTTCATCCAAAGTGGAAGAGGAACCCGATGAAGAAGCTGAGCTGCAAGAAGAGCAAACTCTGGTCACAGAGCAGCGAGGAACTGATGGAGATGACCCTCAGAAAGATGACGCTGAAACTCCAAGGAGCGAGCACAGCCGCAGGTTAAGGGAATCATAGAGTCCAGTTCATGCCAGAAGGTGCACATCCTTATAAAGAAATCCTGAATGGATCGGCCTTCCTGTCTTGCGGACTGAGAATCACATATGAGACGATGACGACGGGCTCCACCGCGGGGAACAAACCGATCCCGAAGATACTCCCACGTAGCGCGGGCTGAGGAGAGGCGGCCAATGGAGGTGAGGAGTGGCCGAGCAACAGACTCCAGTAGGTAAGCCCGAATGGCCTGGTAGCGACGGCGCCAAATACTCGCGTCATCAGGAGTGGTGGCGACAGCGGTGGTGCTGGCAGAGTTAAGGGCAGTAGAACTCGCTGAGCTGAGAGCAGTAGAGCTGGCAGAGGCGGGAGGATCACCAATGATGTGATCCCAGAGATCACGGGTGGAGAGAGCGTCTTCAACAGTTAGAGCCCAGTCTGGCCAGTCGCTGGCCGTGGCCAATTGGAAGGAAGTGGCTTTTAAAGGAGGTGAGATCAATGGGGTGGTCATGACGCCGGAATGGAGAACAGGAGCCGAACAGGGAGGCGTGCAGCGGAGGCGACCGGAGAACGGACAGCAGGCTGGCGGACAACGGGCTGCGGATAGGCGGACTGCGGGTTGGCGGACAGGCGGACAGCGGGCTGGCGGACAGAGGGCTGCGGACAGGCGGACTGCGGGTTGCTGGATGCCGGGATGCGGACTGCGGAACACCGGGAGGCGGGCTGCGGACAGGCGGTCTGCGTGTTGCGGACATGCGGACTGCGGAATGGCGAGCGGCTGGCCTCGGACTAGCGGACTGCGGGTGGCTGGCTGCGGGATGCCGGGATGCGGACTGCGGAATGGCAAGCTGCGGGTTGCGGACTGGCGGACTTTGGGCGGCTGGCTGCGGGAGTCTGGGATGCGGACTGGCTACCGGGATGCGGACTGCGGAAGTCCGGAGGGCTGCAGGAGGCCGGGATGCGGACTGCAGGATTCTGTGGACAGGCGGAGTGCGGGCTGCGGGAGCAAGGAGGGCAGAGCGGGCGGAACAGAGGCGCAAGCAGTCGTGCGAGCGCAAAAAATTACAAGAAAGCTGGCTATGATACAATGTTAGGAATAACAAAAGCCTTTGTATTCATTAGTAAAACAAGGACCCTTTGGGTCTACATATAGGAGAAGAGGAGAAGGAGAAAACACCACAGGCGGTGTGGGACTAAACCTAAACCAATAAAGAATGTAAATACAATATAATATTAACATTCTCTATTTCCGTCGCCGCTGTTTTAGGTATCGAAAAAAGGAAAAATTTTGTCGTCGGTGTTCTCCCTTCCGACGCCTGTTGCAATTTTGGTGCCACTGCAGTTTTTGTTAATAATAACAGAGAAGCAAAGGTGGAGATTTATTTGGGTTTTTTTTCCAGAAGAAGAAGAAGGATTTTGTCTTCTTTCCCGTTAACAACAAAATCATTTTTTGTGCTACTTTGGAAAAAAGTCCAGAATTTGTTTTTTGTGGAAAAAAATAACGAAGATCTTCTGCATACACTGAGTTGGCTGTATTGAAGCAAAAGAGATTTAGTTCAAAGTCAAGATGATGAAGAGTAGCAACTTTTCCTCTCTGGTGCTGATGAACAAACTAGAGAAATTTACAGCCACAGAGTTCAACGACTGGAAGCTGAATACCCAGTTTGGGATGAAGTACTTGAACGTGTTCTACACCGTTCAGTCTGATCGCGCTGAAGTTTCTGGGACTGATGACGAAGCCCAGTGGTTAGCTGACGAGGATTTCTGCCGCGACTACCTGCTGAAATGTCTGTCCTCCATTCTGGCGAAGACGTACATCAAAATGAAAACTGCCAAGAAAATCTGAGAGGCACTAGAGGAGCATTTCAGGTAAGAGGAGGATCTGTCCAAGGCGCACCTGGTGGATAAATTCCATTCCTTCATGTTCGGCGAGGAGAAGACGATTCTCCCTCAGGTATCGGATTTTGAAGTCTTAGTAGATTCTTTACATAGTGAAAATATTTCCCTGCCAGACAGTTTTGTTGCTGGAACGATCATTTATAAGTTGCCCTCTATGTGGTACAACTTTAAAACTGAAATGTATCGCAAGAAGATGCAGGTCGGTCTTAATGATCTCAAGCGATTTATTCGCATTGAGGATGAATATAGGACTCGATACACTTTAGAAACTGTTAGCAAGTAGAAGGCTGCGTCTAACATGGTTCTCAGTTCTAAACACGTGTCGAACCTTAAAAGGACCAGTCGCTCCCATGGAAGCTCCATAGTTGCAGGACCTAACAAACGCAATAAAAAGTTCAAGGGCAAGTGTTTTAACTGCAACAAGTGTGGACACAGCGCATCTGATTGCAGACTCCCTAAACTGGAAAGAACCAAAGCACCACAAGATGACAACCAAGCCAATATGGTTAGCCAAGCTGAGCCTTCTGACTTTGTTGCGATGGCCGGAAATGCTAAGGCCAGCACGGAGTGGTACTTAGATTCGGGGGCGACGTGTCACGTTTGCAACAATTCTGCTCTTATGACAGAGCTCAATACTGTGAAAGAGTCTGTGACGGTGGCCAATGGCGAGACAGCTGACGTGCTGAAGGTGGGGAACGCAACCTTACTGTTATCCTCAGGTAAGTCTTTAATTTTAAAGAACGTCAGATTTATTCCTTCATTAGCTGCTAACTTAGTGTCTATTAGTCTATTGTGTGATGCTGGTATGTCATTTACTTTTTGTAGCGGTAGAGTAATACTGTCAGTTAACTCACACTATTTTGGATGTGCATACGTCCAAAATAGGATATACCGACTAAGTCTAGCAAACGAGTTAGTTCAATAAGTTCAAACAAACTTAGTTAGCTCTAACACTCTATATGAGAGAATAGTGAAAGATATGGTACCTAAACACCTAGAGGGGGGGTGAATAGGTGACCTAATCCTTTTCTAACTTTATTAGCAGCAAACAGTTATATTACAACAATCTAACTAATATATCACAGCAAACACAGCAAACACAGCAACAATTTCAGCACAGTACAGCACACAGTGATTTATAGTGGTTCCCCAAGATATGGGTACATCCACTTTCCCCCTACGCCTATCTAGCAGTGTACTAGATTCGGCCAAACTCCTGCAATGTCTCAGAACCCAATTTGGTTCCTACACCTCAGGCCCAAAGCCTTACAACTCAGCTTTATCCCAAAGCCTACACTCAGCCAATCAAGGCCTACACTCAGCCAACCAAGGCCTACACTCAGCTAACAAGGCCTACACTCAGAGATCTCTATCTCCTACACTCAGGCAAACAAGCCCTACCCTCAGCCTTTATAAATATAGGCTTACAATCACTCAGATCCAATGGATCCTACAAGTTAAAAATGTAATACAAGTAATAACTCTACAACTCAGAATTAAAGGAGGGGAGTTGAGAGATTCTTGATGAGTTCTTGGAAGAACTCAGCTGGATTCACCCTGACTTAGCTTTCTTCAAAGCTTCTTGAGTAGAACTGAATAAGGCTGAATCCTCTGCAGTTGTTCCTTGACCTCTGCTTCTTAAGACCCAGAATTGTATCTGAATCCTTCTACTCAGCCTAGTTCCAGAGGCTGATTTCTTGGATGGAGCCCTCTCTCTCCAACTTCTTAGATCTGTACTTGGACTGCAAGATCTTCTTGTGTTGATACTCAGTATATCACTTTTCTGATTACTTGAATAATCTGTACCACTTGTTAATCACTTGATCAACTCTTTCAACAACAGTTTCTGTAAACTGTGGGTGCCTATTTATAGGCCTTCTTCATGGTAACCGGCTGGTCCGGTTCATAACTGACTTATGACATCTCTGACAGTTGCTATAGACCGGCTGGATCGGCAGCTGTCATGTCAACCAGTCACTTCTTGAAAATATCTAACAGTCAGTAAGTGTCGAGACTTTCTGTCTTAAAGTGTCGACACTTATAGTCCAAGTGTCGACACATGTTGTGTAAGTGTCGACACAAGTCTACAAGGTGTCGACACAATTCCTTGTATGTCTCGACACAGATTCTTCTGCATGTGTCGACACTGAAATTGAGTGTCGACACAAATACTTGTTCTTCTAGCTTTTGCTGAATTCTTCTAAGTGTCGACACATCTCCTTTGTGTCGACACAACTTCTTGTGTTGAATCTGTCTAGTGTCGACACTGCTTCTTGGTGTCAACACATAGTCTTCTATGTTGAAACTTGCTGAGTGTCGACACAGCTCCTTGTGTCGACACACCTTCTTGTTGTTGAGACTTCAGCTGAGTGTCGACACATTCCCATAGTGTCGACACTTGTACTTAGAATAATTTGTTGTTCTTTCTGTTCTTTGCGAAGTGTCGACACAGCTCCATGTGTCGACACTTTCTTCAAGTGTTGAGTCTTTAGCTGTGTGCCGACACATTGTTCTGGGTGTCGACACATACTTCAAATGTTGACTCTTCTGTTGAGTGTCGACACATTGTGTTGAGTGTCGACACTTACTTCAAGTGCTGACTCTTCTGCATAGTGTCGACACATTGTGTTGAGTGTCGACACTTGTACTTAGACTCTACAGACTTTTGCTGAGTGTCGACACAGCTCCAAGTGTCGACACTTTCTGGTGTAGACACAGCTTCACTGAGTGTCGACACAGCTCCTTGTGTCGACACTTTCTGTCTGCACTTTTCTTCACTGAGTGTCGACACAGCTCCAAGTGTCGACACTTTCTGTCTGGTGTCGACTCTGCATCCCAGGTGTCGACACAATGACTCCAAGTGTCGACACATCTTGTCTGTGTGTCGACACAAGTCTTCTTAAGTGTCGACACTTTCCCTCTGGGTGTCGACACATGGACTTAGAAACTTTTTGCTTCAGTCCAGTACTTTCTTAACCTGCACAAGTAACTCAAACATACATCAAATACATTATGATGTATATCATTGAGTTGGGTGAGGCTTCTTCAAAGCAGGTACATTTGACCAATGTACCCAACAATCTCCCCCTATTTGGAGAAGTCATAACCCTTAGTCAATGATATACATCATTCATAATTAAAATTACAAAATGATGTACAGCAGATTACATTCAGTAGGGTAAACATAAACATGTAGAAATACACACATGTAAACACATTCATCATTTCAGAACAATCAAGAAATAGACACATTTACAGAACAATCATGAAATATATTTATCATATATTGTTCTAACATTTTTCTTATACATCTTCAATGTTTTACAAAAATGTTTTGCAATAAAAAAGGATTGCAACATAATCTTCAAGTAAAATCCTAATCTATTTCTGATCAGGTTCCTTGATAACAATTCCCTTTCCAGCTTGGACTTGAGCTTTGACAGGGGCTTCAGCACTTGCAGCATCAGCAGGCTTCTTGCCTTTTAAGTCCTTCTTCTTCAGCTCTTCTGCTTTGATTTTCTGTCTCTCAAAATAGTGGTATGGCTTGGGGAAGTACTTGCTAGGATCCACAGCAGTAGGAGGTAGCTTTCCCATCTTAGCCTTCCTTCTGAATTGTACTATAGCCTCCTGCCTGATCTCATGCTTTCTCCATTCTGCCTCAGAGAACCATTTGTTCCTGTCATTCATGTTGTCTTTGGCAGCTTTCCAGGCAGTTAGAATTATATTTCTAGAGGTAGGGCTCCATTGTTCAAAATCTGGCTTTTGTTCTGCTTGTTCCCTAAACCTCTTTTTAGACAGCCTAGTCTCTTCTTCTTTGTTCAGAGCCTCTTGCAGAGCTTTAGAAATAGGTTGAACAACCTTCTCAATATGAACATTGGCCTTGCCCTCAGTTGGGCTATACATTTTGCTGACATCTGCTTGAACCATGTCAAAATCTGGAGGTGGATATATCACTTGAGCTACTTCTTGTTGCTCACCTCCAAGATAGGCATTTTGAATCCCTGATTCAGCCACATTATCATCATCACAAAGTGGAGGATAGCCCAGTGTAGCTCTGGTGGAGTTAGATATCCATTTGGCATGGTCAGAGCTAGCTTTAACTAATACTCTCTCCCCCTTTATGACTTCTCTGGCCATATGGTCTCTGACATCATCCTTTTGAAACCTTATCTGACTGTCCAAGTATCTGATTCCCTCTTTAAAGTAAGGTCTGAGCTTAGTGAGCTGTTCAGAGATGGCCTTCTGGGAATCTTGAATTGCAGTCTTGACAGCAGTAATCTCAGCTTGAAATACCTTATCAAAGTCAGCCTTAGCAGCAGCAGTAGATGTGGAAGGTTCAGCAGTCTTATTCTTCAACTCAGTGACTATAGCATTATGGGAGGCAGTCAAATTATCATTCATTCTTAACTGATTCTCCAGCACATATCCTTGCTTTAATGCTATATCATCTACCTGAGCCTTGATCTTCTCCTGGTGAGTTGTCAAATAGACTACTGTATTCCCACCCTTGTGGAAGCAGTCAGTCATCTCCTTCTTGTTCAGGTTCATTTCAAACCTTATAGATTTTATATCTTGTGCAAGATCAAACTGTAGGGACTTGTGCCCGTCATCCACATAAGCCTCTATTGCCTTCCTTTGCTCATCCAACTTGATCTGCATGACAATCATCAAAGCACTATAATCAACTGTTGGAGCTTGTTAAACTATAGGCTGTGGGGCAAAGGATTGCAAAGCCTTTTTATAACTCTGTCTTCTCCTTTTGAAGACATAGAGTTTCTTCTTCTTGGCCCTAGCACTCTCCTCATCTTCAGAGGCAGAAGTGCTGGCAATATCAACCCTGTCCTTAGGGCTTTGAGGATTCTCAGGTTGCACATCAGGTGCTTGCTCAATTTCTAGCCTAATAGGCTCTTCCAGAACTGTCAGTTGCTCCCCCTCAGCAGCAGCACTCTTATCTTCAGCAGCAGCATCCTTGTCCATATCAAAATCTTCTTGATCTAGATTTAGGAATAAATCCTCCATTGTATATTCAGGTGGATATGGAGCTGGAGACAGTCTGTGCTCTTCAACCACTGACTCAGGTACCACTTCTTGTTCAGCAGATTTGTCTTCTAAAACAACATCTGGAACTTGACTGTCTAGCTGAGTTTGCTGATGGACATCAGACAAATTAGCATCTTCTATAATATAGTCTAAAGTTTTTAGGTCAGTGAGTACCTCTTGGATACTGATGGCGGCTTGCTCACTGTCCAGAGTAGATGGTTCTTCTACTATTGGAAGCTCCCCCTGGATCTCAGCATTATCTTCAGCAGCAGGGGTCTTCTCTGCAGCCACTTCCTCTTGGTCATCATGAGTGAAGACAACATGTTCTTCACTATCAGAGCTGCTGGAGGACTCTTGTGCCACAGCAGCAGTTTTTCTCTTCTTCTTAGGAGGAATCTCCTTCTCAGTAACTGGCTTCTCTGGGGTTGCCACTTCCTTGGACAACACCCTGTCCCATCTGGAAAATATCCTTTGGTCCATCTTCCTCATGTGGTTGATCTTGCTTCCAGCAGCATTGCTCATTACCTCTGGTATTGTACCAGCTAGGTAGAGACTTATAATTCTGCCCAGATTGGGCTTCTTCAAGCTCTCCTTGATCTTGTCAAAAACCACTAGAGACCAGTCTGTTCTTAGAGTAAAGATTATTCTAGTCATAATTTCAAACATAGAGGCAGACACCCTGTCATGCCCTCCTGGCTTACTGAGAATAACCTTGCCCACAATTTCAGACTTGAATTTTCCTTGACTGTTCATTCCTTTCCTGTTGAATACCGATCCTATCTTCATCTTGGGATCAAGACCACACCAGGTAAGAGCTTCCCTGGTCTTTGAAGCAGTTACTTCCTCTTCATCTTGAGTTTTAGGTAGCTGGAGTACCTTCCTCAGATTCTTTGGTGAAACCTTGACCTTAGTTCCATGAACTCTGGATTTGATCCTGTATCCAGATTCATCTACAGCAGCTCCATTAAGGAATTCAAGAACTTCCTTCTTCCAAATCTTTGTTGGTTCTGAAACCAAGTAGTCTAGTCCAGAATTGGCGACTAGGGTTATCACCGATTGGATTTCTTGATCTGCGTCGTTGAATGCGCCGCGCACCAGCTCATAGCCCTCGTTCACGTTCTCCTCAAGCTTCGGAGCCATTAGGGTTTGGAGAATTTGTCTTTAGAAAGGAGAAGTGTCGACACAATAGTTTTGGTCTCGAAACTTTGAAAGCATGTCGACAAACAAAGACAGAACCCTATTTATACCTTTCTGATTTTGAAGATGAACAGGCGGGACAGCTAACTCAACATGTGTCGATACTGGCAATAAGTGTCGACACTGACTTATAATGTCTCGACACACATGTGTCGACACAAGTTTAGTTAACAGATATTATGTGTCGACACTTGGTTAGGTGTCGACACAACATAACTCGACACATCGTCGAGACTTTACTTAGAAAATTCTGAGTAAAACATAAGTGTCGACACCATATTGAATGTGTCGACACCTACTTGACATGTGTCGACACTAACATTCTGAAGTGTCGACACCACATTCCTAGATGTGTCGACACCATATTCCTGAAGTGTCGACACCACTATTCTGTGTCGACATAGACTTGTCTATGTGTCGACACCTTTTTACTTGGCCAATTTTCTATTCTGTAAACTTAGTCTAAGTTTATCATTCCTAGTTCAATTTTGAATCTATTGAACTTAGCTTCTTCTAGGGGCTTAGTAAACATGTCAGCTATCTGATTATCAGTTTTAACATATTCAAGTGAAATATTTTTTCTTTCTACATGTTCTCTAAGAAAGTGATATTTAATCTCAATATGTTTTGTCCTACTATGAGATACAGGGTTATTAGCTATTGAAATAGCACTTGTAGAATCACAGTAAAGTGGAGTTCTACTTACCTGAAATCCATAGTCCTCTAGCTGATGTTGAATCCACAGAAGTTGAGCACAGCAACTTCCTGCAGCCACATACTCTGACTCAGCTGTGGAGATAGCCACACTAGTCTGCTTTTTGCTGCTCCATGAAATTAGTCTCCCACCTAGGAATTGACAGGTTCCAGTAGTACTCTTTCTATCCTCTTTGCATCCTGCAAAGTCTGCATCTGAATAACCTGTTAGATCAAAGTCTCCATTCCTAGGGTACCAGAGGCCTAGATAGGGAGTGCCCTTTAGATATCTCAAAATTCTCTTGACTGCAGTCAAGTGAGACTCTTTAGGGCAGGCTTGATACCTTGCACAAACACATGTAGCATACATGATGTCTGGTCTACTAGCAGTCAAGTATAATAGGGAGCCAACTATCCCTCTATACAAGGTTTCATCTACAGGTTTCCCTGCATCATCCTTGCTAAGAGACATACTTGACCCCATAGGAGTCTTCATGGTACTGGATGAATCCATACCATACTTCCTTATGAGTTCTAGGGTGAACTTTGACTGACAAATGGACAAACCACTCTCAGTCTGTTTAACTTGGAGACCCAAGAAAAACTTCAGCTCTCCCATACTACTCATTTCAAACTGACCTTGCATAAGTTTTGCAAACTTTTTGCAAAGGCTGCTTTCAGTAGACCCAAATATAATGTCATCTACATATATTTGGACTAGTATAACTTTGCCTCTAGATTCCCTAAGGAATAGAGTCTTATCTATTTTCCCCCTTGAGAATTTGTTCTCAATGAGGAAACTAGATAGGGTTTCATACCAAGCCCTAGGGGCTTTCTTTAACCCATATAAAGCTTTCCTAAGTCTATAGACATAATGAGGTAGAGTTGGATCAACAAAACCTGCAGGCTGCTCCACATAGACTTCTTCTTTCAAATTACCATTTAGGAATGCTGACTTGACATCCATTTGGTATACCTTGAATCCTTGATAGGTTGCATAGGCCAAGAACATTCTTATGGCTTCCAGTCTGGCTACTGGAGCAAAGGTTTGATCAAAATCAATACCTTCTTCTTGCCTATATCCTTTAGCAACCAGTCTAGCTTTATTCTTAATGATGACACCTTGTTCATCCATCTTATTCCTGTAGATCCACTTAACTCCTATTACATTGTGGTCTTTAGGTTTAGGAACAAGTTCCCAAACCTTGCACCTCTTGAACTGATTAAGCTCTTCTTGCATTGCTTCAGTCCATTGTGGATCCATTATTGCTTCTTCAAATCTTTTAGGTTCAACTTGAGACAAAAAGCTGGAATAGATTGCAGCATTCATGTTTTTACTCCTGGTTTGTACTCCTTGTCTTGGATCTCCAATAATCAGCTCTACTGGATGATCTCTAAGATGCCTGTGGGCTGGATGCATCCTCACTTCAGGTTGAACCACTTCAGCATTTGCATCATGTTGTATTCCTTGGATTTCTTCAGCAATTGGCACATGTAGTGTAACACCCCAGATTTTGCAAGAGGTTCAGTCTGCAGTTCTGAAAATTTTTGGGTTTCTGGCAGGAGGCACACGGCCTGCGACACGGGCGTGTCGCAGGGCGTGTCGAGGCCGTGCCGACACTCGGCCCAAGTGTCGACACTTTCGCTCGACAAAGTGTCGAGAGGGAGGCACACGGCCTGCGACACGGGCGTGTCGCAGGGCGTGTCGGGGCGTGTCGACACTCGGCCCAAGTGTCGACACTTTCGCTCGACAAAGTGTCGAGAGTGGGGCACACGGCCTGCGACACGGGCGTGTCGCAGGGCGTGTCGAGGCCGTGTCGACACTCGGCCCAAGTGTCGACACTTTCGCTCGACAATGTGTCGAGACTGGGGCACACGGCCTGTGACACGAGCGTGTCACAGGGCGTGTCCCGCTTGGTCGACGATCTTCGCTCGACGTTTTTCCGCGGTGTCGACACAAAGCCTGTCGACGGGTGTCGAGACTTGGCACACGGCTTGGGACACGGGCGTGTCCCAGGCCGTGTCACCTCTCGGGTTGGTGTTGGGGCCGTGTCGTTGGAGACACACGGCAGGCCACACGGCCGTGTCACTGGGGACACGGGCGTGTCGGATTGAACACGGGCGTGTCGAATGCCCGTGTCTGATTCCAGGCGCGTCGATTTGAGACGGCGAATGAGGCACACGGCCCTGGACACGGGCGTGTGCCAGGCCGTGTTCGGCCCAGATCTTCTGTTTTCCAGGCGAATCGCGGCCTTTCTTTTTCTGGTTTTAGGATCTAACGGTTCAGGCCATCTCCTGGGGAGTTAAGACCGAATTCAGGGTTGGAAACCCTCATCGTTTTCCAAGTTTTCTCTTTCTAAGATCTTGAGAAAAGCTAGAGCAAGGAGGAAGAAGAAGAAGGTCTTGGGCTATAGGAAGGGTTTCGGAGCTCCAAATCGCGAACCGAGTCCGGATCCGTGAAGCTTAGACCGCTGCGAAGATTTCCAACCGGCCATTTTTGCCATGGCAAGGAAGAGGAGTCGGAAGGTAACGACATCTCTCCTCTCAGTCTTTAGGATGCACGTTTTTAGCATCGTTTTCTTCTAGATTTTTGGGCACCAAACTCTCAAATGAGAGGGGCTTTGGTTTGCCAAGGTTCAAGAGGAACCTCCGGGTTGATTGAGTCCGTCCCCGGCATATTTTGCATTAGAGATCCGCTTCGCTAGTGGATTAGGCATGGTGGTTGAAGCCGTAATCACGACCGTTAGTCCGACTCGGTGATGTTGCATACGAACTTAGGGATTCGTAGAGATTTCCGTTGCGGCAAGATGCCGTTTGTGTTGTGGTGGTGATTGTCCCGTTTGCTTGAAAAGGTACGTGTAGTCGAACCCGGACAAGGTTAGCTCCTCGTGGCGGTAGATGGTTTCCTTGAGGGACAAGGTTAGCTCCATATGAGAATGGAGATGGTTTCCTTGGTGGACAAGGTTAGCTCCGCACGAGTTGGAGATGTTTTCCTTGGTGCGCGGGAACGCTGCGGTACAAAGAGGGATTGCAATGTGTTTAGTCTTGGTTGTGTTGTGCCAAGGCGTGGCTATGTCTCCGTGGTCGGCTGGCTATCCCGTGACATGTGCGTCATGTGTGGAGAGTGTCCCGACGAGACTAGTCCCCTTCTGTGAGACTGACGAGAATGCAAAGCTTGGGGCAAGCCCGGGCAAAGAGGCCATGAGCGGGTGTGGTCCAGCAAGGCTTCTTAGAATCGGTCAGTCTGTGGTTGTTGGAATCCTGACATGAGACGTCAGAGCTTGCAGGCAAGCCCGGGGCTAGGCCCACGAGCGGGTGGGGCCTTGGCAAGAATTCCATGTGGCGGCCTGTGCGCCGTGTGAGGGAGTTGTGTCTCCCTCAATGTTTGCGGCTTTATGCCAATTGGGGAAATGTGAGTACCCAAATGATGTGATGTTGTGCTAGATGCATACGCTGTAGGGTACCTTGGGTGAAGCCCGGGTGTTGCATCCATGTTGCATAGTAGGCCCTTTCTTTATATGCTCAACCAATAGAGAACATGTTTGATGATTGAGACATCCAAGCCTGTTTTAATGCTTTTCTATTTATAGATGTTTATTTGCATATGAAGTGCTGACTTGCAGGTTGGAGGGTTCCCCGGGGTCCGTTAGGGGCGGTCGGGAGGAGATGTGTTGTTACACAGTTTGAGGTCAGCCTTTGCTGACCCACGTTACTAATAATTTTTACAGGGCAAGGATCGCACGCAGGAGCTAGCACGCCGGCCAAAAAGGCCTAAGCCCCATGAAGTGTTTTTCCCTCTTTTGTAGCACTACAGTTATGATGATGTTGTTTGAGACTATTTTGTCCGGCTTGCATGCCGAGGTAGACTAGGAGTGCTGTGCACATTCATGTTTGTTGTACTTTTTACTTTTGGACTTTTGTGGTAGGCCTTAAGGCCTTAGTTGTAACTCTTTTGGTTAGTGGATAACTTCTAGTTGTGCTTGGTTTTCCGCTGTGTTGTGCAAGTGTTTTGAGTTTGGGTAGCTATATCAACTTATAATACTAAAGCTGTGGCGTTCGTATGTTGTGGGGCCCCGGCCGGACCCATATTATACGTCCACTACAGGGGAGGTGTTACAATTTGGTATCAAAGCGAGGTTTGATTCAAGGTCAGTGCGTAGAGAAGTTATCCACATAAGAGTAACGCGGGACCATGAGTGTCCTTATGTTTTAGTCGTGAGATTGGAGACTAATCCCTTATTTCTTGTCTTCCTGAAGAGTGCAAGCAACGAGGCGGGCACTTCAAGAGCAAGGGATGATCTCTCGGCGAGCAGTGCTACTGCTGCTCCAGGTCTTTTGGGCACGGGTGTAGACCCGGCCGACTTCTGCCGCATGCTTGCAGAAGCAATGGTGGCAGCTCAAGCTGCAGCAGCGGCTCAGGTGGCAACCCCTGCCACACCAGATACGGCAACGGCCGTGCCAGGAGGAGAAGCCAGGCGAGTGGAGCCTTTGGCGGAGAGGGTAGTTGTCGGACATGGAGATCGGCACATGAAGTACTTCCTGAGTTTCCATCCCCCGTCTTTCAAGGGTGTTGGAACGCCAACAGATGCGGAGGATTGGTGGGTTCGTATTCAAGAACTACTAAGGGCGGCAGAGACGCCAGAGGAAAAGAAAGCGGAGTATGCGGCGTTCATGTTGGAAGGAGACGCCAAGTTATGGTGGGTGAGCCATAGCGGCCACCTGTTCCCGGGACGCACCCCGTCAGTGGAAGAGTTTGGGGACGCTTTTCTTAAGAGGTATATCCCAGTTTCAACACGATTGGCCCTGCAGAGGCAGTTTCTGCATCTAATGCAGCGAGACAAGACAGTGGATGAGTACGTGCAAGAGTTCACCCGATTGGGTCGTTATGCGGGAACGACAATGGCGGATGATGTAGAGAGGGATAACCTCTTCTACCAAGGGTTGAGGGAAAATCTGAGACAACCCCTCATCTCCATGAAGAGGGCGGGATTTAATGAGCTAGTTGAAGCCGCCAGGAGTTTGGAGAATGATCTGGAGCGAACCCAGCGTCGAAAGGGTTTTACTCCCAAGAGCGGGGAAGGGAAGCCCTCCCAATCTCATGTAAAGTCTGATGGGAGTAGGTGGAGGAAGAAGCCTCACACTTCCAGATCTGGTGAGAGGAGCAACTGGACGCCTGGGGGTTCCCACTCTAGGGGACCGCCGACGTGCTACAACTGCGGGAAGGTTGGGCACATAGCCCGTGCTTGTCATCAAGGGGGAGCGGGGCAAGAGTCAAAGCAGGAGCAGTCTGTGCGCTCGGGCCCCAGTGCTGCAGAGAAAGGAAAGATGGCGGAGTCGAGCGCTTCTCAGTTCCAACCGGTGCAACCAAGGGCCTACAACCTTGGACAGCAAGAAGCGATCCGCCAGACTGATGTGGTGACAGGTATGAAGAGAATTTAAGTTTAAATTTTGTGCTTCATCCTTTTAGACTTTTGTGTAATGTCTATGTTGTAGGCTTCGTGTTAGTTTCCGGATACCCCGCTAGGGTATTGTTTGATACGGGAGCATCGCACTCCTTTCTTGCGGAGAGCTTCATCCGGAGAATAGGAGTTGAGTCTTTCTCGTCGGGAGCAGAGCTGAGAGTGCGCATGCCCAATGGGTCATCTATGACCACCGGGGCTAAAGGGCGCATTTGTTGGGAGCTAGACGGAGTTGTCTTCGCTCTGGAAGCAGCAGTGTTACCATTAGTAGAGTTCGATGTCATTTTGGGCATGGACTGGCTTGCAGAGCAGCGCGCCAGCATTGATTGTTTATCCAAGGTAGTGACTCTAAAGAGTAAAGGGCAAGCAGAAGTCAAATTTGAGGGCCTTTGTGTAGTGGCCTGTTCCCTGATTTCGGCCATGCAGTTGGTGCGGGCGGTTAACCAGGGTGGTGTAGCGCTTGTAGCGTTATTGGAGGTTCGCCTCTCCCAACTGTCTATTGAGGAAGTGCCTGTGGTGGCAGAGTTCAAGGATGTGTTTCCGGATGAACTTCCTGGAGCGCCTCCTCGGCGGGAGATCGACTTCTCGATCGAGTTAGTGCCGGAGGCTAGACCGGTGTCACGTCCTCCATTTAGGATGGCACCAAAGGAGTTGGCGGAACTTAAGGTACAGTTACAGGAACTGTTGGAGCAAGGGTATATTAGACCCAGTTCTTCACCGTGGAGCGCACCGGTGTTATTTGTAAAGAAGAAAGACGGTAGCATGCGCCTGTGCATAGACTACCGAGAGCTCAATAAGTTGACCGTTAAGAATAAGTATCCGATCCCTCGGATAGACGATTTGTGTGACCAATTGGTGGGGTCAGTGGTATATTCGAAGTTGGACTTGAAGTCGGGATACTATCAGCTACGAATTCGAGATGAGGACATACCCAAAACTGCTTTCGGTACAAGGTATGGACACTTTGAGTTTACAGTGATGCCGTTCGGGTTGACGAACGCACCATCGGTGTTCATGGATCTGATGATTCGAGTATTTCAGGATTACTTGGATTCATTTGTGGTTGTCTTCATTGATGACATTTTGGTGTATTCCAAATCACAAGTGGAGCATGAGACCCACTTGAGAATGGTTTTGCAAGTGTTGAGGGATAATGCGTTGTATGCAAAATTCTCCAAATGCGAGTTCTGGTTGGAGAAGGTGGCATTTTTGGGCCATGTGATTAGTGGTGATGGGGTGGCAGTGGATCCAGCGAAAGTGGAGGCCATCAGAGATTGGCCGGTGTTGAGGACCGTGGCGGAAGTCCGAAGTTTTCTTGGACTAGCCGGGTATTATAGGAGATTCGTGGAGAATTTCTCGAAGATAGCTCTACCCCTCACTTCTCTCACTCGTAAAGACCATAAATTTGTGTGGACCCAAGAGTGCGGCCAAGCATTTGAGGCCCTGAAGGAGAGGCTTATGATGGCTCCGATCCTGAGTTTACCGCAAGGGACTGATGGATTTCAAATTTTCAGTGACGCATCGGGATGCGGTTTGGGCTGCGTGTTAGTGCAGCATGGCAAGGTGATAGCTTTTGGGTCTAGACAGCTGAAGCCTCATGAGAGGAATTACCCCGTCCACGACTTGGAGTTGGCGGCGGTAATCTTCGCATTGAAAATTTGGCGACACTATGTGTATGGCGCAAGGGTGGAGATCTTCACGGACCATAAAAGCCTGAAGTATCTCTTGGATCAAAAGGACTTGAACATGCGGCAACGCAGATGGGTTGAGTTTCTTGGAGACTACGAAGTGGCGATTCAGTACACGCCGGGTAAAGCCAATGTGGTGGCGGATGCGTTGAGTAGAAAGTACTCAGGGCAAGGAAATTGGATCGAAGCTCATGATGAGCGGTTGGTACGGGAATGGGAGTCCCTTGGATTGGAATGTGTTGCGAGAGGCGAGTCTAGCGTGGCTCGGTTGAACTGGATTGAAGTGCAAAACGACTTGTCCGATCGTATTCGGGAAGCGACTCGATTAGATGTGGAGTTTCAACCTTTTGTGTTGGAGGCTCAAACGGGCGAGAGCAGCACCTGGGAGATGATCGGGGGAATCTTGAGAAAGGATGGAAGGGTTTGTGTACCGCAGTTTGGCAATCTCCGTGAGGAGTTGATGTTTGAGGCTCACTTCTCAAAGTACTCCATTCACCCGGGCAGTACAAAGATGTACTTGGATATGAAGAAATCCTTTTGGTGGCCGGGGTTGAAGCGAGATGTAGCTTTGTGTGTGAGTCGTTGCCAAACATGTGCCTTAGTGAAGGCCGAATGTCAGAAACCGGGCGGGTTCCTGAAGCCCCTTCCAATTCCTGAATGGAAATTTGAGGACATCTCCATGGACTTTGTGCATGGGTTGCCTAGATCGCAGCTTGGGAATGATGCTATTTGGGTGATCGTGGATCGCCTAACCATGGTGGCTCACTTCATCCCAAATCGGAAAGAGGACAGCGTGGAGAAGCTGGTGGAGTTGTATGTTCGCAACATTGTGCGACTGCACGGAATTCCTAAGAGCATAGTCAGTGATCGCGATGGACGGTTTACGTCCAAGGACTGGAGATTGGTTCAGAAAAGCTTGGGCACGAAGCTAAAGTTCAGTACGACATTCCATCCTCAAACCGATGGGCAAACAGAGAGAACGAACCGTACTATGGAGGATATGTTGAGAATGTGCGTTCTTGATTTTGGCAAGAGGTGGGAGGATCACCTCTTCATGGTAGAATTTGCGTACAACAATAGTTTTCAAGCAAGCATAAAGATGGCGCCTTACGAAGCTTTGTATGGGAGGCGGTGTCGAACGCCAATGTCTTGGGCAGAGGCGGGAGACACCAAACTTCTGGGAAAGGATGCGGTAGTTGACGCTTGTGAGTTGGTACGGGCCATCCAAGAGCATATGAAGGTGGCGCAAGACAGACAAGCAAAATATTTCAATGCTCGTCACCAGAAGTTAGAATTTGCAGTTGGTGATTGGGTTTATCTGAAGGTCAAGCCGTTCAAAGGCGTCTCACGGATCCGCCGACTCAAGAAGTTGAGTCCAAGGTTTTTGGGGCCTTTTGAAATTGTTGAGCGGGTAGGAGAAGCAGCCTATCGGTTGGCGTTGTCCGCAGATTTGAGTGGATTACATGACGTCTTCCACGTCTCCGTGTTGAGGAAAGCCTTGGTGGAGGCTAGCGTGGTGATTGAGCCGGCATCGGTGTCGATTGAGGAAGACTTGAGGACGCGAGTTCTTCCAATCGCTATAGAAGATTCAGAGATTCGGCAGTTGCGGAATAAAGAAGTTAAACTTGTGAAAGTTCGTTGGGACAACTGCGGTCGTGAGGAGTTCTCTTGGGAGCGAGAACAGGCCATGCTAGAAGACTATCCAGAACTATTTTTGTCAGGTACAATTTAAGTTTTGTACCCTTTTTGTTTTTTTAATTTCGGGACGAAATTCTGTTAAGTGGGGGAGAGTTGTAACACCCCAGATTTTGCAAGAGGTTCAGTCTGCAGTTCTGAAAATTTTTGGGTTTCTGGCAGGAGGCACACGGCCTGCGACACGGGCGTGTCGCAGGGCGTGTCGAGGCCGTGCCGACACTCGGCCCAAGTGTCGACACTTTCGCTCGACAAAGTGTCGAGAGGAAGGCACACGGCCTGCGACACGGGCGTGTCGCAGGGCGTGTCGGGGCGTGTCGACACTCGGCCCAAGTGTCGACACTTTCGCTCGACAAAGTGTCGAGAGTGGGGCACACGGCCTGCGACACGGGCGTGTCGTAGGGCATGTCGAGGCCGTGTCGACACTCGGCCCAAGTGTCGACACTTTCGCTCGACAATGTGTCGAGACTGGGGCACACGGCCTGTGACACGGGCGTGTCACAGGGCGTGTCCCGCTTGGTCGACGATCTTCGCTCGACGTTTTTCCGCGGTGTCGACACAAAGCCTGTCGACGGGTGTCGAGACTTGGCACACGGCTTGGGACACGGGCGTGTCCCAGGCCGTGTCACCTCTCGGGTTGGTGTTGGGGCCGTGTCGTTGGAGACACACGGCAGGCCACACGGCCGTGCCACTGGGGACACGGGCGTGTCGGATTGAACACGGGCGTGTCGAATGCCCGCGTCTGATTCCAGGCGCGTCGATTTGAGACGGCGAATGAGGCACACGGCCCTGGACACGGGCGTGTGCCAGGCCGTGTTCGGCCCAGATCTTCTGTTTTCCAGGCGAATCGCGACCTTTCTTTTTCTGGTTTTAGGATCTAACGGTTCAGGCCATCTCCTGTGGAGTTAAGACCGAATTCAGGGTTGGAAACCCTCATCGTTTTCCAAGTTTTCTCTTTCTAAGATCTTGAGAAAAGCTAGAGCAAGGAGGAAGAAGAAGAAGGTCTTGGGCTGTAGGAAGGGTTTCGGAGCTCCAAATCGCGAACCGAGTCCGGATCCGTGAAGCTTAGACCGCTGCGAAGATTTCCAACCGGCCATTTTTGCCATGACAAGGAAGAGGAGTCGGAAGGTAACGACATCTCTCCTCTCGGTCTTTAGGATGCACGTTTTTAGCATCGTTTTCTTCTAGATTTTTGGGCACCAAACTCTCAAATGAGAGGGGCTTTGGTTTGCCAAGGTTCAAGAGGAACCTCCGGGTTGATTGAGTCCGTCCCCGGCATATTTTGCATTAGAGATCCGCTTCGCTAGTGGATTAGGCATGGTGGTTGAAGCCGTAGTCGCGACCGTTAGTCCGACTCGGTGATGTTGCATACGAACTTAGGGATTCGTAGAGATTTCCGTTGCGGCAAGATGTCGTTTGTGTTGTGGTGGTGATTGTCCCGTTTGCTTGAAAAGGTACGTGTAGTCGAACCCGGACAAGGTTAGCTCCTCGTGGCGGTAGATGGTTTCCTTGAGGGACAAGGTTAGCTCCGTATGAGAATGGAGATGGTTTCCTTGGTGGACAAGGTTAGCTCCGCATGAGTTGGAGATGTTTTCCTTGGTGCGCGGGAACGCTGCGGTACAAAGAGGGATTGCAATGTGTTTAGTCTTGGTTGTGTTGTGCCAAGGCGTGGCTATGTCTCCATGGTCGGCTGGCTATCCCGTGACATGTGCGTCATGTGTGGAGAGTGTCCCGGCGAGACTAGTCCCCTTCTGTGAGACTGACGAGAATGCCAAGCTTAGGGCAAGCCCGGGCAAAGAGGCCATGAGCGGGTGGGGTCCAGCAAGGCTTCTTAGAATCGGTCAGTCTGTGGTTGTTGGAATCCTGACATGAGACGTCATAGCTTGCAGGCAAGCCCTGGGCTAGGCCCACGAGCGGGTGGGGCCTTGGCAAGAATTTCATGTGGCGGCCTGTGCGCCGTGTGAGGGAGTTGTGTCTCCCTCAATGTTTGCGGCTTTATGCCAATTGGGGAAATGTGAGTACCCAAATGATGTGATGTTGTGCTAGATGCATACGCTGTAGGGTACCTTGGGTGAAGCCCGGGTGTTGCATCCATGTTGCATAGTAGGCCCTTTCTTTATATGCTCAACCAATAGAGAACATGTTTGATGATTGAGACATCCAAGCCTGTTTTAATGCTTTTCTATTTATAGATGTTTATTTGCATATGAAGTGCTGACTTGCAGGTTGGAGGGTTCCCCGGGGTCCGTTAGGGGCGGCCGGGAGGCGATGTGTTGTTACACAGTTTGAGGTCAGCCTTTGCTGACCCACGTTACTAATAATTTTTACAGGGCAAGGATCGCACGCAGGAGCTAGCACGCCGGCCAAAAAGGCCTAAGCCCCATGAAGTGTTTTTCTCTCTTTTGTAGCACTACAGTTATGATGATGTTGTTTGAGACTATTTTGTCCGGCTTGCATGCCGAGGTAGACTAGGAGTGCTGTGCACATTCATGTTTGTCGTACTTTTTACTTTTGGACTTTTGTGGTAGGCCTTAAGGCCTTAGTTGTAACTCTTTTGGTTAGTGGATAACTTCTAGTTGTGCTTGGTTTTCCGCTGTGTTGTGCAAGTGTTTTGAGTTTGGGTAGCTATATCAACTTATAATACTAAAGCTGTGGCGTTCGTATGTTGTGGGGCCCCGGCCGGACCCATATTATACGTCCACTACAGGGGAGGTGTTACATGTAGTTCTCCCCCTGGACGGCAGCTACTCTCCTCTCCTTGCTGTCTTGCAGCAGGCACTTCTTCTATAGTCAGCTTGTCCATTGTCTTTGTCAAACCTGTGGGGCTGCATACATTGCTAGACAACTCATTATTAATAAGTTTAGTCTCATCAAAAACTACATGCACAGATTCTTCTACAACTTGTGTAGTCAAGTTGTAGACTCTATAAGCCTTACTATTATTGCTGTACCCAACAAAAATTCCCTCTTGGGACTTGGCAGCAAACTTAGTTATGTAAGACTTCCCATTGTTAAGTATGTAGCATTTACAACCAAAGATCCTAAAATAGGATAGGTTTGGTTTCCTGCCTTTCACTACTTCATAGGGGGTCTTGTTTAGCCCTTTAGTGATGGTAGCCCTATTTATAACATGGCATGCAGTGTTAACTGCTTCATCTCAGAAATACTCAGGCAGTGATGTATCACTTAGTAGGGTTCTACCAGCTTCTATCAAGGTCCTATTTTTCCTCTCAGCAATGCCATTTTGCTGAGGTGTTCTAGGTGAAGAGAATTCTTGAAATATCCCAAAATTTTCACATAGTTTTGTCATACTTTCAGATTGAAACTCAGTACCATGGTCACTTCTAATTTTGACCACAGTACTATTAAGTTCATTCTGAATTTGCTTGACAAAGCTGTAGAAGACACTAGGTGTTTCAGATTTCTGTCATAAGAAGAACACCCAGGAAAACCTTGAGTAGTCATCTACAACTACAAGGGTATAGACCTTCCTACCTAAGCTGTGAACTGGCATTGGACCAAAGAGATCCAAATGCAAGAGGTACAAACACCTCACAGCATCTTTGTTATCTATGCTTCTAAAGGTGGATTTAGTCTGCTTGCCCTTTTGACAGGCTGAGCAAATGCCATCTTTAACACACTTAACTTGAGGACCATTCCTCACTAACTCTTTACTAAAGAGTTTGCTAATTGTCTTGTAGTTAAGATGGGCCAGCCTCTTGTGCCATTTGACACAATGAGAGATTGTCTCATCAGCTACAAGACAAACTGGAGAACCATTGTTCTCAATCATAATGTCTAGGCAGTAGACATTTCTCTTCCTATAACCTGTCAAGATGATCTCTTGATCACTTGACCTCTTGATATGACAACCATTTTTAACAAATGAGATGTCATACCCTACATCACTTAACTGACTTATACTTATTAGGTTGTGTTTCAACCCTTTAACATAAGCCACTTGAGTAATGGTAACTAAGTTTGAAGAAATGTTATCAAACCCTTTGATGATTCCTTTTTCAGAACCACCAAAGGTCACTTTAGGACCATTTTTGATTGGAATGTAGTCCTTCAGTAGTCCCCTAGTTCCAGTCATATGTCTGGAACATCCACTGTCCAAGTACCATGTAGGGGTATGGCCACTTGGACTCACCTGCAAAACAGATTAATGGACCTTAGAACCCAAAGCAATCTTGGGTCCTTGGTACTTGTTAGTCTATAACTTGACAAAGCTACCTACTGGCTTTCCACCAGGTAGCTTGCTACTCACCTTGGCATTCACATTATGCCAACAGTCCACAGCAAAATGGCCAACTTTGCCACAGCACCAGCATTCAAACTTGTTGTACCTTTGTTTAGGTACTGCCTTGGTTGTCTTGACTACAGCAGGTTTGTTGAATGTTGGGGCTTTGCCCTTGGACTTAGACTTGGACTGCTCAGTCCCTGCAGTTCTAACCAAACCCAGTCCAGCCTTGCCTTTATGATGAACAAATTCATCAATTAAAGGTAGCACTGATTTAGGTTTTGAAAACCTAGCAACAAGCTCTCTTTCTTTCTGAAGATTGATCTCCAGTCTCTTAATTTGATCATTCTTATAGGTGATAGTTCCCATCTGAATCACAGTAATGTGTTTCAGCCTGGCTACCTCAATCAGTTTTTGATCAAATTGTTTCTCAAAATCTGTTGCAACAGCCTTGAGATCTGCAATCTCCTTTGCCTGACTTTTGGCTAGGGTCTTGCTTTTCTTGTAGGCTTGCAACAGTACCTTATATTCATCTATAAGCTGATGAATATCTTCCTCAGATTCAGATATATTCTCATCACTTGATGAAGAAAAATCTGATTCTGAACTAGAACAAGAAACTGAATTTAAACTTGAACTTTGTACCTGACTGGGTCCTGGCTGCTCCAGGATTTTGGCACTCTCTGTCAAAGCCATTAGCCCTTGGCAATGACTGTCTTCTTGTTCATAAATTGATTCCAAGATCTCCATGAATTCTTCCTCTTCTTCTTCTGCATACAGCCCTATGTAGGCTTCAGCCTCAGACTCAGTTTCTGAAGAAGATATATCTGATAGAGTCTTCTCCTTCTTAGCAACAAAAGACTTTTCTTTCTTTCCTTTGAAGTGAGTCTTTTTCCTGTCACCAGATTCCTTTCTCTTCTCTGGACAATCTTGTTGAAGTATTAGACCGGGCGGCTTAGCGGTCTGATCCAGCAGTTTGTTAACTGAGTGGCTTAGCGGTCTGATCCAGCGGTTTGTAAACCGGGCGGTCTATCGGTCTACCTCTGCGGCCTGTTCTATCCTGCTGGAGTTGCCGAGCGGTTAGCCCATCTGTCTAACCGTGCGGCCTGTGCGGTCTCCATTATTCTAGCCGCTCAGTACTGTAAATGTTTAGTCCCACATTGTTTGTATACTCTCTTCTTATCTCCTCCATTCTATATAAGGGAGGTCATACCTTTGTAAATCTTATCTTTTTTGGATAATAAAATTCAATTATTCAAAAGTTTATTCGCTTGTTCTCTACTTTTTGCTTCTTTTCGCTACTTTCTAACATGGTATCAGAGCACACGGTCATTTCCTCCTGATTCTGTGCGCTCTCTGTTGTTCGCGGCTTGTTTTCCGCGTTCTGCGACTTGATTCGCGGCTTGCCTTCTCTTCTGTCCGCGCGGCTTGTTTCTATCCGCGCGGCTTGTTTCTGTTCGCTGCCCTGTTCGCGCGGCTTGCTTCTTCTTGGTTCTCTTCTCCTTCTGCTCTTTGTCGTAGCGACCTGTTTCTTGTCGCCGCACTCCTTGTTCTTTCCTGCCGCTCCGACTTCCTAGTCGTTGCGGTCTGTCCGCGTGTGTTGTCTCTTTACTCGCGGTATGCTGCTGTGATCTGCCTGACCGTGCGGGTTGTTCCTTTCTCACCCGCATCTTGGTCGCGGTCACCTGCTCTTCTCCTCTCTTCTGTTCGCTCGGCCTTTTCAGTCCGCGCGACCTCTTCCCCGCTGTGCCTTTGACCGCTTTCTAGCAGCTGCTGTGATCTGCCTGACCGTGCGGGTTGTCCTTTCTTACCCGCATCTTGGTCGCGGTCACCTGCTCTTCTCCTCTCTTCTGTTCGCTCGGCCTTTTCAGTCCGCGCGACCTCTTCCCCGCTGTGCCTTTGACCTCTTTCTAGCCGCTGCTGTTCGCGCGGCTTCTTCTGTTTCCTAACCGCTCCTGTTCGCGCGGCTTCTTCTCCTTGCCGGGTTCCATGACTACCTCCGGTCTCACCACTACTCCTGCAGCTCCTTCTCCTCCTCCTCCTTCGGGCAACCTTGGCACCCTTTCCAAGCTTGTTGGCTCCAACTATCCCGATTGGAGCGTTTCTTTCACCTTTCTCCTTCGTTCTCAACGCAAGCGTCATCACCTCATCGATGACCCTCCTCCTCGCACCTCTCCTGAGTTTGATGACTGGGATGCGAGTGATGCTCTTGTTCGCACCTGGCTGGCCAACAGCCTCTCTGATGAGTGCCTTCCCGTCATTCGCCATGATGAGACGGTCAAGGCCGCCTGGCTTCACCTCGCTGCTCTCTATTCTAAGGGGGGCCAGACGTCCCGCATTTATACTCTCTATGCGGACCTCTTCGCCCGCCCTTCCATGTCACCGGCTGCGGCTTATCAGCAGGTTCAGGCTCTTGGTGCTGAAATCCTTCAGAATCGCCCCTTCTCCGCAGACTTGGCCGACCAGCACAAACACTTCCAGGAACTCCTGGTTGTTTGTTATCTTCTTCGTCTTCCTGACTCTTATGATATGATCCGCCAGCAGATCTTGGGTGAGGCGGAATCTCCTACTTTGGATGCCACTGCGGCTCGCATTGCCGCTGTTACTTCGCTCCTCCAGCGGCCTCTGTTGGCCTCCCCCCCTTCCCCGGACTCCTTTGCTCACCAAGCTCAGAGGGGGGGCCCTAGTGGCCGTGGCTCCTCTGGCGGACGGGGTTCCTCCCGGTTCCTCTGCTCTCACTGTGGTCGTACTGGCCATACTGTTGACCGCTGCTGGCAGAAACATCCTCGTCTTCGCCCCTCCGGTGATGCTCCTTCTTCGGCCTCCGCCTCTTCTAGGCCGTCTGCCTCTGTGGCCACGACGTCAGGTAGTGCCCACGTCGTTACCCAAGGTAAATGGCTGATTGACTCCGGTGCCACCAATCATATGACGGGCAACCCTCATTGCTTCTCCAGTCTTGAGACCCATGACCGCTTACCCCCTGTTCGTGTGGCGGATGGTTCCCCGTCCCCGGTTCATGGGACGGGCATGGTTCAACTCACTCCATCGCTTTGCTTGGAGGATACCCTCTATGTCCCGAAGTTCCCGTGCAATTTGTTATCCGTTACTACTTTATGCCGGCAACTTCAGTGCTCCGTCTTATTCACTCCCACTACTTGTTCTTTTCAGGACCCGAGGACCCAGCGGACGATTGCTACTGGGACTGAGAGCGGCGGCCTCTACTTCCTCGACGACGTTTCTGCTCTCTCTGCCTACTCCTCCTCCACCGATCTCCTTCAGTGGCATCTTCGTCTTGGACATCCTCCTCTTCGGCTTATTCATCAGCTTCTGCCCCACTTACCTCCTACCAGTTCTCCGCTCAACTGTGATGCGTGTCAGCTTGGCAAACATCATCGCTCCTCCTTCCCACCGAAGCAAGGCCGTGGCTCCTCTCGCATTTTTGATCTTATTCATTCTGATGTATGGGGTCCTGCTCCAACCCTCACAGTTGGTCGGTGCAGTTCCTATTTTGTCACTTTTATCGATGATTTTACTCGATGTACCTGGGTGTATCTATTAAAAGATCGCTCTGAACTATTTTCTGTTTGGCAATCATTTTACTTTATGATTAAGACTCAATTTGATATTTCTATTAAAGTCTTACGTTCTGATAATGCCAAGGAGTATCTCACTCATGAGTTCTCCGCGTTCTTTCACAAACATGGCCTCCTTCATCAAACGACTTGTGTTTACACCTCCCAGCAGAATGGGGTGGCGGAGCGTAAAAACCGTCACCTGCTTGATGTTGCGCGTACTCTCATGACGCAGATGCACGTCCCTCCCTCCTACTGGGGCTACGCTGTGCTCCTCGCCTGCTATCTCATCAATCGCCTTCCCTCCACGGTTCTCCACGGCCAGACTCCCTTCTCCCTTCTCTACCCCCACCAGGAACCTTTTCCTCTTCCTCTCCGTGTCTTTGGCTGTACGGCCTTTGTTCACGCTCCCTCCGCTACCCGCGACAAGCTTTCCCCCCGTTCCACCAAGTGTGTCTTTTGGGGGTACTCTACCACTCAAAAAGGCTATTGCTGCTTTGACCCCCTTCTCCGCAAGCAGTTTGTCTCCACCGATGTGACTTTTTTCGAAAATGCTTCCTATTTCTCTCCACCCTCTTCTCTTCCTTCTCTTCCTTCTGATATCTTCGTTCCTTCCACACCTCTCCACGTTTTCCCACCTTCGCCTCCTCCTCTACCCACTCCTTCCCAGTCCGTCTCTCCACCCACCCCTCCACCCTCCTCTCCGCTGTCGTCTCTCTCTAGTCCCGGGCCAGCCTTCTCCGCCACGGACGCTCCGGTCGCTGACGCTCCCGTCGCCGACGCTCCCGTTGACCTGGATGTTCCCATTGCCCTTCGCAAAGGGGTGCGGGCGTGTACTCAACACCCGCTCATGGCTGTTGTTTCCTATGATCAGCTTTCTCCTTCTCGCAGGTGTTTTGCCTTGGCTATCTCTGCTACTTCTACTCCCCGTACCTACCAGGAGGCTCTCTCCCTCCCTCATTGGAAGTCTGCCATGGATGAGGAGATGGCTACTCTTACTGAACGGGGTACCTGGACCCTGGTTCCTCCTCCCGTGGGCACTGATGTGGTTGGCTGTCGCTGGGTCTTCGTTGTGAAGTTTCGCCCCGACGGCACTGTGGATCGCTACAAAGCCCGGCTGGTGGCCAAGGGCTTTACTCAGACTTATGGCATTGATTATTTTGATACCTTCTCTCCGGTTGCTCGCCTCAGCACCATCCGGGTTCTCTTTTCTGTGGCTGTTAACCGGGCTTGGGCTATTTCCCAGCTTGATGTGAAGAATGCCTTTCTCTATGGCGATCTTCAGGAGGACGTCTATATGGAGCAACCTCCTGGGTATGTTGCTCAGGGGGAGACACGTGTCTGTCATTTGAAGAAGGCCATTAATGGCCTAAAGCAGAGCCCTCAGGCATGGTTCGACAAATTCAGTGGTATTGTGGCTACCATCGGCTTTCAAAGGAGTTCGGCCGATCACTCCTTGTTCATTCGCAAAACGGCCTCGGGACTGGTGGTTTTGGCCGTATATGTGGATGATATTCTTCTTACTGGCGATGACCGAGATGGGGTGGACTTGACGAAGAAGCACCTCCGTCAGCACTTGGTCACGAAGGATATGGGCTCCCCAAAATACTTTTTGGGGATAGAAATCTCTCGGAAACTTGACTCCTTGGTTCTCTCTCAACGGAAGTATGCACTTGATCTTCTACGAGAAGCAGGATTGACAGGTGCCAAACCAGCTCGTTTTCCCATGGCTGTTGGAGAAGACAAAACGTGGACGGATGATTCGCCTCTTCTATCTGATGTCACACAGTACAGACGTTTGGTAGGCAAACTCATCTATCTCACGGTGACTAGACCCGACATCGCCTACGCTGTAGGCAAGGTCAGTCAGTTTATGCAAGCTCCCAGGGAGTGCCATCTTCAGTCCGCCCTGAAGATTTTAGAGTATATCAAAGCAGCACCGGGCAGAGGGTTACTCTTTCAGAGGAATGGTCATCTGAGGGTTGAGGCCTACTCAGATTCAAGTTATGCGGATGACAAAGGCGATCGTAAATCCACATCAGGTTTTTGTACCTTTGTTGGAGGTAATCTCGTGAGTTGGAAGAGCAAGAAATAGTCCGTTGTTTCCAGATCCAGTGCCGAAGCAGAATACCGGAGTATGGCGTCAACCACGTGTGAGTTAAAGTGGTTGCGGGCTCTCATGCTTGACCTGGGCGAGGTATATGACTGTCCTCTCCCTATGTTCTGTGACAACAAGGTCGCTATACACATATCCAGAAATCCGGTCTTCCATGAGAGAACAAAGCATATAGAGGTTGACTGTCACTTCATTCGGGAAGAGATTTTGAAGAAACAGATTTGTACTCCTTTTGTCACCTCTGACAAAGAGTTGGCAGATATCTTCACCAAGCCGGTTTCTACTTCCTTCTTCCGCATTTGTGACAAGCTGTGCATGATTGATATCTATGCTCCAGCTTGAGGGGGAGTGTTGAAGTATTAGACCGGGCGGCTTAGTGGTCTGATCCAGCGGTTTGTTAACAGAGCGGCTTAGCGGTCTGATCCAGCGGTTTGTAAACCGGGCGGTCTATCGGTCTACCTCTGCGGCCTGTTCTATCCTGCTGGAGTTGCCGAGCGGTTAGCCCATCTGTCTAACCGCGCAGCCTGTGCGGTCTCCATTATTCTAGCCGCTCAGTACTGTAAATGTTTAGTCCCACATTGTTTGTATACTCTCTTCTTATCTCCTCCATTCTATATAAGGGAGGTCATACCTTTGTAAATCTTATCTTTTTTGGATAATAAAATTCAATTATTCAAAAGTTTATTCGCTTGTTCTCTACTTTTTGCTTCTTTTCGCTACTTTCTAACAAATCTGCAATAACATGGCCCTGTCTATTGCAGCAATAGCAAACAATCTTTGAACTAGTTGCCTTGCTTGATTTTGTCCTTTTCTTGTCATTCTTTGAAGACCTCTTTTTCTGATAAGAATCTTCCTTTCCTTGTGATGTAGAAGGCCTTGACCTCCACTGTTTCTTTTTCAAAAACTTCTGAAAGTGTCTAGTGAAAGTAGCAAAGTCTTCATCACTTTCACTGCTCTTAGACTTTGTGCTGTCAGACTCATCAGACTCTGATTCAACTACCTCTGGAGGTGGAGTTGAAGACTTATTCCTGCACTTTCTGGGAACTTCTGTCTTGAAAGCAACAGTTCTTTCTTTGTGCTCAGTCCTTGTTGATTTCTCCTCCTCTTTTCTCACTGTTAACTGCATTTCATAAGACAATAGCTTGCCAAATAGTGTGGGAGGAGGAATTTCCCCCAACTTAGCCATTTCTCTTATGGCACAGATCTTGGTGTCCCAATCATTGGTTAGGGACCTTAAGAACTTGTCATTTAGTTCATAGTTAGTGAACTCTCTTCCATAAGACATGAGTTCATTAACTATCCTGTAAAATTTCTTATAGCACTCAGTGATGCTATCACCCTTTCCTTGCATAAAGCTCTCATACTCCTGATTTAGCAAGGACTTCCTATCTTGCCTAACTTCTTCAGAACCTTCCATATAGACAATGAGAGTATCCCACATCTCGGTTGCTGTCTTACAGTGAATTAAGTTCTGAAAAGTGGCATCATCAATGGCACTCACTATTATGTTCTGTGCCCTCTTGTCCATGGTGGCTAGGACAATTTCATCCTTAGTCATCTCAGAGAAATCCTTTGGAGTCCTCTGATTTGCATCCAATACTGAAATCTTCATTGGCACATAAGGCCCTTTCTTAACTGTAATGTTGATTCTAGGGTCAGAGGCTTCCATAAATAGCCTTACCCTCTCTTTCCAGATCCCAAAGATCACTTTCCTGCATATGGGTAATTTCATGGAACCCAATTCCTTGTGATTCTCATAAGAACCCATGTTTCTTGATGTTCTTGAATTTCTTGAATCTGTGAATTGCCTTACACTTAATCTGCCAAACAGGATCTCCTCAGACTGTTAGTCCTTGTTTTGAGGAACCTCCCTCTGATACCACTTGAAAGATATGGTACCTAAACACCTAGAGGGGGGGGGGGTGAATAGGTGACCTAATCCTTTTCTAACTTTATTAGCAGCAAACAGTTATATTACAGCAATCTAACTAATATATCACAGCAAACACAGCAAACACAGCAACAATTTCAGCACAGTACAGCACACAGTGATTTATAGTGGTTCCCCAAGATATGGGTACATCCACTTTCCCCCTACGCCTATCTAGCAGTGTACTAGATTCGGCCAAACTCCTGCACTGTCTCAGAACCCAATTTGGTTCCTACACCTCAGGCCCAAAGCCTTACAACTCAGCTTTATCCCAAAGCCTACACTCAGCCAATCAAGGCCTACACTCAGCCAACCAAGGCCTACACTCAGCCAACAAGGCCTACACTCAGAGATCTCTATCTCCTACACTCAGGCAAACAAGCCCTACCCTCAGCCTTTATAAATATAGGCTTACAATCACTCAGATCCAATGGATCCTACAAGTTAAAAATGTAATACAAGTAATAACTCTACAACTCAGAATTAAAGGAGGGGAGTTGAGAGATTCTTGATGAGTTCTTGGAAGAACTCAGCTGGATTCACCCTGACTTAGCTTTCTTCAAAGCTTCTTGAGTAGAACTGAATAAGGCTGAATCCTCTGCAGTTGTTCCTTGACCTCTGCTTCTTAAGACCCAGAATTGTATCTGAATCCTTCTTCTCAGCCTAGTTCCAGAGGCTGATTTCTTGGATGGAGCCCTCTCTCTCCAACTTCTTAGATCTATACTTGGACTGCAAGATCTTCTTGTGTTGATACTCAGTATATCACTTTTCTGATTACTTGAATAATCTGTACCACTTGTTAATCACTTGATCAACTCTTTCAACAACAGTTTCTGTAAACTGTGGGTGCCTATTTATAGGCCTTCTTCATGGTAACCGGCTGGTCCGGTTCATAACTGACTTCTGACATCTCTGACAGTTGCTGTAGACCGGCTGGATCGGCAGCTGTCATGTCAACCAGTCACTTCTTGAAAATCTCTAACAGTCAGTAAGTGTCGAGACTTTCTGTCTTAAAGTGTCGACACTTATAGTACAAGTGTCGACACATGTTGTGTAAGTGTCGACACAAGTCTACAAGGTGTCGACACAATTCCTTGTATGTCTCGACACAGATTCTTCTGCATGTGTCGACACTGAAATTGAGTGTCGACATAAATACTTGTTCTTCTAGCTTTTGCTGAATTCTTCTAAGTGTCGACACATCTCCTTTGTGTCGACACAACTTCTTGTGTTGAATCTGTCTAGTGTCGACACTGCTTCTTGGTGTCGACACATAGTCTTCTATGTTGAAACTTGCTGAGTGTCGACACAGCTCCTTGTGTCGACACACCTTCTTGTTATTGAGACTTCAGCTGAGTGTCGACACATTCCTATAGTGTCGACACTTGTACTTAGAATAATTTGTTGTTATTTCTGTTCTTTGCTAAGTGTCGACACAGCTCCATGTGTCGACACTTTCTTCAAGTGTTGAGTCTTTAGCTGTGTGTCGACACATTGTTCTGGGTGTCGACACATACTTCAAATGTTGACTCTTTTGTTGAGTGTCGACACATTGTGTTGAGTGTCGACACTTACTTCAAGTGCTGACTCTTCTGCATAGTGTCGACACATTGTGTTGAGTGTCGACACTTGTACTTAGACTCTGCAGACTTTTGCTGAGTGTCGACACAGCTCCAAGTGTCGACACTTTCTGGTGTAGACACAGCTTCACTGAGTGTCGACACAGCTCCTTGTGTCGACACTTTCTGTCTGCACTTTTCTTCACTGAGTGTCGACACAGCTCCAAGTGTCGACACTTTCTGTCTGGTGTCGACTCTGCATCCCAGGTGTCGACACAATGACTCCAAGTGTCGACACATCTTGTCTGGGTGTCGACACAAGTCTTCTTAAGTGTCGACACTTTCCCTCTGGGTGTCGACACATGGACTTAGAAACTTTTTGCTTCAGTCCAGTACTTTCTTAACCTGCACAAGTAACTCAAACATACATCAAATACATTATGATGTATATCATTGAGTTGGGTGAGGCTTCTTCAAAGCAGGTACATTTGACCAATGTACTCAACAAATAGGACGCGTGAATTATAGGAAAATGTTTCAAATAGCTAGAACTCACCAGATCACATTATACACTAAGTCACCTCCTGAGAAATGTGACATGTGTGCTCAGACTAAGGTCACTAGGAAACCTTTTAGTGTGGTTACTAGGAGCACAACACCCCTAGAGCTTATATATTCCGATATATGTGACTTTAAAAGTTTTGTCACCAGAGGAGGAAGGAAGTATATGATCACATTTATATATGACTGCTCTAGGTTCTGTCATATCTTTCTTCTTAAAACTAAACATGAAGCGTTTGAAAAATTCAGTCTTTTCAAAACCAAGGTAGAGAACCAACTAGACATGATAATAAAAAGGTTTAGAAGTGATAGAGGAGGAGAATACATGTCAAGTGAGTTTCAGGATTTCCTTGCCTCTCAAGGGATCATAGCAGAAACCACTACTCCTTACTAACCCCCAATCGAATGGTATAACCGAGAGAAAGAATAGAACATTAATAGAGATGTTGAATTCTATGCTCCTTACTGCTGGCATGCCTACTTCCTATTGGGGAGAAGCAGTTTTGACTGTAAACAACATTCTAAACAACGTGCCTCATGCTAAGTTAGATGTCACACCCTATGAGCTTTGGTTGAAGAGACCCCCGACATTAACTAACCTTAAGACTTGGGGCTGCATAGCCTATATCAGGGTCTCTGACCCTAGACGGTCTGAACTTGGACCTAGAACCAACACTTGTGTCTACTTAGGTTGTGCTGAAGATATTGCTGCAGATAAATTCTTAGAAATTTCTAATAATATAATTATTAAATCTAGGGATGATGTGTTCTTTGAGGATAAGTTCCTTAAGGATAAGAACCTGACAATCCCAGGTATGTAAACAACTATTACTGAGGAAGAACCTGAATTAGTATCGAGTGTTGAAACCAGGAAAAATCCTAACCTCAGAATTCAGACCAAAGCCGTTTAAGGTTACCGGCTCAGAAGCTAGATCAGACGGCTAGGGTGACTAGGATGAAGAATCAGGTCAAACAGGACCCTAGATGTTGTCGCAGGAAGGTCCCACCACGTACCCGGATGCTCGAAAGGAGCAACCCCTTCTCAACCAAAGATGGTCGAACTGGGTACGAGGGAAGCTAGCTGACAAAGTCGCAAGGTCGCGACTTGCTCTCTAAGGAAAGGGAATCCAAAGGCTCAGTTAGTATCTCAAAAAATGAAGCGCGCGAGTATCCTGCCGAGGATTTCGAGGTGCCTCACCTCGTACCCCTGGGGTCCTATTTATAGGCAAATCCAAGGAGGCGGGTCATATTTATACCTCACCCCCCTGGTGACTAGGCGACTTCTAGAGGAACTCGCATGGGCTGGGCGAGTATCTCGCCTAGTCGCCTACCTAGCGAGTATGCGAGAGGAGCTCGCCTATACTTGCACAGGCCTTCCGCGATCTTGTATGCTGACTTTGACTCCTGTCTTGACTTGTTGACTTTGACTTCTGCTGACCTGGCTGTGCTGGGACCCACCCTCGATGAATATGGGTTGTACACAATCCCCACTATTTTCGAGCGACGAGGAGCTTGGAAAGAAAACATCCAACACTTATTCAGCGAGATGTTGTGGCGAGTATCTGGGTTGCTCGCGTTTGATAACTGCCTGCCGATCTCTATAAATAGGGGGGCCTGGTTTCTTAGCCGGATTTTCATAGCTCGCACATAATGTCGGACGCTGAGAAATTTCTTCATGACAACCTCGCCGTGTGATGCACCCGCGAACAGACTCTTACTGTTGTTGGTTCGGTGAGTCGATCGCCGCGGGCGTGCTACAGGAGGCAAGTGCACCTATCGCAAGTAGTACTCGATATTCGGGGGAATACCGAGGTCGTATTGTTCTCGGGGTCGTGTTGACTATTCTTACTCCTCCGGGAGGACTATTATTTTACTGAAAGTAAGGTGGATTTTTTTAGTAAAGTAAAGACGGAAAAAGTAAAGGAGCGAAAAACGTTTTAGAAACTATTCGATGAAGGGTTAACGCTCGGCATCGAATCAGATTAAGACTAAAATAATTTTTTATAATTATAGGACTTAGTTTTCAAATTAATAAAAGGCAACTTGGCCGTGGAGGTTCCACAAATGTGAGCTCACCTAGCTATAGGGATATCGCTCACCTAAACGTTAAGACTATTCGACCGAACGTTAGTCCGACAAAGGATTCCTCTTAACGCCCGCTTTACGCTAAGAACCCCGCTATTGGGTGGGGAACCCAATCCGGTAGAATTACGCTTGTCCTCTTTCGAGGGTATGCACGCAACTCTATTTACCCAGGGGTGATCGGTCCATATGTACGACCTCTCGGCTAGCTAGCATATGGACTACGGAAATAGGGCCCACACATCGATATGTGGTCCTACGCGTCGTAAACCCGGGGTAAACCTTAAGTCCTTAAATTAAAATGAAAATAAAGAGCTACAATTATTACAAATCATTTTAAATGTCCCAATGCTCTTCGATGCCGAGGCTAATAGCGATTAGCCACACATCGGTATGGGGACGGCTTTATAATTTAGTGAGGCGCAAGTTCGAAATTAAACGCTAAAATATTATAAGAAGAGGACATAAAAACAAATAACAAACATTTAGAAGGCTGAAAAATTAGCTAGAACAAGAACTCACGCACACTCCAAATTATAAATTAAACAGAAACTAAGTTACACATAAAAGAAATTTGCATAATTGAAATTGCGAGTCCCACTCAAACGAGTGGGGGCGGGAAATAAAAACTTAAAATTACATGTCCTACTCAAACGAGTAGGACTAAAATGAAAGCGAGTCGTACTCGAATGAGTAGGAGAAAATAAATGCGATTACATGGCTTTCTCAAATATTTATAGGGAGATAAAGACGCGCCATTTAACTCAAACGAGTAGGCGAACATAAATGCAGGTACAAGTCCTACTCAAACGAGTAGGCGGGAAATAAAGTCCGTCCATTTAACTCAAGTGAGTAGGCGGAAAAATAAAGAAAGAAAATTACAAGTCCTACTCAAAAGAGTAGGACTGAAAATGAAAACGATGCGTCATTTAACTCTTAACGAGTAGGCGGAAATAAATGCACACAAACACACACACACCATATGAATTTCAAGAAAGCATTAAAATTAACACCTACACTCACACACTCTGCATAATTTGAACAAAGCATTAAAAGAAAGCATTAAAATTTAACACCTACACTCACACACTCTTCATAAATGAGGAAAGCAATAAAAAGTTATACTCATACACTCACACACACAAATCGAAAGCAAAATGAAAGTTACCTAAAAATTAAAACTTTTACTTTTTCATGCTTAGGTTTTGCCAAAAACAAATAAAAAGAAGAAATTAAAATTTTTAGAAGGCAAAAGTTTTTTCAAAACAAATTAAAAACCAAAGTTTTTGGAAAATTAAAATTACAAAATTTTCATTCTTATGTTTTCATGAAAGTGATAAAAAAGTGAAAAAGAAAATGAAAAGAACAAAAAGAGGTTTTACAATCCTACAAAAAACCTAAGAAAAGAAAATAAAATTCACTTTCAAATCTCTTTTACAAATACATAAATATGAAAAAATAAACAAAAAAACATTAAAGAATATGTTGAAGATGAGATAACCATATCGTACCATGCTTGGAAATTAAATCTACTACAAAACCTATCATGAAGACAAATGAAAAACATTACTATAAAACATGTTACACTTATACACACACACACACACACACACACTTTTCATAAAGAGAAAAACAAAGGTGAAACTAAGAATAAAATGAGAAGAAAAGTGGACACAAGAGTTCATTTCAAAGCCAAATAAGAAGAGAAAATCAAACATTTTTATTGATTAAAGGAAACTATTACAAGCTATTACAAAGACAAAGCTAAAGCAAAAACAAACATGAAAGAAAAAGGGGGAAGAAATCTCCTTACATAGCAAGGAAATCACGGATGCAGCCCACAAAAAGGCACTAAAATGGCCCAAAAATCTGAACCCTTGGACCTTACAGAAATGGGCAATTTATAGGCAAAAAATTCTAAGTACACGCCCTCCGTCACGGGCGTGTAGGGGGGGGGGGCGTGTCAGTACTATTCATGAAGGCGGCCAACGATTGGACAGGAAAGTTGACTTCGGGCTTTGTTCGAGGATGTCACGCCCTAGGTCACGGGCATGACTCCGGGCGTGTCGGGGAGGTAGAACCAGTGCGGGTTGCGGCAAAAGTCTTCGGCAACATCTTGTCGGGAAGGTCACGCCCTAGGTCACGGGCGTGACGCTGCGCGTGTCGGTTGGTGTCGACACTCGACAATCGTCAAGCGGAAAGTGTCGAGTTGAAATCGTTGAGCTGAGATTGAGTCACACCCTAAGTCACGGGCGTGACTCTGGGCGTGTTGTGGGTTCGACGATCGTTGAACTGAATTCGTCGAGTGGAGTGGACACGGGCTTGGGTCACGCCCCGTGTCGGGTGACACAGGCGTGACACCAGGCGTGTCAAGCTTTTTACTTCAGAAATTTGCAACTTCACGGAATTTGAGCTATCACGCCCTGGTCACGGGCGTGACCAAAATGACACGGGCGTGTACTGCCCAATTTTGGCAGATTTTTTGAATTTTTCTGAAAAATAAAATAAAACAAGTTAGTAGTAAATTTACAAGAAAAAGAGCATTTTATTGAACAAAAATAAGTAAAAATGACGAAAATAAATGAAAATGACTAAATTAATGTGCACAAAAATACGTATATTTACAATTCATCAAATACCGCCATACTTAGGCTTTTGCTATTCCAGAGCAAAAGTTTGAGGTGAATCTATAAGGAATAGAAAAAGAAACTCTAAGTTTAGCTACCGCTTAATCAATTATAAGAGAGATCGAAATAAATATACGGGGTGTTAGAGTTAAGTCCTAAAATTATGTAGATGATTTAAATAGCGCAAAAGTTTTGGCCAAAAGACTTCTTGATGCAATCAAATAGAAGACAACATTTGTAATGGTTAGATTAACGAAAATAGTTTGGAATTATAAGAACTCTAGCTTATACGAGTGCTACTGGAAATAATACAATTTACTAATTATGCTCTCAAAAAGATTTTTGAATTAATTCTAGAATCGTGTAATTGGCTAAGGGGGTAGTGGGTTTATGAAGAGGGTTTTGATTTTTGAGGTGAGGTAATTTTTTCTCGAACCTCCATTTTTGTTTTTTTTATTCTTATTAGGAAAACGAAATCTTATTTTCCTAATATGATTTTTGTTTTTCAACTTCATAAGAATAAAATTAACCCAATGTATATTTGTACGAGTAATGAATTTTATCCTCTTACTCCATATATAATTTTTTTTAATTATTGGGTGCCTATGTTTACGGAACGAAATCTTATTCTCATTGACATAGGATCTTTTAAGGATAAAAGTTTTCATGCCAAGTAGGTCATGAAAGGTAAGGGGAGAAAGGAAAACTAGATTTTTATTCCTAAAAATTTTTGAGAGCAACCTTAATAATTTGTATGTTCCAATGTTTCAGAAAGCTAAAAGTAAGTATAATTGAATTCTATAGTTGTTATTTCCTAACATAATATATGTGCTCCTATCAATGAAAAATTAGAAGTTGTGCCTAAAACGAGTTCGCTATTTTTAACAAAGTATAATGAATTCTTTAAAACTTAACCCCGGCTATTTAAATTTTTCAATCAATAATTAACAAACGGGTAGTGAACAAAGAATTAATCAAATTCACATATAAATAAACTCAAAACTGAATTTTTGGATAGCAGAAAAGTTAAGGATGGAATATTTGATTTATTTGTTTCAAAACACATTTTTTTTTTATTTTTATAGTTTTTATCATCATTTTTTGTTTGTTTTTTTCATTTATTATCTTTTTTTTGTATTCTTGTTTTGTTTTACTTTTTTTTGAAAATTTTTTTTTTGAACTATTATTTTTTTTATTTGTATTTTTTAAGAGAATTTTCATTATATGTACAAAAATATGGGAGAAAAAGAGAGGTTTTTACAAGAATGGGGAAGGGGGAGAGAGAAAAGAGTATGTACAAAAAAAGAGGTTTTTTGTATTTTTGTTTTGTTATATTTTTTTAATTTGTTTTTGAGTTTTTGGAAAAAAAAGAAAGAAAGAGAAAAATTTTTTTTGGATTTTTCATTTAAAATTTTTTTTTTCATTTTAAGATTTTTTTTTTATTTTTTCATTTTTGTTTTGTTGTTATATGTATTTTTTGTATTTTTGAAATGCAGAAAGAAATTGAAGTGCAGAAAGTAAAGCACGAAAATACCCCCATACTTAAGTCCAACATTGTCCCCAATGTTGTAAATTAAGTATGCGGAACAAGATGGAAGACAATATATACAAAGAACATAAATAGAAGGGGGTAGAAGCTTCCCTGAAACGCGTAGGGGGAGGCCGATCAGAAACCCTGCGTTTATTAGAAAAAGCAGCAAATATAATAAGGAAAGAGCGAAAAATATAAGCGAGGGGTGCCTCCCAGGAGCGCTTTGTTTATAGTCGTATAGCTTGACTATTTTGGCGGGTTTATAATGTGGAGGAAGGTTATGGTTACGCTAAAACCGATCACTGCGTCGCCTGCTATATAAGACTTTAACCGATGACCGTTTACTTTAAACGAACCTTTGTCCGGGTGGGAGACGAGTACGGTTTCATATGGAAAAACTTCTTCAACTAGGAAGGGACCGGACCATCTAGATTTTAGTTTACCCGGAAAAAGCCTAAGTCATGAATTGTAAAGAAGGACAAGATCGCCCGGAGAAAATACTTTTTGGGACTTGATTTTTCGATCGTGATATAACTTAGAGCGCTCCTTATAGAATTTATTGCTCTCGTAAGCGTTCGCACGCCATTCATCGAGCTCGTTTAGTTGCAGTTATCTATTCTGAGCGGCTAAGTTGGAGTCGAGGTTTAAGAGTTTTAAAGCCCAAAGAGCGCGATGCTCTAATTCTACGGGTAAATGACACGCTTTGTCGTAGACTAACCAGAACGGCGTACAACCAATTGCGGTTTTGTATGCCGTCCGATACGCCCACAACGCGTCGTCGAGTTTAACGGACCAATCTTTCCTATTTAGCGAAACGGTTTTTTCTAATAATTCGCTTAATCTCTCGATTTACTACCTCAACTGGGCCACTTGTTTGCGGGTGGTAGGGGGTGGCAAGCTTGTGCGTGACTCCGTATTTAGCTAACGTCTTAGCCATAAGAGCGTTACAGAAATGTGTTCCCCTATCACTAACAATTGCGCGAGGCGTGCCGAAGCGAGAAAATAATTTTTTAAGAAATGTAACGACGACTCGCGCATCGTTGGTGGGGAGAGCTTGCGCTTCCGCCCACCTTGATACGTAGTCCACCGCCACTAAAATATACATATTTTTGAAAGATGGAGGTAGGGGGCCAACAAAATCTATGCCCCACAAATCGAAGACTTTGCATTCTAAAAACATGTTTTGGGGCATCTCGTCGCGACGAGAGATGTTACCCGACCGCTGACAGCTATCGCATGCGCGCACAAAATTATGCGCGTCTTTGAAGAGAGTGGGCCAAAAGTAGCCCGCCTCTAGCGCCTTCCGAGCGGTCCGGTTGGCTTGATAATGCCCACCGGCTGGACCCTCGTGGCAGTGCTTAAGAATTTGCAAGCACTCCACACCCGCAACGCATCTTCGGACCGCTTGGTCCGCGCAGATACGAAAAAGAAATGGGTCCTCCCAAAAGAAATTTTTCAAGTCAGAAAAGAACATGTTCTTTTGATGACTTGAAAACTCTTTTGGAAGCACCCGCGCAACTAAGAAATTGGCAAAGTCTGCGAACCAAGGCGAAGATGACGAAGATTTATTAATGGCAAGAAGGCGTTCCTCGGGGAATCTGTCATTTATTTCAGATTCGACGAGCGCTTCCGTACCCGGATTTTCTAAACGGGAGAGGTGGTATGCCGCTAGATTTTCCGCTCCCCGCTTATCTCGGATCTCCAAATAAAACTCTTGTAGGAGGAGAATCCATCGAAGAAGACGGGGCTTCGCATCATTTTTAGCTAATAAATATTTAAGCGCGGAGTGATTGGTAAAAACGATAACTTTAGATAGCGTTATATACGAGCGAAACTTATCAAAAGCGAAAACGACGGCTAAGAGTTCCTTTTCCGTTGTCGTGTAATTTACTTGTGCGGAAGTGAGCGTCTTGCTAGCGTAGTAAATGCGATGAAAATGTTTTTCTACGCGTTGGCCAAGAATGACACCTAAGACAATATCACTAGCGTCGCACATAATTTCGAACAGAAGGGACCAATTAGGGGCCACTAAAATTGGTGAAGTGATAAGTTTTTGTTTTATTAAATTAAAGGCGGACTCGCATTCGCTACTAAAGATGAAACGTGATTCCTTTTCCAAGAGGTGAGTAAGCGGCTTTGTTATTTTTGAAAAGTCTTGAATGAAGCGTCGATAAAAGCCCGCATGGCCTAAGAAACTCCTAATAGATTTTACGTTTGTTGGATGCGGAAGTTTTTCTATAATTTCTATCTTGGCCTTATCCAGCTCTATCCCCTTAGACGAAATCATATGGCTGAGGACCAAACCTCCTCGAACCATAAAGTTGCATTTTTCTCAATTTAAAACAAGACTTGTGTCCTCGCACCGTTGAAGGACACGATCTAAATTGTGAAGGCAATCGGGAAAAGAACGTCCGAAAACAGAAAAGTCATCCATAAAGACTTCCATAATGTCTTCTACTAGCTCGCCAAAGATCGCTAGCATACATCTTTGGAATGTAGCCGGCGCATTGCAGAGTCCAAATGGCATTCTTCGATAGACGAAGGTGCCAAACGGGCAAGTAAAAGTTGTTTTCTCTTGATCATCGGGGGAAATGGGGATTTGGAAAAACCCCGATAAATCATCAAGAAAACAATAATACGGATGACCGGATAAACGCTCTAAAATCTGGTCCAGAAAAGGCAGAGGGAAATGGTCCTTGCGGGTGGCATCATTAAGTTTTCTATAATCGATGCACACTCGCCAACCCGTAACAATACGAGTTGGGACGAGCTCGTTATGCTCATTCGCCACTACGGTTAGACCGCCCTTCTCGGGCACGACATGCACGGGACTAACCCGTGCACTGTCCGAAATAGGGTAGATAATCCCCGCATCTAATAACTTAATAATTTCGGCTTTAACGGCGTCTTTCATGTTTGGGTTAAGACGCCGCTGCGGCTGAATCGTTTTGCGGCAATTATCGTTAAGAAAAATCTTATGGGTGCAAAAGGAGGGGCTAATCCCCTTTAAGTCAGAGATTTGCCACGCAATTGCGTGGCGATGTTTAAATAAAACTTCCAATAAATCGGAAGTCTCTGAATCACTCAAGTCCGAAGAAATAATAACGGGAAGCGAATCGCCTTTTCCCAAAAATGCGTATTTGAGCGATGCGGGTAAGGGTTTGAGGTCTAGGATGGGCGGTTCTTCTAGGGAGGTTTTAATGCCTATGTCTTTCTTACCAATTGGTTTGAAAGGCAAGTCTAAAGAAGTATGCTCATCGCATTTAAAATTTTCGAGCGCATAAATATCGTCGTTTAAAAATACGGACTCGAAAACAGGAGAAGAACGATCTCCAAAAAAGGTATCTAAAGAGTAGTAGAAATCATCGCTCGATGACAAATTGTTCATCGAGGGATTAATAGAGAAAGTAACCTGATCATCGCCTACTCGGAGGAGAAGACTACCATTACTAACATCTATTAGTGCGCGGGAGGTGGCGAGAAAAGGGCGACCGAGTATTATTGGTACCTCGGCGTCCTCCTCGATATCTAAGATGACGAAGTCTACCGGGAAGGTAAACTTGTCGACTCGGACAAGGACGTCCTCCACTACCCCGATAGGGAACTTAACCGAGCGATCCGCTAATTGGATGCGCATATTCGTAGGACTAGGAGTACCCAAACCTAAACGTGAAAAGAGCGAGAACGACATTAGATTAATGCTAGCCCCTAAATCAGCTAAGGCGTACTTTACTAATATATCGCCAAAAAGGCACGGGATGGAAAACCGTCCCGGGTCGTTTTGTTTTGTGGGCAATTTATTAGTAAGGGCCGCCGAGTAGACAGCGTTGAGAGATACATGCGAAATATCCTCTAATTTACGTTTATTAGAAAGTAGTTCTTTTAAAAATTTCGCATATTTGGGCATTTGCGAGATAGCCTCGCAAAAAGGAACATTAATGTGATTTTGTTTTAATAATAAAATAAATTTTTCATATTGCGTGTCCTTACGCTCGTTATCTAACTTATGCGGATATGGAAGGGCCTTATTTAAAATAATTTTTTCTTTTATAATTGGTAAAGGCGGCGTAAGCGAAGAAAGGGGAAGAGGGGTCGGAGGTGAAATATGTACCTGAGGGTCGGTCCATTTTGGATCGACCACCTCCTTTCCGCTATGGAGGGTTATAGCGTTGGCGTTCTCCCGTGGATTGGGCTCCGTGTTTCCCGGCAGTGCCCCGAGCGCGCGCTCGGAAATCATCCTCGCCAACTGTCCAACCTGTTGTTCGAGAGTTTTTAGCGATCCGGTGATGTTCCGGATATTTGACTCGTTGGACGCAATATACTTTGAAAAATTTTCCTCCATCGGGGAGGGTTTCGGAAGAGGAGGAGGAGGAAGAAATCCGGGCGCATAAGAAATAGGGGGACGCTGAACATTATTCGGGTTGCTCCACGAGAAGTTGGGGTGATTCCTCCAACCCGGATTATAGTTATTACTATAAGGGTTGTTGTTGGGGTTGAAGGAAGGAGGACCCAAATTTCCCATGAAATCCACGAACTCTTCAGCTACGCAGACGTTAGGGGGAATAAAACAAGGCGGAGTGGAGGAGGCAGCAGACATCTCCGCCACCTGCTTTGTTAACCTTTCAACTTGAAGGGTCAAGAGAGCAGTGGCATCCACTTCAAAAAGACCAGCCGCCGGCTTTGGGCGTCCCCGCGGGACGTTCCATTGATAGGCGTTCATAGCCATCTCTTCGAATAAAGCCTGGGCGGCATCGGGGGTTTTGTTGTTCAGAGTACCCCCGGCAGCCGCGTCAATCATTTGACGCGTCTGAAAATTCAGCCCATTATAAAAAATTTGAACTTGCAACCACGTTGGCAGCGCGTGGTGCGGGCACCGGCGGAGGAATTCCTTAAATCGTTCCCAAGTCTCGTATAGAGACTCATGTTCGTTTTGCACAAACGAAGAAATGTCCGCGCGCAACTTTGCAGTTTTTGCGGGCGGAAAGTACTTCGTTAGGAACCGTTCCGTCAACTCAGCCCACGTGGTGATCCATCCTCGCGGGAGGGCATTCAACCACGCCTTGGCTTTGGACTTAAGGGAGAAAGGAAATAATCGCAAACGAATGGCGTTATCAGTGACGCCATTAATCTTGAAGGTGTCGCATATCTGCAAGAAATTGGACAAGTGGACATTCGGGTCCTCATCCGGCATTCCATCGAACTGCATGGCGTTTTGGACCATTTGAATGACACTCGACTTTATTTCAAAATTATTATTCGCCACTGCAGGGCGAACAATACTCGACCCAGAATCATCCAGGTTAGGCCGGGCGTAATAAGACATAGTACGCTCGGCCGCCGGGGCAGGGTTAGGCGCAGCCATAAGTACAACAGTAGGTTCTCCGATAGATTCCTCAGGATCTAAAGAAGGATTTCGGCGTTGAGATCGAATACGCGCAAGAGAGCGTTCGATCTCAGGGTCGAAGTCAAAATCTTCAGACTCGGAGGGTTGTCCACGGGTCATACACCCAAACAAAAATAAAACAAAATAAACTTCTTTTTTTGTTCTAAAATAAAGTTTTTAGTTTTTTTTTTTAGTTTATAGAAAATAAGTAAAAGTAATAGACTCCGGAATTCGAAATAGCAACTCGAATAGAGATTCCCCGGCAGCGGCGCCAAAAACTTGATGCGCCCGCGAACAGACTCTTACTGTGGTTGGTTCGGTGAGTCGATCGCCATGGGCGTGCTACAGGAGGCAAGTGCACCTATTGCAAGTAGTACTCGATATTCGGGGGAATACCGAGGTCGTATTGTTCTCGGGGTCGTGTTGACTATTCTTACTCCTCCGGGAGGACTATTATTTTACTGAAAGTAAGGTGGATTTTTTTTTAGTAAAGTAAAGACGGAAAAAGTAAAGGAGCGAAAAAACGTTTTAGAAACTATTCGATGAAGGGTTAACGCTCGGCATCGAATCGGATTAAGACTAAAATAATTTTTTATAATTATAGGATTTAGTTTTCAAATTAATAAAAGGCAACTTAGCCGTGGAGGTTCCACAAATGTGAGCTCACCTAGCTATAGGGATATCGCTCACCTAAACGTTAAGACTATTCGACCGAACGTTAGTCCGACGAAGTATTCCTCTTAACGCCCGCTTTACGCTAAGAACCCCGCTATTGGGTGAGGAACCCAATCCGGTAGAATTACGCTTGTCCTCTTTCGAGGGTATGCACGCAACTCTATTTACCCAGGGGTGATCGGTCCATATGCACGGCCTCTCGGCTAGCTAGCATATGGACTACGGAAATAGGGCTCACACATCGATATGTGGTCCTACGCGTCGTAAACACGGGGTAAACCTTAAGTCCTTAAATTAAAATGAAAATAAAGAGCTACAATTATTACAAATCATTTTAAATGTCCCAATGCTCTTCGATGCCGAGGCTAATAGCGATTAACCACACATCGGTATGGGGACGACTTTATAATTTAGTGAGCCGTAAGTTCGAAATTAAACGCTAAAAGATTATAAGAAGAGGACATAAAAACAAATAACAAACATTTAGAAGGCTGAAAAATTAGCTAGAACAAGAACTCACGCACACTCCAAATTATAAATTAAACAGAAACTAAGTTACACATAAAAGAAATTTGCATAATTGAAATTGCGAGTCCCACTCAAACAAGTGGGGGCGGGAAATAAAAGCTTAAAATTGCAAGTCCTACTCAAACGAGTATGACTAAAATGAAAGCGAGTCCTACTCGAATGAGTAGGAGAAAATAAATACGATTACATGGCTTTCTCAAATATTTACAGGGAGATAAAGACACGCCATTTAACTCAAACTAGTAAGCGAAAATAAATGCAGGTACAAGTCCTACTCAAACGAGTAGGCGGGAAATAAAGTCCGTCCATTTAACTCAAGTGAGTAGGCGGAAAAATAAAGAAAGAAAATTACAAGTCCTACTCAAAAGAGTAGGACTGAAAATGAAAACGATGCGCCATTTAACTCTTAACGAGTAGGCGGAAATAAATGCACACAAACACACACACTACATATGAATTTCAAGAAAGCATTAAAATTAACACCTACACTCACACCCTCTGCATAATTTGAACAAAGCATTAAAAGAAAGCATTAAAATTTAACACATACACTCACACACTCTTCATAAATGAGGAAAGCAATAAAAAGTTATACTCATACACTCACACACACAAATTGAAAGCAAAATGAAAGTTACCTAAAAATTAAAACTTTTACTTTTTCATGCTTACGTTTTGCCAAAAACAAATAATAAGAAGAAATTAAAATTTTTAGAAGACAAAAGTTTTTTCAAAACAAATTAAAAACCAAAGTTTTTGGAAAATTAAAATTACAAGATTTTCATTCTTATGTTTTCATGAAAGTGATAAAAAGGTGAAAAAGAAAATGAAAAGAACAAAAAGAGGTTTTACAATCCTACAAAAAACCTAAGAAAAGAAAATAAAATTCACTTTCAAATCTCTTTTACAAATACATAAGTATGAAATAATAAACAAAAAAAAACATTAAAGAACATGTTGAAGATGAGATAACCATATCATACCATGCTTGGAAATTAAATCTACTACAAAACCTATCATGAAGACAAATGAAAAACATTACTATAAAACATGAGAAGAGAAAAACACACACACACTTTTCATAAAGAGAAAAACAAAGGTGAAACTAAGAATAAAATGAGAAGAAAAGTGGACACAAGAGTTCATTCCAAAGCCAAATAAGAAAGTGAAAATCTAACATTTTTATTGATTAAAGGAATCTATTACAAGCTATTACAAAGACAAAGCTAAAGCAAAAACAAACATGAAAGAAAAAGGGGGAAGAAATCTCCTTACATAGCACTAGAATCCACGGATGCAGCCCACAAAAAGACACTAAAATGGCCCAAAAATCTGAACCCTTGGAGCTTACAGAAATGGGCAATTTATCGGCAAAAAATTCTAAGTACACGCCCTCCGTCACGGGCGTGTAGGGGGGGCGTGTCAGTACTATTCATGAAGGCGGCCGACGATTGGACAGGAAAGTTGACTTCGGGCTGAGTTCGAGGATGTCACGCCCTAGGTCACGAGCGTGACTCCGGGCGTGTCGGGGAGGTAGAACCAGTGCGGGTTGCGGCAAAAGTCTTCGGCAGCATCTTGTCGGGAAGGTCACGCCCTAGGTCACGAGCGTGACGCTGGGCCTGTCGGTTGGTGTCGACACTCGACAATCGTCGAGCGGAAAGTGTCGTGTTGAAATCGTCGAGCTGAGATTGAGTCACGCCCTAGGTCACGGGCGTGACTCTGGGCATGTTGCGGGTTCGACGATCGTTGAACTGAATTCGTCGAGTGGAGTGGACATGGGCTCGGGTCACGCCCCGTGTCGGGTGACACGGGCGTGACACCAGGCGTGTCAAGCTTTTTACTTCAGAAATTTGCAACTTCACGGAATTTGAGCTGTCACGCCCTGGTCACGGGCGTGACCAAAATGACACGGGCGTGTACTGCCCAATTTTGGCAGATTTTTTGAATTTTTCTGAAAAATAAAATAAAACAAGTTAGTAGTAAATTTACAAGAAAAGGAGCATTTTATTGAACAAAAATAAGTAAAAACGACGAAAATAAATGAAAATGACTAAATTAATGTGCACAAAAATACGTATATTTACAATTCATCACTGCGCTAACCGGCGTGCTCGACGTTGCTAAGCCCAAAAGACCGCGCAAGGGACACGACGTCGCCGACTTACCCCCCCCCCCCCCCCCCCCCCCCCAAGAAGAAGAAAGTTAAGAAGTCCAAGAAGAAACCCGCCTCCAGTGACGATAACTCGCCGCTACCTCCTTCACAAGCCGCGACTTATACCAACAATCCTGCGTGCTCAGCCAGCACTCTGAGGTTGCTCAGCGCTCTTGGGCTCGACGACATCCCTAATGTCGCCGCCCCTAACGCGAGCCTCCTCGGCTCGCTCGGCATCCCTGAACTTGCCACGACACTGGCCCCGGAACTCGCCTCCACTTCGATGCCACAGCAGGTCGAAGCCGTCAACCTGCCAGGTCACCATGTTGCCGAGTTACTCTTCTTCATTATTGCTCGTTGATACTTGTCGCTAACTTTGCTTTGATACTCGCAGATTCCCCACCGGGGGGTGCTGACACGGTTCTGAAAGTCGCACCGCTGCTTTCCCTTTCTGCCGAGAGACCAGTCAGGACCGCGCACACGGTTCGTATCCATGTAGGTGCCAAGAGGACACCTGAGGCCTCGGTTCATGCGGCGGGCAAGGAACCATCGTTGAAGGGTCCTCCGCCAAAGAAAGTGACGTCGGCGAGCACGAACCTTCGGGCAAGCAAGGCCCCGCCCGCCCCTGCGCGAGATCCTGCGATGTCGGCAGCGACTTCTGCGCTGCCTCCGCTGCCGCCGCCTCCGAATGTCGCTACAATCTCGTCGGTAACTGCATCTTTTCCGCTGCAGCCACCTCTTGTCGCGCCTTCCCAAGTTGTCACGACGCGACTTCCTCCGCCTCCTCCACTGAAGAACCCACAGCAACCGGCGAGTTCGTCGCTGTCCCCGCCTCCTTTATCGCAGCCTGTGGTTGATAAGCCGGTCAAGTCGTGTCCGAGCTACTTCCCGCCGTGAGTGGGAGATCCTGACCATGGAGGTAATGGGCGAGGCAAGGCGGCCGAGCACACTGGCGGCCCATCTTCTGATCGGCGAGATGCTCCAACTCGCGTCACTTCCCCTCGCCGATCTAGATCTCCTTATCGCGGTAAGTGCTGCCACTGATGTTGCATCTGGCGACTAAGTGCCTTATTCCTAATCTGACGACTTTCTTTTTCTAACAGATCGGCCGACGACTCCAGGGGTGGCCTTCGTTGACGTCATTGGGTTGTCAGGCAGCGAATAGCGCCATGCCGCTGCTCGCGCCTACATGGAGCTAGAGAGCAAGTTCGACAAGCTAGCAATCTGCAAACCCCATCGGCAAATATCATCCCCGGAAGTGCGGGTGGCAAAGATTGAAGAACTCTGGAGTACTCAGGAGAGCTATGAAGCCCGCTTCCACATGGTGAAGGAGAATGATCGCCAGCTGGCGATCAACAATCATCGCCTCCAGCTGGTTCTCGATGAGTTGGCTAGCATCCGTGCGAGTATGGGCTCTGTTGGACGGCTGACGAGGATGGAGGAGCAACTGCGGCTTGGCGATGATTCGATGTCGCTAGCGACGGAGCACTATCGGCGGGTGGGTGAGATGAGCTGGGCTGGGTGATATCCTCATCCACCAAAGAGACCTCTAAGGCCTTAGACGTTTTCTTCTTTATTTGAAATTCGTCATGCGCGATTTGTACTGAACAATTATTATTTATAATAGGCGAGCTTGGATCTCGCATCTTATTCGTTTTTTTTTTCTGCTGTTCTCTGAAGTTTTTTCGATATCTTCTGCGATGTGCCGACTTTATCATGCATTTTTGAGTACTGTTGCGATATCCTTGTGCAATATAGGTGTCGAGATTAATTTGTTCGCCTAAAATGAGACTTAGTCCGCTACTCGCCATAGTGAATATATACCCCCTGCCTTCGCCTCTAAATAGAGGGGCTAGGTATGACATAAGTACGCTGTTGTGATTTCCTACCCCTAGCTCGCGAGTATCTTTTTCTGCTCGCGTGCTTCGACTTCTCTTCCTCATCCGCTTTCCCTTCTCCTTCATCTCGCCAGCCCTCGTCAGCTCACCAAACTTGCAGAAATGGTAGGAGACGACGCCAGCGCTCACCGACAAGCCCATGCCGCCAATTTCGCTGATGCAGCCTTCAAGAAGTCGATCACTATAGAGCGAGATTTAGAAAACTTTACGGAGAGGCTTTTGCCGGAGGGATATTCGACAAGGCTCCATAGTCGCAGCGAGCAACTAAATACCTACATAGAGGGTGTGTTGGTCCTGCCGCTTTGTCACTTTGACGCCGGCCTGCGACTTCCACTATGGCCAGAGTATTGCGAGATCCTGCGATACTTCATCATCGTCCCGGCGCAGATCAATCCTAATGGTGTGGAAATCATCATGGGGTTCCTCTGCTACTTGCGTGAGGAGCGGGTCGCCTTCGACCTTTCCGTCTTCCGCAAGATATTCGCCTTTGCCGTAACCGCCGAGGGCGTGGTGTACTTAAGCAGCCACGTCCGCACCTTGGTGGGAACGGTGAATAAGGTCCACCATTGTAGCGAGCTACTAGTCGTCGTCGAAGGCGACTTCGATGGCATCCTGGAAAGGCCGCATCAACCTGTCGATGTCGTCTTCCTCTCGCCGATATTGGAAGGCGTTCGCGAGTAGCTGGTGGAGTCATTTCGTGGTCACCGGTTCGACGTGATATTCTGGCGACTAAATGCCAACACCCTGCTAGAGATTCATTCTAAGGATGGTAAGCTTGGGCGAGAATCACTTTTTACATACTCGTCGTGATATGTGTAGCTCGGTACAGATTTACTCTGCATTTTTTGCAGTTTCGTGTGAGCTCCTGGAGAAGCCGCTCCCTCCGGCGAAGGAAGACGCAACCTCGCTGCATGAGGCCAATCCTCCACATTATGTCAGCGAGAAGAAAAGGCTCGCCAAGGGAAAGGGGAAAGCCAGGTCGCCGGGCCCCGCGAGCAAGAGGGCGAAGGTGCCATCGCCACAACCTGACGACCAAGAATTGCCGCTGCTGGATGCTTGGCTTCCCCACTTCCACCCCAACTTCAATTTAGGGTGAGGGGCGGTTGATGCCTATGGTCGTCCGTTGGTGACCTGGTCGGTGGACGAACAACTGGTGACGCTGAGCACCAACCTCCCTTCCAGGTCAGCAAACTGGGAGGACAAGGTGGAGGCCTTCGTCGTCCTCCATGCACTCTATGGGTGAGGCGACGCCGAGTCAATGCTGGACCTCAGCGAGGAGGAAATTGCCCAGCAAGCATCTTGCTCGCTCGCACGAGCCGTCGAGCTGAACCACTACGCGGCGAGGAAACTGCTGGAGACACCCAAGGCCCTGAAGATCGTCAGTAAGAAGGCGATTGACCTTGACATGAAGTCCATCCGCTGGCGAGATTATGAGGTAAGTCGCCTCCTGCGCGGGATGTTGGCATTGTCGGACTTGGATTCTTTTTTGCTGATTCTATTCTTTACCGCAGGCTGTCGAGATTGAAACTGCCAAGCAGCTTTCTGAGTACGAGGCGAAACTCGCCAAATCTCAAGCTGACCTGGAGGTAGCCCTAATCAGCGCAGCTGAGATGGAATTTCGCCTAGCCATCTTAGAAGCCGACGCGAGTTCTTCAGCTCCTCAGCCGCGGCCGGTGGACGACCCTCACTACACAATCAAAAGATCTCGTGTTCTCTGGGAGAAGAGGTCGTCAGTCCGCCGCGAGATAGCCTGTTCAGCGGGAAATGTCGTGCTCGCGTGGCTGAGGATCAGTGAAAAACTCGACGAAGGGGAGAAGCAGTTCATTGTGGATGAGCTTATCCCTGAGCTGCTCTCCGAGGCAATAACCTCGCCAGATCGCATACCTTCATCATCGTTGTGCTCCAGCAGCAACGACAGTGGTAGCAGTAGCGGAAGCAGTGACAACGGCGAGGAGGAGAGCGAGGAGAGTGGGGAGGAAGAGGAGGATGCCGACATTGGAGATGAGGAATATTGTCCTGATACTGGCGACGATGAGTCCTAGTTGCTCGCCGATATTTGTCATACTCGCACAAGGTAGTTAGCGACTGAAATAAATAGTGCCTAAGCACCTAGAGGGGGGGGGGGTGAATAGGTGTACTTTTTCTTTTTAATTTTAAGGCAGAAACTCTGTACAATTAAACCTGTATTTGCAATATTCTACAACTATTCAGCACAGCTAGCTCAGCAATCACAGAAATAGTCAAACACAGAGTGCACACAGATTTTTATAGTGGTTCCCCAAGGTCTGGGTACATCAACTTTCCCCCTTCGCCTATCTAGTTGTGTACTAGATTCAGCCTAACTTCTGCACTTCTCCTCAGATCCTCAGATCCTACAGCTCAGAACCTCAAACCAGGTTCCTACAACTCAGAGTGTCCCCACTCCTACAACTCAGGCACAAAGCCCTACCACTCAGTCTTCAAAAAGACCTACACTCAGGCTAAACAGCCCTACCTCAGCCTTCAACAAAGCCTACACTCAGAGAATTGATTCTCCTACACTTAGGCTCAAAAGCCCTACCTCAGCCTTTATAAATTTAGTCTTACAACTCAGATCCCTTAGGATCCTACAAAAAGAAAATAATAACAAGTTTTAGATCACCACTCTGTTTGAGAGAATGAAGAGGGCAACCTTCTTAATCAGTTCTTGATAGTACTAATTCCTGAGATCAACTTTGTCTTTGCTTTCTTCAAGGCTTCTTGAGTCTGAACTTAGTAAAAGTTGATCTTCTTGAAGTAGACCGGCTGACAACTTCCTTCTTAAGTTGGAGAATTAAATCTGGATCCTTCTTTGCAGTCTGGATCAGAACCTGCTTCTTAAGAGATTTGATTAACAAGTCTCTTTCTTGATTTCAGATACTGGAGTTCTCTCTCTCCAAGTTAATCTGCAATTTCTTCAAAATACTGATTTAAAGTTTTCTATGGATCTGTCTTGATCTTCTTAAATTTTAATCTTCTGATTGATTGATTGATCGATCTCTGTTGAAGGAGAAAGGTCTTTATGTAGTCTTCCTCCAAGGTAACCGGCAGATCCGGTTTCTAACGAACTTCTGACAGCTCTGACAGTTGCAGTAGACTGGCTGAGATGGCAGCTGTCAAGTCATCCAGTCACTTCTTGAAAATACTATCTCTGTCTGAAAGTGTCGAGACTGATCTTCATTATGTGTCGACACAAATAGACTAAGTTTCGACACAAGTGAACTAAGTGTCGACACTAGCCTTGATAGTGTCGACATAACTCCTTGTGTTATTGTAACAGCTTCTCGACACTGCTTCTTCAGAATGTGTCGACACTAATTCTGTGTGTCGACACAAGCCTTCTGTTGAATGTGTCGACACTGATTCTGTGTGTCGACACAAGTACTTCTTCTTTAACACTTAGTTGAATTCTGCTGTGTGTCGACACATCTCCTTTATGTCGACACATGCCTTCTTGTGCTGAAACTTGCTGAGTGTCGACACATCTCCTTTGTGTCGACACACGTACTTCTTATTTAACACTTAGTTGAAGCTTACTGAGTGTCGACACAGCCTCCTAATGTCGACACATTTGATGTCGACTAAGCTTCTCTGGGTGTCGACACTGCCTCTAAGTGTCGACACAATTTATGTTGACAATTCTTCACAGTGTGTCAACACTGCCTGTATGTGTCGACACAATTCTTCTGGTGTCGACTCTGCCTTTCCTGGTGTAGAAACAAATACTCCAAGTGTCGACACTGCTTCTGTAGGGGTCGACACAAGCCTTCATAAGTGTCGACACTGTATCTCTAGGTGTCGACACATGGACTTAGAAACTTTTCTGCATTTCCTACAATTACTTAACCTGCACATATAAACTCAAAGCACATCAAATACACCTTGATGTATATCATTGAGTAGGGTGAGGCTTCTCCAAATCTGGTACACATTTTCCAATGTACCCAACAATCTCCCCCTATTTGGAGAAGTCATAACCCTTAGTCAAAGATATACACCATTCATAACAAATACTCAATATGATGTATAATAGTATTATATGATAGGGTAAATACTAAACAAAACATGTATAAATAATCTTCTCAGAATAACAATGTAATAGATTGAAAATTAAACATTGTTTTATTACAACTTCCAATAGTTTCATTAATCAAAAGTTTACATGGATTTTAATGCAAATGATTACAAAGTTGTAAACTTAAGAAAATTCTATTTTATGGCTGCTCTGGCTCCTTGATGACAATGCCCTTTCCAGATTGAATCTTGACTTGAACTGGAGCATCAGTGTCATCAGCAGGCTTCTTGCCCTTAAGATCTTTCTTTCATCTGTTCTTCAGCCCTTATCTTTTATCTCTCAAAATAATGATAAGGCTTAGGGAAATACTTGTTAGGCTCCTGTGCATTAGGAGGTAGCTTCCCAAGTTTAGCCTTCCTTCTGTACTGAACTATGGCCTCTTGCCTAACTTCATGTTTGCTCCACTCTTGCTTAGAATACAATTTGCCCCTTTCTAGGATATTATCCTATGCAGCCTTCCAAGCAGTCAGTATAATATTTCTAGAAGTTGGGCTCCACTGCTCAAAATCTGGCCTTAACTCAGCCTGTTCTCTGAACCTCTTCTTGGATAATTGAGCTTCTTGCTCTTTTAATACTACCTCTGGCACAGGCTGTACTACTTTCTTAATGATCACATTTTGAGCACCTTCTGGAGGGCTATACATAGATTGTATCTCTTGATGTATCATTTCAAAATCTGCTGGAGGGTAGATCACTTGAGCCACTTCAGCTTGCTCACCTCCAAAAATAGCAGGATGTATACCAGATTCAGCAACATTATCATTATCACACAAAGGTGGATATCCAAGGGTAGCTCTGATGCTGTTTGAAATCCATTTAGCATGGTCAGAGCCTGCTTTGACTAATACCCTCTCCCCCTTTATGACTTCTCTTTCTATATGATCCCTAAGATCATCCTTCTGAAATATGATCTGAGCATTCAGATAGTTAACACCATCTTTATAAAAAGGTTTTAACTTCTGGAGCTGTGCAGTAATAGCCTTTTGAGAATCTTCAATTGCAGTTTTAACAGCAGTTAGGCTTTCTTGTAATTGCTTATCAAATGCTTCTTTGGCAGTAGCACTTACTGCAGTCTGTGCAGTAGCTATATTTTTCATTTCAGTGACAATCACATTATGTGATTCAGTCAAGTTTTCATTCATTCTTATTTGATTTTCTAAGACATAGCCCTGCTTAACTGCTATGTTATCAACCTGTGTCTTGATCTTCTCTTGGTGAGTGGCTAGGTAAACCACTGCATTACCTCCTTTATGAAAATAGTCAGTCATTTCCTTCTTATTTTGATTTACTTCAAATCTAATAGATTTTATATCTTGAGCCAGATCAAATTGAAGTGATTTATGTCCTTCATCCATATATTTTTCTAAAGCCTTCCTTTGCTCATCCATCTTGATCTGTAAAGCCACCAACAAAGAGCTATAATCAGCTGTTGGGGCAGGGTGAGGAGTAATTGTTTGCAGAGCCTTCTTGTAGGTCTGGCTTCTCCTTTTGAAGACCTGTAGCTTTCTTTTCTTGGCTCTAGCAGCCTCTTCATCCTCAGAAGCAGAAGTACTGGTAATGTCTACTCTATCTTTAGGACTAGGATGCAAATCCTGTGTAGTCTTAGGTAACTCCCCCTGCACCTTTTTCTCCTCATACTCATTTCTTGCAGTTTCCTCATGAAACTCTACATGCTCCCCCTCAAGATTGACCTTCTCCCCCTCAAAAGCTGCTTTCTCTCCCTCAAAATCAGTCTGTAGTAAATCAGGGAACAGCTCTTCTAGAGTAAACTCCTATTGAGTATGGACTGGAGAATCTCTTATCTCAGGAGCATTACCAGCAACTGATGTGTCGTCCATGATAACATCTTGTGGTTGACTATATAACTGAGTTTGCTGATCAACATCAATTAACGATTTAGTCAATACTTCATCCTCAATATTGAAAATTGATTGATTAACTTCATTGATTACCTCAAGAATGGTTTGTGTTGCCCTTTCACTATCTAAGTGAGTTGGCTCATCCACATGATGAGGCTCCCCCTAGAGTGGATCCAGGTGAATGGGGCTAGCAGATGGTAGCTCCCCCTGCCTCTGGGCATCTTCAGTCCTTACTGGTGACCTTCCAGTAACATCAGCTGCTTCCTTATCAGCTTCATCCTCATTAGAACTGAAAACTACTTGCTCCTCTGAGCTACTTGAGGATTAAGGAGCCACAATGGCTTTTTTCTTGTTCTTCTATTGAGGGACTTCCTTTTCTAGAGTAGCCATGTCCTTGGTTAACACTCTATCCCACCTTGAGATAATCCTAACATCCATTCTCCTCATATGGTTTATCTTAGAACCTGCAGCTTGGTTCATCACTTCTGGAATAGTTCCAGCCAAGTACAAACTCATAATTCTACCCAGATTGGGCTTCTTTAGACTTTCCTTAATCTTATCAAACATCACATCTGACCAATCAGTTTTTAGTTTGAAAATTATCCTTGTCATTAAACTGAACATGTGAGCTGATATCCTATCATGCCCACCTAGCTTGCTCAGAATCACCTTTCCTACTATTTCAGACAAGAACTTGTCTTGCATGTTCATGCCTTTCCTATTAAAAACTGATCCAATCTTCATGCTTAAATCAAGTCCACACCATTGCAGTGCCTCCCTTATATTTGATGCAGGTACATCTTCCTCTTCTTTAGTTCTAGGTAGATGTAGAACTTTTCTTAGACTTTTCTGGGTGACTTTCACTTTAACTCCATGAACTTTGGATTTAATCTTAAGACCAGTTGCATCAAGGGTAGCTGCATTAAAGAATTCGAGGACCACCTTCTTCCAAATCTTGATTGGCTCTGACACTAGAGACTCCAACCCAGTCTCTGCAACTAGGGTTACAACACCATGAATTTCTGGTTCCGCGTCGTCAAAGGCATGTCGCACTAGCTCATAACCTTCATTGATGTTCTCTTCTAGATTGGGTGCCATTAGGGTTTGGAGAAATTTTGAATTTAGAGAAGAGAGATGTCGACACACAAGTTTGGTCTCGAAACTATGGTGAGTGTGTCGACAAACAATGGTGAAGACCTATTTATACCTTTCTAAAATCAAAGGTGAAAAGGCGCGTCAAAATACTCTAAATGTGTCGACACTATTAAAAAGTGTCGACACTTACTTCTAATGTCTCGACAACTATGTGTCGACACAAATATAGTCGACTGAATATATGTGTCGACACTTAAACATCTGCGCTCGACGATTAGTCGATACTTCACTCGACGAATTCTGTGTTAGTCCTAAGTGTCGACACCACCCTGGATGTGTCGACACCTACTCTAGATGTGTCGACACTAATTCTCTGAAGTGTCGACACAGACTTTCTAGATGTGTCGACACCATTTCTCTGAAATGTCGACACCACTTCTATGTGTCGACACAGACAACTCTGTGTGTCGACACTATTTTACTTAGCCAATTTTTTAAAAACTATTCTAAGTTCAACATACCTAATTCAATTTTAAACTTATTGAATTTGGTTTCATCTAGGGGTTTAGTAAACATATCAGCAATCTGATTATCTGTTTTAACATATTCTAGGGAAATGTCCTCATTTTCTACATGTTCTCTAAGAAAATGGTATCTAATTTCTATGTGCTTAGTCCTACTATGTGAGACAGGATTATTAGCTATAGAAATTGCACTTGTAGAATCACAAAGTAAAGGTGTTCTACTTACTTGAATATCATAGTCTACTAGCTGATGTTGAATCCACAAAAGTTGTGCACAGCAGCTTCCTGCAGTAACATATTCTGACTCAGCTGTGGAGATTTCCACACTAGTCTGCTTCTTACTGCTCCAAGACACCAGTCTTCTACCTAGAAATTGACAGGTTCATGTAGTACTCTTCCTATCTTCCTTGCAGCCTGCAAAATCTGAGGGATGATCTATATAGACTTCTTCCTTTAGATTTCCATTTAGGAAAGCTGACTTCACATCCATTTGGAATACCTTGAAACCTTGATATGTTGCATAAGCAAGAAACATCCTGATTGCCTCCAGTCTTGCCACTGGAGCAAAGGTTTGATCAAAATCAATACCTTCTTCCTACATATATCCCTTTGCAACAAGTCTAGCTTTTTTCTTTATTATGATTCCATTCTCATACAATTTGTTCGTGAAGATCCACTTTATTCCAATGATATTGTGGTCTTTGGGTTTAGGAACAAGCTTCCAGACATTGCACCTCCTGAACTGATTTAGCTCCTCTTGCATAGCCTCAATCCAATGAGGGTCTAGAACTGCTTATTCAAATTTCTTTGGTTCCACTTCTGATAGGAAACTGGAGTAAAGAACTGTACTCAGATTCCTGCTTCTTGTTTGCACTCCTTGTCTTGGATCACCAATTATCTGATTGGCTGGATGATCCTTTAAGTGTCTATTAGCCGTAGGTGGTCTTTCTTCAGGCTGAACACCTCCAGCCACTTCATTTAGCTGCACCTCATGGTCTTATTCAGCATCTAGAGAGTCTTGTACTCCCCCTGGACAGTAGCCACCATTTTCCACTTGCTGAGTTGCTGTAGAATCTTCTGCAATGGTAAGCTTGTCCATCCTCTCATTTATACCTATAGAGCTGCATACACTACTTGGCAACTCAATGTTAATCAGTCGTGTTTCATCAAAGACTATATGTATAGACTCTTCTACAACTTGAGTAATCAAGTTGTAGACCCTATAAGCCTTACTATTGTTGTTGTACCCAACAAAGATCCCCTCATGGGATTTGGCAGCAAACTTGGTTAGATAAGACTTGTCATTGTTAAGTATATAGCACTTGCAACCAAAGATCCTGAAATAGGATAAATTTGGTTTTCTGTCATTCACAATCTCATAGGGAGTCTTTTTGTGATACTTGGTAATAGTAGCCCTATTGATCACATGACATGCAGTGTTTACTGCCTCAGCCCAGAAATATTCTGGGAGAGAAGTGTCACTCAATAGAGTTCTACCAACTTCTATCAATGTTCTATTCTTCCTTTCAGCAATACCATTTTGCTGAGGTGTTCTTGGTGAAGAAAATTCTTAAAATATCTCAAATTCTTCACACAGTTTTGTCATACTTTCAGACTAAAATTCAGTACTATGGTCACTTCTGATTTTGACCACTGTACTGTCCAACTCATTCTGAATTTGTTTAACAAAACTATATAAGATACTTGGGGTTTCAGATTTTTGTCTTAGGAAGAACACCCAGGAATATCTTGAATAGTCATCTACTACCACAAATGTGTAGACCTTCCTACGTAGACTGTGAACTGACATAGGACCAAAAAGATCCATATGCAAGAGGTATAGACACCTCACAGAATCCTTGTTCTCAAGGATATGAAAGGTGGATTTGGTCTGCTTGCCTTTTTGACAAGCTGAGCATATCCCATCCTTTATACACTTAACTTGAGGATCATTCCTCACTAACTCTTTGCTAAAGAGTTGGCCAATAGTATTGTAATTTAGATGGGCTACCCTCTTGTGCCATTGGACACAATGAGAGACTCTCTCATCATCTACAAGACAAATAGGAGAAACATTGTTCTCACACACAAAGTCAAGACAGTAAACATTCCTTTTTCTATAACCTGTCAAAATGATCTTTTGATCACTTGACCTTTTGATATGATAACCATTCTTGACAAATGAGATGTCATATCCTAAATCACTTAGCTGACTTATACTAATGAGGTTGTGTTTCAAACCCTTTATATAAGCCACTTGAGTAATTGTAATCTGATTACTAGAAATGTTACCAAATCCCTTGATGATTCCTTTTTCTGAACCACCAAAGGTTACTTTAGGGTCATCCTTGATACGTGTGTAGTCCTTCAGCAACCCCTAGTTCCAGTCATGTGCTTGGAACATCCACTGTCCAAGTACCATATAGGGGCATGGCCACTTGGACTCACCTGCAAAATAGATTACTTAACCTTAGAACCCAGATAACTCTTGGGTCCTTGGTGCAGGTTAGTCTGACCTTTAACAAAACTACCTGTAGCTCTTCTAGCAGGCAGTTTGCTACTCTCTTTGACACTAGAATTGTGCCAACAATCTAAGGCAAAGTGGCATATCTTGCCACAACACCAGCACTCAAACTGTTGTACCTTTGTTTAGGTACAACCCTGGCTGAAGTATCTACAGCAGACTTTATGTTTTGTGCTGGGGTTTTGCCTTTAGATTTGGACCTAGCAGTCCAGGGAGTTTTCTTAAATCCTAATCCAGACTTACCCTTTTAAGGTACAAACTCATCTATCAAGGGTAAAACAGATTTAGGTTTAGAAAAACTTGTTACTATCTCTTTCTCTGTCTGAAGTCTAACCTCCAGATTTCTAATCTGATCATTCTTGAAATTGATTGTGCCCATTTTAATAACAGTTATGTTTCTCAATCTGACAATCTCATTCAGTTTTTGATCCAGTAATTTCTCTGAATCTGTTGCAGCCAACTTAAGACTAGCAATCTCCTTTGCCTGAGTTTTGGCCAAGGTTTTGCTTTTCTTCAAGGCCTGCAACAATTCTCTATATTCATCAATTAACTGATGAATATCTCCTTCAGATTCAGACCCACCCACATCACATGATGCAGATGTATCTGACTCTGACTCAGTTCTAAAAATTGAACTAGAAGAATAACTTTGTACCTTACTTGGTCCAGGCTGATCCTAGATCTTGTCTCCTTCAGATAAAGCCATCAGTCCCTTGCACTGATGATCTTCATGCTCATAAATTGAGTTCATTAGCTGCATGAACTCATCTTCTTCCTCTTCAGCAAATAATCCAATGTAGGCTTCAACTTCTGATTCTGTTTCTGAAGATGACTGGTCTGTCAGACACTTGTCTTTCTTAGCAACAAAGGACTTTTCCCTTTTGCTCTTAACCTGAGTCTTCTTTTTGTCAACTGACTCCTTCCTCTTTTCAGGACAGTCAGCCACTACATGTCCCTGTCTATTGCAGTAATAGCACATAATGTTTGAAGATGTAGCTTTGTTTGGCTTGGACCTGCTTCTGTCATTCCTGGATGACTTTCTCTTCTGATAGTAGTCATCTTTTGGATGAGAAGTGGAAGGCTTAGACCTCCACTGCCTTTTATTTAGAAATCTTTGAAAATGCCTAGTAAAAGCAGCAAGATCTTCATCACTTTCACTGCTATCAGAACTCTTGCTATCTGAGTTATCTGTGACAGCCTCAACAATTATCTTAGGTGAAGATGGAGACTCGCTGCTATACTTCTTAGTGGCTTCAATCTTGAAGGCCACGGTCTTTTCCTTATGCTCCACTCTAGTATTCTTCTCTTCCTCCTTTCTAGCCGTTAATTGCATCTCATAAGATATCACTTTTCCAAACAAAGTTGGAGGAGGTATATCAGCAAGTTTGGCCACTTCCCTAATGGCACAAATCTTGGTGTCTCAGTCCTTAGTCAGGGATCTTAAGAACTTGTCATTCAGCTCATAGTTACTGAAGTCTCTTCCATAGGACATCAACTCATTAACAATCCTATAGAACTTCTTGTAACATTCTGTAATGCTATCAGACTTCCCTTGTCTGAAGCTTTTATATTCCTGATTTAACAATGACTTCCTATCTCGTCTTACTTCCTCTGAGCCCTCCATATAGACTATTAATGTGTCCCACATTTCTTTAGAGGTTTTACAATGAATTAAGTTCTGAAATGTTGCATCATCAATGGCACTAACAATTATGTTCTGGGCTCTCTTGTCCATAGTGGCCAGAATGATTTCATCTTTAGTCATTTCAGAGAAGTCCTTGGGAGTTTTCTGATTTGCATCCAGAATGGATATCTTCATTGGTACATATGGACCTTCTTTGACTGTAATATATATCCTTGGGTCAGATGCTTCCATAAAGAGTCTGACCCTCTCTTTCCATATGCCAAATATCTCTTTTCTACATATTGGCAATTTCATTGACCCCAGCTCTTTGTGATTCTCACTAGAACTCATTTTCTTGATTCTTGTTTGTTCTGAATCTGCCTACAGGATCTTACTTAGACTGTTAAGTCCCTTTTTGAGGAACCTCGCTCTGATACCACTTGAAAGAAATAGTGCCTAACCACCTAGAGGGGGGTGAATAGGTGTACTTTTTATTTTTTAATTTTAAGGCAGAAACTCTGTACAATTAAACATGTATTTGCAATATTCTACAACTATTCAGCACAGCTAGCTCAGCAATCACAGAAATAGTCAAACACAGAGTGCACACAGATTTTTATAGTGGTTCCCCAAGGTCTGGGTACATCCACTTTCCCCCTTCGCCTATCTAGTAGTGTACTATATTCGGCCTAACTTCTGCACTTCTCCTCAGATCCTCAGATCCTACAGCTCAGAACCCCAAACCAGGTTCCTACAACTCAGAGTGTCCCCACTCCTACAACTCAAGCACAAAGCCCTACCACTCAGTCTTCAAAAAGACCTACACTCAGGCTAAACAACCCTACCTCAGCCTTCAACAAAGCCTACACTCAGAGAATTGATTCTCCTACACTCAGGCTCAAAAGCCCTACCTCAGCCTTTATAAATTTAGGCTTACAACTCAGATCCCTTAGGATCCTACAAAAAGAAAATAATAACAAGTTTTAGATCATCACTTTATTTGAGAGAATGAAGAGGGCAACCTTCTTAATCAATTCTTGATAGTACTGATTCCTGAGATCAACTTTGTCTTTGCTTTCTTCAAGGCTTCTTGAGTCTGAACTTAGTAAAAGTTGATCTTCTTGAAGTAGACCGGCTGGCAACTTCCTTCTTAGGATGAAGAATTAAATCTGGATCCTTCTTTGCAGTCTGGATCAGAACCTGCTCTTAAGAGATTTGATTAACAAGTCTCTTTCTTGATTTCAGATACTGGAGTTCTCTCTCTCCAAGTTAATCTGCAATTTCTTCAAAATACTGATTTAAAGTTTTCTCTGGATCTGTCTTGATCTTCTTAAATTTTAATCTTCTGATTGATTGATTGATCGATTTCCATTGAAGGAGAAAGGCTTTTATATAGTCTTCCTTCAAGGTAACCGGCAGATCCGGTTTCTAACGAACTTCTGACAGCTCTGACAGTTGCAGTAGACCGGCTGAGATGGCAGCTGTCAAGTCATCCAGTCACTTCTTGAAAATACTGTCTCTGTCTGAAAGTGTCGAGACTGATCTTCATTATGTGTCGACATAAATAGACTAAGTGTCGACACAAGTGAACTAAGTGTCGACACTAGCATTGATAGTGTCGACACAACTCCTTGTGTTGTTGTAACAGCTTCTCGACACTGCTTCTTCAGAATGTGTCGACACAAGACTTCTGTGTGTCGACACAAGACTTCTGTTGAATGTGTCGACACTGATTCTGTGTGTCGACATAAGTACTTCTTCTTTAACACTTAGTTGAATTCTGCTATGTGTCGACACATCTCCTTTGTGTCGACACATGCCTTCTTGTGTTGAAACTTGCTGAGTGTCGACACATCTCATTTGTGTCGACACAAGTACTTCTTCTTTAACACTTAGTTGAAGCTTGCTGAGTGTCGACACAGCCTCCTGGTGTCGACACATTTGATGTCGACTAAGCTTCTCTGGGTGTCGACACTGCCTCTAAGTGTCGACACAATTTATGTTGACAATTCTTCACAGTGTGTCGACAGTGCCTGTATGTGTCGACATAATTCTTCTGGTGTCGACTCTGCCTTTCCTGGTGTCGAAACAAATACTCCAAGTGTCGACACTGCTTCTCTAGGTGTCGATACAAGCCTTCATAAGTGTCGACACAGCATCTATAGGTGTCGACACATGGACTTAGAAACTTTTCTGCATTTCCTGCAATTACTTAACCTGCAGATATAAACGCAAAACACATCAAATACACCTTGATGTATATCATTGAGTAGGGTGAGGCTTCTCCAAATCTGGTACACATTTTTCAATGTACCCAACAGCGACATTTTGTATTAGCTGACTTTTATAACTTGTAACATTTTTGAAATATATATATATACAAGTCTAAATTACCATGCTGTCGTTTTCTGCTTTCATGTTTGTTTGTTGATGATACTCGCTAGGCTCATAGGCTCGGGTAGAACGAGTGCTCGCGACACTTTACTCGCACGTTGATATCATGCAAAATCGCGTTGTCATTGCTCGCACAATCGTTCTCGTTCCAACAACTCGCATCTCAATACTCGCCTATATCCTGCGCATGTACTCGCCGTATCATACTCGCATGTTTGTTATGCCATGCTCGCATACTCACCGATACTTGCTCGCATGCTCGCCATGCCTGTCTGCACTGGGGGTGGTCCCTGCAGGAGCCAAGCTCAACTGGGGTGGGAATCAGTCCACTCGAGGAGTCAAGTAGTCGGTCTGCATGAGAGAAGCTCGTACAGAGATCTCGGACCATGGCATCACTCCGACGAGGAACTTGATTTCACTCGAGAAGGTCTTTGGCCAATATGCAGGAGAGAAGCTCATGCAGTGAATTGGACTTATGTTGACACTACCACTCGAGGACTTCAAATGTTGGAGTCGATAGCTCTCAGGAGTCTTGCTCAACTAAAGTGATGTATGTCAACTCGGGGAGGCAAGTAGTCGGTCTGCAGGAGAGGAGCTCGTATAGAGATATCAGACTACGGCATCACTCCAACGAGAAACTTGATTGCACTCGAGGAGGTCTTTGGCCAATATACAGGAGAGGAGCTCATACAGGGATTTGGACTTATGGCGACACAACCACTCAAGGACTTCAAATGTTGGAGTCGACAGCTCTCAGGAGTATTGCTCAACTAGAGTGGTGTATGTCGACTTGGGGAGGCAAGTAGTCGGTCTATAGAAGAGGAGCTCGTACAGAGATCTCGGACTACGACATCACTCCAACGAGGAACTTGATTTCACTCGAGGAGGTCTTTGGCCAATATGCAGGAGAGGAGCTCGTGTCGGGACTTGGACTTACGACGACACTACCATTCGAGGACTCAAATGTTGGAGTCGACAGCTCTCAGGAGCCTTGCTCAACTAGAGTGGTGTATGTCAACTCGGGGAGGCAAGTAGTCGGCCTGTAGGAGAGGAGCTCGTACAGAGATCTCAGACTACGACATAACTCCAATGAGGAACTTGATTTCACTCGAGGAGCTCTTTGGCCAATATACAGGAGAGGAGCTCATGCAGGGATTTGGACTTATGGCGACACTACCACTTGAGGACTTCAAATGTTGGAGTCGACAGCACTCAGGAGTCTTGCTCAACTAGAGTGGTGTATGTCGACTCGGGGAGGCAAGTAGTCGGTCTGCATAAGAGGAGCTCGTACAGAGATCTCGGACTACGACATCACTCCAACGAGGAACTTGATCTCACTCGAGGAGGTCCTTGGCCAATATGCAGGAGAGGAGCTCGTGTCGGTACTTGGACTTACGCCGACACTACCACTCGATGACTTCGAATGTTGGAGTCGACAGCTCTCAGGAGCCTTGCTAAACTAGAGTGGTGTATGTCGACTCGGGAGGCAAGCAGTCGGTCTGCAGGAGAGGAGCTCATACAGAGATCTCGGACTACGACATCACTCCAACGAGGAACTTGATTTCCCTCGAGGAGGTCTTTGGACAATATGCAGGAGAGGAGCTCATGCAGCGATTTGGACTTATGGCGACACTATCACTCGAGGACTTCAAATGTTGGAGTCGACAACTCTCAGGAGTCTTGCTCAACTAGAGTGGTGTATGTCAACTCGGGGAGGCAAGTAGTCGGTCTGCAGGAGAGGAGCTTGTACAGAGATCTCGGACTACGACATCACTCCAACGAGGAACTTGATTTCACTCGAGGAGGTCCTTGGCCAATATGCAGGAGAGGAGCTCGTGCAAGGATTTGGACTTATGGCGACACTACCACTCGAGGACTTCAAATGTTTGAGTCGACATCTCTCAGGATTCTTGCTCAACTAGAGTGGTGTATGTCGACTCGGGGAAGCAAGTAGTCGGTCTTCAGGAGAGGAGCTCATACAGATATCTCGGACTACGACATCATTCCATCGAGGAACATGATTTCACTCGAGTAGGTCCTTGGCCAATATGCAGGAGAGGAGTTCGTGCAGGAACTTGGACTTACGGCGACACTACCACTCGAGGAATTGATATACGGTTGGAGTTGTCTTTCTTGTTGCTTTAAGAGATTGACAATGAATTAAGCGCATCAATATCTTTGAGGACGAAGAAATTATAAAATGAACGATGATTTCGCCGCCGTCGAGTTGAGAGGTTGGCGTCTAACCCTGTTTCTGATAGTTTCTACAGCCGGAGGAGAGATACAATCGGGGGTAGCTAGGCCGACATGCAAGGGGGAGCTGATCTCGGCCGTCAATGCAGGGGTCCGGTCTTACAAGGGCTCTTATATCCCGAGGCATCGTCCCATCGTCCGCACTGGGCTATCTTGGAGAAACAGGTCGAAGGCACGTTTCCCAATCCGACCGTTGATCATCTCAGCTCTGCCACCCGACTACGGGCGTACACGCACGAGTGAGGGGTAAGGTTTATTCGAGGGTCCTCCAGAATGCACTCGTGACTAACATCTTCCCTCGGGCCTATCTTTGAACTTTGACTGGTTATCCTGCCTTTGAAATCAGTTGGGCTGTTGCCCAAATGAGAGCTTGGGAAGGTCGATCCTTCCTCAGGTCCGAGAGGTTGGGGTTTAAACCTGTTCCTGCTAGTTCCTCCAGTCGGAGGAGAGATGCAATCAGGGGTAGCTAGGCCGACATGCATGGGGGGAGCTGATCTCGGCCGTCAATGCAAGGGTCCGGTCTTACAAGGGCACTTATATCCCGAGGCATCGTCCCATCGTCCGCTCTGGCCTATCTAGGAGAAACAGGTCGACCGCCAGTTTCTCGGATCGATCTCGGAGCAGAACCTTAAGGCCTCAAAAAACTTCAGTTGGAAAAGCAAAAAAAAGAAGCCAAGTAGTTGCCACTATCTTTTATATATGTATGAAAGTATGTACAAATAAAATACATCATTGGACGCTAGCGGTAGAACCTTTTCAGGTCATCCCCGCTCCAAGTACCTCCCAGCCGCTCTCCAACCTGATCCTGGAGATAATAGCCTCTGGTGGCCAAGGCTTCTTGGACGATGAAGGGACCTTCCCAATTAGGATACAGCTTGCCAACTGTTGCTCCCCATCCTGCGGCGTCCACCTTCTTCATGACCAAATCTCCTGGGAGGAAATGCTTTAGGTGGACATTCTTGTCGAAGTGCTTTTCCATGCGCCGCTTGATCTCCTCTTGACGGATGGAGGCCAAGTCTCGGAGCTCTTCAAGGAAATCCAACGAGAGCCTTTGAGCATCTTCGTTCTCCAAGCGCTATTCTTCACTACCATCTCTAGCTGCTATGACTCTCGGGCTTCGAACCTCGAATTCTACTAGGATGAGTGCCTCAGACCCGTGCGATAACTTGAAGGGAGTTTCCCCCGTAGCGGAGTTTGGAGTTATTTTCAGAGCCCATAGAACCGAGGGGAGCTGCTCTGCCCAATTGCCTTTCAAGTTGGTGACTTTTTTCTTGAGGAGGTTGATGATTAACTTATTTGCGGCCTCTACCTGTCCGTTGCTGTGAGGACGATGCACAGAGACGAATCATAGATTCGTCCTTAGCTGCTTGCATAAGTCCTCTAGCTCCAAGCTGGAGAACTACGGACCGTTGTCGGTGACGATGATGAGAGGAATCCCGAACCTGCATGCAATTTCTCCCCAAATGAAATTCTTTATAATTTGGGACGTGGCCTTGGCTAAGGCTTTTGCCGCGATCCATTTAGAGAAGTAGTCGATCATGACCAGGACGAACTTCCTCTGTCCGCTGGCCTGAGGAAAGGGGCCGATCAAGTCCATTCCCCAGATGGCGAAGGGCCATGGAGCAGTGATCGAGCGAAGGAGCTGAGCCGGTTGTAGTTGAAGAGGCCCGAAGAGTTGGCATGGGAGACACTTTTTGGAGAAGGCTTCTACATCCTTTCTAATGGTGGGCCAGAAGTACCCATGCCTTAGAATTCTTTGTTCTAGAGTGTGAGTCCCTGAATGACTGCCACACTCTCCTGAGTGAATCTCCTCCAGGATACGAGCTACTTCAATCTCTCACAGGCACCGAGCCAGAGGTCCTGAGATGGTCTTGCGGTAGAGCTCTCCTTCCTGAAGCAAATAGTACGCGACTTTATAGCGAAACTTCCTTTGATCCCCTCGCTGGCAGGAATTTGTCCTGTTGTCAGGAAAGAAACAAACGGATCCCTCCAGGATGCTCTCTGCTCGATCTCCATCATCTCCCCTTCTTCGATGGATGGTTGGAAAAGTTCAGTCGCGGTTCCCCCAGCCCGGGGACCGTACTTAGCAAGGTAATCGGCTTCTGAATTGTCCTCTCGGGGTACGTACTCGACGAAGAAAGACTGAAACTCCCGATCAGGCTTTCCACTTTGATCAAGTATCTTTGCAGGATCAGATCATTCACCTCGAACTCGCCTCTGATCTGGGATGCGACTACCATCTAGTCGGTGAAGGCCCTTATATCTCAGATTGCCAACTCTTTGGCGAGACGCAAGCCGACCACCATGGCTTCGTACTCCGCCTGATTGTTGGTAACTGGGAAGAGGATCTCGACTGCTTTCTCGATCCTAGTTCCCTGGGGGCTTACGAGCACGACTCCGACTCTCACGGAATATCTGCCCGAAGCCCCATCCACAAACATCTTCCAGGAGACTATACTAGAAGAGCCTTCCTATCCTTCAACCTCGGCCGAGAAATCGGCAAGGAAATCTTCCACCGCCTGCGCCTTGATTTCCACCCTTGGAGAGTAAGAAATATCAAACGCGCTAAGCTCCTGCGCCCACTTTGCCAACCTGCCAGAGTGCTTCTCTCCATCCATGATACTCCGTAGAGGATGATCGGAGACGACCGTGATGGAGTGAGCTTGAAAATACGGATGGAGCCTACGAGCCGAAACCACCAACGCAAACACCAGCTTCTCCAAGATAGGGTATCTCGCTTCCGCCTGCCGCAACACTCTACTAACATAATAGACAGGGAGCTGCCTCTTGTCTTCCTCCCGGACCAACGTCGAGCTAACTGCTTCCGCCCCGACTCCTACATAGAGAAAGAGATCCTCATTACCCCGCGAGACTTGGAGGAGAGGAGCTTGGGTTAGCTGTTGCTTGAGCTTTCTGAAGGCCTCCTCGCACTCCGCCGTCCACTCAAACTTTTGATTCCCTCGAAGGGTCTTGAAGAACGGAGAGCACTTCTCCCCTGCTTTGGACAAGTAATGGCTGAGACCTGCCAGTCTTTCAGTCAGCCTCTGAACTTCCTTGGGATCCCTTGGTGACTCCATCTCCAAAATGGCCTTCACCTTGTCTGGATTAGGTTCCACCCCCCTGGGAGTGAGGAGGTGACCTAGAAACTTCCCTCTTCCAGCACCGAAGATGCATTTGGCCGGGTTAAGTCTCATCTTGTACTTCCTTAGAGTAGCAAAGGAATCCACCAGATCTGTTATGTGCTCCGCAACACTTTTACTCTTGACAAGGAGTTCATCCACATAAACCTCCAAGTTCCGCCCGTTCTGCTCCTTGAAGATTTGATACATCATCCTCTAGGTAAGTCGCTCCTGCATTCTTGAGCCCGAAAGGCATCATCTTATAGCTATAGTATCCATCGCTGGTTATGAAGGAGACATCCCGGCAGTCGGGGGGATGCATCCGGATCTGGTGATACCCTGAAAAAGCATCAAGAAAATGCATAACAGGAAACTCGACAGTGGAATCAACCAGCGCGTCGATTTGAGGCAAGGGGTAGCAATCATTCGGGCAAGCTTTATTCAACATTGAAAAATCGATACATAGACGCCAGTCCCCTCCGGGCTTATTCACCATCACAATATTGGAGACCAAACCTGGATACTGGATCTCTGAGACAAAACTTGCCTCCAGCAGCTTCTCTACCTCTTCTCTGATCGGCCGGCCAGCACGACGGCGCTCTTCCTCTAGTTCTGACGAATAGGAGCCACCGCGGGATCCAGGTTGAGGCGATGATAGGCAACATCGGCGTCCACCCCTGGCATCTCGGCGGCGCTCCATGCAAAGACGTCGACGTTGTCCTGCAGGAAAGCAACCATCTCTATTTTCCCTCCTAGTGGCAGGGATCCTCCAACCTTCAGCAGTCCCGACTCTCCTCCTCGAGAGATCACCTCTATTTCCTCCACCTCTTCAGCAGCACACAGTCTGTTCTCCTTCTCCAACAGCTCCTCCAACTTCTCCGCATCACCCATCCAGCTGATGGTGCTGACGGCATTCAGGTAGCATTCCCTGGAGGCCTTGGGATCTCCCCTGATCCAGATCTGAACATCTCTGAGGCAGTACATAAGACATTGGTGGTAAGACGACGGAACGGCCCTGATGTAGTTCATGAGGGGTCGCTCGAAGATGGCGCTGTACCCGCTCGTCGCGTCGATGATGATGAAGCAGCATCAGATCTACGTCCCGCCGAGTGTAACTAGAAACTCCACTGCTCCCTCCACCTCTTTCTTCTCTCCCGATAAGCCAATGAGCGGTCCATCTGCAGCCTGGACCCGGGACGCTTCCACCTAAAGCCCAACGAAGGTTCTTTTGAAAATGAAATTCACCGAGCTACCGTTGTCCGCGAGGATTCGATCGACGGTGAAGTCTTCGATAGAGGATTGAATGACCAAGGCGTCATGGAAGGGATTCTCGTTCAACAGCATCTCCTCCTCCGAGAACATGATCTCCTCCAATGGCGGCGGGGTCTGTGACGTCGAGGCAATGTTCTTTCGATAGATCTGGTGGAGACTCCTCTTGCGGGAAGCTCCTAGCCCGACCCCTCCGTTGATCACTCCTATATGCCCACCTCCTGGGCCATGTATCACTTCTCCGTGACCTCCCAGGTCGACTCGGTCTTCATTCCTCCTCCTCGCCGGAGCTTGGAATGCCACCTGCCTCACCGGGGCCTCCTGCCTCTACTGCTCTCTCTCCACTGCTCCTGCCTCCAGTCTCCTCCTTTCTTCCCAGAACTTGGGGCAAGCCAAGATCACGTGCCCCTCTAACCGATGGATATCACAGTAGAGGGGAATCTCCGCCTCCTGACGCATTGCTCGCTGCTCCCTCCAGCACCGTTTGTTGTCTTGGCGATCGATGACCATCTTCTCCCTTCTTTCTCCTCCTCGGCCACCCTCTTGCCGGTTACCATTCCTCCTCTCCTCCTGGTAGTGCTGCCTCACCTGTGGTCTCCACTGGGGGTGATTCTCGGGATACTGGAATCGCCTTTCCCCCCTTCCGCCTTCCTGAGCCTTCGTCGGCCTCCTCTCTTCCCGTCTTCGAGGCCTCTCCTACCTCCTTTCTTCAACCATCCTGGTTCCTCTCTCTTCCTTCTTTCCTCTCTCCTGGGCTCTTCCTTCCTCTTCTCCTCCCGCACTTCTAGTGTCCTCCTTGCTTTCAACCCCGAAGGTCCTGCTCATCCTTTCTCCGTCGTATCCTCTCCATCCAGCCTTGCTAAGAAATCCTTGTTCTTCTCTTCTCCCCTAACAAAAGTGTTCGCCTTCTCTATCATATCTTCGAAAGATCTCGGGGGATTAGACCCCATCTCCAAACTGAACAGTCCCTGCTACAACCCGAACTTCAGGGCCACCATTAGAGTAAAGCTGTCCACCTCTTCTACCTCCAAAATCTCCTCCCGGAAGCGATCGATGTAATGACCCAAAATTTCGTGTTGTCCTTGGATGATTTTGAAGAGAGTCATCGCTTCTTTCTTCCTCATCTTTGATGTCGTGAACCTCGCCATGAGTCCCAGACGCGGGTCTGAGAAGTAGTATACGGACCCTGCTAGAAGTTGATGGAACCAATCCCTAGCGTTACCCTTGAGGGTGATGGAGAAGAACGTGCATTTGAAGGCATTAAACATGTTGCAGATGGAGATGACGTCTTCAAACCATTGGAGATATCTGACAGTGTCGTCTTTGCCGGAGCAGTAGGTGAGAACGGGATCCCTGAAACCTTATGGAACTGGGGTAGTGAGGATCTCATCACAGAAGGGGCTCCGCCCTCCCTAGCGGTGGCGAGTTTCAACCTCGTTGGAGACGTCATACTTGTTGTAGTGCCGAGTATCTCTGCATCTTGCCGACGACATTGGATCCCGAAAGCAGACTCCTTGGCTGCTCGCCGGGTAATGTCGTGACTGTATCGGTCGCTCTTCCATTGCCCAAGTGGGCTCTTTCTCTGCTCGCCTCGGCGGCACTTCCTCCTCCACCGGTGTCACGCGACGGGGAGAAGTCGCCGTGATATCTGGGCGATGTGCAAACCCAGCGAGGAGGGTTTTCTTGATCCTCTTCGTGAACTCTTCAAACATTATGACTGTCACAAACTCGCCACCTCGCGTGGCGTCTCCTCCTACTGCCTAGTTGCCGACCAAATCTCCTTGCTCACCACCAATGGCCATCTCACCCAACCTGTAAACTTTCCTCCTTGGTTGCAATCCACGTTCACCGCACCAAGTGTTGAAGCCAGGAAAAATCCTAACCTCAGAATTCAGTCCAAAGCAGCCTAAGGTTACCGGCTCAGAAGCTAGATCAGATGGCTAGGGTGACTAGGATGAAGAATCAGGTCAAACAGGACCCCAGATGTTGCGGCAGGAAGGTCCCACCACGTACCCGGATGCTCGAAAGGAGCAACCCCTTCTTAACCAAAGATGGCCGAACTGGGTACGTGTGAAGCTAGCTGACAAAGTCGCAAGGTCGTGACTTGCTCTGTAAGGAAAGGGAATCCAAAGGCTCAGCTAGTATCTCAAAAATGAAGAACGTGAGTATCCTGCCGACGATTTCTAGGTGCCTCACCTCATACCCTTGGGGTTCTATTTATAGGCAAATCCAAGGAGGGGGGGTCATATTTATACCCCACCCCCTGTCGACTAGGCGACTTCCAGTAGAACTCGCATGGGCTGGGCGAGTATATCACCTAGTCGCCTACCTGGAGAGTATGCGAGGGGATCTTGCCTATACTCGCACCGGCCTTCCGCGATCTTGTATGCTGACTTTGATTCTTGTCTTGACTTGTTGACCTTGACTTCTGCTGACCTGGCTATGGTAGGACCCACCCTCGACGAATATGGGTTGTACACCGAGCACCTCTTATTCAGTTCCGGTAGACAATAATGTCCTAGAGTCTAGAAGGACTTCGGTGAGAGTGCAAACTCCCAGAACCTTTGGTAGTGATTTTGTCACTTATCACATTGATGCCGATCCATCCACCTATAAGGACACGGTGAGATCAAGGGATTCCCTACTATGGAAAGAAGCCATTGATGAAGAGATGAACTCTTTGCTTCAGAACAACACCTGGACATTGATTGATAAGCCAAAATGGGCTAAAACTATCAGTTGTAAGTGGGTTCTAAAAAAGAAACTCAATCCTGATTGTAGCATAGCTAAGTATAAAGCACGCCTGGTGGCTAAAGGTTTCACACAAGTTAGTGTGGTGGATTACTTTTATGTATATTCATCAGTGTGTCGCTTAGCAACCATTAGGATACTCTATTCAATTGCATCTATTAAGAACTTTATTGTTCATCAAATAGATGTTAAGATTGCATTTTTGAACAGAGATCTGACCAAAGAAATATACATGAGCTAACCTGAAGGCTTTATAGTAGACGGTCATGAAAGTAAGGTCTGTAAGTTAATCAAGTCGCTATACGGACTAAAACAAGCACGAAAAATATGGCATGAGAAGTTTGACTATAGTGTAAGGAACATGAGATTCATGTCGAGTTTCTCGGACAAATGTCTTTACATACGTCATAGATCGAACAAAGTCGCTATAATATGCTTATATATTAATGATATACTGATTCTTGGTTCTAATCAATTCGTAGTGGATGACGTTAAATCAGAACTAATGAAGATGTTTAGCATTAAAGTCCTAGGTGTAGCTGAGACTATACTAGACATGCAAGTGAGCTTTGGGAAAAATTACATTTCCCTAAGTCAAAGCCATTATATAAAGTCCATGTTGTATACGTGGGGATACAGTGAACGTAGAGCAGTGGAGACACCTTACGATTACAATATTCGCTTGTAGCCTAATGATGGAGCTGCGATTAGATAGTTAGATTATGGTAAACTAATTGGTAGTCTCATGTATGTTATGGTTTGCACAAGACCTGACATAGTTTTTACGGTCGGCATGTTAAGCATATTCACTAGTAATCCTAGCCAAGACCATTGAGATGCCCTCTATAGGCTGATGCAATACCTTAAGTACACCCAACAGTATGCTTAGAATTAAACGACAACAAGTCACCTAGTGGATTTATATTCACACTAGGAGGAGCAACTGTAGCCTGAAAGTCCAAGAGGCAATCATGTATTGCACTATCTTCTATGGAATCTGAACTCTACGCTCTAGCTTCAGCGGGAGAAGAAGCAGAGTGGATACGAAATTTAGGGATGGACATTCCACTATCGAGCCTGAAGTTGAGTTCTGTTGCAGTTTACTGCGACAATCGGGCTACTAAAACGGTTGCTACGAACACTTTGTTCAATAATAAAAGAAGGCAACTACGGATGAAACAAGCCTGGTTGACCTCCCTTACGAGTCAAGGGATTGTGAACCTCATTGATGTGAGGTCAAAAGATAATGTTGCAGACGCCTTGATAAAGGGCTTAAATAGAGTTCTCATAATTAAAACATCGGGGGAAATGATCTTAAAGTTCATAGAAATATGAAACTTCCTCCTATGTTTATGTTTTGATAGCAAGAACATATAGTCACAACATTCAAGCATCTAATAACAGATTGAAAACCCCAAATAATTTCTTAATGAAAGCCCAAGATGGTTAGATGCTGGTCATTCCACACCCGATGACTTAACATCTTTCTTGTTATAAGCTTGTTTGAGAATTATTCAACTGGAAATAAAAAGTCGTTGTATAAGTTAATCTAACATTAGTGATCATAGCACATTATTCCACATTTGATAATGTTGCAAATGACGGTGTGTCAAGTCATATGATGAGGTACATAGTGATCACTAATGAGTAAGATAACAACGTTTGATTTATTGAAATCAAAATTTGGCTGGTCCTATCTAGACTGGATAGAGATGCTGAAAATGTTACATCGTTACTACTACAAGTGCTAAGCTCATTTATGTAGACCTAGTTTACTTTGATACATCACTGTATATGTTAATGAATTCATAAAGTCTGACTCATGAAATTCCTTGCAGGCACTGGTGAGGATGGAGGAGAGAAAGTGGATTTTGACTTGGATGATGATGATCTACTCTCTGAGTAGAATTGTTACACGTTTATCCATTGTCATTTTATTTTTCCAGAATTATTTTTTATGCAGTAGAACATTTATATTTTTTGGGATCTTTTATGTTATTTTTTAAAACTTATGTTTATGTTTTATGTTAAATTGTGGTAACTCTTATGGAATGTGTAAAGTCAAAAACCTGTTTTTGATACTCTCCACTTTCTGCACTCCAAAACGTACATGTTATTTGTCACAAATATAAGAGGAGATTGTTAATGTATATTTGGACGAATAACGAGTTCGAAGGCATAACAGGTCAGTTCGGACACGTGTAGATCCGATACCCGTAGAAACTCATTGGGTTTGCCTATTTAAACCCACCTAGGGACAATGAGTAGGGGATTTCACTTTGATCATCACTCGGATGCTTCGAACGACATAACAAGTCTTTGCATGTCGTTGGTGAAAAAGAACGAAAATAAACAATGTGTGTCAAAACATACCACCATAAAGTGGCCAAGCTAATGAGGAGAGATGAGAAGTGATTTAAGATTAAAAAAAAGTGTGTTAGATTCCATAAGTTTAAACTATTTTATAAGTTGCAATTTTGGTTCATATTTAATTTAATAATGATATTGCTCTCAGTGGGCACCTAGTTCAATACTCTTATCAATTGAGCCATATAATATGTTTGCATTCTTGTTATGCTGTTTTTTTTTAAATTATATGATTTTTTTACTCTTACATGATTTAGTAATGTAAGGCATGAAATTATAAATTTAATTAATAGTATAACAAATACTCAAGTGATGCCATTTTGATTAATGAATTACTTATGTAACATTATTTCTATTAAACTTAATTTAGATATAAATTAGTATATTACCAAATGCCTGATCACATTTTAAAAATATATTGTTTTGTTATTGCATGAAATATAGATTTTGATGATAGTAAGGTATAATTTTAAACATTGGTGAAATATTGGCGCGAATCGCCCGGCATGGTAGTGACCGCTGCTCGTATGACGGGGATGCGATCGTGTGGCATGATTTGCCGCACTCCTAAGAATTCACAAATACCTGCAAATTTCATCAGCACTGGGGTCCACGGGGACACGGGCCCACGGACCCACGGGCCCACAGGCCCACGGGCACGGGCCCATGGGTGGCCATGGGTGGAGGCAATTTTGATAATCACATGTTAAAACACCAATGAAGAAAAGGAAGTAAGAAGATTGAAACTCTTTTTTAAAACCAATAAAACCATTACAGCTCCGCAATATTGCATCATCTTCTTCCTCTTCAAAAATGGCGTCACTAATGTGGGTTTTATTTTCACAACCATATCTTTCAACAAAAAACATCCCTCCACTACCAGATAGTTCACCGCCGTTGATGGCCCGTGAAAATTCGAACTCCGGCATTGCAATTCCATCGTCAGATCTTCCTCTGACCGCAATCCAACGATCATCCCACGTCCAATTCGCCGGCTGCGACGCTGCCAGATTCCGAATTATCTCTTCATAGTTCTTGTTCTCCTCATCCGCATCTTCCTCTGCTTCAGAGTCCCATAAACAATACTCCAAAGTGCTTTTCGGCGAGACCCATTTCCCCTGTTTCGAACTGGAACAGAGCTGAACAGGGCTCTCCTTTGTTTCCTCTGCTTCCGCCATATATGGGTGGCGCAGGAGCTCCTCCGCCGTCCACCTCTGCTTCGGATCTCGAATCAAGCATTTTGAAACAAAATCTTTCATGTCATCGGACACCCATTCCGGCATGGCCGGCACGTCGGAGGAAAGTGCGATTCGATGAATAACAGAAGCAGGGTCGGAGGATTCCGGCCATGGTGAATTACCGGTAGCCATCTCAACCACCGTGCACCCCAGCGACCACAAATCGCCGGCAGTCCCCTGCTCCTCCCCTCGCACCACCTCCGGCGCCATGAACGCCGGCGTACCCATCACCAACTCGTTTCCACCACCAAAACTCCGCGCGCAACCGAAATCCGCGAGCTTGACACAGTCATCAGAGCAGACGAGAACATTCCTACCCTTGACGTCGCAGTGGGCGACGCCTTTCGAATGGAGGTAACAGAGCGCTTGAAGGATCTGGTGCGTGAAAGATCGTATCTTTCTCTCGTCAAGCCGGCCGGAGAAATCAGAGAGTGCTCCACCGCCGGCGAGCTCCAGAAAGAGATGGTATG